>JARTUT010000458.1:0-642961 GCA_030674115.1 Micraspis discolor
GTTCAGTCTTTTGCGGTTACTCGATGAGGTGTCTTGTTATGATTTTTTTAGTTTTACGTTTCCTGTTGTAATACATTTCTTGTGTTGATTATACAAGTTTATCGAATCTTTATGAATCATCGATTCAGATCAGGAAAATTTCCATAAAAACTGACACTGAATTCATTGACCACAGCTTACAAACTGACCTTTCGATCATAATTTGGATTTTCACGAGGATTTCGAGAGAATCGATCAAAAATTTTTTCTCGAAATCGTTGGTAGATACGACAAAACTACATGAGACCGAAAAGTTTAGTATAAGAACAAAGCTTCTTTTAACATTTTTTCAAATTAACAGTTGCTCACCAAAAAAAGTTCTGCAGAAGAACAGGTGGCAGTGTTCCAGAATAAATATCACCCTGTAGATTATCTATCGAAATTGCAATCTCACGTGGTGAGAACTCTCAAATGTAATATCTATGCCAAATTTCAGTTGAATATCTTGTGAAGTGTAGATACTATGAGAAAAAAACTTGAAAAAAAATTCAAACTTCAACACTCTGTATCTCGAAAACGAAACGTTTGCGATCCCATGTTTATGGGACTTTTTTTTCTTAAAATCACTTAAGGAATCTCCCCTTTTCGTTTGTACGTTCAATTTATGAACACCTGTATATATAAGTATCTCCTTTATGTTAAGAATAATGAAAGCTTTATGCACAAATTATCGAGTCGTCATCATTATTCTACAAGACATAACAGTGTTTCGGAAGTGCCAGTTCATGCAAAATCTAAATAAGAGCGCTCTCCTTTATATCAGAGCATACGTCTTTTCAATCATCTTCCAACAAAATTAAGATATTGGGTGAACTTCATTTCAAGAAGGCAATAAAGCACCTATTGTATGATGGATGTTAAAATTCGGTGGCGGAATTCACGAATGATGCCATGTTGGATATGTGATATGAGTTTATTTTATCTGTATCTCTTGTACCTTTGTATGTCGACCTGTCCTATACTTTTGTAGTCTTAATGGATCAATAAAGATAAATATTATTATTATTATTTAGCAAATATTTATGTGGGTACTGAACTGAACTCAGAGCAAAATTATTCTCGTTTAATCGGTAGTCCTGACCTCAAGTCAGTGCTTTCTAATTTTTTTCAATAATTAATCCAGGAAATTATCGCGATCTGAATTATCCGAGAAAAAGACCTTTGGGAAAAAACCGTAACTTTCGAACGGTAGGTACCGACCAGAGGTGTCGTTTTCAGAATTATTTGATAGATGAAGAAACGATGTGTATCAAAAAATAAGCATCTTCCTACTTAGCTTCATCTGAGCTGCGTGTTTGATCAAATTTGACCAATTTTTGACAAATTTTTCACTAAAAGTGGATTATTTCCCAAATTGCTGAAAACACGAAAAAACTATATTCGAAATCTACGCCCTCGATTTAGTAAATGACGAGACCTGCATCGATATAAAGTGAAAAAATTTTTTCGACTCGACACTTCGGACCCGAAAATTAGCGAAAAAACTCCCTAGACGGAAATCTACAATTTATATTTCTCGATTAACGATTTTTCCTTGATTACTAGTCAGAGCCCGTTGTTGATTTTTATGTGTTTAGGTTTTCTGCATCCCTATCTTTTTGAGAGATATGGGAAATTAGATAATTTGTCAATTGACAAAAACGTTTCTCGAGTTTCACTACCAATTGGAAAACTACAATGTTTTGTTCAAGAAAACGTGGATGTCGTTATTTACCAGATCGAGGGCGTGGATTCTAATCTGTTATTAGTTTTTATGTATCATCAGTAGATTGGAATTATGACGAAATGAATCATTCTTATAACCCCTTGCGACCTAACAAAAAACACATGCGACCAACATAACCCTATACAACTATACATTTATTCAATTATTTATTATTTATTCAATAGAGTAAAGTATCTTTGCGCTTGAAGAAGAAAGTCGGACAAATATCGTGAACGCACTTCTTTCTACTCGGCGATCTCTCCAAGCTCACGCCAAACTTGCAGAATAGGCGATATTCTCATTTAATTTGGATTCATTCTTGGTGAATGCAACGTTGTCAATTCTACGGAGGACCTATCCACTGTAAGTTAGTTCTGACGTATACATGGAGGAGTGATCCACCGTAAAATGTAAATTGCATATACTCATAAGGGTATACGCGAGCGAGAGCGCCACCAATGAGTGAGTGTGCAAAGCGCTGAACTAAATTATATAAAAATGCGAAATTCCAGTTTTCAGTCGTCCATCTGAAAATTTTATGGTAGACTCAGGGTGATGTTTGTAAGCGTTTAGCATTGATTGTGTTAGGTCCTCCATATACGGAAGACCTATCGACCCCGGAGGACCTATGATATGTAAATCGGGTGTTGATGGAGGACCTAAATATAGTGGGACAAAATATATATATATATATATATATATATATATATATATATATATATACATCCAGACATCATTTCTACGTCATTCAATGATACTATCATCATTGCGTCCACTAGAAAGCTTCGTGTATATCGACATCTGTTCAGCCGAATGACGTTGGCAACACCACATAATCATTTTGCGAGTTTCAGTTCTCAGTATACTTGAAAAATGAAGGAGACAAATTTTTCTCAATTCTACCAGCAACCTTGCGTCCTTACAGAACACCATCGTTTCTGCATCCGTATATTTATTTGAACATTATCTAGTTATTTCTGTGTCCATAAGCTAATATACATGTCAACTATTCCGACAATTCTGCACAGGCGGTGTTGCCAAATTCATGATTGAATTTTCATTGTTGAATCTACCTACTCACTGTCCGTGACATTCCATTCGAAGGAACGCTAACCAATATTGCTGTTTAATTTAAAGCTTTTTCCTTTTTCGCCACTTTGGATATAGGGAGCAGTTAGCATATGAAGGAATGACAATTTTAAGCGAAAGCACAAGTTACATGTTGTTTGTAAGAAATGCTTGTCGTACCGGGTTGAATCATATTGATTTTGAATTAAATTGGACATATAAAAATTTAGAAAGCACTGACGTGAGGTCAGATTGCTTTGGCGCTTTGGTTGAGTTACTTGCAGAGTAAATATTCAAACCATAACAAATCTATAAGCACTCTGATCACGTGAACAATAGTCTTTTCCCGTACTATGGGACAATGTGATGCAAATATGAACGCCTAATGAATGAACAAACCTATATCTCAAATTAAAAATAACTACTCATAATTTTCCCCAAGTTTTGTGTGAAGCTATAATTCCCCTTCCCTAAAAACTTACGTCTGTGCTTTTCTGAATTTTGACAACGTATATTATTTCAGCCACCGAGATGGAATTCTATCTCTATGATTTCCCGTTAGGAAAAATTTTTGATAAACATTACGCCAACTGACACTGATTAATGAGCCCAGCATTTGTCAATCGAATATCGATCTGTGATGGCCATCGTTCAAAGAAAATCATCAGGACGTATATTTCTCTTTCCTCTTGAGTAAATTAAAAATGATCATATCTTTAGATGGAAAAGAGCTGCGACAATGAAATTTGAGGGTAAGTAAGATATCGATCACGTCAATTTATTCACGAATTTTTATTGAAATCCGAAAAATATCTTATGAGGTAGTGAGGATTAAAAATTTTTTTGGGAATTTTGAAAAATTTTCTAGCGTGACAATTTCTGCGGAATTTTTGAGCTGTCTTTTTGCAGCCTCCTCAACAATATTTCAAGTATCAATTTGATCGGATGGATATTCTAGTAGTTATTGAGGAAACAAAATTTCAGATGCTCATAACTACTGAACCATCCGACAGGTTGGGCCCAATAATGAAATTGACCGAGATATTTGGACAATTAACCTATTCTGAAAATATGAAAACTCTAGCTGATTCTTTTTGATGCTAGAGAGGATACTGCCGGCCGGTCGGACAGACTCAACTTTCTCCACGAATTCTTCATCAGGAGTCGAACCCAATCGATTGAGACCATTTTCGGCTCGATATTCCAAAATTACAGACATTCAGGCAAAAATGATAGGCACTTTGTTAGGGTGAACAAGAGCGCCAAAAAATCAAGTAAAAGAATTGAAGAGTAAATTCCTCAACTGAAGACGAAACAATTGAATGAATAAAAAACATATACAGGGTGAGTAGTCTCGTGAAAGACAACGGCTAAATAGAGATAAAGGACCTAAACCTGAGTGAGGATTGCAGGTTTAAATGTTTCAGATTCACATGGTGTTCTCTGAAAAATGCTGAAACTATAAACTCTCAAATCTTCGTAAAAATGGCAAATTTTCTGCTTGATGGTTGACAAATATGAAGCTTGTTACAATACATATTCTCCATCAAATTGGCAAAAATTGAAAAAAAAACTTGCAGGCTTGTATTCAAAATTTTCAATTTATGTGCCAGGTGGGAAATATGAGATACAAAATTAAAAAAAATCTTATTTCAACCCTGCTGAAGCATATGGAGATGACAGCTCATATACTCGTATTTATTCAAATAAAACAAATTGTCGTCTGAAAACCCGTCAGCTGGTACAGCTAAACGTGAAGCGCGAGGCCCGAGTATAAGTACAGAAAATTTGAATAAATAATCGTAACCGCTTAGTTTAGAAGTTATCAGCAAAAAATCTGAAAAGTTCAGGAAATTTTTTGGTCTTTTTCATTTCAGTATTTCCGGGAAGAACGGAAATGAAAAAAATTCAAATGGCCCTCTAGGTATGTCACTTGTTGATTTTTGACATATCATGTGAATTATTTCGAACATTCCATTCTAATTACTAGATGGCTGAAAATGGATCCAATCGTTCAATTTTCAGTTCAGCTAATTGGGTCGAATTGAGCAGAAAGAAATAACCTTTAGATTATACTCTGTTCCCAACATACTTGCATTTGAAAACATAATTTTTTTGTGGAAAGTTTTTTCCGGAAGTATAAAAAGTCGAATAAATTACGAAATTTGGGATATTTAGTGGAGAGATGTAATTCACCCTCATGCTGGACTGAAAATTGAACGATCGAACTCATTTTCACCCATCTAGATATAAAATGAAATTTCAAAATAATTCACATTAATTGTCAAAAATTGACAAGTGACATATAGTTGTACTCGTAATGACGTGTATGATGAAAATACGAAAAAATATACCTAGTGTGCCATCTAAGAATCAGAAATTATTTTCATTTATGGTCTCCCTGGAAGTATTTCTGACATTTTATTTCGTCGAATTATGCTCATCACTCATCAAAACGTATTTCACATTAAAAAAAAATCGAAGTCGATAACTTCAAGGGTATCTAAACGCGAGCATGTTTCCTTATTCCGTTGACACCCTGTATAAAGGACCAAACGAATGGTACATACTTGACTATAGAACGAGGGTGTCTATCTTTTTACACATTTTTATTACTAGCTGACGGTTATTCCACCGACATACAGCTAGCTGACGACTTTTTATTTGAATAATTATACAGGGTGTCTACTAAAATAGGTGCAAAACTTCAGCAGGTGATAGTACAAGTCATTTGCAACAAAAATGTCCTATAACACTTTTTCGAAAACTTGATAGTTATCGAGTTACTCAACACCTCTTGGTTTTTCGGAATTTTTGCTTTCCTTTAAAAACAAGAATATCTCTGTTTTTCTTACAGCTACATCAAATCTGACCATATCATCGCAAAGGGCAGTGAAGGTGCTATAAAATAGGTAGTTACTAATGTTAAAAAAATGTTTCATACCGGGTGTTGTGAAAGGGTAAATGTAAAATTGAAAAGAGTACAAACTTAGTGTTATTTTCTTGTTAGCTGTACCATTGAAAATTGGTGAATAAGTTATTGTATTTTTCTAGGAAAAACTAGTACATGTAATAGACTTTTAAACAGTATATCAACTTTTCACTCAACTTTTTATTTTTCCAACAATATTTCGGTGTCAAGTCAGGAAGACATAAAAATCAAAAACGCAAATTTTATGATAATTTATTTCAATACATTGTAGGTTCAAAACAGTTATAAATATTATTAATAGTATGATAATGTTAGTGTTAGTTTCAGAGGTTTACGAAATAGAGAAGGTGGTCGAAATGCTCAGCACTGGAGGCAAGCACCAGCAATACTTCGCGCTATTAGAGAAGATCCCACTCGGAGTGTTGGTGTCACATTAGGGCTTCACCATTCCACAGTACACAGAGTTTTTAAGCAAAATAATTTACACCCATATCATTTAAATAAAGTCCAGAATTTGTTACCTGTGGATGATGAGGTCTCATTAGAATTCTATAGGTGGCACCTAAATAAGTTGGAAAGGGTAGGGATGTGATCAAATATTATGGACAGATGTGGTAACATTCAGTAAAATTGGAATAATATATTTACAGAAATTTCCATATGTGGGAAACGGAAAATCCACATGCGACTGTTATATCTCATTATCAGCATGAATTAAGAGTCAACGTCTGATTGGCGGCTATTCAAGCCCGTAATACTTCCCAATCGCCTCAATTTCAATGAATTCACAAATTAACTGAATAATAACGTGGTTGACATTCTTGAAGATATTTCCATAGCGGATAGATATCAACTTTATTTTCAACTGGACGGAGGCCCTGCCCTCAATAGTCGAATTTTGAGGGACTGGATGAATCAACGCTTTGGGGAGAAATGGATAGGAAGATATGGTCCCTCGAGATGGCCACCTAGAAGCCCTGATCATACCCCATTAGACTTTTTATGTTTGGGGCACTTTGATAGAAAATGTGAATAAAAATCGCATTAATGTTCGAGAAGAACTAATCAACAGAATTCAGGAATGTTGTGATACAATGCATCGAAAACGTAATGAACTTCGAAAGGTTGTGGATTCTGTACGAAAAAGATGAATTGTTATAAAATTTGCGTGTCTGAATTTTATGTTTTTCTGAATTAAAACAGAGATATTGTTGGAAAAACAAAAGTTAAGGGAAAAGTTGATATACCGTTTAAAAAGTCTATTACATGTACTAATTTTTTCGTAGAGGAAAAACCTCTACTTATTCACCAATTTTCTATGGTACAGCTTACAAGAAAATACCACTAAGTTTGCACTGTTTTCAATTTTTACATATACCCTTTTACTACACCCGGTATAAAACATTTTTTAACATTAGTAACTACCTATTTTATAGCGCCTTTACTGCCCTCTGCGATGTTATGGTCAGATTTGATGTAGCTGTAAGAATAACAGAAATATTCTTGTTTTTAAAGGGTGAAGCAAGAAGTTTCGAAAAACCAAGAAGTGTTAAATAACTCGATAACTATAAACTTTTTTCGAAAAAGTGTTTAGGACATTTTTATTGCAAATAACTTGTACTATCACCTACTGAAGTTTGGTACCTATTATGGTAGACACCCTGTATAAACCATCATCTCTATAAATTTCAGCAGAGTTAAATTTTCTTAAACTAATTTCTTTTACGTGTTTTTGATGATCAGGTCGATATACCCTCCGCTGCCTAGTGTCCTAGCTGACAATCAATATGCTTTACAATCCAGCCAAATGTGTCTATTTACAAAAATTATGGCTAAGGTTAAAATTGGTCAACAAAAACTATCTCTGGCTCCTGCTGTGACCGGGCTAAGATATGGAAATGTCACATTGGTTTTGAGGAAATTTTTAGATTCAGTCTCAGTGCGCTTTGTGCATTGATATTCTCTTGGAGATAGCAATCGAAAAAATATTTCAGGAAAACAAGTTATATTTCCCAATTTATTAGATATTGTGAAACAATGAATTATTGAAAGTTCTAACTGATCCTATTCGAAATTAATCAGTATGATGAATTGCTCACAAAACTAATGAAATTTTTACAGTTTATCTCCTTACTGCGAGGGCGACTCGACCTTTTGAGTCATGGGTGGTTTTCGTGACAATCAAATATTTTACAATATCAAGAAATTTAATTGAATAATTTCAAGAACTGAGGGCTAGCGAAATCTGCGGTGTTGTTAGAAAATATTCAAATCACAAAAAAATACCTACATAAGAAATGATCACCTGTCAATGACGAAATTCATTCATTCATCAAAAAGTGTCTTCATATATTCAATTCATTCTTCGGAAAATAACTCAACATAATATAATGTAGACCATAAAGCAAGTTAGTTGACGAATCTGTATTGAATGAATAAAATGATCAATCAAATTTCATTGAATCGGTCATTTCAGTTAACCAAAGTAATTCTATGCTAATGATGCCGAATCTTATTTAAAAATTCCACCATTTCTTTCAAGATTATTGTAACATCAGTTTGATCTTGATCATACAAGGAATATCTCATTCGATCTCCAAGTGTCCTGAAGCGACGCGATGTGCAAAGTGGGATTCATCATAGATCTCAATTATTCTATTCTCGAGACTCGAGTTCATAAGAGCAAAACTTCTTTACTGCAGTTGTTCAATGACCTTGAATCATTCGATATAAAAAGCGTAAACAACCCGCATCTGGAAATCATGATATATATATATATATATATATATATATATATCGATATATATCACACTTCCGTATTATAACGAAACAAACGGGGTAACAAAGTTGCCCTGACCCCAAGAAGTAAATATATATATATATACATATATATATATATATATCCAAGGACAACCTGAGAAGTTAGTTAATGAGGAAAGATAATTTGTCGAACAATGCTGACCTTTCCGAGTATTACAGCCTTCTGCATCCACGTTATTGTGTTTTGAGGCCAGTTCAGTTCCTCAACATGTGTGGCAGTCCTTCGGGTACTAGTCCGTTGGCGCTTATAATTATAAAACGGATTTCAACATCTACAGAATCTTCATCTGTCGCACAAGCGCCTCGTACTTTGATACCTCTTCTTCATACGCTTTCGATAAGTTATTATCTAGGGGCACAGTAGAGTCAATGATAAGGGCGGTCTTGTTCACCTTATTCCACACGACCATGTCCGGTCGGTTGTGCTGCACCCCTAAATCGGTCACCACAGTCAAATCCCAGTAAATCTTGATATTTTCATTCTCTAACAACGCCTTTGGGATATATAGATGGTACGGAGTGAAGTGCTGGAGCAGTCCTTCTCGAAGACATATCTTCTGGTGAACCACTTTTCCCATATCATTATGCCGAGAGAGGCATTTCGTTCCGGCTGTTTGTGAGCACCCAGATGAGAGGTGTTGAATTGTCTCTTTATAGCTGTTGCACAACCGGCACTTAGTTGACTCTATCTGCTGCTTCATTATGTGCTTAATATACGATCTTGTTGGCACTACCTGGTCCTGTATGGCTAATAATGTTCTCTCCGTTTGAGGATATAAATATCCTTGGATAAGGTAAGTGTTCTACTTTGTAATGTCTACTTTCTCTTGTTGCATACTAGCATACAATCTACCGTGCAGTGATTTAGACTTCCAACTCTGTTTCATGCCTCTCAATTGATTTTCTCTTTCCGGTTCTTCCTGGATGGATGCCCCAGCTCTGTTGGGTGCGTGGTGGTACGTATTGACATATTTATGTAGTGGGCGGTTGCTCCTGACAAAGTATTCTGTGATGTTCCTTTTTTCTTTCAGACAGGCTTCCTCCAGACTTCTAAGATCTCTGCCACCTTCTTTACGGGGTAAGTATATTCTTTCTATAGCTGAATTAGGATGAAGGGTGCCATACTTCGTAAGTGTTGTACGAATTTTCCTATCTATTCTTTCTAGATCCGTTTTCGACCACGACAAGACACTAGCCGTGTAAGTAAATGATGGTATGGCCCATGTATTTATTGCTGTCATTATGTTTTTTGCAGACAGCTGCGTTCCGAGAATCCTTCGCACCTTTCTGGTGAGTTCTTCTTCTGCGAGTTGTTTGTTGTCTTGTTGACGTATTTCATACGTTTGTTGAACTCCTAGGGGTCTATAGCTGTCCTCAATTCTCAAGTTATCTATTGACTGCCCGTCTCCTAGCTGTATACTCCCCTGCTGTACCAATTTTCCTCTTTTAACTTCCTCTACGGCGCTACGGCTGTCATGCCGATGTCGTCACTGAACTCCCTTACTAACTCTAGTTCCCCCTCCAACTGTTTCCGGCCCCTAGCAAAGAGCTTCAAGTCATCCACATAGAACAAGTGTGTTAGTGTCTTATTACTGTCTATAGCATACCCGTATGAAGACCTGTTGATCATACTACTAAGGGGGTTCAGGGCAGCGCAGAACCATAAGGGACTGAAGCTGTCGCCTTGAAAAATTCCCCTTGCTATCCTTATCTCCTCTGTTTGGTAAGTCATTGTTGTATGTTTGACTGTTAGTGTAGTACGCCAAGTTGACATTAGAGATTCCAGTAGTTGGACCACTTGTGGATTCACCTGGTATATTCGGAGGACCTCGAGCAGCCAGGAGTGTGGGACGGAATCGAAAGCCTTCTGGTGATCTATCCAGGCTATCGATATATTTTTTACTTTTTTTTTGCCTGTTTTGTGATGGCGTTATCGATCACCAGAAGTTCTTTAGCTCCTCTGCCTTTCTTATTACAGCCGTTTTGTTCCCAGGCCAATATTTTGTTCCGTTTTAGGTGTTCCGAAACTCTAAATCCTATAGTTGATGTTAAGATTTTGTATGCCGATGGGAGACATGTTATTGGTCTGTAATTTTTTGGATCCGACAATTCAGCCTGTTTCGGTAGCATATAAGTGGTACCGTGTGTGAAATACCTTGGGATCCTGTAGGGGTTTTCTAATGCTTCTTGGAAGAGTCGAGCCAGTATTCGATGAGTTGATCCGAAAGACTTCCACCAATAGTTGTGAATGCTGTCGACACCTGGCGTAGTCCAGTTTTTCATTCTACGTATGGTGTTACTCACGTCTGTAGTGATAACTATCGGAGGCATCTCGTTTATATCGGCGTGTGGTTCGGTTTCGGTTTCAATCCATGGGGCCTCCGCATTATGTACTTTACCTTGGGACCATATGTTCGACCAGTAGTGTTGCATCTCGTTTGGTGTAGGGGGCTTCTCTTGGTGAATTTCTTGGTTTTCTTCGAGGTTTCTAAAGAATTCTCTTTGATTTTTTGCGAAAAGGTTATTTTCTCGGTGTTTCTGTGTTCTCTTGCGATATCTTTTCACTCTGGTACCCATTGCAGCGATTTTCTGTTTTAAGGTCTCCATATGTATCCTCAAGCGGTCGTGAAAGTTTCCATCGTTTCTCTTGAGTTTTATCTTCTTCGAGTAGGTCTGCGCTTTTTTTCCAGTTTTTTAGATGGTTTTGTGTTGTTGAAGTAACTGTGAATGGCTCCTCCTTCTCTTCTAAAATGGGTGATCTTCCTTTCTATTCTTTGTTCCCAAGGTGGTCTTTTCGATCGTTGAGATTTTGGGTTGACGTTAGCAGTCTTTGTTTGCTGGATTGTATTTGCTATTATAGCAGCACAGTACACCTTATGGCACAGCTCTAATAGGCTCGCTAAGCTGTTGAAATCTACTAACTCTATAGGAGAGATGCCTCGAGTGGCACAGTCTGCTGGATTATCTCGGAACTTTACATGATACCATCGATCAGGTGAAACCAACTTGTAACTAAGCAACTCTATTTAATTATATAGATAGAATAATTTTGGCCGGCTAGCTGGAGAGCAGGTAAAATGATTTGATGCCTCTACCCTAATCAATGAAAGTTCGAAATAGAACAGTCGTTATTTATTCCACTTTTTACAAATATCAGTTATTTACAAATGTACAGTCAAAATTGAGTGGAATTGACAAGATGTTCGGTCATGTATGTTTCACAGGTAATCACTATCCCCTTTACTGGAACTTATCTTGGTTTCTCAGTCGAAGAAACGTTCGGTAATTATCTTCTCTGGTGGTTTTTCAGTCGAAGAAACGTTCTGTACGCCACTGTTGCAAGTTGGCAACAATTTTGTACTTGATAGGTCGACGACAAAATTCCATAGCCCGACGGGTTTGGCTGTGAAAATCGGGCTTATAAGTTTTGACTTGATAAAAATCTCTTAGTTTCCATCGTTCTCTAAATGCATCATTTTACAAACGAAAATCTTTTAAAAGAAGAAAAAATAACCACGTGTTCAGAAAAGAACCCAATGGCGCAGATAGTTCGACACTAAAAATTCAGAGAACTCTGGACACCGAGAAAACAAAAAAATTAAATAATTGAAATTGAAATTGAATAATAAAGTTAAGTACAATATCAAAGTAAATGAAGGTGAGCTGATCCACCAGATATTCTCAAATGGAAAAGTGAAAAAATGGCGGTCCGACCAGAATTATACGACATCTTTTTGTCATCTACACAAAAAATAATTAAATGCATTAAATAAACATGACATTTAGGATCGAATAAACCCTGTCTGATCATAAATGAAAACTTACCGGAAAATTTCTTCCGCCAGGAAAAATTCGCATATAAAATGTACGAAAACACTTCAAACGTGTTATTTCAGCAGCTTCTCGACAGTGAAAAGACAAACTGGATCGAGAACATCGACCATGCGATATCGACCGATTCGGCGCGTTAAGTAGATCATTCCAATAATAAATGAAATGCTCATAGACAGTTTTAAAGCGGATTTCTGCGGTTAATTGAAATTGGTAAATCATGGTGCTACACACCCCCTTTACCCGGTAAAAAAAATTTTTTTTGAAAAAAACATTTTTTTTATAATAGTGAAAAGTTATTCTGCTAAAAAGTTGATCAGACAAAGTTAATTTCGATCTAAGACAGATCTCGAATATACGCAGAAATGTAGATAGCCAAATTTGAAACGATATATAATAAAATAGATATGTACATAAAGCTACTAAAATTACAAGTCACCGCGCAAAACATCAAAAATACTTGAATCCAAGTATTCCAAAGTGAAATGGGAGACTACTCCCAGACATACCTTTTATGAGACCAAATGAGAAAAATTTTAAATTTAGAAAAGTTAATTATGTCTGAAAGGCAAAAAAAACGGAAGGTATGAGGGTTTACTTATACAGAGGATATCACCCCAAACTCTGCCGCCCAACCAATGCTGGAAAGACATCCATCCAAGTGAACTAGACCTTCAACCTCCCACACAATTCTGTCTTCCGCAACACAATGAGATTTAGGAGCCCAGGAGTCATGACTGAGACTGAGGGCCAGAAAGGGTGTTGTGTAGGCTCTCAAAAGCAGCATTGCGTTCGCTATCAGTTATAGGTCACCTCGTTTACTGCCCAATCCCAATCACGGCCCAAGGAATCCATCCTCCCACTGAGCGCATCCGCCAGGACGTGGTGAAAGCCTACAGTTTCGTTCTGTGAAACAAAAAAATATATCAAAGTTAGTATACAGTTTCTTTCTGTGAAACAGAAAAAGCCAAAATCGGTACACAGTTTCATTCTGTGAAACGGAAAAAGTCAAAATCGGTACACAGTTCTATTCTGTGGAACGGAAAAAGTCAAAATCGGTACACAGTTCTATTCTGTGAAACGAGAAAAAAATCAAACATCGATACGGTAAGACCTCAACGTGTAGTTCTGTTTTAATTGTTATTGTCTTGATGTTATAGACTTGACGTATTGTCACAAGTGACCCACCCAACCAAGCATGGTGTACCTTTTCAAGCGTTTGAGTTGGACGATAAAAGGATGAGAGGAGGCAACACCACGCCGCCTGAGAATCTGCGATAAAATATGACTCTAAAGAGAAACATTCCCCACAGATTCCACCGGCCCAATAATACGTAAAAATAGAAAAGAGTTCGGGATACTAATTGCCAAGTATTGAGGCATTTGTGCAGATAGGGTAAACATCTACGGATTGACCAATGATTAAAAAGAAATAGGTAATGAGCGCCAGCAAGGGTTACTTGCAAGATGAACATCACAATTCATCTCTAAGAAAAAGATATAAGGAAAAGAAAAAAACAAGACAAGAAGGGTTATGGAATCCTAAAGATCCCCAGATCTGACAATCACGATATCTAAAGTACATCAACAGTTACGCTCTGATTTATATAGGGAATTGCATAACAGCGATGAACTTCAGCAAATTCACAGGTACTCAGACTTTTAATAATGACGTCCTCCTTTTCGAAGGTAAGACACCTGATGTGATGTAGTGCATAGATAATCAGGTAAAGATAGTAAAGTCAAAAATAGTTAAGGTAACGATAGTTGAGGTAAAAATAATTAGGGTAACGGTAGTTAAGTTTAAGGTAATTAAGTTATCTATTCTCCAATAGGTAGGGCACGGTGTATAGCGTGGGAGCAAAGATAACTATAGTGGAGACAAGATATTCGATAAAATAGGTAAAGAAGTCGTAGAGTACCTAAAACATATCACTAGTAAGAAAAATTTTTTTTTCTTAATCAATCCGCAGTGTCACCATCTGATTCATCGGCACTATCCTGTGTAACATCGAGTTTAATATGCGAGACATGAAAATTACCGAGATTACCTCCATTCAGGTCTTCCAAGTTGTACATGACGGGCGATAAAACCTTTTTGATTACGCAAGGAACGAATTTGGGTGCTAGTTTAGCAGAAAACTGATTGGTCGCGTCTGAAAGAACGAAATTCTTCTTCCAGACTCTATCGCCGACATGAAATCTGACATCTCTTCTCCTCAGATTGTAGCGTTGTGCATTCACTTGATGAGCGTGATAGATTCGTTTCTGTACATCTTTATATAAATCAGGTAACTTTTCCTGCAAAAAAGGATCCAACAACCTCTTCTGTACAGAAACAATATTATTCGCGTTTTCCGCAATTTGTCCGTAGAAAGCACCATCAGTGGGTACATTTCTAAGAAAACAGAGATATGATGGTGAAAGATCTGTAACCTCGTGCCTGGCCAATCTAATCGCCTGAGCTATTTCAAAGATGTGTTCGTCCCATGTTTTATGATTTTCATGAATGAAAGATCTAATTGCTGTAGTGATAGTTTTGTTTACTCTTTCTGTTGGATTAATTTGAGGAAAATAGCGAGCGTTGTACCAGATCTTCTGTACATTGTATTTTTTACAAGTACCTTGAATTCATTAGACGTGAATTGCACTCCATTGTCTACAGCAATAATTTGTGGCACGCCAAATAATAAAAAAACTTGGTTTTCAATGAACTTACATACAGCCTTGGAAGTTGCTCGATTTAAGGGTTGTATCAAGACAAATTTAGTAAACCAATCAGTAACAACTAGGGCGTACTGATTACCGCTCTTAGATCTAGGATAGGGTCCTAAAAGATCTGCAGAAATCAACTGAAATGGGAAATTGATATTGCGATAATTTCCTATTCGACCTGCTTGAGGCAAATTGCTGGATTTGCAAGAAGCACAAATTTTACACTTCTGAATATAAATTAAAATTGATTCACGCATTTTTGGCCAATAGTATAAAGGCGAAATTCGGGAAAAGGTCTTGAATACAATCAAATGACCTCCAATTGGATCATCATGGTACATTTTCAAAATTTGGTCTCTATTCGCAGAGGGAACAACAATTTTCCACTCAGATAAACTATTAGGAATTATCGATTTACACAGGATATGCTTATATAAAACATTATTGTCAACTTTAAAATCTGGATAAAGGTAAGGTTTAGACGTTACTCTGTAGAGCATCTTGCGGTACCATTCATCAGGTTTGAGCACAGACAGGTCCAAAACTGCAGCCTCCAATGCCTCAGTAATCCGGGATAGAGAATCCGTTACATTCATAAGCACGCCTGCGCGATGTACTATATTGAACTTATGAGCAGACAACTTCATAATCCAGCGGGCTATTCTAGGTGAGGGATTTTTCATCGTACTGAGCCAAATGAGAGATGAGTGGTCCGTTATCACTGTAAATTCGGTACCTTCAATGTACGGACGGAAATGATCGATAGACAGGAGCACTGCAAGTAACTCCTTTTCTGTGGTCGAGTATTTTCTTTGACATTTATTCAAAGTACGACTGAAATAAGCAATAGGATCTTCTAAACCATCATGTTCTTGAAAAAGGACTTCTCCTATTCCGACCATTGAAGCATCACAAGCCAAGTAAAATCTTCTAGTGAAATCAGGACTAGCTAATATAGATGTGGTTGTTAATGACAATTTTATCTGAGAGAAGCCTGATCTGCTCCCCTCGTCCACGAAATACTCTGACCCTTTTTTCGACCTTTCAATAAGTCAGAAATTGGACTACACATGGTTGAAAAATTCTTTAGAAACCGTCTATAATAACCGATTAATCCAATCAAACGTCTAATTTGTGTGGTGTTTTTGGGAACAGGATATTCTAAAATTGACCGGACCTTCTCAGGATCCGTTCTGAGACCTTTCTCATCGACTACAAAACCGAGAAAATTCAAAGAGGGACGACAAAACATACATTTCTCGAAGTTAACCGTCAAATTGGCATCTTTAAGTCTCTTATAAAGTCTCCTTAAAATAGTCAAGTGCGTATCGAAATCTGGCGTTGCAATAATGATATCGTCGAGATAATAAAAAACGTAAGGCTCCAACGATGGACCAACGACCATATCCATCAACTTACACATTACCTGAGCTGAATTGTTCAAGCCAAAAGGTAAAACATTGAAACAGAATAGACCTCTACCCTGTACTGAAAAAGTTGTTTTGATTTTGGGATTCTTCGTCTAAAGGTATTTGAAAAAAAACTGATTTCAAATCTATGGAAGTTAAAAAGGAGGCATTTTTAATTTTACTAATTATTGTGTCGATCAGAGGCATCGGATAGCTATCCTGAACCGTTACAGAATATAATTTCCTACCATCAAAAACTACTCTATGCTTGCCATTTTTCTTTTGAACAAGCCATAAGGGAGACAACCAAGGCGAACATTCAGTCACCGGTTTGATCACATCGAGTTTGATCAACTCATCAATTTCCCTATTAAGAACAGTTTGCATTGCCGGAGATAATGGGTACTGTCTTTGCCTTATAGGACTGCCTTCAGTTTTAATAGAGTGAGTAAGCAGATGAGTTCTACCAATCTTATGTTCTGGGCCAATAAGCTTAAACAAATCAATTACCTCATTGAGTTAATCTCGTTGAACTGCAGATAAATTATCTGAAGACTGAATAGTATGGATGGCTGCTGAAGAAAGCAAAGATGTATCGTAAAGAAATTTAGAAAAGTCGATTTTAATGTTAAAAAGTTTCAAAAAGTCCATCCCCAAAATTAGCTTATGAGAGATAGAAGGTACTACAAGCACTTTTAGAATTTTCAGAGTATCATGAGCGGTAATCGGTAACAAAACGTACCCTAGGGTATTCTGTAAATGACCATCGGCCGTTGTTAAGCTAACAGAGACGTCGTAATCGATAGGATTGAGCTTTTGTAAGATATAGAGAAAAGGGGAGCCGAGAATTGAGTCGTTACTGCCACTGTCTAGTAGAGCTGATACTTGTTCACCCTCAACAGATACATTCAGGTAAGGTCGATTATCATGAGCAAGTCTATTTAATAGGGGTTCAGTAGAGAAATTGGTGTTCGATAAGGGGTTTTCTGGTTGCGACCTAAGAACTTCAGGTGTTTCAGGAACATTATTTGAGTTATTATAAAAATTTTCAACAGTAACGAGCCATTCTCTCCAAGATTCACGGTCAAAAAGATTATTATCGAGAGATGTTAATTTTTTGTTGACTTTCTGGTTTGACCTAAATTTTGAACTTTTGTGGCAGGCTGAACTGGACTTAATTCTTGCTGGTGGCCGTCTGCTGCCATAGATCCACCAGCTTGCACATTTTTTTGACACTTTTTACAGGAAAGTTTAGTCTTCCCTTCAGAACCACAACCAAAACAAAAAACTTTCCTAGGTTTTCTACAAACCGAATGTCCTGTTGATTTACAGTTCCAACAAATTACACTAGATTTCACTTCAGAAACACTTAATCCTTTCGGGAATCTATGAGGCAACTCAGAGGGTAAAGTATCCTCAATACGCTTACACAGAGAAACCAACTGAGGTATGGTATTGATATCTTGGAGAATCAAGGCTTTAACAAAATCAGGCAGTAAGTTGGTTCGAATAGTAGAGACAATTTGTTGTTCAGGAGGACGGTTTGTTAGTCTATTAAATTGCGCTCCTATAGAACTAATAAAAACAGCTACAGATTCACCTGATTGTTGCTTTCTAGATTTTATTTCATCCATCAGAACTTGATCATAATTAGAAGGTAAAAAGGTCTGTTTCAAACCGGTTACTAGTTCAGACCAATCTTTGAAACTCTTCCTAATATAATGATTTTGCCACCAGGTCCATGCATCCATATGAAACAAATCTGAGGCTGATTCGAATAAATCTTGGTCAGTACAACCTCGAGATACTTTAAGTGACTCGACCAAATCAAGAAATGAAACCAAAGGTTCCCTACCGGAAAATTTCTTAATACCCCACTTATACACTGGGATTCTCTTTGAAAAATGTGATGTCATATTTTCTGACGCTGTATTAGGACTATATAATGGAATTTTTGGAGTGGATGAAGCCGGGGGCTCATCAGAGAAACGCTTATCAGCCAGATCTGATTCTAGCATAAAAAGTTCTGTTAACAGTTTCTGTTTAATATCGGCCTGCTTGTCATCTACAGGCTGTAACCGATCTATTCTACCTGAACTATGAACTAACCTAGATGTTATTCGGTTATAATCATCCCTAGAAGAGGAAGCTCCAAATATGTCTATCAATTCCGAAATTTGTTTGAGAGAAAGTCCGAGATCTTGTAAATATTCATCAAAGGTATAGACATCTACCAAGGTAACAAAACTACGGTTTGCTCCTTCCTGCGAAAGAGAACCTCTCAAAGTTTTACGATTGTTATCTACTGTATCAACCACCTTCTTATTCAAGCGAATAGAAACTTCATAAGTAAGCTTATGAGCCTTCAAATAGTTTAGATTAATTGACATATTGTCAAAGGTATCAGGCAACTTCAAATCTCACCCTCAGGCAATACAAACAAATTACTGATAACAAGATAACGGGTAGTGAGAGTTGAACCAGCCCATCAACGGTAGGCAAAGAAAGATAAGTGAGATGAAAAGTATATAAAGGGATCAATATGTTAGAGAAGCAGTAAAAAAGAAAAGAAATAGAAACCACCTGTGAGTTCTGAGCCGCGAAAAATCTGCTACCAGTGGTTCAAACAATCATTGACAGGTGTAGAAGCATCACGAAAATCGGGGCCCCACGTTGGGCGCCATTTGTGTAACTAAGCAACTTTATTTAATTATATAGATAGAATAATTTTGGCCGGCTAGCTGGAGAGCAGGTAAAATGATTTGATGCCTCTACCCTAATCAATGAAAGTTCGAAATAGAACAGTCGTTATTTATTCCACTTTTTACAAATATCAGTTATTTACAAATGTACAGTCAAAATTGAGTGGAATTGACAAGATGTTCGGTCATGTATGTTTCACAGGTAATCACTATCCCCTTTACTGGAACTTATCTTGGTTTCTCAGTCGAAGAAACGTTCGGTAATTATCTTCTCTGGTGGTTTTTCAGTCGAAGAAACGTTCGGTAATTATCTTCTCTGGTGGTTTTTCAGTCGAAGAAACGTTCTGTACGCCACTGCTGCAAGTTGGCAACAAGCTCTCAACTTCAATGAATTTTGTACTTGATAGGTCGACGACAAAATTCCATAGCCCGACGGGTTTGGCTGTGAAAATCGGGTTTATAAGTTTTGACTTGATAAAATTCTCTTAGTTTCCATCGTTCTCTGTTGAAGTAAGAACTGCTGACCAAAGTAGATTTGGGACCAGTCCACTTCTATAAAACAACCTGATGACAACTAATATTATGTTCGGCCTAATGCGCAAGCGCAACTGGTACATGTCTCTACTAACGGTGCTGAAGTCAGTTCTGTCGGGAATGCGAATAGATAAAGACTATTCTCACTGTAAGTAGATTAAAACGTCCATTAGCCATTTTGTGTAATTAACCATTTTGTTGAAATATACTTTGTATAAATCGAGTTATTCATTGTGAAAGTATCCACCCTTACATGGTAGTAGAGCTTGTGTATGTATGTGCGTGTGTATTAATTAATTAACAGAAGAAACTTTGACCACGTGTTTGTGTTAGCAAACAAGAAGACCACAAGAAGCAAACAAGAAAAGCATATTCAATATCAAGAAATGATGGACCAATCCAATGTAATTGAAGAATCAATGATGGAAGTACCAGAAAATATTTTTGCTATGCTGACGAACACTGATTTTGTGAAGATGTTGGCAGAGCAAATAAATAGCTTTAATCCGGCAACGTCAACCAAAAGCAAATCATCAGAACCATCTGTGGAGAAGGTCAATATACCCACCTTCATAATACCACAATTTGAAAACAGCGACAAGCTGAGGGGTCATTCCAATTTCCGTTCATGGAAACAAAGAGTCGAACGTGACAATAAGGCCCTAGGAAGATCACAATTTTTAAATTATGACATGGGAGGACCAGAGTGTAGCATGAGCTTGGAAGAAAAGAGTATGTACAACGCTCAAGTCTTACAATATTTGGAAGCATCTTTACAGCATGCTCCCAGAGCTGTAATAGAAAATGAAGAATCAGCAGCTGAAGCCTTCAAAAAGCTGATACAAATGTTTGGCAAGAACGACGTCCAAAAAATGGTGGAAGTATTGGACAACTTTGGTAAAACAATATTTTACCCAAAAATGAACCCGGTGAACTTCGTCTCACAATTTGAAAAGGGAGTTCAAGAATTCAAGGAACTGGGCTTTCCGTTGGATCCGAAGATCATCGTGGGATATTTTCTGCATAAGATCAAGGATGCCAATGGTTTCTTGGCGTTTTTCACAACAATGGCTACACTACCAGAGGAAACGAGGTCATATGAATTTGTGAAGAATGCCTTTCTGGAGGTAGCGAATAGCCAATATTTCAGGGAAACAGACAACAGTATGTATAAAAATGAATCAAATGTTAGTCTAGATATTTGTTCCGAATGTTTTGATATTACGGGTGAGAATCTCAATACTGAGATCAATGAAGTGTACACCGTATGCTCTGTTTGTATTGACGATCCCATTGGAGAATGTACTTTTGCTAATCCCAATTCAATTTCAGTATTATGCATCAAATGTGGTAAGAGAGATGATAATATTTATTGTGATTTTTGTTTAGAGAATAGGACTGATCGATCAAACAAGGATATTTCAAAAAAAGGGAAGTATCCTGATAAGAAATATCCTTATTTTAAAGAGAAAAGGGCAGAAAAGAGTCCTTACACACTGGATCAGTTGGAGAAAATCAAGAAAATGACACCAGCTGAAAAGCGTGATGCAAGTTGCAGGAAATGTGGTTTGATGTTCCACAAGTCAAACACATGTGTGAACACAGAGAGATTCTGCTTTTTCTGCCATAAGAAAGGGCACGAAAAGAAGGACTGCAGGAAACTGAAAGATCAAAAATCAAGTAAGTCATTGTTCGATTTGAATAATTTCAGTATGTTTGCAACATTTCTAGTTGATTCTGGTGCATCTCACCATGTAGTGAATGTACAGAATATTTTGTTGAACTATCAGGCTTATAAAGAACCGATATCTGTTGTCTTGGCATCGGAAACCGAAAGCACTATGTCAATGGGTCAGGGAACTCTTCCATTATTAGTACAGTTTGGAAAAAGTTCGCACATTGTACATCTAGCTAATGTTCAGTATGTCCCCGAAGTAAGGGACAATATTCTCAGTGTCCGTGCATTTAATATTCAGTTTGGGACAAGTCTTGTGCTAAATGCTAATAATGGTTTTATTTTATCTAGAAAATTGAGAAGAAAAATCTATCAGACAAGTAACACACCTCAAACATATCTGGAAGCAATGACCTGTTCAGAAAGTAGTAAATGGATTACTGCCATTCAGTCCGAACTCGAAGCTATAAACCTACATGAAGTTTGGGAAATTGTGGAAAGGAAACAAGGTATGAAAAGTATTTCGTTGAAATGGGTATTTACAGTTAAGGACAATGGTGTATGTAAGGCTTGTTTAGTTGTTGTAGGATGCAAAGATACTGAAAAGTATACTCCTGAGGAAACTGCATCTCCTACACCAGCTTTATCAGTTGTTAAATTATTATTTGCATTGTCAGTTTCTAGGAATTGACATGTTGAACAGTTGGATATCAAAACAGCATTTCTTCATGGTGAAATTGATCGACCAAAATATGTAAGTGTTCCTGAAGGAATCAATCTTGATAAATCAAAGGTAATATTGAAATTACGAAAAGCTCTTTATGGATTATCTATAGCACCGAAATGTTGGTTTATGACACTTGATAATTTTCTGAAGGGTTCTGGTTTTGAATCAAATTTAAGAGAACCATGTTTATATAAGAAAAAGGAAGATAGTAATATCATTTTGATTTTAGTATATGTTGATGATCTATTAATCACAGGTAGTTGTAGAAACCTTATTCAGGAAAATGTGAATATGTTGAAGTCACGTTTTAATGTAAAACAATTTGGCTTTCCTACTAAATTTCTTGGTTTGGAAATCACTAGATCAGAAAATCAGTTGTTTCTTCATCAAACACAGTTTGTAAATGAAATACTGAAAGAATTTCGAATGGAAAACTCGAATTCAGTTGATACTCCTTTAGTTCCTCAAGGAAGTCATAAAGTTCAGGAAGTAACGAATGAAGCAAATTTTCCTTATAAGAAAGCTATAGGTTCCCTACTGTATTTAAGTATGTTCACAAGACCTGATATATCCTTTGCCATAGGTTATTTGGCTAGATTCCAAGCTAATCCACAACAGTATCATTGGACATTAGTTAAAAGAGTTTTCAGATATTTGGAAGGTACAAGTCAGTTAGGTCTAAAATTCACAGCAGGATCTCCAATTTTGTCATGTTATTGTGATGCAGATTTTTCAAGTGATAAGTATGGTCAAAAGTCGACTACAGGCTTTGTGATTTATGCATTTGGCAATCCTGTTGTATGGTGCTCAAAACTTCAATCAACAATAGCACAAAGTTCAGCAGAAGCGGAATTTATTGCACTTACTCATGCTACTAATGAAATTCTATTTCTAGCACATTTATTAGAAAAGACTGTGGATCTCACAGCATTTCCAGTTAATATATATGAAGACAATGAAGCAGCAAGACGTAACTGTCTGGCTAGCACAAGTAAAAGCCGCTTGAAGCATGTGGAACGTAAATATTTATTGATTCGTCAACATGTAAGTGAAAAGAAAATTAATATTGTGAAGATTAATACTAATGATCAGATTGCTGACATTCTCACAAAACCATTGAATGCAGCAAAGCTCACTAAGTTTCGTGATCACCTTGTATTCTATGAGGTTTGATTTGCATGAAAATATAATAAGATGATAACCAAGTAATAAGTCATAATGATTAAATATTATAGGATGAAAATGAGAAAAGTCAACGACAAACTCAAAAACATGCTCTGTTTGATCAAACATATAATTAATATAAATTTTTTTTTCCAGTAATTATGTATAAGTATACCTTATCTGAGTGTTATGAATGATCTTCGATCTCAAACATACTCTGATAATGAATTCTGTTGTTTATCTTAGTATCTTGAAAGGATCTTCGATTCCTTAGGTACTTTGGTAATATGTCTGTTGAGTATTTTATCTGTATATTGTGGAAAGGTTCTTCGTTCCTGGAAACATAATTTGATAATACTCAAAATTTGTTGTATATTTGTTCATTTGAGTTATTATTGGAAGGGTCTTCGGTCCCGGAAGATATAATTTAATGAATATACATGTTGAAGTATTCATTTGAGTCATGTGGTAAGGGTCTCCGGTCCCTGGAAACATACTCTTACGAATACTAGTGTCTTCATTTGAAGGGTCTCCGGTTCCTGGTAATGATAGATACGAAATCCAAAATTCTGACCACATATGTGTGTAATGAATTAATCATGTTAGTCCGATATGATGGAACATACTATGTATGTGATCAGTCATGTCATTTATATGTTGATCTACTATGTGATATGTATGTATTATAGTATATGTATCTGTTGATCAGTTTCAGTTGATATGATGGTATAATATCACTTGTGGGAAGGGTCTCCGGTCCCTGAAATCAATGTATTGATACCATAACAAATATTAAGGACAGTTGGTTCGCTATAAGGAACCCTATTCCATTGCCTCACAGCAATAACTCCACTGTTTCACGGTTCCACTGACAATCCTGTTGTAGGTTTAAGGCTTGATTTATATAAATTCAAAAAACAAACTATATATTGTATACTTTATATATATTCTATATTTCTTAGTTTATCGAAGTCAGTTAAATGGAACTTTCAGGTTTCTGTTGATTAGTTGTCAGGTCCTCAGTTTGGGAGGGGGTGTTGAAGTAAGAACTGCTGGCCAAAGTAGATTTGGGACCAGTCCACTTCTATAAAACAACCTGATGACAACTAATATTATGTTCGGCCTAATGCGCAAGCGCAACTGGTACATGTCTCTACTAACGGTGCTGAAGTCAGTTCTGTCGGGAATGCGAATAGATAAAGACTATTCTCACTGTAAGTAGATTAAAACGTCCATTAGCCATTTTGTGTAATTAACCATTTTGTTGAAATATACTTTGTATAAATCGAGTTATTCATTGTGAAAGTATCCACCCTTACATTCTCTAAATGCATCATTTTACAAACGAAAATCTTTTAAAAGAAGAAAAAATAACCACGTGTTCAGAAAAGAACCCAATGGCGCAGATAGTTCGACACTAAAAATTCAGAGAACTCTGGACACCGAGAAAAAAAAAATAAATAACTGAAATTGAATAATAAAGTTGAGTACAATATCAAAGTAAATGAAGTTGAGCTGATCCACCAGATGTTCTCAAATGGAAAAGTGAAAAAATGGCGGTCCGACCAGAATTATACGACATCTTTTTGTCATCTACACAAAAAAATTATTAAATGCATTAAATAAACATGACATTTAGGATCGAATAAACCCTGTGTGATCATAAATGAAAACTTACCGGAAAATATCTTCCGCCAGGAAAAATTCGCATATAAAATCTACGAAAACACTTCAAACGTGTTATTTCAGCAGCTTCTCGACAGTCAAAAGACAAACTGGATCGAGAACATCGACCATGCGATATCGACCGATTCGGCGCGTTAAGTAGATCATTCCAATGATAAATGAAATGCTCATAGAAAGTTTTAAAGCGGATTTCTGCGGTTAATTGAAATTGGTAAATCATGGTGCTACAAACTCTTGAATTTGTGTGATTGCTAACAAACCTCTTCCAGTAATGGGGAGAAGACCTGATCCAATGAAGAACCACCATAAAAACTGACCATGCAAATATTTTTCATCCACCGACGATGACGATTCGAATGATTTTACAACGAAGGAAAATTACTTTGAAAAGAGAAGAGTGGCAGATAATGGCAACTTGTATAGAGAAAACCGTTCAATGGGTGAAACTCTAATTTTTGCAGCAATTAGGGATACAGTCACAGTATTATCAGATACTATATTCATCGTGGAGATCTAATATACAGTGTGGAACAGCCAAATGGAATAAATTCGATAACGAATAAATGAGAGCGTGTTTGGAAAAACGCTTGGATACGGCGATTTGTATTTTTAACTGAGCATTTTTTTCAAAAAAAAAAATTATATAGGGTGCGTCATGTGGCAGTAGCCAATACCCACTTTCTTATTTTAAATGCAAGCCCCTGTATATTATTATTTTTTTGGATTCTTCAGAGAATTCTAGACATAAATCATGTACAATGTCCTATACCCATTTTCAACTGTTTCGGAAATATTAAGTGTTTTCAGATTTATTACAAAAATTAACATTAAAAAAAGAAAATTATTTTCTTTCACAAATTCGCTACATTACATTCAATACTGATTTCTCATTTAGCTCTTGATAATGAGAAAGTTAACAAAAACCATTCCTGCGTTTCTTTTTACTGAAAAAATGGTTCATTTAACAGAAAAGCACAAAATTCTACAAATGATTGGTTATGGAGATAACACAGGGACACAAATGGAAGTTTCTCGCTTATTTCACGAAAAATCTCCAAATTTGCAGCCTGTATCACAAGGAACAATTAGCAAAATAGAAAAGCAGTTTCGCGAGCTTAGTCATGTGAGACAAATATAAAAAGTAGCTGCCAATGCAGTAAGTAATGATACGAAATTGGATATTATGCTTGAGTTTCAAGAAAACCCACATTTTTTCAGTTAAAAGAAACGCAGCAATGGTTTTTGTTTACTTTCTCATTATCAAGAGCTAAATAGGAAATAAGTATTGAATGTAATGTAGCGAATTTGTGAAATAAAATAATTTTCTTTTTTTAATGTTAATTTTTGTAATAAATCTGAAAACACTTAATATTTCCGAAACAGTTGAAGATAGGTATATGACATTGTACATGATTTATGTCTAGAATTCTCTGAAGAATCCAAAAAATTAATATTATACAGGGGCTTGCATTCAAAATAAGAAAGTGGGTATTGGCCACTGTCACATGACGCACCCTATATAATTTTTTTTTTGAAAAAAATGCTCAGTTAAAAATACAAATCGCCGCGTCCAAGCGTTTTTTCAAACACGCTCTCATTTATCCGTTATCGAATTCATTCCATTTGGCTGTTCCACACTGTATGTAGTAAAGGTATATCGGGTGCTTCCACAAGTAGCAGAAGGAAATAAATGATGATGGTGGTGTCGGAAAGTACCATCAGTATTACCAGAGTTAAAAAACGGAACTATATAACAGCTGAATACCTCTTCTCGCTTCTCTCTCCAAATCCATGGAGTTCGCATTTAGAAAATGATTGCCGAAATATCTTGCGTGGAATCTGCAGAGAGGATAGAAAAAGGATTTGCATTGATTCCAACGATTTGATATGTTCGTAGGGGAAACATCTCCCAGAGTCTAAAGGTGTTGAGAGCAAAGTCAGAAAGGATTGTTCTTTCTTCAGCTAGGTTTTCTGTTGAATCGAAAACGTTGTAGAAATTTCAACTGAGATCTGATCTGGGTTCGAAACTTAGAAGCTAAAAAGAGTTCGTTAAAAATGTCTTCGTGATGAATGAATGAGAATCTGTCTGTACATATGCTTTATGTTAGCAGTGAAAACAACTTTATAAACCCGGAACTTTAACAGCACTCTAGATAATCTCTCCTAAACCTTTAAAGAAATCAATAGAAGTTTTGAACCTTCGTTCAATTGAAAAAAGACGTCGCAAAGCCATCGAGTATGTAGCTCCAAACTATCTAGAAACCTCTTTTTTGATTCGTGTACTGTGTAGCTACCAGTTATGTTAATGTAGTGATTATTGATAAATGTTTTATTTCATAGGATATCCTCTGGTGAACAAATCCCAAATTCAATAATTTCCTCGATTTCCCAAAATTGCCCAAGTATCGAGTCAATATAAGAGAACGTTTTCGCGCTTGAGTTTCATCTACTTAAAAAAGCTGTTTTACTTCTAGATGACTCCATTTGACTCTACATGGAGGAGAAAGTCCACCCACGTTGGTCTATTCTGTCAATGATCATGCTTTTATTTTTCCGTATTAGCAAATCTATAGCATAATTCATCTCTTGATTGTCACGCACAGGTACCCTTATACCTCAGTGGTGAAAATAACCATATAGAAGCGAAATCTTATACTTCAGACCTTTTATCTGACCATTCGCCAGTCCTGCTAACCCTTCACACAATACCCAAATCGTATGAAATGAAATTGTCTCTAACGACAGAAAAAACAATTTGGCTAAGTCCCAGCAAATATTCGAGGAAGAAGCAGTTATGAGCATAATTTTAGAAACACCCTATGACATGGAAATAGCTGCAAACAACATAATGCTACGATACAAAAGCAGCTAGGGAAAGTAACTACTCAAAAACAAGAGAAATCCAACAGAAATTCGGGAACCGCTGGTAGAAAAACTAAGAGCGAGAGGGAAATGGCAGAAAATACTGAATCAACTCTCAAGAAAGCTACGTGAAGCCCTGAAACTATATAAACATTCTCAATGCCAACAATATATAGAGAATATCAATAATAAAAATGAGCACAGCAATTATAATAACATAGTTTATTCTGAATATAACATATCATAAATACAATACTTTATATTAAACTACAAACAATTGCAGAATAGACAATAGCTCGCAGAGAAATCAGAAAATGTCTCTACTCCATATATACAAAAATGAATACAACACTTAGATTTCCTTCGACGAAGCAACCACCATTCTCTTCAGTTCCTCTTCAACTCCGAGTTTATCCCAAATCCAATCCTGTCTCCTTAGCGAATTTTCGATTCCTGCTAATCTTAAAATTGATCACTTGACCTCCATCAGTCCGCGAAAGTTTCCCCTTGTCTCACCCAGAATCCATTCCTTGATTCTTTTTCTAGAAGTTTTCACATTTTTCAGGTTCTTTATTTCGCTTGGTACCATAGCATAAAGCCTTGGAGCAAGATAAGAAAATGATCTTTCTCCAATTCTCTTTTTTACTCTCTTTATAGCAAAGCTGTTAGTCTTATTTCTAGTATCATAGGTATGTTCCATAGGTGCAATTTTCAGTTTCCCATCGACTATTCGGAGGAGGGCCTTAAGTGAAAAAATTTGGTAGGGATCTATCACATTTGCAAGATGATAGATATCATCACTGGGAAACATGAGTGGCTTATCATAAATAATTCGTAGAATCCATTTCTGTATGTTTTCAAGCTTCTTCACCTGATTATAATAAGCTCCTCCCCAACAAACTGCTCCATACGAAATGAGCGAGTGAAAAAGCGAGTGGTACAGAATACGCAGGTGCTCTATCCTCATAAATCTTTTTAAATATCTGAACTTAGAAAGTAGTCCCCTAATCCTCCCAACTACACATTCCACTTGGTTTTCCCATCTGTCAACAATAACACCCAAATATTTCTCTGTGTCAGCTTCTATTATAGATATTTGGTCATCAACTTGCAACGGGCCCATTTTTGGAAGACCCGAATCATAGCTTGCAAACGGTAAGTATTTTGTTTTATTTATATTCAAACTTAATTTGTTATATCTGAACCAGTTCTGGACCTGTTTTAATTCATGTTCAGCGAGCTTTTCAACATCTCCCAGGAGTCCTCCTTAAATAAGATGACCGTGTCGTCCGCAAAGCTAATAAATAACCTTTCCCTTCATTTTCACAAGTGATAGACTGTTTATGTATAGAAGGAACAGAACAGGGCCAAGCACACTGCCCTGCGGCACCCCATATGTAGTTTCAATACTCCCACTCAACCTTTCCCCTACCCTCACATACTGCTTTCTCCCACTCAGATAGCTCCGCATCAAGTCCAGCACTTTTCCCCTGAAACCATATCTGTACAATTTGTCATGAGACACGGTATCGAAAGCCTTCGCAAGGTCTATAAATACGCACAGCGTTGGAGTTTTCCCATCCAATCCCCCATAAATATGGCTTGATAGTTCTGCTAAGGCATCCTCTGTCGAACAACCCCGTCTAAATCCGTATTGTGAACCCTGTAGCAATTGAAAGGCTACAAAGAAGTTCAAGAGACCCACATTGAGGAAATCTCTGATTAAACGGACCAATGGGTAATGGGCTGCCTCAGATGAAGAAAAATGCAATGCATTTGCCGAACATCTTACACATGTCTTCACACCAATTGACCCCTATCCTGATATCAGCGAAATAGAAGTTAAAACCTTTCTGGTTGTTTCATGTCAAATGTCTTTGCCAACTAAAACTATCTTCGCACCAACAAAAGTAGCCAATGAGATAACTGTCGAAATTTTGAAAATACTACCGATAAAAATTGTTGTACTGCTCCCAATATTATTTAATATAATGATGAGTATATCCTATTTCCCCAACATATGGAAGTATGCTGAGGTTATAATGATACCCAACCTTGGTAAACCAGAATAGACTGTGGAATCTTATAGGCCCATAAGTCTTCTGCCAATCCTGGTTTAACTGTTTCAGAAGTTGCTTTTCTAAAGGCTGAAGGATGAATCGGATATGCACCAACTGGAACCAGACCACCAATTAGGTTTCCGCGAGAACCACTCGACAACTCATCACGTCCATCACATCGTGAACACCATCTCAATAAGCCTCGAAGGCAGAAAATTTTGTTCGGCAGTATTTCTGGACTCATCACAAGCATTCGACAAGGTTTGGCATAATGGTCTGCTATACAAACCCAAACAACTCCTCTCAGAGCCGTATTACATGATTCTGTACACGTATCTTGCAGACCGATATTTTGCCTTGAAATTAGCGGAAGTAATAACCACTTCTGCCAAAATCGAATATGGAGTCCCACCGGGAAGTATTTTGGGACCACTTTTATATGTCATCTACACTTCGGATATGCCAGAAAGTCAAAATACCAGCATAGCATCTTTTGCAGACGATATAACTATACTTGCATCTGATGAAAACGCCGAAACAGCTTCCAAACAAGTACAGGAACACCTGGACGACATTGGATAGTGGCATCGAAAAGGAAGACTCAACATCAATAAGGCTAAATCAATTCAAGTTACATTCAGTACAAGAAGAATTATGTCCCCCTGTCGAATAATTCGGAAGTGTCATTCGACACAAGGGCTAAGTATCATGGTATACATTCAGACCAGCTCCTCAACTGGAGACAACACATTAATGCCAAAAAGAATTATATAAATTTGAAATTCTTGAAAATGTATTGGCTCATAGGAAGGATTTCCGAATTGAACCTTCAAAATATATTGATTTTTTACAAAGTGATCATCAAACCAATATGGACGTGAGGCATTCAATTCTGGGATTGCGCTAAGCCTTCGAATATTCAAATTATCCAAAGAATACAATCAAAAATACTACGTGCATTGATTGATTCCCCCTGGTATGTCTCCAACCACACAATCCATGAAGATTTAAAAGTCCCATATGTCAGTACAGAAATAGAAGACCGCTCCAAAAAATACCATCAGAAGCTGCAAGGACATGCCAACTAACTGATCGACCAACTAACAGAGGATCCATTCAAGTCACGAAGATTGAAAAGGACCTGACCAAACAACCTAGCTGAAATCCATCAATGTGAAATAATTTCTATTAGTCTTTACATACAAAATATTTACTGAATACTTTTTGAAAGTAGATTGTAAATTTCAATAAACAATGTACAAAAAAAATATTTATCTTTTATTTATTTTTATTCATTATTAATTTTCATTTATATACTTATAATTAGATATTATCCACCCTGTATTCTGATCATTGCAACAATGTATTAATCCATTAGGAAATGAATAATACCATGTTGTATTTTGACAGTCAGCATATTGCTTATCGCATTAATTTGTTATCGGGTCAATTTGTTGTTTGCGAAGCCTCTCCACAATGCTCTCATTGTTCCAAATTATTATAAATAGGAGAGACGTCTAATGATGCATGAAAAATATAGATTTGATCTTCTCACGTAGTACATTGCTTGTACAGTTGTTTTCTAAATAAAGTAGAATTTTTAAAAACACTCCTAAAACAACATTATTGGTGACGAGGTCTGGGATTGTGCCAGTTTTAAGAAAACCTGCGTGTGTTCCTGACAGTGTAAAGATACAGAGGTCCACCCAGAGAGTCTGAAACTGTTGGGATCAACCATTCAGCACAATGAGAAGCAGGAAGTCCGATTGTCGAGTAGCGCCTTCAACGACTCCAAGATCTACATTGGAAAATCAACGGTGAGAGATTCCTTTCTATTTTCCCTAGTTTCTAATAATTCTGGCCCAAAAATTATCAATTTTTTTCTAGTTTTGAGCATAAAACTTGTATGAAGTTTTTAGGTTCTTATTAAAATACCTATTACATAACTATTTAATTATTTAATTATTTGACAAGTCATCGAATAAAGTCTTAATTTTTATAGTTGAAATCTGATAACGATTTTTTTTAATTGAATTGTCGCGATTCGTCAATAAACCATTTTCGTGAACGCAAACAAAAAATTCTAGAAGAATGGCAAACGAAAGAGTAGTCCTGACTATGGCAGAGAAATTTGGATTTTTGCTTCCAAAATTCTCAGGAAAAGAAAATGAATTACACACATTCATAAAAAGCGTTCAAAGTTACTTTGACATGTTTAGATTGGAAAATGATATCCTTAAAAGATACTGCTTCGCGGTAGTAAAATCAAAATTAACGGACAGGGCATTAGCCGAGGTGTCAACCTCTGATATCCCTGATGAATGGGACGTTTTGAACAATTTCTGTATAATAAATTCGGTGATCAAATAAACTTAGACGTTCTGGTTCATAATTTGCAGTTTATGAGCAAAAAACAAAACCAAGATTTACTGAATTTCATCGAGCAAATAATTGCTATGAAAATACGAATAAACTATAGAATTGATGCCGATAATATGGCAGACCCGGAAAAATTGTTATATAAAACAAATAAGCTAAAAATTTGTAAAACAGTATTAATATCAAATTCGCCAGTGGAATTGAGAACTTACTTAATAACTAATAATAATTTATCGTTTGACGAAACAGTCAACGCAGTGAAAGATTACATTAGTAACATGACTCAGTATGAGTTATTAGATAAAAGCCGTCGTAACAAATTTCAGCAGACTCCGCAAAAGTCTGGTACTTTCACTTTCAATAGACCTATTAATACTTCGAGGAATTTTTATTCGAATTCCTTTGATTCAAATAGAGCGACGCATCAGAATGCAAATTATTCAAATAAACCAATGTACCAAAGAGTACATAATTCAAATATATTTCAATCAAACTCAAATGTATTTCAGCCAAATCCAAACTATAAAAATACAACACCATCTGAAAAAATGTCAATTCAGACTAGGAATTATCCGCAAAAAAGAACCCAATACTCTACCCAATATCAGAATAATAATCAACAAAAATATTTTAATCCTCAACGTAATTTCGTTTCGGAAGAGTTAACTAATATTCAAAGAGATGATCCTCAACCATCTACCTCTAAAGGTTTTCACCATGATAAAGGTTTTTACCAAAATGAAGGTTTTCATCAAAATAAACGATTCGATCAAAGTAAGCAAAATTTTCGCGACGCTAAAGAAAAATATGCATTGACTTGAATAATTTTTTTGGTAATATTAATCACTTACCGTATGTAGAATTTCAGAACCCCAAGTGTAAACTGTTAATAGATAGTGGGTGTTCAGTTTGTCTTATTGACCCGAAATTTGCATACAATAATTTTAAACAAAATATTTTTAATGAAGATACTACCCTCACGGCATGCTTTAAATCTCAAACTTCGAATGAAAAAGTTTTAATACCTCTATTTTCAGAATTCAATATTATGAACGATTATCATCCTTTCATTCTATATAAATTTCATAAAAATTATGATGGTCTCATTGGGACAGACTTTCTAAACAAATATAATTTGAGAATCGATTTCAAGAATGGAGTATTAGAGAATGAATATTGTAAGATACCATTCAAAAACCAACAGGTTTGTCAAAAGCCTATTGACATACCAATTGATCTTTCTCATTTGGAACCCAAAATTTCTACTCAATTAATGAAAATTTTTCAAACAAATGTCGATGCATTGCAATTACCTGGACAACCTTTAAATTTTTCAAATCAAGTGAAACACAACATTCGAACTGTGGACGAAGGTCCTGTACATTCTAAAATCTATAGATATCCCGAATGTCAACGTGAAGAAATACAAAGACAAATAAATGATATGCTAAAAAAAAATCATTCGACATAGTTGTTCCCCTTGGATATTTCCGGTAGTCTTAGTACCGAAAAAACAAGATTTGTCAGGAAAAAAGAAATGGCTTATGGCAATTGATTACAGAAAACTAAACGATAAAACTATTGATGACAAATACCCTCTTCCACAAATTGAAGCTATTTTGGATAAATTAGGAAATAAAAAATATTTTAGGACACTAGATCTTGCATCCGGATTTCATCAAATCGAATTAGATGAAGAATCCATTGAGAAAACAGCTTTTTCTGTTGATAACGAACATTATGAATTTTGAAGAATGCCCTTTGGTTTAAAAAACGCGCCAGCAACATTCCAAAGATCAATGAATAATGTATTAAAAAATTTTATAGGTAAATGTTGTTACGTGTATATGGAGGATGTAATTATTTTTTCGGAAACGATCGAACAACATTTGGCAGATATTCATAACATCTTGGAAACACTTAGAATGGATAATTCAAAGATTCAGTTAGATAAATGTTATTTTTTTTAAAGAAGAAATCGATTTTTAGGACATGTGATAACCAGGGAAGGTATTAAACCGAATCCGATGAATTGAAAGCTATTTCATGCTTTCCTATCCCTAAGACTCAAAAAGATATTAAATCATTTCTTGGTCTAGTAGGATATTACAGAAAATTCATTCCTAACTTTGCAAAAATCACAAAACCTTTAACATTATGTTTGAAGAGAGAATCAAAAATAAAAATTGACGATCCCAAATACATAGAAGCATTTCAATTGTGTAAGAAGAATTTAATGAATTACCCTATATTAAGATATCCAGATTTTAACAAACATTTAATTTAACCACGGACGCATCAGGATTTGCTGTCGGTGCAGTTTTATCACAAGGTCAAATCCCAAATGATCTACCTGTAGCTTTTTGCAGTAGGACATTGAATAAAGCTGAAATTAACTATAGTGTAATTGAAAAAGAATGTCTCGCTATTTTACACGGTTGTTCTATATTTGGTCCATACCTTTATGGAGGGAAATTTACAATTTATACAGACCACAAACCTCTTGTTTGGTTATTTTCTCTTAAAGAACCTAATTTACGTTTAATGAGATGGTGAATGAAATTAGAAGAATTTGATTATGAAATAAAATACACAAAAGGATCATTAAATAACGCAGATGCTCTCAGCAGAATAAGGCTAGAGGAAAATAATGAAATTAATTACGAAAAATTTTTAAAAATCTATCAATTATCAAAACCTTCTAATATTAAGGAGAAAAAAGGAAATATTTTTAGTTGCCCGAACAAATATGCTTTAGCTCATTGTATATCAAAAGATTTAGAAATGAGTAAAGGTATTGCATCACGATTCAAAAGTAAATTTGGAAATGTAAACAAATTAAAATTTCAAAATAAAACTGTTGGCGAAGTAGCATCAATAAGAATTGAAAATCGAAATATTTACTATTTAATAACTAAAGAATTTTATCATGATTAACCAACCTATGAAATGGTATTCGAAACTCTTATTAATCTGAAAAAATTATGTGAATTTAACGATGATAAATATTTAGCTATTCCCAGGATAGCATGCGGATTAGATAAATTGGAATGGACAATTATTTTTAATATGATAAAATACATTTTTTAAGAATCAGATATCAATGTTAATATTTATTACATACAAAATGACAATTTTAATGAAGATTCAAATTACATAGAAAAATTTGAAATAAATCCAATTGAAGAAGATTTACTCTCCATAATTAATCATATCTCAGATGATGAATTGGAAGAATGCTTCGATCTATTAGTAGAACCTGATAATAAACTACCAAATTTAGATAATAAAGATCTAAGCTAACTAAGAAATAAAAACATTATTATTCACAGTGACATAACTGTTCATAGTAGCGCGGAAAATCCAATTTTAGAAATTCCTTACACAGAGAGATGTGTAAATGCTTTCTCTTTACAAATAATATTGAAAAAAGCTTCAAATTTCAATGTAACAAAAATAAAATTATTTGGAGACAAACTCAGGTTAAGAGTTGATATTATATCCATTGAAAATGATATATTTCAATTCATTAAAGAATTTGTTCAACCGCAGAAACCTTATAGGATATATTTTATATCTCAAGAATTAGAAAAACCATTTATAACGATTTTACAGAATAAATTCGATCACAAAACTTTAAATTTCAAAATTGCAAAGACATTTCTAGAAGATGTTGAAGATCAGGAAGAACAAACTCTTAGGATACCTACAACAGTATCATGAAACAAAGGCATCGTGGATTAACAGAAAATTTACTCAGTTTAAAATGTAAATATTATTGGCCTAAAATGGATAAAGATGTCCAAAACTATATTAATTCATGTGAGATTTGCTAAAAAAGTAAATATGAACGTACACCTATAAAATTAAATTTCAAACCAAATCCAATAGGAGCTTTTTCTCATATTTATTGTGATACTATAAGATTCGGACAAAATTATTGTTTAAGTATAATTGACTCGTTTTCGAGGCTAGGACAATGTTATTTATTACTCCAAAAAACTGAAACAGAAATTGTGGACAAATTAATAACTTACTTCATTCATTATGGTATTCCAAATAAAATTACATGCGATAATGGACTAGAATTCAAAAATAGTGTAGTCCAAGATTTTTGTAAGATTCATCAGATAGAAATACATTACATAACAAATTATAATCCGAATTCAAATGCTCTAGTAGAAAGATTTCATTTTACATTAATTGAACATTTAAGGACGTTACAACATAAAACTTCAACATTTCAAAATAAATTATCACAGGCTATTTTGGGTTATAATAATTCATACCATTCTAGTTTAGAAATGACTCCTATGCAAATTATAAAAGCAGATTTAAATTATTCACTACCAATTGAAAAATCTCATACAGAAACAATTCAAGATTATATTGAGAATTATGTAGAAAATGAAATGAAATTGAAGAAATTTCTGAAAAATTAAAAGAGAAAAGAGAGAAAAATATTGAACAATTAGAAAAATTGAATAAGAAAAGGGAAGCTACTAAGGATCATACTATAAATGAAAACCCCGCGTATATTAAAAGTCCTATAACTACAAAATTAGACCCGGTATATAAGAAAATTGATGTACATGAAGTTGATTCACGTATTGAGGATAATAAAAATAAACATGTTTATCATAAGAAAATAATGAAGCAACGAAAGAAAAGGAAAAAATAGGTGAATTATAATTGTTTATTATTGTTTTCAGGTTCAAAATGAATTTTGAACCGCCATAATCGTATTAATTCAAACAATAATAATATCTTCTTTTGAAGTAATACCATTAGAAAGCAATGTATTGCCAATATTATTAGGCAAAGCTTATGTTACAAGAAGAAATATACAATTAATCTATTTTATCAATTTAAAAAAAATTGAGAGTTTAATCTTAAAGTACCAAGAGGAAATTAACAGAATAAAAAACCAACAATTAGGTTTTTCAAAAGAGGCTCATTATCGATATCTTCAAGAATCAAATTTAATAAATATCAAGAGTCTGGAAGAACTATTAAATGAAAAAGTTAGAATTAAAAGAGGCTTGATAAACGTTGGAGGAAAAATATCGAAAATACTTTTCGGAACGCTTGATTCTGATGACGAAGAATTATATAAAAATTACTTTAATGGTATTGAGAAAAATGAAAAAGTTCTCATGAGAAATCAAAAACAACTAGCTACATTTGTTAATGATTTAAAGAAAAAATATGATGACAAATTTCAAAAATTATCCGAAAGTTATAAATTGTTACGAATTGTCCCAGCACTCAGAGAAGTTGAGCAAATGCACCTTATGATGTTCGAAATAAAAGATATAAAAAATATTTTGGACGAAATTCAAATTGCGTTTAGTTTTGCAAGATTACATGTTCTTCATGAATCTATTCTGCCGTATGCCAAGTTTGTAGAATTGGTCAAAAACGTCACTATAATACCTGTGAATCATTTGAAAGATTATTATCAGATATGCAGCACAAAAGTGATATTCAAAAATAAAGTTTTACTTTTTCTAATATCAATTCCAACAATTTATGAAGAAAATTTCAATTTGTACAAGTTTTATTGCTTGATCCAGAATAATTTAACCCTACCCTATTCCGAACCCTATATGCTCTCACAAAAGGAAGAATTAAAATGGTCAACGAGGCAGTGCCACTCTATTGAAGGAGACTTCCTATGCGATCAAAATTCTCTGAATAAACCGCCAAAGTACTTGACAAATGGAAAACTGTCCAAAATTAACTGTAGTCCCCACATCGAATTTAAAACTTGTGGAAGATGGAAATATTCTTTCAACAAGCAACTTGGAAATACAAGAAAAGTGCCCTCAACAAACGAAATACCATTTCGTTCCTCAAACAGCAATTCTACGGTGAAAATGTGTTATTAGTAATAACCAGAAAGAAATTTATCCAGTCACTACGATAGATGAAGAAAAATATATTATCCTACCATAAATGGATACCCTCAAGTAGGATGACTCAGAACGAGAAAATTTCAAGAAAGAAGACTTCAACGAAGTCAACGTTCCAGACATCCATTTAGAAGAAATCGAAAATTGGAAGATGAAGCCTAGTGAATTTAGTTTATTTTTAATTTTGATAATTCTAATAATTGTTATATACTTTATTGTGAAATGTTTAAAAAGAGAAAGGTTCTTTATAAAACTACACCCAAACAGGGTGATACTTTTAGCCAAGATGAGGAGGAATTAGATATTATCCACCCTGTATTCTGATCATTGCAACTGTTACGGATTTTCGTTTCCGCACATAAAAGCGTATTTACTTTTGAAAGTTTATTCTTTCTTCTCAGTTACAATAAACTGCAGACTTGAGAGAGATGGACGAGATCTTCTTATATTTATTCGATGAATTTTATTTCGTGAGCGAACAACTTTTATATGTCTTAACTTGACAGAGAGAGTTTTGGGATTCCTTTAAAAATGTGTTTACTTTCGGCGCCTGCACTTGACAGGGAAAGTGGGGGTCAAGTGCATGCGCTGATATGTTTGAATAAGTCCTAATAAAATAAATAATAAAATGAAATTCAAACATCCTTCCCCCGCGAAAGTGAATATCTGTTCTAAGGGGAGTACCTACACTGAATCGATAGGCAAAAGACAAACCTTCGAAATAGGTCTGATTAGTGTGCCATTTTCTGTTTTTACCTCTACAACTCTCACTCTATCGTCATTGCTCGGAAATACCTTTGTGACTCTTGCTGTGGACCATTTAAGAGGTGGTAAATTATCAACTTTTAATATCACTAAGTCACCTTCCTTTATATTCTTATGAGATTTCAACCACTTTGGTTTGTGTTGCAAAATATGTAAATACTCAACAGACCACCTTTTCCAAAAATCTTGTTGTAATTTTGAGCAGTGTTGCCAACGCGATAAACGTGAACTTGGAATGTCTAAACAATTTTTATCAGGAAAAGATGTCAAAGGAGCGCCTATTAGAAAATGCCCTGGGGTGAGACAATTTAAATCGGACGGATCATTCGATAGAGGACATAAAGGTCTTGAATTCATTATTGCTTCAATCTGACCAAGAACAGTAGACAATTCCTCAAATGTGAGTGATGAATTACCCACTATCCGATTCAAATGAAATTTAGTAACTTTGACCGCCGCTTCCCATATTCCTCCCCAATGAGGACTATGAGGCGGAATGAACTTCCATTGTATTTCGAGGGCACTCAGAAAATTCTCAATTGCTACAACGTGACTTTTATTTTTGAAAAATTCAAATAAATCTTTCAATTTATTTCTGGCTCCTATGAAATTAGTTGCATTGTCACTGTAAATACTTGCAGGGTTACCACGTCGTGAAATGAACCTTTTAAGAGCCGCCAACAATGCATCAGTAGAAAGATCACTTACGAGTTCAATATGCACTGCCTTGACTGTCATACAAACAAAAATGCAAACATAACATTTTTGAAGTGGAGCCCTTCTTAAATTAGAGGATTTAATCATTAAAGGGCCGGCGTAATCTAATCCTACATTTGAAAAAACTCTGGCAGGTGAAATTCTAACTTTTGGCAAATTAGCCATTATTTGTTGTGCATTTTTTGATTTCAATTTATAACACGTAAGACATTTACTAATAATTCTTTTTATTTCTTTCATGCCATTCAGTGGCCAGTATCTTAAACGAATATTAGACAGAACTGCTTGAGGTCCAGCGTGCAATAATTTTTTGTGCTCGAGAATTAGCATCAATCTAACAAAATGACTATTGGACGGTAAAAGTGCAGGGTGTTTTTGATCAAATGGAAGATTTGACAACGATAAGCGTCCTCCTACACGCAAAATGCCTTCATTATCTAAAAAAGGACTAAGTTTTAGTATTTGTCTAGAGTTAATTTCTGATTTTCCAAAAGATTTTAAATTAAATCAGGGAAGAAGCTTTTCTGTAGTAATTTTATCATGCAAGTTAAAGAATTCTGCAGTTCGATAACTTCCAATTCTCCGGTGGTTCTTTCCGTTGACCTACAATTATTTGAGAATCTGAAGCAATACGTAATTGAATGATGGAATCTAGTGAAAGATGAGAAATTTTTAGACAAAAATTCGATATTGACCTCGGGATCGATCTTACAATCGACTAAAGCAACCTTTCTTTTCTCAGGTAAATTTTTCAAATGGCAAATGTACTTTAATTTCTCTAGCTCAATAGCAGGATCTGAAATAAAATTAGGTCCGTTCCACCATAATGCACAATTTAGAAGTTGAATAGGCGATGAGCCGCGAGAGACAAGATCTGCTGGATTAGGTGATGAACAGATGAACGAACATGAGACCACCGATATTTTGAAGTTAAATTCTGTATTATAGCTACACGATTTGCTACAAATACTGACCATCCTGTAGGATGTGAACTTATCCAAGAAAGTGTAATTTCTGAGTCCGAGAAAAGATAGACTTTGGAAATATCCAGAGAGTGATAAATGTCTAGTATTCTATTTATTAATTTAGATAAAAGAACAGCTGCATTCAGTTCGAGTTTAGGAAGAGAGATGATCTTAATTGGAGCTACCTTAGACTTAGACCTTTGGACTAATTAATCGAGAGGAATATATTCCCTCAGAGTAGAATGTTCGTAAATAAACAGCACAACCGAATGCTTTAATACTGGCATCGCAAAACCCAATCAATTCATATCTATTCACATTTAGCGACGCGTGATATAACAACCGAGGAATCCGCAATGAGTGCAACCTAGACATTTCTGACAAATAAGTCGTCCACTCAGTTAACAAATCAAATTCCAAATTGTCATCCCAACCCACATTAGATAACCAAATTTTCTGAAGAAAAATCTTGAAACGAATAATAATAGGAGCTATTAAACCTAGTGGGTTGAAAATCTGAGCAACAGTTGATAGAACATTGCGTTTTGTAATAGGAACTTGCTCTACGTCATAATCGGGAATTCTTATCAAAAACTCATCGTTACAGGGGTTCCACATCAATCCTAACACTTTATCAGGGTTTTTTGACATTTTAATGATCCCTGTCTGATCTTCGATCATTGAAAAATTTAATAAATTCCAAGGAATTAGATTTCCATTTGTGAACCATAAAATGTGCAGAACCACATAGAGATTCAAGTTGAATGAACATCTCATTCAATTCATCCACAGAGTTAGCGCCACAAATGAAATCGTCAATGTAACATTGTTCTATTATGCAACAATAAGCTAAGGGAAATTCATTTTTATTTTTAAGTGCGAGTTCCTTGGGAGTACGAGTCGCTAGAAAAGGTGCTGCTCTGGTACCGTAGATAACAGTTGTGAGTTCAATGCATTTAAGGTTTTCAGATGGGTCCTTTCTCCAAAGAATATTCTGTAAGTGTGTTTGACCCGGGTTAACCCTTATATTTCTGAACATTTTGGCAATATCTGTAGTGAAAACATAAATGAAAGTTCTGAAACGACAGAGAATATCGAATAAATCTGGCTGAACCTGAAAACCTTTTAACATGATGTCGTTAAGAGAAAATCCTGAAGTTGTCTTCATTGAGCCATCGAACACAACTCATATCGAAACTTATCTTCCCCCGTTTCAGAATGCAATGATGAGGTAAAAGATTTTGATATCTATCTGTTCCACTACATTTTTTCATTGGTACGTATCTTGCATGATTCAACTCAAGGTATTCATCAATAAAATCATTATATAGTTGGAATAGTTTTTTATCTTTCGGGAACCTAGCCTCTTTGAAACTTGAACTTTGAAAACGACGCCTAGCCAATGTGAATGAATCTCCAAGCAATGACTCGTCCGTTTTGAGTGGCAAATTAACTTGAAAATAACCATATCGCAATAGAGTAGTAGATTGCTTAAATACGAGTATATTCTCGGCCATCTCATCATCTGGAGACAAGTCACCTTGGGGTACATCAACCTCTTCGGTTAACCAAAACTTGCGCTACATTTCATCTAAGCTTGGTTCTTCTAATATTGAGTGATAAGCATGTAATTTATTGTTTTCAAGAGACTGAATATGAAAAGATCGCATAACTGGTCCCATAATTACCCATCCTAAACATGTTCTTTGTAGAATAGGGGCATTTTTTCCTAACCTTATTATATCCGGGCAAATCAAACTGTAATAAATATCGCAACCGAGCAATAAATCAATAGTAGAGGGTTCAAAAAATGTTGGATTTGCAAGTTTAATATTCGATGGTATATTAATTTTAGTGTGGTTCAAATTAACTTGGGGCACTTTACAAGTAATCTCATTCAGAACATAGCAGTCGACGATAAATTCAGAAAGATTTGATTCATCAGTGAATGTGACCTTTGTTACTTGTTTTATAAATGTATTACAATTAGAAATATCTGCAACTTGTATATTTTGCTGAATTGTTGGAAGCTTAAGCCTTTTGACACAATTTTCAGTAATTAATGAACTCTGACTACCTGGATCCAATAGAGCTTTTACTTTAATTAACTCTCCGGATTGTAAAAATATATTGATACATACTGTAGCTAAAAGAATATGTGAACTTATTTGCGAAGATGTATTCAACGCTGTATTATTATCTTGTGATAATTCTACCTGTCGTGAGGTACCAGGAGACGAGAAATTATTATTTTGAGAAGTTGAATTTTGAGTGAGTTTGGTTTTATAAGGGTTAATTATTTTAGTATCCACATTGAAATTGTGCAAAAGTGTGTGATGATTCTTTCCACAGATAGTACATCCTCGTGATGAGCAATTAGCAATTGAGTGTTTTGATCCTAAGCAATTAAAGCATAGTGATTTTTCCATAACAATTTGATTTTTATTTTTTAGAGTTAAATTTTTGAATTTTATACATTTATATATATTATGATTTTTGAGGTTACAGTAGGAACATTGATTATTAGAAGTAACTTTATTTTGAGAGTTAACTCTAGTGTGATGAGAGTATCTAGTGGGTTTAGCTTTAGGTAGATTGGGAAATGAGGTGTTTAAATTTTCAAAAATAGTGCATCGTTTTTCTAAGAAGAGAAAAAATTCCTTTAAACTGGGTAGTTCAGTTTCATTTCTTTCCATTTCGAAAGCCTTTCTAGTGTTGAAATCTAATTTTTGAGAAAAAATGAAGATAAGTATTAAATCCCATTTATCGATGGGAATTCCGAGAATTTTTAGAGACTCCAAGTGTTGTTTAATTCTAGTGATAAATTCTCTCAATTGATTTGCCGAGAATTTCGACAGAGTGGGAGTTTCCAAAATAGACCTGAGATGTGAATTTATGATCAAGAGTTTATTTTCATAGCGATCTTTGAGCGTAGTAATGCAATTATAAAATTTTCACCTGTTAACTGTAAATTATTAATTAATTAAATTTAGGGGTTCATCTCGCAAAAATGATTTAAGATAAATAAATTTCTGAATGTCACTTAGTGACTTATTTTCTATTATCAAAGTTGAGAACAGTTCTGAAAAGGACATCCAATCCGAAACATTTCCTGAAAATATTGGGATATTTAATTCTGGCAATTTAACAGAAATTTTACTTTCCGCCACATCTAAACAACCAAGATTCAGAGTCCTTTTTGATGAGTTAGACTTTTCCATAATATGATCAATTACCGATAATAAATGGCAATATCTCTGCTCCATCTCCTCTCTGTCCTCACAATCTTTATAATCACTTGGATGTTTAGATGTTAAGTATTCAATTTTATCTTGAATCCCATTATAATCATTGAAAGCTTTCACTAACCAATCACGACGTACAGCATAATCCTTGATATTGTAACCATCCTTATCTATGTTTTTTGCAATAAACGTTTCTAAACGGACGAAAACGTTTTTGTGAGCTGTTCTTTGCTCAGTGAGAGCTTCCGTTTCGAAACAATAAATTTTAATTTAAATCAACCTGAAACCTTGAAAATGTAGAAATTAACCTTTGAATAATATAATGATATCAACAGAGAATTAATTATTCAGCTATAAATGTTGTGGACATACATAAATGAGAAAAGCAATACGATTGATCAAGAGCAGAAGAAAATATACAAAATATGATAAGATATCAAAACTTATAAGAAATTCGATACATCTAACAAACATTACTTGAAATTCTTTCAGTTCGAAATTTCACATCCAGAATGAAAATCAAAACAATCAAACCTGGTTCCTTCGGTTTTTTCTTCCGTGAAGAAATCTTGATACGATGGCAGCTACACTCGGTGTTGCACCAGATGTTGGCCTTGAAGACGGAACAGCAGCAATTTTACCATAAATTGGATCATGAAATTAACTGTTGAATTCCTGGGGCTGATTTATGGGGCTTGAAAATTTCCAAATCTGTGGTCCAGAATGGATCTTCTTTAGAGTAGAGGGCTTCTGAGCTTCAAAAATTTTGAACTCCAGAGGTCAGAACAGATGTTCCCGGGTTTCGGCACCAAAATTTTATGTTACGGATTTTCGTTTCCGCACATAAAAGCGTATTTACTTTTGAAAGTTTATTCTTTCTTCTCAGTTACAATAAACTGCAGACTTGAGAGAGATGGACGAGATCTTCTTATATTTATTCGATGGATTTTATTTCGTGAGCGAACAACTTTTATATGTCTTAACTTGACAGAGAGAGTTTTGGGATTCCTTTAAAAATGTGTTTACTTTCGGCGCCTGCACTTGACAGGGAAAGTGGGGGTCAAGTGCATGCGCTGATATGTTTGAATAAGTCTTAATAAAATAAATAATAAAATGAAATTCAAACAGCAACAATGTATTAATCCATTAGGAAATGAATAATACCATGTTGTATTTTGTCAGTCAGCATATTGCTTATCGCATTAATTTGTTATCGCGTCAATTTATTGTTTGCGATGCCTCTCCACAATGCTCTCATTGTTCTAAATTATTATAAATAGGAGAGATGTCTAATGATGCATGAAAAATATAGATCTGATCTTCTCACGTAGTACATTGCTTGTACAGTTGTTTTCTAAATAAAGTAGAATTTTTAAAAACACAAGTTTCTCCTAAAACAACATTATTATATATAGATATAGTTTCAATAAATTTTTTTCATTCGTCTTTATTTTTCATTTATAGTTTCAATTATTTTCGTTTTTCATTCATTTTTAATTTCTATTCATTCAAATTTTGTATTTATTTCTGTTTTGTAAATGAATTTTTCATCTTAAGTACATTTTTTAAAATTTTTCTCGTTTCTGTAAAAATTAATATATTTTATATGTAAATAAAATCAAAAATAAGTAACACAAAAAAATTTTGACACTTCAAATAATAAAAACTTGAACTGAAACTCTTCATACACTTTTCGAGTATCCCTCTATGTGTTACATTTGATTCTGATCGCTCGGCCAAATATTCGGTATACCGTGCCTACCGAGAAATCCACTCAGATATTACTATCGACACTCGGTATTCTACTCTTCAAGGTCACATTATTCTCTGCTTGTAGACTCTTTTTCAAAAATCGCGATTCTTGTGAATCAACTCAATCCTACTGTCCCACCCTAACCAACAGAAATACAGTCCTCTACACCGAACCTGGAAACGGAAGGTTGCTACCCCCGATAAACCCACAGAAAATAACAAGTTGGTGCGAAAAACCCCGACTTTTGATTGGCGATTATATCGCGTATTAACAACTGTCATTTTTTATTTTTACGAGTTTTCTCCTTCGGAACTTGTAAAATCAACTTATTATTCAGTTCGATTTCGAACGGAATATAAACACCTCTCTGTTTAATCTCTATATACGCCGAGGTTTTTTTTCTCCTCTTATCGGGTGAACATACCTTACCCTGATTATTTTAGTCAACCTTATATTGTAAATTAGAATTCATTCAATTCTTCTCGTATTTGACACTGCTTTATTTTAATGAATTTATTTTTCTGTTGTGAGAATACGTTCAAATTATTTTGTGCAACGTGTTTGATCGTATTCATTTTCAGCATGTACATAGGATCGCGATCAAATTCTAAAGTTGTGTGGAAGACCCATTGAAACCAGGATTTATTTGTACGTACGGCATTCACTTACACCTGAAAGGGTTCGAAGGGAGGTATTAAATGTGACAATTTTGCGATTTCTCAAAAACTGTACATAAGATCGGGATCAAATTTTACGGGTCTGACAGAATTATTCTTCTTACTACAATTACATTCCCCATCATTGTGTAATAAACCAAAATAGTCGAACACCTCAACTCAGGGTTGTATTTGAATCCCCTCATTGGTGACTGGGATGAAATTCCAACAGGATATTGTTTCTTCACTCATGGAATTTCGAAAGCAGACTACCTTCGAATTTTGCGGAGAATTCACCATAAAGATAAGATTCAGGATATTTGACCCCTCAGGTTTCCTAAGCCATCTTGTTTTCTTCAATACATTCTAATCTAATATCTATGGATTTTGGGATTGAAATTGGATGCAGCAGCTCCATTTGAAGACATTGAAAAATAGACACAATACAAAACTGAACTACCAAAACAAAATCAGATTTGAGTATTCCCCGGTCTCTCACTCTTCAACTGTATGTTTTTGGCTGTCTGAAATTTTGTTTCCTCAATTACTACTAGAATATTCATCCGATCAAGTTGATATTAAAAATATCATTGAGGGAGGCTGAAATAAAACGGCTCGCAAAATTTCGCAGAAATAGTCACGCTAGAAAAATTTTTTAAAAATTCCCAGAAAAAAATTTCAATACTCATTATCTCATAAGATATTTTTCGGATATCAATAAAAATTTGTGAATATATTGAGGTGATCGATATCTTACTTATCTTCAAATTTCATTGTCGTAGCCCTTTTCCATCTAAAGATATGATCATTGATATGATCATTTACTCAAGAGAAAAGAGAAATGACCTGAAGTCCCAGAGATTTTCTCTGATCGATGGCCATCACAGATCGATATTCGATTGACAAATGCCGGGCTCATTAATCAGTGTCAGTTGGCGTAATATTAATCAAAATTTTTCATAACGGGGAATCATATAGATAGAATTCAATCTCGGTGGCTGTAATAATATACATTGTCAAAATTCAGAAAAGCACTGACGTAAGTTTTTAGGGGAAGGGAATTATAGCTTCGAACAAAACTTGGGGAAAATTATTAGTTATTTTTAATTTGAGATATAGGTGTGTTCATTCATTAGGCGTTAATATTTGCATCACATTGTCTCATAGTACGAAAAAGACTATTGTTAACCTGATCAGAGTGCTTATAGATTTGTTACTCGCAAGTACCTCAACAAGAGCGCCAAAGCAATCTGACCTCACGTCAGTGCTTTCTAAATATTTTGCCAAATGCACGAGTTTTGTGAAAATTTTGAACTTGTATATGCCCCTGTACTTTATTCATATTTCTCGATGGACACTTTCAAATTCGATTAATTAGGGGACAAGTCGCAGGTTGCTCCACTCAAAAGAATATGTATTACACGTTTAGAATTGTGTGCTGCAACTCTTCTATTTCCTTCCTGTGCAGGATAAATTAATATTCAGAGGAAATATGCATGAACAGACTGAAAGGTTGGATGAAATCTTCGCCTCACCGTTGAAAAACCTTCGTGTGGACCTAACCGTGTAGGATTAATTCAGGAGAATATATCTCCTAACTATTGGTATCATATTCGATCAGGTGACAATCCTGCGGCCTGCGCCTCGAGAGGTCTTCTACCTTGAGATCTGTTAAATCACCCATTGCGGTTCACCGGTCCTATCTGGTTGCGAAATTGTCTGGAAGAGTGGCCGCACTCCGTAATCGTAGTCAACCTCCCATCTGACTTGTATGAAAAACAGGCGTTTACGTCACTAGATAGCGTCGGAAATCATCGATTTTCCTCTCTTGTCAAAATTTGCCGCATAATGGCATATTGTTTACGTTTCCTACACAATACGAAACTAACCACAGAAAATATGTATTATCATTTCACTGAAGAGGATTTACATCAGGCTCTTTTAGTACTCGTTAAAAAAGTACAATCTATCTCTTTCGGTTAAAAAATTTATCAGATCGAAAAAATAATTCAACTGCCAAAACTTTGAAGATAACTCAATCCCTTTATCGGAGAAGATGGATTCCTCAAAGTGGCCGATCGTCTTCACATTTCTGCACTTCTCTATGATCAAAATCATGCTAACCTACGTCCTAGTAAACACCGGCTCACTTACCTCATCATTGAAAGTACCCATATGAAACATTTACATGTAGGTCTCTAAACCCTTCATTTCTTACTTGCTCAAAATATTTGGATGTTGTCACCGAAACGTGCAATATAGTATGTTCTCTCCAAGTTCATAATATGCTTCAAGACAAACCCTACTCCTTAAATAATTTCACAGGTAGATTACCACAGTCTCGTATAACTCAACTCAAACCCTTTTCAACATGTCGGTGTTGATTAGGAAGGTTCAACATAAACCTTGCAAAAGGACGAGGGATTAAATCACATAAGGCTTACATCTGCGTATTTGTTTTTTTTTTGCTACCTTAGCCATACATTTGCAGTTAGCTTCATATTTATCAACTGAAGACTTTATAGCGGCCCTCGGCCGTATCGTTAGCCGTCGAGGCTCAAATTACCTATGATTGCGGTTGTTATTTCATTGATGCATCCCATATTCTCTCCAATTACATGCAGAAAAGGAAAATATCAAGTTTTTGTTTCATTCGCCTGCCTCCCCTTATTTTAATGGCTTAAGTGCAGCAGGTTTTGAATCTGTAAAATCACACATTCCTTGAACAGTTGGCAGTCAGATACTAGCATACAAAGAATTCTATACTCTCCTCGCACAAATAAAAGCCATTCTAAACTCTCGACCATTTAATTCTGATCCAAGTGATCTTTCTGTGCTAGCCCCTGGTAATTTTTTAACCTGAGATTTTCTTTTAAAATTTGCTTTATTTTTATGATTCGTTTATTTCAATGAGAATCAATATTGCTTTTATCAGTTTTAATTTTTCCTATTTTCTGTTGAATTTTATTCTAATTCATCGGTCAAATATTGGGCATATCGTGCTTATCGACACTCTATGTATCACTCTCGAATGACACAGTTCACTCTGCTTGTAAACTCTTTTACAAAACTCGCGATTCTTGTGAATTAACTCTTATAGCTCAACTCAATCTTGAACCTTGAAACGAATGGTTGCTACCTCCGAGAAGCCTACGAAAAGTACCTGGTAAGTGCGGAAAATCCCAATTTTTGATTGGCAATCATATCACGTTTTACATCTTAGTGTTAAGACAACAAATATAATTTTGTTGGGATTTATGCAAGTATTACAATCTTAAAATATATTATTCAAAATAAACGGAATTTGTTCTTGGTGAATATTGAATTTCGAATTTAAAAATCTCGCAAACTTATGTACAAAATACAGTATCGAATAAAGGTGAATGCACAAGCAGCAAGTGTTCTTCAGAAACTTGCGAACAGTTGTCGTATCTTCTACAATTGTATTTTATGAAGTGGTGAATGGTATAGCAGTGGTCTTATCATAATTTCATTTGAAGAATATAAATCGAAAATAAACATGACCGAGATATTCATCCTTCGAAAATATTATGACAATTACAATTCTCTGGCCCATTCCGTTCATGAATTTACGTGCTCACGGTTGGACATATTCGATTTTGACTGCAACTTTCAATAAAAAAATTGAGCGATATAAGTTTTTCCCAAAAATCTGCTAAGGTGAACCAAAAGGCAAGATTAATTCTAGCAAAAATAAATATTGCTCATTTCTTTAAACTTAATGTTTTAACAACTACAATTTTTAAGTATTCATACGGTTTGATTCATTATGCATTGAGAATTAATTACACTGAATTTTATCAAAATAGTTCATTCATTATAAACCTTACGAAGAATTATTGACGAACGTAAATAATAGGTTATATACAGGGTGAGTCTTTGACCACTGCGTTAATTTTAACCATAGATTCTTGACGTCAAAAGAAACATTTTCTTCCTATAACATTTTTCGGAATTTGGTCCCGTTCAAAAGATATAGGGTGTTGAAATATCATAAAAAAATTGCATTTTCACCTGTAATATTCAAACGACAATATCAATTGAAATGATCTCTTGTAGAAGGTTTTTGATAACAGTCATGCATATTTTGGCATCATCAGATTTATTCCATTTCTTGTGGGTTTCTCACTACTACTCTACAGATTGGTTAAATTGCATGAAAAACAAATATCACTTGAACTAAAGGTCTGTATCTTGTACCTGGAATCATTATTCTTTTTCGCAGATAAAATCATTCGTCATTTCCTCCTAAATTCTTGAGATATTTGAAGTTGAAAGGAATTAAATCGATATAATTTTGTCCAAATTTTCTGATTTTCCCAAAACCAACTCTGTGCTGAAATGATTCAATTATCAGATTTGTTCAATGTTGCCATATTTTATGTCTTTATTAAATATTTCTACAAGGTTGAAGAAATGTCTCCAGTCTATGGTTCCACCACTAAACACTATAGAGGAAATTAACCACTGAACAATTTTTGTCTTACATTCACTACAAAATCTAAATTGCCATTTGCTGTATTCATTATTAATGATGTCTAGCACCTTGTTTAATATTGAATCCAGAGTCATATTCTATAATAAATAGAGAAAAAGATTTCCATCACTCACATAGGTACTTCGGTATATTTTCATGATGACCGTTGAAATAGATAATATATTTTCTGTCAAGACCTCTTAAATTGAAGACTTGTCTTTATCTTTATAGCTTCAGACTTTCACGGTTCATCAAATTATATCTATTTTAACATTGGAATGCTTCAAATTAAGCTCATATGAGTTTTAAAAACTTCGAATCCAGTCTCCTAGATTTGTTTTTTGGCTTTAAAGATCTTTTTTTCACATCTTTATTTCATACATCGATTCAACCTGGTTCACAAACTTAGGAGATAATAGAATTTGACTTGATTTTAATATTTCTAAATGTTTTTTATGATGCATGATTAATTAAAATTCTATCAATATTGAAACTGGAAGCTATAGGCTCATAAACAAGAAAGATTGAAATAGAATGCATTTTCTGACCATAATCATTTCATACTGAATTGAATTATTTCAAACTATCGAAATTATCCCTAGAATATTTTCCACTTTTTTCTTGAAGATACAAATAACTGTTGACAGTTTCAAACAGAATCAAAACAACAGGGAACCACAGAACACTATTTTATTGGAAACTACCCACCACAGAGACGTTATAACATTTTAATATGATAATAATGCACTCTCGTTATTCTGAGAAAAATTATAACTAAAGATCAATAATGGTTACAGATATTATCTTTCATTTAAAAAAACTTTGCAATTATTAATTTTTTTCTATCCTTGGGTTCAGTAATAAATTGATATTCTATGGTAAGGTATTAAAATTTGACATAATCTATGAATGACCATTATTCAATATTTATGTTTTTGTTTACATGATTAAAACAGATACTCTGATTATAAAATCCAAAAATTTACTCATGTTCAGTAATTAATTATATTCTGAACAAAATAGATTCATATTAATGATCTAACAAACATTTTTTCAATCAAGAATAATTGCACATCTAAATCTGGGAATACTTGTAATCTATCCAAGTAAATTTTTATTGGGATTCAGTACAGAAAACAATCATCAAGCAAAGTAACATCACTTTAAAATAATTATACGTAGTGACATCATTCATTGTTGTTGAAGATTTCGAAAAAGATTTTCATATTTTCAACAGTATGATATCAAGAGACTTCATAGACCTGTTCACTGGTCTCTGTCAAGGAGAAGAAACTTCAGTAATATCAGATTTTGGAAAATCATAGATGATTTTTTCTGGCTTTGAGTGAAAAAAAAGAATAGTGACAACCTCTTGCCTTGGAAGTTTTCATAGAAATGATGGTTTTCATGATTTGGAAATTTTAAGAAGAAAATTAGGAATGTATTCTGATAACATCCAATAATTCTGAGGTTTTTTTGGAATTTCTCACTAGAAAGGGATGGTTTATAATCTTGAAGTAGAAAGAAATTATAGTAGAACAACAAAAATCTATGTTTATGGTGTTGAAGTTTTTTTACCAAAAAATTAGTATTTTGTATCTTCCTTCTGGATATGGACCTCATCGGATGAAACATGAGTGAGTGAATCATTTTTTAGAGAGAAAATAATGTTTTCAACAATTCAGATTCATTAGTGGAAGCTGTGGAAGGTATTTTTCATTCAAACTAAACTGGACTACAGAGGGGTCTTTGCCCAATGTGAAAAGTGAAAATGCTTATAACTTTTTAACGCAGCTGAATTTGGAAAAACCGTAATGGAAAAAGTGTTTCTTTTGATCTCAAGAACCTACGGTTAAAATTAACGCAGTGGTCAAAGACTCACCCTCTATAATTAATACAATTTTTGGAGAACAATTCAATTTTCTCTTTGAAAAACCATAAATCATCTAGTAATACTACTATTAATTCAAAGTTTTAATGATAATACAGATCCGATTTAAGCACAATCTGGCAACAAAATCGTAAATGACACAACACTGCGCATGCGTCATTATATGGCTTTTGAGGCTACTAGACTATTTTGCACGATTACCTATGTGATTACCGAAACTTTTGTTTCAATATCCATAAATGAAAGAAGATTATGAGATAAAGCTATAGTATAATATCTACTTCGATCTCCCAATTACAGATCTTTCGACAAAATCATAGAAATACAAATCGGAATTGTAAAATGACCAGAATAATTATTTCAGACAACTGACGGATAAGAAAGCGTAATCTGTGGAACCGAGTGCACAAAAAATTGAGAATATTCAAAATTATATTTGTCATGATGAAAAGCTTATGGTACTTCATAACATTTTGTCATCATCTTATATTCCAATGTTCATTTGCGGAACAGAATTCACCTTATACTAAATACCCGTTCTTCATTTCTATAGAACACATAGATCAAGGACATATATGTGGTGGATCACTTGTGCATTTGAAATGGATTTTGACTTCAGCTCATTGCGTTCTAGATTACGTGAAAATCCCTGAAAAACTCCAGATTAGAGCTGGAGACCCCGAAACAGAAGATGAGCAATCTAGAAAGGTAGAAAAAATTTATTTTCATGATAAATTCAATAAGGACTCTCTGTTCAACGATATAGCATTATTAACAATTGATGAACCTTTTCGGAAAAAAGAAACTGTCGACATCTGCTTTATACCCAGATATCCAATGCATATAGAGATCAAGACTCATTGCCAGACGGTAGAAGTTATGGGATTCGAGAAGCCAATTCAAGAAAAAACGATAGATTCAAGAAATAAGAGTAAAACAAGCCACAAATTGATATCTTACACCCACAAAGTACTTTCTAACGAAGTTTGTGTTAACATGCGAAAATATCGTATGATGAAGCATACGTTTTGCGGGTACGCTAAAAATATGACGGCTTGTTTGAGGGATACAGGAGGACCAGCAATTTGCAAGAATTTAATTTATGGAATAATATATTACGGATGTCCTTGGGAAAAAACACCTAGTTATTTCACCAGAGTTGACAGATATTTGATATTTATCGAGAGAATAATGGGGAGAGATGCTCCTTATGCTAAATCCAAACGATCGAATGGGAGTACCCTGAAAAAGAGCCAATACAGTTTGGTTCTGACATTAGTCATATCATTATGTAGCAGAATATTCTGAAGTTTAAGCATTAACTTAAACATTGTGAAATAGTGACCTATATTTGGAAGTGACTAAAGCTAGCCTGGAAATCTCTTCTGTGGAAAAAAATAGATAGGTAGATGCAGCTGATATACCACAGCCTACTTCTACAAAAGGATCTCTGATTATAAATACATCATGAAAATTAGTTTCTGCACTGAAATCACAAAAAATTCATCACTCAGTGAATAAAAAGTACCTCATTAACCGGAGCATTTCTGAAAAGTGTGATCCAAATACTGACAACAACATTTTTTTTTTGGTTTCCTCGTTTGATATTCGAAAATACTCCATGTAATTTTTTCTGTATACTTCAAAGGATTTGAAAATTTCAAAAACTCACTCCTTTTTAATTAGTAGGTATTTTGCAATCTTTTTGACGATTGTTCACTGGAACAGAGAGTGCTTTTAGATATCCGCCCGTCTGTAGGCTCCATTAGGTCCGAAGCTAGAGAGCTGTAATTTCCAGGGTACGTCTGAGGATTGAATATGTCGGACGAATCCGTAATTAATCCGAATCGGCTCAGTAGTTTCGGAGTTATGAAGTTTTTTATTCCGAATCAGACTTTCTCTTGTGATCAAACACATTGATAACATTTTCATTATCGGCAAACTAATACTTCCTGAGACATGATCTTTCAAAATTTTAAAGATTACTCGCTAGGATCTGAATCGATAGGTCCCATAATGATCATCTACATAGATTAGTGTAGCGCTTATATGCCTTGACTACTCCCCCTGAGGTCCTCGGTTCGAAACCGAACACATCCAAATTTTGTTTCTAGTATTATGTGGGTGAAACATTTAAAAGGTCCTGAAAACTAAATGGGGAGGGATGACTGATTAAAGATCTCGGCTTATTTAGTTATTCGGTAAAATCGGCGCAGTTACTTCCATGTAAAAAAAAATTCATTCGAAAATACTCAATACTCTTGAATTTTCACTATACAGTTTCATCATCCGCATTACTTCTAATTTGTGTATACAGGGTGAGTCTTTGACCACTGCGTTAATTTTAACCATAGATTCTTGACGTCAAAAAAATCATTTTTTTCCCATAACATTTTTCCAAATTTGGCCTCGTTCAAAAGATGTGTTGAAATTTCATAAAGAAATTGCATTCTCACCTGTATTAGTCAAACGAAAATATCAATTGAAATGATCTCCTGTAGAAGGTTTTTGATAACAGTCATGCATATTTTGGCATCATTAGATTCATGCCATTTCTTGTGGGTTTCTCACTACTACTCTATAGATTGGTTATATTGTTGAACATACCCACCACTGACAATGACATAAAATATATCTCTGTGACTTAACCAACAAGTTGTACAAGTTGTCGTACGTTCAGACATTATGTGGTACTAGAATAAAAAGTTATATTGTGTGCACAGTTTTACTCAACTTATAACAAAAATATTCCAAATCCTAAATATAATTTAACAGGTTATGGACCCAGTCATGCAGATTGATATTTAGGTTTGGGGAAAAACAAGATTTCTTAAGAATAAAAAAATCCACTGGAACATTGGAGGTTACGGAACAGTAAAAAGTTAGAAAAAGCCAAGAAAATGTCGTCAGTATCACTGCCATTTCCTCAATTGACGAATACGAACTATTCCAATTGGAGATTTCGTGTAGAAATCCTGCTGGACAAGGAAGGAGTGAGTCACGTGCTAACAATCACCCAGAATGAGTATAACGAACTTAGTCAGAAAGATAAGTTAGCATTCGATCGATCAGATTCAAAAGCCAAAGGTACAATAGTTCAATGTATGTCTGATCAACACTTAGAATACATCAAGGATGCCAAAACTGCTCTTGAGATGTTACAATCTTTGAAGAACATATTTGAACGGAAAAGTCCACTAGCAAAGTTGTATATCATGAAAAGACTTCTGAAAATGAAATGTACAGTTGACGAACTGCAGGAACATTTCATGAAAGTTGAAAGTTTACTGAGAGAACTTGAAGGAGCGGGTGCAAATCTAGATGAAAGTGATAAGGTCTGTTATTTATTGTTAACAATGCCTGAAAAATATGATACAGTCATAACAGCCATAGAAACTGTTAACACAGGCATAACGTTGGAATTCGTGAAAAATAGGCTTCTAGATGCAGAACTGAAGCTCAAAGATTCGGAGGGACCCACTAAAAGGAACACAGCATTTTTAACGAAGAAGAATCAAAAGAACTACAAATGTTATGGTTGTGGAGGAGATCATTTTCTGAGAGATTGTCCGGAGAAGAACAAAAATGAGGTGTCAAATTTCAGTAGAGGTAGAAGAAATTACACGCAGAGAAAAGGAGGCAAATTCAACAGAAATGTCAATAGACGAGCTTACACAAGCGAGGAAAACACAGATGAGAAAGAAATAGTCTTTATTTCAGAAATTCTCAATTCAGGAGAGGTGAATATAACATACTCTGACATGAAAATAAATTTTGTTTTAGATAGTGGAGCCACTGACCATCTTGTCACTGAAAAAGTAGAAGAATTGATGACAGATGTAAGAAATCTAGACCATGAAGTGAAAATCAGGGTTGCAAATGGAAATTTTTTGACTGCGAGGAAAATGGGTACACTAAGAGTTGTATATAAAAACAGGAACATCCGATTTGATGCTCTTATTGAACAAAATTTGACAAATAATTTGTTGTCTGTGAAAAGGTTAAATGAACGAGGACAAAAAGTGATTTTTGATAAAAACAAAACTTTCATAGAAAGCATAGATGGTACAATAATACATTGCAAGTCTATGGGCAAATTATACATAGCATCATTCGAACTACAAGAAGAAGTATGTAACCTAGTAGCGACAGAAGACCTATGGCATAGAAGGTTGGGACATATTTCTGAATGTTATATGAAGAATATGAATTTACCAACTCCAAAAAGCACATGCAGTCCATGTAGAGAAGCTAAAGGAACAAGAGAACCTTTTGAGAGTAAACAGCTACCGAGATCCAAATCTGTTGGGGAACTTTTGCATTCAGATATTGGAGGGCCAATACGAACCCCTACATTGAATGACGAAAGGTATTATCAAACTATAATTGATGATCATTCACATTTTGTTACAGTATACCTGTTGAGGAACAAAAGCGAAGCACCTTTCAATCTAATGCAGTACATCAGAGAAATGAAAGCCAAAGGATTTTTGTGTTCGAGAATAAGAATGAATCAAGGAGGTGAATATACAAGTACCGAACTAAAAAATTTTTCTAAACAAAAAGGAATTAAAACCGAGTATACACTGGCCTACACACCACAACAGAACGGAGTTAGTGAGAGAGCCAATCGGACATTATTAGACAAGGTAAGAGCTATGTTTACAGAAACAAATCTACCTAGAATATTTATGAATTATAGTTTAAGAATATCATTATAATGCAAATGCACCTGTAGCAAGATATCAAACAATAAGATTCTTTATTTCTCATGCCTTAGAAAAGAACTGGGATATAAAACAATTTGATATTCCTACAGCATTTCTCAATGGAACACTGAACATCGATATCTTTATTAAAATTCCTGAAGGTGTCAATACAAAAGGAAAATACAATTCATTAAAATTGAAAAAAGGCACTATACGGTTTACGAGAAGCTCCAAGACTTTGGAACGAGAGGTTTCAGCAATTTGCAGAAAAATACAAATTGACGAGATCTAAAAACGATTTCTGCTTATATACTGGAAACAATGTATGGCTCTTAATATGGGTTGATGATATAATTGTAACCGGAAGAAATAGTGACTTCAACATAAATTAGAACTAGAATTTAATGCTAAAAATCTGGGAAAACTTCAAAATTTTTTAGGAATGGAAATTATCGAACGAGATCACATATGGCTTATCAGCCAGAAGAAGTTGATAATTAATATCATAGAGAAGTTTAATCTACATGAATGTAAAGAAGCTCAAACACCTATGGAACCAAACTTCCAAGTTGAAGATCAAGAAGTTATTAAGGTATCATATAGGGAAATCATTGGATCCTTACTTTATATTGCTACAATCAGCAGACCTGATATAGCATATTCTGTAATATTTTTAAGTAGATTTTTGGAAAAACCGACACAGCAAGTATGGAACGCTGCAAGAAGAATTGTACGATATCTAAAAGGTACTATCAACTTGAATTTGACTTATGAAACAAGCGATGAAAACTTTGAGATGACAGCCTACACTGATGCAGACTGGGGAAGCGATCAACTAGACAGAAAAAGTGTAAGTGGTTGTGCAATATTTTTAAATAAAAATTTAGTGACGAATGATATCGAAGAAACAAAATGTAGTAGCTCAGTCAAGTTGTGAGTCTGAATATCTAGCCAGTGCGGTGGCTGCTTCTGAGTTACTTTACTTAAGGGTATTTGTGCAGATTTTGAATTGAACATTTCAAAAACAATTTTATTGATAGACAATCAAAGTGCTCTTAAACAAATTGAAAGCTTTGAAAATAGTCAGAAAAAGGTCAAAGCATGTTGACATTAAAGCTCACTTTATCTGTATGTTATTGAATTTATATCTCTGAAAAGAGTACAAAAGACATTGTTGAAATAAAAGGCTTAATCAAACTATCATTTGTGCAGTCGAAGCTACCCAAAACAATGTGGGGTGAAAAAGGAAACCAAATGTAGAAAATCTAAAGTCGCTATGGAGGAAGAAGTTCAAGATGATGAAAGAAACACCAATGAAGATATTTTTACTCAAGCAGGCACCATATTGCTGGAATAAAAAATTTGATGAATTCATTAAAAGGAAAAATTTATAAAGTCGAAAAATGATCCATGCCTGTATTTGAAGATCACTGATTCCTACCTGATTTATCTATTATTGTATGTTGATGACATTCTTATCGCAGGGAATAAAGAAGAAGAAATTGAGATGCTGAAAGACAAGCTGAAACAGGAATTCGAAATGCAGGATCTAGGATTTTTGAAAACTTTTCTTGGAATTGAATTTGAAAGCAATGAAGATGGAATTTATCTCAGTCAAAAGAACTACATAAATAATATGCTGATGAAATTTCACATGAATGAGTGTAAAGAAGTCAAAACACCACTAGAAACAGGAAATTTAAAATTTGAACTAGACAAAGATTTGGAAGAAGTCAGCAATAAACCTGTAAGAGAGAATTAATTGGCTGCCTAATGTATTTGATGCTGGGAACTAGACCCGACCTAAGCATATCTGTAAATCTTTGTAGCAGATACCAAAGCAATCCCTCTGAGCAATTATGGAAATATTTGAAGAGAATATTGAGATATCTGAAGGGGACTATTAATGCAACATTGCATTTCCCAAAAAATGATGAGACAAAGCTCAAGGATTTTGTGATGCTGATTGGGCTGGCGATGAAGTCGAGGAAATCAACATCCGGATATTTCTTCAAGATTTTGGTTCCACAGTCTGTTGGACCACTAGAAAACAAACAACAGTTTCCACCTCGTCTACAGAAGCGGAATATATATCTCTTGCCGAAGCAATTAAAGAAGGGATATGGTTGTCAAATTTATTAGTTGATTTTGGTTACTCAAAAGAAACCTTTATCATATATGAGGATAACCAGTCCTGTATCAAGTTAACAAAAAGGTTTGATCACAAAAACTCAAACATATTGATGTTAAATATAACTTTATCAAAGATATTATTGGTAAGAACATTGTATCTGTTGAGTATATTTGTACTAATGAACAAGTTGCTGACATTTTAACAAAAACCTCGGAACTGTTTTATTTACTAAACATAGGAATAGTCTGGGTTTGATATTGTAAACTTAAGTATGGATATTTGAGTTTTTGGATTGAGAAGGAGTGTTGAGACCAATCTAAAAACTCTAAACACTTATAATATGTTCTATGGTGTGCTGTCTGTCAGATGAAGTATAGGTTATATATGTCTATGGTTGATAGAGGACAGTTATGGATGAATGTATTACGGTGTACGGTGTAATCTGTCGTTGAAATCTCTACAAAAGATTTTTCATCAAAATCTCTACAAAGAAAAATTTGTTCATTTTAGGAATATGTTGAATGTAAAATAATTTTAAGGTATTAATATTTTTTCCTTAAAATCATATGAATATTTAAATTGAGAGGGAATTTTAACATACCCACCGCTGACAATGACATAAAATATATCTCTGTGACTTAACCAACAAGTTGTACAAGTTGTCGTACATTCAGACATTATGTGTTACTAGAATAAAAAGTTATATTGTGTGCACAGTTTTACTCAACTTATAACAAAAATATTCCAAATCCTAAATATAATTTAACATAAATTGCATGAAAAAAAAATATCGCTTGAACTAAAGGTCCGTAACTTGTAATTCCTGGAATCATTTCATTTTTTGCAGATAAAATCTTTCTTCATCTTTCCTCCTAAATTGCACCATTTTTGCGATATTTGAAGTTGAAAGAAATTAAATCAATATAATTTTGTCCAAATTTTCTGATTTTCCAAAAACCAACTCTGTGCTGAAATGATTCAATAATCATATTTGTTCAATGTTGCCATATTTTATGTCTTTATTAAATATTTCTACATAAAGTTGGGTAAAGCTCTCCAGTCTATGGTTCCACCACTAAACACTATAGATGATTTTAACCACTGAACAATTTTTGTCTTACATTCACTACAAAATCTAAATTGCCATTTGCTGTATTCATTTTAAATGTTGTTTAGCTTATTGTTTAATATTTAATCCAGAGTAATATTCCATAATAAAAAAAGAAAAAGATTTCCATCACTCACATAGGTTTTTCGGTATATTCTCATGACCGTTGAAATAGGTTATGTATTTTCTGTCAGGACCTGTTCAATTGAAGACTTGTCTTTATGAAGAGCTGTTTCTTTATAGCTTCAGACTTTCAGGGTTCATCAAATTATATCTATTCTAGCATAAGAATGCTGCAAATTGAGCTCATATGAGTTTTAAAAACTTGAACCCAGTCTCCTAGATTTGTTTTATACCTTTATTATCTTTATTTCATACAACCATTCAACCTTGTTCACAAACTAAGGAGATAATAGAATTCGACATGCTTTTCTACAAGTATTTATTGATCTATTCAATATATAGGGTGTTTGGCACATGGACCGTCAAATTTTTTTGGGGCGTTGGTGGGGTCATTTGCTACCTTTTCAGTCTTGGAACCTGGGTCCCTAGTATTACAGTTACGGAGGTATGATTTTTTGCACGCCCAACACCTTTTTCTGATTTCGACCGTTGTAGTGGCTAGCAACATTTCTTCTTTCGTTACCACAAATGCCACGTATATGCGTTCAATCAACACCTCTCTTGTAGGTACCTCTGTGAAATAAACTCGTTCTTTGGCTCTACCCCAGACATGGTAATCTAAAGGTGTTAGGTCTGGAGATCTTGCGGGCCAAGGGATGGGGCCGTCTCTGCCTATCCATGAATTTGGAAAAGAGTTGTCGAGGTGATTTCGAACTTCTCTCAGGAAATGTGCCGGGCAACCGTCATGCTGGAACACAATCGGCACGGCACGTCTTTATCGAAGGCCGGAACATCGGCTAGTAGCTCCGGCAGAGCATTCTGCAAAAAATGCAAATAAGCAGGCTCACTAAGTCGAGCCGGTAAATAGTGTGGCCCGGTGAGATGTCTTCGTATCACACCAGCCCAAACGTTAACACTAAATTGTGCGGTTTAACCCATTATCCTTCTTTCTTCAGGTTTCTTGGTTGCCTTGCCCTGAAGAAGCCAATAAGCAGAAACACGTGTCGGCAAGTACCTTCCATCCATCTCCCATATTTTCTGCATTCCTGCGGTTTAACCCATTATCCTTCTTCAATATATATATATTTGTTTGCTGGACTGTATTTGCTATTATAGCAGCACAGTATACCTTATGGCACATCTCTAATAGGCTCGCTGAGCTGTTGAAAGTCTCATCAAGGGCCTCATCAATAGATTTTATCATTACAGCAGTGTTTTTATTGTTGGTTGGTTTGGAAATTCTTGGTCTTGTAGTCATCTGCAGTCCGTCCCATTTGAGGTCTATTTCTTGAAACATTGCCAGTATTCCTGCGGTTGTCTCTTCATCCTTAGCTATTTCTTGTTGTGGTGGTAGTAGACTTCTCCGCTGGAAGCTCATTCTTACGCTGTTTATTGTTTTCGTTGAGGATTTCGTTGTTGAACATGCCGTCATCGACGCAAGTTCATCTGGAAAGAGTAGCTTTAACATCTTGATGTTCTTTATCTGCGCGAGCAGGTGTCATCCCGTGAAAAGTTTATCCGGATATGATTTTGTCCAACAAGCTACCAGTTTTGCCGAATATTTTTTCCTTTGGGTCTCTCCTTCGGTAACTTCGTAGTATGCATTCATTAAACTTATGTTCATTGCTCTAGTCCAATGCTGCCTTCGTGCTCTGGTTGAAGTGGGAATGTCTTATGTTGGCTCTATTGAACCTCGACTCGCCATGTCCGAGTTTTCGCCCTGATTGTTCCTAAACGAATGCCTTGGCCTTGTGGTGTCAGATCGCAGGGAAGCGCCACTTGCTCCACTTACTCCTGCTAGCAGTCTCAACACTGGAGGCGGGTTCCGAGGCTTTATTATTTCTGTCTAAAGCAAAAGGGTTCACAGTGACAGGGCTGCTAACCCATGACACTGGTTGACTCAGGTATATATATATTTTTTTTTTGTTTAAAATTTCTTGGGTGTATAGCACTTATTTTAATAATAATGGTATTTGTTAAATTATTATTTTATTTATTTTATTTTTCCAACATACGAGTATGTTTCGGCGTATCTACGCCTTTTTCAAGGAATATAATACAGTGGACAATTTCCTGTAAATTACACAATAATAAACACAAATATATCAACAGACAACACAAAGTTTTTACGTACTTCTTCCAAATGGTCCGTCAAAATATTATTTTCATCTATAAATCAAACTTTAAAAGATCTTCAAATATTAAATATTTTCGTCAGCCATGAATTAAATAATGTGACGATGATGAGCTGTCACGATTTTGTTTTTCCAACTTCTTATTCCAATTTGATGCTGCGACACCTGTACGAATTAACCAACAAGTGATAATCCCAAATCTGGGTTTGAATTGGTTCTTTTTAATCTAGATGGAGTTGGTAGTAGAAGATTGAAAATTTGTATTTCCTTATTTATGTTATTAGATTGAAATAAATTTGGGCCAAGTTTTTGATGTCCCTTTTATCGTTCATAGCTTCTTTTTCTTTTTGTATGTGGATCATTTCTAGTATGTTTCTAGTTTTGTTGTTTCTTTCTTTTTCCAGGATAGAAAAGTTCTCAAAATCCATTTTATGTTGTTCTGTTTGTTCATGCTTTTTTAGTGCGGTCATATATTTGCAAAATTTGTGCCCATTTATTCCTTCCTTTATATATTGTGTTGTCTGTCCTATATATACTTTTGGGCAATCCATACAATTTATTCGGTAGACACAATTCAAGTTTTTATTATCTTGGATTTTTGATTTTAATTTTGTGTTTATGAATTTCAAATTATTTGTGTTTTTATGTGCTACGTTTATTCCATAATGCTTCATTGATGCATTTAGTGCTTCTGATAAGCCCTGTATATATGGTAAGGATACATATTTTTGGGTTTCGATATCGGTTCTTCTAGTTTTTCGTTGTTCTGTATTATAAAGGCTGAAGATTTTGTCTTTGAAGATCTTGTCTATTAGTTTTAGAGGAAAGTTATTAATGACTAGTATTTCTTTTGCTTTTTTTATTGTTTGTTGTCTGAACTCTGGACTAGTGAGTTTTAGAGCTCTATCAGCGATTCCTGATACGACACTTTTTTTATGAACCATTGGAACTGCGGCTTCAAAGTTCAAATATCGTCCACTCCAGGTTGGCTTTGTGTACCAAATTGTCTTTACTTTTGTGTTTGTTCGTATGAGTGTCAGATCTAAGAAATTGATTTTATTTTGTTTTTCAAACTCATAGGTGAATTTCAAATTAGGATGGTAGCTATTTAATTCATTTATAATATCCTCTATTTCATTTTCAGGTGCTGCTGTAAGATGGTATTCTGTACTTTAATTTCTTCATAACTGTTTCTTCCAGATCCTCCATTACTAGTTGAGCTATTACTGCAGAAATTGGAACCCCCATGCCACATCCATTAATTTGACAATAAAATTCATTTTTGAATTGGAAATATGAACTAGAAAAACATAGATCGATCGCTTTCAGAAATTCATCTCGTGGTAGGTCAGTATATTCCTTTATTTCGCTCCATTTTTTTATAATACTGTCCTTTGCTATGTGTAACGGTAAATTTGTGTACAGACTGATGACATCCAGTGAGAATAGCTTTTCATCTGCTTTTAGTGATATTTCACCTATAAAATCCTTAAAATTCCATGAATATTTCACTCAATATTTATTTTTTCCAAGTATTGGTGTTAAACAATTTGCGATGTATTTTGATAACTTATAAATTGGACTTTGCACACAGCTGATGATTGGTCTTAATGGTATATCCTGCTTATGTAATTTTGGAAGTCCGTAAATTTGGGATGGATTTGCATTATGAATTTTCAAGTCATTACATTATTAGTAAAATAAGTGCTATACACCCAAGAAATTTTAAACAAAAAAATTTATACCAAAGCACAAGAAATTTTAACAAAAAAATATATATATATAGGGGTACAAATAGAAAATCGTCGTTTTACTTCATAATTCAAGTTTTCATATTGAAAAACTCGATACATACTCATTCCTCAAAATATTTTCCATCGCTAGCCACAACTTTCTCTCATCTTTGTGGCAGCTTCTGAATTCCTCTTCGAAAAAATTGTTCGTCTTTAGACACGATCCTCGAATCGATCCAATTTTTGGCTTCTTCGTAAAAAAGAAAGTGCTGGTCGGCGAAGTCATGCATCATCAATCGGAATAGGTGGAAATCAGAAGGGGCGATGTCAAGACAGTACGGCGGGTGGGGTAGGATGTCCCATTTCAATGTTTCCAGGTATGTTTTCACGACCTTGGAAATATGTGGCCGAGCGTTGTCCTGCAGAAGTATTAGATTGTTGTGTCTTTCCGCGTATTGCGGGCGTTTTTCCTTCAACGCTCGACTCAAACGTATTAGTTGCGTTCGATAGAGGGCTCCTGTAATGGTTTCACCTGGTTGCAAGTGTTCATAGTACACTACGCCAAACTGGTCCCACCAAATACACAGCATCAACTTCGAGCCATGAATGTTTGGTTTCGCTGTCGATGCATGACCTGGGAAGCCCCACGATTTTTTTCGCTTCGTGTTGTCATAGTGTATCCACTTTTCATCTCCGGTCATAATACGATGAAAAAAACCCTTTCTGTTTCTCCGTTGGAGGAGTTGTTCGCACGTTGAAAGGCGATGTCCCTCGACTTCAACTCGTACGGCACCCAATGTCCCTGTTTCTGGATCATTCCTAAGCATTTTAAGCGATGAAAAACAGCTTGCTGAGTCACGCCTAATAAATTTGCAAGTTCCTGTTGCATTCTACAAGAATCTTCATCCAGTAAAGTCTCCAAATCTGCATCCTCGAACTCTTTCACGAGTCCAGAACGTTTCTTGTCTTCCACGTCATATTCGCCATTTTTGAACTTATGAAACCATATTTGTTGAATTGTTTCACAAGCTGAGATATTCCTGCAGATATAACTTATCCTCGTTGTGAGGTATCACTCACAAATACATTTCATCGGCAAAATCTTGTGATCCTCCAACGGGGATAAATTAAGATGCATCATCATTTATAATTTTTAATGGCACCTTCTGTTTGTCAGCTCTTTTCTTACGAGTTTGTTCGTGTCTCAAAAATAATTCTCTTTTTTCACAAACTTTTATAACATCCACACTGGGGTAGCTTAAGCCTCCTCTGGTTTTATTATTATTATTACAACAAAAACTAAAGTAGAGGAAATTTCCTATAAACTCAATACAAATTAAACTTAATTGCTTCACACTTGAACAGCTCCATCACAAAACAAGTCCAAGGCATTCTTAAACCCATTGACATTTCGAGCACCAACCACCACACTTGGTAAACGGTTCCACCTCTCAAAGATTCTGTTGGCAAAAAAAAACTATGCCACTGCGGAAAAGCAAACTTCTCCTTTGCCAATTTGAACTGGTTACCTTTCAGATTATTGGTGTTTAAAGTATATAAGCCACGGATATCATCACCAAAGTGGCCATGTAAAGACCTGAAAGAAAAAATTAAATCACCTCTGTCGCGCCGCGACTGGAAAGTCGGCAATCCAAAAGTGATGAGCCTGTTCTCGTAGGTGGGGCGAATCCTTCCAAAGGGTATTCGAGTGATTCAGCGCTGGACCGACTCGAGGCAATGCTCATTGGCACGTGTGGAAGGCCACCAAACTGGGCCAGCATATTGCAACAATGGTCTAACGTAGAAGGTGAAGAGAAGATTCAATGTAGCAACATCACATCCATTGAAGGTCTTTTGGATGGCATAAGTCAACTGTCTGGCTCTAGCAGTGATGTTGCTTACATGGTTTGACCAGCGAAGATCCTCGGACACAGTTACACCCAGGTCACAGTAACTTGAAACTTGTTTCAGCCTCACACACCACTTCTCCACATTCAAAGGGAACAACCATTCACCACACCAAACATTCAATTCATTCAGGTTAAGTTGCAGAGTATTGAAGTTAGATAAGGAAAAGTTATAGATTTTGGTGTCATTTGCAAACATAGGGCAAGAAGAGTGGAGTAATCTAGGTTGATCGGAGGTGTATAATTAAAATAATATAGGGCACAGGACGGAACCTTGTGGAACACCAGATAATAAAAGGCTCCCAGGACTGGAGAAAGAACGATCAACGCTAACATGGAAAAAACGATTGGATAGATAAGCCCTAATCTAAGCACAAACACTTCCCCTGATTCCAAGATAAGAGAGCTTAGCAAGCAACCGACAGTGAGGGATCCTATCGAAGGCCCTGAAGAAATCAAGGTAGATAACATCCACAGGCTCCCCTCTGTCCCACGCTTTAGCCCACTCATTGATGCACAAAATGAGATTGGTTATGGTAGAGTGACCAGATAAGAATCCATGCTGTTCATTAGGAATAACATCGTTTGCTAACTAAATATTGTCAGCCAAAAGTTCAAAAGAATATATTGTTACGTTTTTCCTCAGTGAAATAGAAAAACAACACAGTCATCTTTAAACTAATTTGTATTCACACTTGACTAACAATAATCAATAATTTATATACACAATATATCTACAGAATTTCACTAGGAACACCTGTTTATTCGTCGGCAAGTTCTATCCATGAATGAATCCATGAATCGGCTTCAGTCATTTATATCCGGCGCTGTTTTTCTAGAAGTTACCAGAAAGATGCTTCACATTCCACAGTGTTCGTAGCGGCCACTTTATGTCCCATAAATATGCCATCATTAAACATTTTTTATGTGACAGCTTTATGGCGAGCGGTCCCTTTATCGCGATCTTAATCCCTTTGTCAGCGAATGAAACAGAACTCCTCAGTTGTTGCGGTGGTTCTCAAAATGTTGATATTCGGTTTTGTTACATTGCTCCCTCCTTAAAAAAATGTTCCGTCCCCGAACTTTTCCTTCATAAATAAATCTGCAAGCGCTCCCATTTCTGCAGATCCCTTGTTGATCGAAATAGCAGGATACCGTTTTCTTTACGGGACCGCCTTTCGGGTTGAAAATACAAACCCGTATTCGGACATCGGTATTCTGGAAAACTACCTCCAGCATGTTACGAACTACTCTCCAATTCAGACGATCCAGTCCACAACCCAGCTTTTTTTTTTTGTAAATAAATCTTTATTATCTCATAATTTTACATTACTAATAAACGTTATCCTAATATTAAAATATCAAATATTCACCCATTGTTATAAACAAATAACTAAAATTAATTTTACATGTATTCAAGATCTTTCCTGATATAATTCAAATATCCTCAAAGACAACAGCAACTTATTCATCAACTCATTATCACAGAAGGAAATTATTCATAGTGACTAGGGCTTCTTTTACGTAGAGCTAAAGTTGCATGCTTGATGTTACGCTTGAAATCATCAACAAAGTTGCAATGGTTTTCGTTATTCAACACAAATTCAATCCCCTCCGTAGCTTGGGAATTGCAAGCTTGTTCACCCCTACTCTAGCCAGCTCGTCTCTAAGGTCCATCAAGGTGCTCCACATGGCTTGGTAAGTTGACTTTCCATAAGATTTTTTCTTGGTTACCATATAGAAAAGGTAACGAGGTCCATCGGTAAACTTCAGGATTCGGTTAAGGGAAGGTTACACGACCAAATTTCTTCTTGAAGAGGAGAGCTATCCCTTTGGACATGTTGAGATCTTCAGCTACAAAGTGCGCCAATGAGTAGTCTACCGGAACCGCAAACAGATCTTGTTGCTCCTCGGTTGTGATCCCGAACCTCGCTTTTCCGGTTTCTCCATAATTTGCCATGAACTGATTAAAGCTCAATTCCTCTTGATCTGGGGTCTGAGTTGTAGTCCTTCCCACTCCCGTCTCGTCCAGAGCGTTATGATCGGCCTAATACCTTGCCAGGCGATTCACATGGACTACACGTTTCTTTCCTCTTGGCAAGTTTTGGATGCTATAGACTACGTCGTTGATCCTCTTCACAACCTTATATGGTCCTTCCCAATCCTTCTGTAACTTTGGGGATAGCCCTCTTCTCCTCTGGGGGCTGAACAACCATACCAAATCTCCCACCTCGTATCCACCTTCTGCCGCCTTGATGTCGTAACGAGCCTTCATGCGATCACTTGCAATTTGCAGGTTTTTCCGGACCCTCTCATGGATGTAGTGCAATCTCCCCTTCAGACTGCTCACGTAATCCTCACCCGCAATATCCGTTCCAGGCGTACACCCAAACTCCAGGTCACAAGGGAGTCTCATCTCTCGACCGAACATGATGCATGCTGGGGTTTCTCATGTCGATTCCGCACGGATGATCTATAGGCCATTGTGAATAGATGCAGGCACCTATCCCAATCTCTCTGGTGGTCGGAGACAACCTTGGCCAAGTATTTTCCCACAGTCCTATTCATTCTCTCGACCATGCCGTCTGACTGTGGGTGGAGAGCAGTTGTTCTGGTCTTCTTGATATCTAGCAACTCGCATAGGGTCTGGAACAAGCTGGACTCGAAATTTCGTCCCTGATCTGAATGAAGCTCCATAGGTATGCCGAATCTGCAGAACATCTCCTATTGCTACGCGTTCCATTGGGCTACCAACGTTATACTGCTTCATTGTGGCTCTACGGCTTCCTCTTCCTCTGCACCAGTCCTTGACGTCCTCCTTGCAATTAACCCAGTAGAAACGCTCTCAAACCATTTCCAGGGTCTTCTTGATGCCGAAATGGCCGCCGGAGATCCCATCATGTAACTTCTGCAATACATCTTGTGTTCTACTCCTTGGGACTACAACTTGGTTTCTGGATCCGTACCTTCTTCATTCTCAAGGGTCCTCTTTAGCAACCCATCCTCTATTAGGAGGGAGTCCCATTGTGCCCAATATGATTTGACCCTTGAATTCATCTGACACAGTTCTCCCCATCCAGGCCTACGACCATCCGCTTTCCATCTTAAAATCAGTTTCAGCTCTGGGTCGTTCTCTTGGTCTTGTCTCAGGTGATCTGGCAGCCAATTCTCATCAGTTATAGTGGTTCTTCGGCAACATTCCTTGTCCTCCAGTTTTCTACAGTGCTGACAGTCTATAGGGCACGGTCTTCTAGACATAGCGTCAGCGTTTCCATGGGATTTTCCTGCACGATGCTCCACAGTGAAATTGTACTCTTTCGATCCATCGCGCCACTTGACCTTCCGGATTCTTGAATTGAAGAAGCCATTTCAACGCTGCATGGTCTGTTCTCAGAAGAAATTCTCTTCCGTAGAGATATTTATAGAAGTGCTCCATGGACTTGACTGCAACAAGCAGCTCTCTTCTCGTTACGCAGTAGTTACGTTCCGGTTTCGACAAGACTTTGCTGAAGTACCCTATAACTTTTTCTTTGCCATCTTGAATTTGGGACAATATACCACCTATTGCCATGATACTCGCACCCGTGTCCAATATGAACTTTCCTTTCAACTGGGGGTTACTCAGGATGGGGGCCGACGTAAGAGCACCTTTCAATCGAGTAAAGGCTTCTTCTCACTCTACATCCCATACGAAGTCCTTTCCCTCTTCAGTCGGTTTTGTTAAAGGCTTCGCAATATTGGCAAATCCTAGCACGAATTTCCTATAGTAAGAGCACAGCCCAAGAAAGCTCCTGACTTGGTGTTTGTCTTGCGGTGTTGACCATTCGCGTACGACTCGGATCTTATCTGGATCAGCACTTACTCCAGTTTCAGATACTACATGTCCCAAGTACTTTACTTCCTTCTTGAACAGGTGACACTTTTTCGGACTTAGCTTCAGATTTGCAGTGCGCAACCTCTCAAGTACATCTCATAAGTTTCCCAGATGTTCGTGGAATATACGGCCAAAAACAATAACATCGTCCAAATATACAAGACACGTCTTCCAAGACAACCCTCGGAGAATGGTCTCCATCAGACACTCGAAAGTTGCAGGTGCGTTGCAAAGGCCGAATGGCATCACATTGAACTACCATAATCCGGTCCCAATAGTGAAAGCAGTCTTCTCTTTGTCCTTGGGATCCAATTCAACCAGCCAGTAACCACTCTTCAGATCGAGGGTGGAGAACCATTTCGAGCCTGAGAGTGTATCTAGGGTGTCGTCAATTCTTGGAATAGGATAGCAATCTTTTTTCGTGACTTCGTTCAGGCGACGGTAGTCAACACAGAATCTAGTGCTGCCATCTTTCTTTCTGACCAGAACTACAGGTGATGACCAAGGACTGTCCGAGGGTTCTATTATGCCTTGATCATGCATGTCCTTGATGATTCTCTCGGCCTCATCTCTCTTGGCAATGGGAAGTCTTCACGGATGTTGGCGAAAGTCTTCACGGATGTTGGCGAATAGGTACTGAATTTCCGGTATTGATTGGGTGCTTCACGACATTAGTTCTTCCCAGCTGGTCATGATCCATGACAAATACATCACTATATTCAGTGATTAATTTCCTTACTTCCTTGATGTATTCTGGTTCTAGGTTGTTGCAGGAGGATGTCAGCATTTCGACCAATTTTTGTGACACCTTATTATTCTTGGGAATGTTCTTCTGTTCGTCTTGACTACCGCCTGTCACACACGATACTGAGCAGCATTCTCCTATAACAGTGTCTTTCTTTAGATATACTGGATACATGTTCGTGTTCAGTATCCTCACGGGTACTTCCTGTCTCTCCCTCACCAACGTCTTCCCGGTGAGTATTCCTTTGGCTGGGCTACCGGTGGCTGGCTCGATGAGTCTATTAGAGCTATTAAAGGAGAATACGCATATTCAATTTCTTGAGGAATCGAAAATTCAAAAGGAGATAACGGACATTGAACGAATGTTACAGAACACATCTGATCTGGAATTGAGACGCAAAACAAGGCTGAATTCATCAAGTAGGGATACCGCACAATCAAAGACAGGCCGTCTTCATCATCCAGGGGCAGAAAACGGTCCATATGACCATAGATCTGTTGCATCAAATTTTTTTTTTGTTGTGTTTAGTGATTGTTTTTTTTTGTGTTGTTGTAATCTGGCAATATGAATCCATATATCAGAGATTATGAGGAGCCAATCAGGAATGCTTTCATCGCGAGAAGTATATCAGAATTTAATGAATATATTAAGGAGAATGAACAGTTTAAGATCATACATTTTAATATAAGAAGTCTTAGGAAGAACTATGATGAATTAGTATGATATTAACAGGGAATCACGGGGAGGTTTGACGTGATAGTACTCACAGCAACAAATAAAACAGAAGAATTAGATATTTTCAAAATAGATGGGTATGAAATTTTTTATAATGAGGGGGAAATCAATAAATGTGACGGAGTGGTTGTATACGTTCGGGATGACTTGAGCTATTCCCAGAGTGTGATCAGATTGGGTCCCATCAAATCAATAGAGTTAGAAATGATACAAGATGGGAAAACACTTCTGGGGACGTGTATATATACGAGGGCCGTTCAGAAACTAACCTCCGGTTAATTGAAAAAAATACACCAAGTTAAGTAAAAATATTTTAATATATACATCTTACAACTACATCTTTGCACTATTTTTCGACATAGTCTCCATTACGATTGAGGCACTTATCGTATCTCTTCACAAGCTTTGAAATTCCTTCTGCATAAAAATCACCCGCTTGTGCCTTGAGCCAGCCTGTGACCGCATCTTTGAGCTCTTCGTCGTCATCAAACCGCTGGGACCCGAGCCATTTCTTCGATTTTCACGAACTTTTGCATCAACTGTCTGAACGAGTTCGTCAGTCACCAATGATGGTCTACCACTCCTCTCTTCATCATGAACGTTTTCTCGTCCACTTTTAAATGAACGTACCCATTCACGGACAACTCCTTCACTCATAAATTTTGGTCCGTACACGGCACAAAGCTCACGAAGAATACCTGCTGCAGAGTATCCTTTGGCTGTAAAAAACCTTATAACAGCACGCACCTCACATTTGGCGGTATTTTCTATTGCAGCACACATTTCAAACTGCCACAAAAACTAAACTAGCGCAAGTACGATGTTCACTCGACTACGGCTTGATGCCGACTGACCTGCTGAGCGCGTGAATGCACAGATGGCGCGCTACTCCCCCCACTACCCGCACTGTGACCAATCGGAGGTTAGTTTCTGAATGGCCCTCGTAGGTCACCCAGCTTGGATCCACAGGTGTTCAATATGGATTTATACAGTTACCTAGATAGAAGGATTCACAAGCGGAATCATATCATTATTGGTGATATCAACATGGATATTTTGTCTGATCCGGATCATGTTGGGGAGTATAGGAACATTCTAGGATACTTTAACTTGTCATCTTGTATAAATGGGGTCACAAGACCTTTTAGTAAGGCTTGTTTAGACCATATCCATGTGAAAGTATCGGGTGGAAGTGCTCTTGACAGTGTAAAATCGTTTATAATACAGAATGATATAACTGATCACTTACCTGAGGTGCTCTCATTCGACGTATTTAAGAGAAGTAGACCACCACGAGAGGAATCCAGAAAATTTAAAACGTATGTGGATTATTCCACATTGAGGATGAATTTGAGTTCAGAAACTTGGGAATCTGTGTATGGCTCGGATGATGTGGATCTTGCTGCCTCAAATTTTGTTAACATATTCAAGTATCATGTCGATAACAATACAAGAATAGTCCGAATGAATAGGAAGAACACGGCAATTAAGCAGTGGATAACACCATCACTTCTCCGGTCCGTAAATAAGAAAAACCAGATGTTCATACTCATACAAGCGGACCAGAACAATGAAACGTTAAAGGCGGAATACAGAAAGTATAAGTCAACACTTGGGAAACTGATTCAGGTGTCGAAGAGAAAATTTATTCAGGACAATATGGTGAAAAATAGACATGATCCGGCAGCACTTTGGAAGAACGTGAATAGGATTTGTGGTAGGGATAGTCCTAAAACGACCATTCCATGCATTAAGACAGAAGAAGGTATGGTATATGTGCGGAAAAAAGAAATGACCAACAAAATGAATGAATATTTCAGTAAGATTGGAATAAAAATTGGTAATAACTTAGGTGATACTCCTTACTGCAATGAGAAGAGAAATATTAATGAGAGATCATTGTTCATGTGGCCCACAAGTGAATTCAATTAGTCAGCTTAAGTCGAACAAACGTGCTAGAGACGATAAAATTCAATCTGAAACGCTGAAGAAGGTATCGCAGGAAATATGTTTACCACTGATACATATAGTAAATTTATGTTTCGTAAAAGGCAGATTTCCGAATATATTGAAATTGGGTGTAATAAAACCAATACACAAAGAGGGCTCAAAAACTGAAATGAGTAACTATAGGCCAATAACGTTGATTTCAAATATTGCCAAGGTTATTGAAAAAATAATAAAGATGAGAATGGTCACATTTTTAGATAAGAACAACATCTTGTCGGATAATCAATATGGGTTTAGGAGGGGCAGGTCGACAGATGATGCTATTCTGAAACTGACTACGGAACTGTACGGAGCAATGGATAAACGACTGATGGCGCTCTGTTTGTTGAATCTGGTGTCCCGCAGGGCACTGTGTTGGGTCCTGTTCTATTCGTCGTTTACGTGAACGGTCTTCTGCAGCAGGATTCGGTTGGAAAAATTATAAGTTTTGCGGACGACACAGCCATACTTTACACATCAAACTGTTGGCAAACTCTGAAGTCCAAAGCAGAAGAAGATTTCGCTAAAATCAAGCGATGGTTGCAGGTGAACAAGCTGGCACTGAATTGTAAAAAAACTAAATATTTGGCATTCACGTCGTACGCCTGCAACCTACCAAACGATGAGCCCCTTAGAGTGGGGCCTGATGTTGAGATTCCATCTGCAAAATGTGCGAAATATCTGGGAGTTTTAGTGGATAGGCATCTCAGATGGGACCTACATGTGGAAAATCTTAAGAGAAAAATGAGGGGATTGGTTCAAAGATTAAGATGTCTGAGGCACTATTTAGATTTGGAACATCTCAAGCTAGTGTATTATGCACTGGTGCGGTCGCAGTTGTCTTATGGAATCTACGCTTGGGGAGGTGTCTGTGACAATCACCTGCGAAGTTTGGAGACTCTGCAAAAGTGGGTGTTGAAGATAATCTATAATAAAAATATAAGATTTCCGACCGATCAATTATATGAAGAGACTGGAATATTAGATGTCAGGCAGCTCTTCGCGTTGAGTCTCCTGACGAACATTAGTAGGAAAAAGATCAAAATCAACCGTATAGAACATCATCACCATACTAGAATGAGGGAAGATTGTGTCGTTGTTCCAAGAAATCTGAAGACGGTGGGGCAAAGAGGCGCCCAGTGTGTTGCTCCTAGACTTTTCAACATACTCCCGAGTGAGGAAAAGAAAATGGTTTTCCACAGGAATTTTAAGTCAAGAGTGAAGAAATGGCTCAATCAAACAAACAGAAGGATAATACATGGTATTATAAAAAATAAGTAAATATTATACTGGGATCTAGGGCTATTGTCTGTTTTTTTTTTGGGTTGTTTTTGTTCGGTTGATTTTTTTGGGTATAACAAGCTTGGATTGTCTTTTGTATTTTGGAGTTTGATTGTCAATAGAATCAATATTGTAGATGAGTAAATACGTGAGGTCACATACAAGTAGCTGAGCTACTTCTGTGACAGATGATTTATTTCAGTTGAAATACTATTTATGTTTTATTGTTGTAGGAGAAAAAATGAATTTGTAGCTTGATGGAAATAAATTTATTATTATTATTATTATTATAGATGGCGAATTTGTATCGGAAACCTCTTTATTTCAACTAATCGGCCATCGGTATTCTCTCCAGTGATAAATAAATAATTCCTTATGACCCATATGCAAAAACTTACCATGTTTTACATTCTTTTTTTTATGATAGATATCATTAATTTCATCTGCCAAATTCCTCATTATTCAGTAGCATTTTGTGTTTACTATTAATTTGGTGATAATTCGTATTAAGTTATAAAATCGATCACTATGCCTAATTTTACCCATGAAGATTATTTAAATCTCATTCTACTTCATGGAGAATGTAATAAAGTTGTAGATAGAACGATTCGACTGTTCATTGAGAGGTTTCCTGACCGACCCAGACCAACGAGAAATACTATTAACAAAACCATGACAAACTTGAGAAATGTCGGATCTTTCGTTAAGAAAACTATACACAGAGAAAAAAGTGTAGTAGAAGATGAGAACAACGAAATTACAGTTCTTGCATATTTTCTTGTAAATCCTCAAAATTCTCTCAAAATGTAATATGATATGTCTAGCGATGCTGGATAATGGGTCTTGATAAGCGAAAGACCATATCTAATCGAAATTCCCAGACATTCCAAACAGTAATAAACCTCTCAAAAATATCACACCAATAATCATAAAACCTAAGATTTAAAACAAAATTTATTGATCCGCTACATGGAAATCTTGATGGATGTACGACCTAATAAAATTTGAGAAATTAGCTAGGGGAGTTCGACATATGGTATATTCATTACCTTAAGGGCTTATGGTTTCGAACTTAACGATGGGAAAAAGGTGGATCTTTAGTAAAAATTAAAATTAAATCAGTAGACCAATCAGAGGTTTGTATTGAGAGGCTCAATTGACTAAAGCCAATGAAACTTAGATTTCGAAGTAGTTGGGGTACATTTCGAACTATCGAAAAGAAGGGCACCAATTAAGAGAAATTAGGGAATTCCCGATTATGTTCGATAACGCCCACGGACAAAGGGATATTAGGAAAAATTAGGGAATGGAAAGGCAGTTCAACGTGATCCGTAACCATGAAAACACTTGAAAAAAGTATAGAAGAAATCAGTCTTTTAAATTCTAGAAAAATAGTAATTGTGTTGTAATTGAGTGAGTTCGAAATTTCGCTTGTGAAGTTCCGTGTTAGAAGTCCAAGAAAAAAGGTCAGTTATAAAATTTATAAATAGTCAAAAGTCCATAGTCCGAAATCTCCAAAAATATTTTGTCAGAGATTGTTTTGATTATTTTTTTGTGCTTGCTAAAAATTGTCATTTTGTTTTTTTGTGTGCTTTGAATAAATTAGTTTTTGTTATTCAGGAATTTTATTGAGTTCCCTAATCTTAAGAACTGAAGACTCGTCCTTTCTAGCGACGAGCCGAATCCTGAAGATTTCTCCCTTCAGGAGAAAGTCTAAAATAAACAATATTATTTTTTTCTTTTGAACACCTCTTCGTCGGTGAAAAGCCGCTCTTCTACTAGGACGTTGAAAAGAGGTGTTCATTACATTTTGGTGACAGCGCAGGTGATTGTTCTTGAAGATTGGGAACCAATTATTTTGGTTGTATAAATTTTCATCTAGAATTTTTGGATAGAAGGAATTTTTTTGTGACTGAATTTGATTTGTTATTTATTTATTTTTTTTTTTTTGATGTTGTTGTTTTGTTTTGTAATAGTCATGATGTCAACAAGCGGTTCAGCAAATCCTACTCTTGCTAGTCAAAATCCATTTGTGTATCCACTGGGAATGATTTCTACGACATTAGATAATTTCTCGGGAAAAGACGTTGTTCGGTATTTCGAAAAATTAGAATTCCGTTCAAAATTAGATAAATGGAGTGAGGAAGACACGCTCACTCTTTTCAAATTGAAGTTGGTTGACGAAGCATATGATTTTTACAAGAGTGATCCTAAACACAGTAGTCTCACTTTTTCGGAATTTCTTGAAATTAAAGTTTATTAAAAAGTTTACAGTCGTTAATTTACCGGGTGAATATCAATGGAATTTGAGTAGATGTTTTCAACGACAGGATGAAGATGTTTCTTCCTTTTGTATTAGACTTCGTACATTGGGTACAAATCTTCTGAACGAAGATTTGGCGGGTTCCACACAGGACGAAATTGCTGGTTTGAGAAAGAAGAATCGAGAGTTAATCTTGAATCAATTCAAAATCGGTTTGCGCAAAGACGTCATGAGGGAAACAGGTATCTTGCTATTGAAAGAACCGGACCTTAACTTAGAAAAGGCAGAGGAAATAGTACGGTTGCAATAAACAACTAACAGAATGTTGCAAGGGAGATTGACAAATCTGAGCATATCAACAATTGACGACGAATGTATTTTCAACTGTGCAACAAAAGAGGCCATTCTGCGAAAGAATGTAGGGGCTTCTCACAAAAGGGGAATCATCGAGAAAAATACAATCAGAAGAAGTGTTTTTCATGCGGCGAAGTAGGACATTTTTCGAAGAATTGTCGCAACAAAAAATTTAAGCAAACTACATCAGGAGCTTGTTTTGTTTGTGGTCAGACAGGACACTGGTCAAAGGAATGTCCTCCAAAAATGTCACAAGATCAACGTTGGACTCAAAATGTCGGGAATAAATTTCGGGAACGGGGTTCCGCCAACTTAGAAGAAATGTCGGATTGGACAAACAATTGGAATGAAAACCAATACAAGGAAGGGGTCAATGTGTTGGGGTCTGTTCGAAATACAGGAGCAATTCCGAAAGAACCTCAACCGGTCCCTGTTTTTGGCATGGAGAAATTTGAACTACCACGGCCAAAATCCTTTTGCCAGGATGGAGGTCTGATGGGGGTACAGTGGCAGAGAAATTTAGGGTTACAGGGGGGTTATGCAAATGAGGGATATCGTAAAAAATATCCTCATATGGTCGTTCCAGAAGTGAACTCCATAGGATCGATGGATATTGTCCCTCATATGGTTAAATTAGTAGTAAACGGAAAAATGGCTTTCTGTTTAGTAGATACGGGGGCTGCAGTGACACTCATAAGAAGGGGATTGATTCCAGAAGAGAGAATCTATCAGGAAAGTGTCGACTGTCAGCTAACTAGCCTATCAGGTCATAGGTTACGTACCTGGGGTACAACTACTATAACGGTGGGGCCTATTGGGGATTGGTTGAGGACAAAATGGTCCGCTATTCTATGTGATGATAGGATATTGGGTAACATAGAAGTAATTTTGGGACGAGACTTCCTGTGTGCAAATCAAGCACGAATTGATTATGGAGATGTCCCCTTGGTCACAATGTGGGGAGAACAGTTCAGATTGTTGAACTCCCATATAGGCGTGGAACAATTTACCCTGGAGGATGGGAATAGAGAATTCATGGTGGAAAAGAAACATGAGCTCACAGAAACGGGAATGAAAATTGGGAACGAAGTAAGGAAGTCGGTGGTAAATGTGAATAATTGGGTCCACAAAAAAGTCAACGACAAATTTAAAGTCGCCGTTGATTCCTAGAGAATAGACGAGTTGAGGAAATGGGCGAGAAAGGAGGAAAATGAATTTACAGAAGCACAAGTTAGACATGAGAAGATTGGTTACGAGACACCAATCAAAGAAAAAAGGGTTCGATGGGAAACAGACAATGTATTGACGAAAGGAGACACTATCCCTCCTCGCAAAGAGTTCTTAGTGAAAGCTAGGATGAAAGGAAAATTGCCGGGTGAAAATATGGTTTGTAAGTCGCAAAAAGGGAGCGCAGGACAAATTCACGGGGCATATTGTTCATTAAGTAATTTGCGATATGCGTTAGGCTGTAAACATATCTAACGAAGAGGTTAGATTGCAGAATAAACAAACATTGGGGAAGTTGGTAGCCTTCGAAGTAGACGGGGAAAAAGCAAATTCCAAGTTAATTGGAAGAAAAACGCTGAAAATGGAAGAAGAATGGGAAACTAAGGAATACCAAATGGAACACTTGGATGAAAAATCAGCTAGAGAGACGATTCTTCTAGACAGATCTACAAGAATCCGTCGACCTCCAGATAGGTACGGATTCTAATGAAGACAAACTAAATCATTTTGGGTAGCGGGGAGAAAATACTGAAAATTTTCCTCTCAGGAGATACGAATCGACTCCTGCCTCACCGCAGATTCACCCTATTCAGTTTCCTTTGTATCTAACCAATCAATTGAATGAGCTAGAAAATAGAAATTATAGTTTCTTGTCCGTGTTCGCGAGTTCACCTGCCGAGGAGTAACCACTTACCTAGTAAAAGGTCCCTGTTCAGGGTTATGAACGCAACTTCAATCCTTTCTCGTAATTGTAAGAAACTGAAGTGGAACAGAATTTAACGGTGCTATTCACTGTTGAAAATTATTTGTATTTTTTTGTAAAATTTGTATCTGTTTTGTTTTTGTTGTTGTTTTTTTTTCGCTTTTGTAATTGTTTCATTCAGGAGGACTGTCAACATCGAAATCATGGCTGAATGTAAAATTTTGTTGGTGGAATGATCTTTGTGCTAAGAATTATAAGTATTGAATGATTATTTGGGCTATTACCATCATCTATTGTGGATGTAATGTTTTCCGACGTTTCGATAGACATCTTCTATCTTTATCAAGGAGAAAAGTAAGAAACCTTTTGAAAATTATCAATTTTCAGAAAGTTTTTGATAATTTTCAAAAGGTTTCTTACTTTTCTCCTTGATAAAGATAGAAGATGTCTATCGAAACGTCGGAAAACATTACATCCACAATAGATGATGGTAATAGCCCAAATAATCATTCAACACGAGCTCCATCATCAACAATATCTCGTCATCAATTATAAGTATTATCGTGTTAATCGCGTATGACTGTTACTACAAAGAATGTGAGATATCGGTGGTGTCGTTTCGCGACGTAGCGGAATGTCCTGAACTCAAGACTGTATGCCGCTTCTATACAAGAAGAAATAAATAAGGCACAGAGAATTCTTTCTTTTGGAACAGAAAGAAAAGCCGTAGAAAACATTATTGCCAGAAGAATAGCTGGGTTGGATACTACAGGCCAGGGTTTCTCCACGGTGAAACTTTTCAACACTAATGAAATTGAAGAACTTGCCCATCACACTATGCAGCACATTTGGGGATGGTTCACGGATATAGGCCTATTCATGAGTGGTCTAATAGGATTTTACGCTATTTTCCGAATGATAAAATATGCCCTAGGAGTGATACTCAACGGATTCCACCTCTTCGAGACATTTGGCTGTGGCCTGGTGATGTTGGCCAGTTTATGGAATACCCTCACCATGTGGGTACTCAATAGACACCATGTCAAACGTCAGAATCAAAACGTAAATGAAAACGCGGAATCCGCTTCATCGACGAACAATAAAAACTCGGAGCTGTACCCAAGAGTGCCCCCAAGTGCACCAACCTGGACCGACGGACAAAATACATGTCAGGTCGTGAATGAAGTGTCAGTATCGAGTGTCGCGTAAACATAAGTCGGAAGCCGGTACAAACAATTATGAACATTCTTAGCCGCAATATTCAGTAAAGATCATTCCCGATACAAAAGTAATTTTCAGACCATTGGGATGCAGACCAGGAAGGCAACGCCAAGTATATATCAGTATGGCGGTAGTGTACCGCGAAAATAGTGAATCGTTATGTGCGAAAAGCAACCTTCGTGTTGGAAGTCGCGAAGTGAAAATTATAAAAAAAAAAGCAAATACCCATAAAGACAATTTTGATTAGAAACAATCTATGTTTGGTCAAATTTTTTATTTTCTTTATTTTAATAATTTTTTTTGTATTTTTACCTGATAGAATGTATTAGGATAGTTGAAACGTCCTTACTTATGATGTAGTTAATTGAATAATGACACCTAATTTACAACGAATATATATATATATATATATATATATATATATATTTACAGCCCACCTGTAAACTTGCGTCCGTACATTACGATTTTTACATGTAATTCTGCATCCACCGCATTGCTGCGTCCGTATACGGACGCAGAAATACAAGTCAATGCTAAACGCTCTGTTATGACGTCATCGTTTGTTTCGTTATAATACGGCGAGGACGTCCCAATGATGAAATCGTGGACTTTTTCTGAATATTGTAGTTCGAACAATTTCCATTTGCGGCGCTGCAGTCGCTCAGTGTATATTCGAAATGCATATTACTGTCACACCATTCCGACATTGGTGCATCAAAAAACCGGCAACACTGCATTGGGTATCGCCTACGATCAAACCGATATTTCTGCGTCCTTTAATGATTTCCAGATGCGGGTTGTTTACGCTTTTTATATCGAATGATTCAAGGTCATTGAACAACTGCAGTAAAGAAGTTTTGCTCTTATGAACTCGAGTCTCGAGAATAGAATAATTGAGATCTATGATGAATCCCACTTTGCACATCGCGTCGCTTCAGGACACTTGGAGATCGAATGAGATATTCCTTGTATGATCAAGATCAAACTGATGTTACAATAATCTTGAAAGAAATGGTGGAATTTTTAAATAAGATTCGGCATCATTAGCATAGAATTACTTTGGTTAACTGAAATGACCGATTCAATGAAAATTGATTGATCATTTTATTCATTCAATACAGATTCGTCAACTAACTTGCTTTATGGTCTACATTATATTATGTTGAGTTATTTTCCGAAGAATGAATTGAATATATGAAGACACTTTTTTGATGAATGAATGAATTTCGTCATTGACAGGTGATCATTTCTTATGTAGGTATTTTTTGTGATTTGAATATTTTCTAACACCGCAGATTTCGCTAGCCCTCAGTTCTTGAAATTATTCAATTAAATTTCTTGATATTGTAAAATATTTGATTGTCACGAAAACCACCCATGACTCAAAAGGTCGAGTCGCCCTCGCAGTAAGGAGATAAACTGTAAAAATTTCATTAGTTTTGTGAGCAATTCATCATACTGATTAATTTCGAATAGGATCAGTTAGAACTTTCAATAATTCATTGTTTCACAATATCTAATAAATTGGGAAATATAACTTGTTTTCCTGAAATATTTTTTCGATTGCTATCTCCAAGAGAATATCAATGCACAAAGCGTACTGAGACTGAATCTAAAAATTTCCTCAAAACCAATGTGACATTTCCATATCTTAGCCCGGTCGCAGCAGGAGCCAGAGATAGTTTTTGTTGACCAATTTTAACCTTAGCCATAATTTTTGTGAATAGACACATTTGGCTGGATTGTAAAGCATATTGATTGTCAGCTAGGACACTAGGCAGCGGAGGGTTTATCGACCTGATCATCAAAAACACGTAAAAGAAATTAGTTTAAGAAAATTTAACTCTGCTGAAATTTATAGAGATGATGGTTTATACAGGGTGTCTACTATAATAGGTACCAAACTTCAGTAGGTGATAGTACAAGTTATTTGCAATAAAAATGTCCTAAACACTTTTTCGAAAAGTTTATAGTTATCGAGTTATTTAACACTTCTTGGTTTTTCGAAACTTCTTGCTTCACCCTATAAAAACAAGAATATTTCTGTTATTCTTACAGCTACATCAAATCTGACCATAACATCGCAGAGGGCAGTAAAGGCGCTATAAAATAGGTAGTTACTAATGTTAAAAAAATGTTTTATACCGGGTGTAGTAAAGGGTATATGTAAAATTGAAAACAGTGCAAACTTAGTGGTATTTTCTTGTAAGCTGTACCATAGAAAATTGGTGAATAAGTAGAGGTTTTTTTCTCTACGAAAAATTAGTACATGTAATAGACTTTTAAACGGTATATCAACTTTTCACTTAACTTTTTGTTTTTCCAACAATATCTCTGTTTTAATTCAGAAAAACATAAAATTCAGACACGCAAATTTTATAACAATTCATCTTTTTCGTACAGAATCCACAACCTTTCGATGCATTGTATCACAACATTCCTGAATTCTGTTGATTAGTTCTTCTCGAACATTAATGCGATTTTTATTCACATTTTCTATCAAAGTGCCCCAAACATAAAAGTCTAATGGGGTATGATCGGGGCTTCTAGGTGGCCATCTCGAGGGACCATATCTTCCTATCCATTTCTCCCCAAAGCGTGTTGATTCATCCAGTCCCTCAAAATTCGACTATTAAGGGCAGGGCCTCCGTCCAGTTGAAAATAAAGTTGATATCTATCCGCTATGGAAATATCTTCAAAAATGTCATCCACGTTATTATTCAGTTAATTTGTGAATTCATTGAAATTGAGGCGATTGGGAAGTATTACGGGCTTGAATAGCCGCCAATCAGACGTTGACTCTTAGGCCAGACCTACATTGGAAGCGGATTTAGTCTGGCCAGTCAACCCGACCCGACCAGACTCGATCTTCCTACATTGCAGACCAGACCGAGCACTGCCTCCAATGTAGGAGTAAAGTACGTTTTCTTTGTGTTTGTTTCCGCCAGACCCGTCCAGACCCGCCAGACTGTCTGGTCTGGAGAAATTCCGCTTCCAATGTAGGACTGGCCTTAATTCATGCTGATAATGAGATATAACAGTCGCATGTGGATTTTCCGTTTCCCACATATGGAAATTTCGTAAATATATTATTCCAATTTTACTGAATGTTACCACATCTGTCCATAATATTTGATCACATCCCTACTCTTCCAACTTATTTAGGTACCACCTATAGAATTCTAATGAGACATCATCATCCACAGGTAACAAATTCTGGACTTTATTTAAATGATATGGGTGTAAATTATTTTGCTTAAAAACTCTGTGTACTGTGGAATGGTGAAGCCCTAATGTGACACCAACACTCCTGAGTGGGATCTTCTCTAATAGCGCGAAGTATTGCTGGTGCTTGCCTCCAGTGCTGAGCATTTCGACCACCTTCTCTATTTCGTAAACCTCAGAAACTAACACTAACATTATCATACTATTAATAATATTTATAACTGTTTTGAACCTACAATGTATTGAAATAAATTATCATAAAATTTGCGTTTTTGATTTTTATGTCTTCCTGACTTGAAACCGTAATATTGTTGGAAAAATAAAAAGTTGAGTGAAAAGTTGATATACTGTTTAAAAGTCTATTACATGTACTAGTTTTTCCTAGAAAAAAACAATAACTTATTCACCAATTTTCAATGGTACAGCTAACAAAGAAAATAACACTAAGTTTGTACTCTTTTCAATTTTTACATTTACCCTTTCACAACACCCGGTATGAAACATTTTTTTAACATTAGTAACTACCTATTTTATAGCACCTTCACTGCCCTTTGCGATGATATGGTCAGATTTGATGTAGCTGTAAGAAAACAGAGATATTCTTGTTTTTAAAGGGAAAGCAAAAATTCCGAAAAACCAAGAAGTGTTGAGTAACTCGATAACTATCAAGTTTTCGAAAAAGTGTTATAGGACATTTTTTGTTGCAAATGACTTGTACTATCACCTGCTGAAGTTTGGCACCTATTTTAGTAGACACCCTGTATAATTATTCAAATAAAAAGTCGTCAGCTAGCTGTATGTCGGTGGAATAACCGTTAGCTAGTCATAAAAATGTGTAAAAAGATAGACACCCTCGTTCTATAGTCAAGTATGTACCATTCGTTTGGTCCTTTATACAGGGTGTCAACGGAATAAGGAAACATGCTCGCGTTTAGATACCCTTGAAGTTATCGACTTCGATTTTTTTAATGTGAAATACGTTTTGATGAGTGATGAGCATAATTCGACGAATTAAAATGTCAGAAATACTTCCAGGAGACCATAAAAGAAAATAATTTCTGATTCTTAGATGGCACACTAGGTATATTTTTTCGTATTTTCATCATACACGTCATTACGAGTACAACTATATGTCACTTGTCAATTTTGACAATTAATGTGAATTATTTTTGAAATTTCATTTTATATCTAGATGGGTGAAAATGAGTTCGATCGTTCAATTTTCAGTCCAGCATGAGAGTGAATTACATCTCTCCACTAAATATCCCAAATTTCGTAATTTATTCGACTTTATATACTTCCGGAAAAAACTTTCCACAAAAAAATTATGTTTTCAAATGCAAGTATGTTGGGAACAGAGTATAATCTAAAAGGTTATTTCTTTCTGCTCAATTCGACCCAATTAGCTGAACTGAAAATTGAACGATTGGATCCATTTTCAACCATCTAGTAATTAGAATGGAAAGTTCGAAATAATTCACATGATATGTCAAAAATCAACAAGTCACATTCCTAGAGTGCCATTTGAATTTTTTTCATTTCCGTTCTTCCCGGAAATACTTCTGCCATTTTACCTCAGTTGAAATATGCTAATCGGAACGTATTTCACTTTTAAAAAAATCGAAGTCGATGACTCTAACGATATTCAAACGCGAGCATGTTTCCATATTCCGTTGACACCCTGTATAGGAACTCAAACAAGTAATAGAAAAAAGTTCCAAATAAAAGTTGTTCGTCATAATGTGATCTTTTAATGTAAAAAAATGTCGAAATGGCGTCGATTTTAGGTATTTACTATATTTTTGAGAGGAGCTCAAAAACAAGATTTCATTCATATACAACATTAATAGTCTATTATGTTCCGTTCCGGATTTATGAAAAAGACCAAAAAATTTCCGAACTTTTCAGATTTTTTGCTGATAACTTCTAAACTAAGCGGTTACGATTATTTATTCAAATTTTCTGTACTTATACTCGGGCCTCGCGCTTCACGTTTAGCTGTACCAGCTGACGGGTTTTCCACCGATTTACATTCAAACGACAATTTGTTTTATTTGAATAAATACGAGTATATGAGCTGTCATCTCTATATGCTTCAGCAGGGTTGAAATAAGATTTTTTTTTAAATTTTGTATCTCATATTTCCCACCTGGCACATAAATTGAAAATTTTGAAAACAAGCCTGCAAGTTTTTTTCAATTTTTTGCCAATTTGATGGAGAATATGTATTGTAACAAGCTTCATATTTGTCAACCATCAAGCAGAAAATTTGCCATTTTTACGAAGATTTGAGAGTTTATAGTTTCAGCATTTTTTCAGAGAACACCATGTGAATCTGAAACATTTAAACCCGCAATCCTCACTCAGGTTTAGGTCCTTTATCTCTATTTAGCCGTTGTCTTTCACGAGACCACTCACCCTTTATATGTTTTTTTATTCATTCAATTGTTTCGTCTTCAGTTGAGGAATTTACTCTTCAATTCTTTTACTTGATTTTTGGCGCTCTTGTTCACCCTAACAAAGTGCCTATCATTTTGCCCGAATGTCTGTAATTTTGGAATATCGAGCCGAAAATGGTCTCAATCGATTGGGTACGACTCCTGATGAAGAATTCGTGGCGAAAGTTGAGTCTGTCCGACCGGCCGGCAGTATCCACTCTAGCATCAAAAAGAATCAGCTAGAGTTTTCATATTTTCAGAATAGGTTAATTGTCCAAATATCTCGGTCAATTTCATTATTGGGCCCAACCCGTCGGATGGTTCAGTAGTTATGAGCATCTGAAATTTTGTTTCCTAAATAACTACTAGAATATCCATCCGATCAAATTGATACTTGAAATATTGTTGAGGAGGCTGCAAAAAGACAGCTCAAAAAATTCCGCAGAAATTGTCACGCTAGAAAATTTTCAAAAATTCCCAAAAAAATTTTTAATCCTCGCTACCTCATAAGATATTTTTCAGATTTCAATAAAAATTCGTGAATAAATTGACGTGATCGATATCTTACTTACCCTCAAATTTCATTGTCGCAGCTCTTTTCCATCTAAAGATATGATCATTTTTTAATTTAATCAAGAGGAAAGAGAAATGACATACGTCCCGATGATTTTCTTTGAACGATGGCCATCACAGATCGATATTCGATTGACAAATGCTGGGCTCATTAATCAGTTTCAGTTGGCGTAATGTTTATCAAAATTTTTCCTAACGGGAAATCATAGAGATAGAATTCCATCTCGGTGGCTGAAATAATATACGTTGTCAAAATTCAGAAAAGCACAGACGTAAGTTTTTAGGGGAAGGGAATTATAGCTTCGCACAAAACTTGGGGAAAATTATGAGTAGTTATTTTTAATTTGAGATATAGGTTTGTTAATTCATTAGGCGTTTATATTTGCATCACATTGTCCCATAGTACGGAAAAGACTATTGTTCACGTGATCAGAGTGCTTATAGATTTGTTATGGTTTGAATATTTACTCGCAAGTAACTCAACCAAAGCGCCAAAGCAATCTGACCTCACGTCAGTGCTTTCTAAATTTTTATATGTCCAATTTAATTCAAAATCAATATGATTCAACCCGGTACGACAAGCATTTCTTACAAACAACATGTAACTTGTGCTTTCGCTTAAAAATTGTCATTCCTTCATATGCTAACTGCTCCCTATATCCAAAGTGGCGAAAAAGGAAAAAGCTACAAATTAAACAGCAATATTGGTTAGCGTTCCTTCGAATGGAATGTCACGGACAGTGAGTAGGTAGATTCAACAATGAAAATTCAATCATGAATTTGGCAACACCGCCTGTGCAGAATTGTCGGAATAGTTGACATGTATATTAGCGTATGGACGCAGAAATAACTAGATAATGTTCAAATAAATATACGGATGCAGAAACGATGGTGTTCTGTAAGGACGCAAGGTTGCTGGTAGAATTGAGAAAAAAATTTGTCTCCTTCATTTTTCAAGTATACTGAGAACTGAAACTCGCAAAATGATTATGTGGTGTTGCCAACGTCATTCGGCTGAACAGATGTCGATATACACGAAGCTTTCTAGTGGACGCAATGATGATAGTATCATTGAATGACGCAGAAATGATGTCTGGATGTATATATATATATATATATATATATATATATATATATATATATATATATATATATATATATGTATATATATATATATTTTTTTTTTCACCGATTTTTCATCGGGTTTGGCATGAGAATATCGGGCAACTATGCTGCCAAGAAACTCTCACGTGCAAGTAAGGAACCTTCTGACTGTTCTCGTTGTCCCCAGTATCACCTCCTTCTGCGCCATACTGATATAATGTTGATCCATTCCCAGTCTTTTGGTGTTTTCTATGAGATGTGATTCCACCAAGCCGTTCATCGAGATAATGATTGGTGTGATTGTTGTAGTCTTCAGCCCGTACATCTCTTTCATCTCGAAGGCGAGATCATGATATTTCGACAATTTTTCGGAGTAAGCTCTCTCGATATTATCGTCAGCTGGAATTGTGATATCAATTATATTCACCTGTTTCTCTTTCAAATCCAAAAGCACGATATCAGGTCTATTGTGCTGTATAGGTCTATCCGTGATGATGCTTGAGTCCCAGTATAACTTACAGTTGTCATTTTGGAGTACCTCGTTTGGCTGGTAAGTATAGATGGGCTTGATTCCTTTGATCATGCTCTGATTAATTGCTATAGCCTGGTGATATATCTTGCATACAGCATTATGTCGTTCCAGGTATTCCACAGGAGCCAAGATAGGGCACGAGGACGTGACGTGTTGGATGTGTTCAGTTGCTCGATTACATCTCCTACATTGATCTGTTGGCACGTGTTTACCTGCTATTCTTTTAAGGTATGCTCTTGTGCCCACCACCTGATCCTGTATAGCTATTATTCTTCCCTCTGTTTCAGGAAGAGATAACCAGATGTGAGATAAGTTACTGATTTTTCAGGATCTACATTTCTACTTTTCAGGCTTCCCGGGTATCGTCCATGCAAGGCCTTCGAGTGCCACTTCTCAACAAGATCTCCCATGTTTGTACCCAGTGTTGGTGCCGTCATCTTTGTTAGTGCCAGAGGAGTAATTTCATCATCAGCTTTACATATGCTCTCAAAGAAAGGTGAGTTATTAGCTTTGAAATAGTTCCTTAGTTTTTCAACCATCCTATCATGTATAATGGCCAGGTCCTGCATGCCTCTTCCGCCCTCCCTTCGAGGGATATACAGTCTGTTGACCGAAGCGTGGGGGTGGTGGACTCAAATTTGGTTAAAGTTGTTCTGATCTTTGTGCTTATACTTTCAATTTCTGTACGTGACCATTTGATCACCCCAAACGAGTATACCATGCTTGGCAGTACCCAGGAGTTGATGGACTGAAACAATGCTCCGGAGTTCAGCTTTGCTCTAAGTACTAGTTTCAGTCTCTTGAACAATTTTTTCTTCATAGCCTCTTTCACTTCTCTAGTTTTGATGTCAAGCGCCTGCTGCACACCGAGATATCTATAACTCTCCTGAGGTCCTAAATTCGGCAGCATCCCTTCGCTGGTAACCATCTGCTCCTCACCCTCACTCAGCTTTCCTCGTCTAACATGAAGGACTGCACACTTTTCTACTCCTATCTCCATGTTTATTTCGCTGCTAAATGCTGTTACAATGCTGATGAGTTTTTTCAGATGTTCTGCGTTGTGCGCATATAGCTTTAAGTCATCCATATAGAGCAGATGGCTGAGTTGGATTCTACGTTCTTTATCTATCTTATACCCATAACAATTGTCATTGAGAAGTTGGCTAAGTGGATTAAGGGCCAAGCAGAACCATAGTGGGCTTAACGTATCTCCCTGGAAAATACCTCTCCTTATTTTTATCTCGGGTGTTTTATATTGCCCGTTCGGTGTTCTTACAAGGAGGTTTGTGCGCCAGGTTTGCATAAGACTTTCCAGTAGGTCAACTATTTGCTCCGGTACACCATACAGCCTCAAGACGTTTATCAACCATGAGTGAGGCACAGAGTCAAACGCTTTCCTATAGTCGATCCATGCAATTGAGACGTTACGTAATTTTCTTTTTGCTTGTTTGGTGATAATGTTGTCAATCACAAGCAATTCCTTGCATCCCATTGCACCTCTGCGACATCCATTCTGTTCCTTGCTAGTATGTTGTATTTATTAACATGGTTCCACAAATGACGAGTTATGGTGCCAGTCAGTATTTTGTATATAGTTGGGAGACATGTTATGGGTCTATACTTTTCAGGGTTACGTGCATTATCTTCCTTTGGTAGCATGTTCGTTACTCCCAACGTGAGGAAATCTGGTGCCCTAGAAGGGTCATTCAGAATATCCTGCAACGCGACTGTTAAAGCAGGTATTATACCATCAAAGTGCTTCCACCAATAGTTGTGCAATTTATCCACTCCTGGCGCCGACCAATTGTTGAGTCTTTTCAGCACGCACCGAATATCCTGTTCCGATATCTGTATTTCAGGCATTTTATGTTGATGTGCATTAGTTCTTATTGTGTCACATAAGAATCCTTTATTATGGGTTACTCCAGTGCCCCAGATACCATTCCAGAAACTGTGCATCTGCGTTGGTCCAGGTGGGTCTATCTCAGTACGAGGGGAGCTTTCAAGATTACGGAAAAACTGTTTTTGATTTTTGTAATATTGCTGATTGTTCGAGAATCTGAGAGCTCTTTCGTGGTATCTTCTGAGTCTGCTTCCTAATGCTTTTATTTTCTGTTGCAGCTTATCCATCAGTATTCTTAGTTTTGCTGTGAACTCATTATCTCTGAGTTTGATGTTAAACTCGGCTGCTATTCTCCTGATCGACTTTTTGAGGCCCCTCGAAGGTTCTTCAGTGTTGAGGTAAGTATAAATCATGCCAATTTTCTTTCTGATCTTGGTTATCTTCTCTTCTAGGCGTCTTTTCCATGGTGGTTTTGGATATTCTCTAGAGGGAACTTCACAAGAGATCCTGGCACCCTGACTCTCACTCACAGTGACGGCTCCTGCGTAAACGTAATCTACCAGATCTTGCAATGTTAGTTTGCTGCTACCGATATATTCTGTAATGGCCTGGTCTACCTCTTTGACACTTCTCAGCATCATTCTGGACCCTTTCAGTCTGGGTATTTTTGGTCTCTGCTCAGGCGGTATTCCACCATACATTAGGAGGTTTCTTCGGAACGCACAACTAATTTCGGTCTCCACACTTCTCACGTCCCCCCGATCCACCACAGTCCCCAGGCTCAACCTTATGTACCTTTGTCTCATCTCCCCTCTGAGCTGTTGAACTCCGTTCTTCCTGTTGGTCTGGTGCTTCTTTCGATATTAAAGAGCTCTTCATTGGTGAACTTCTGGTTCTCAAACATCCATCTCACTCTGTTCGATAGCAGGTTGGCGTAAGACTGTCGACTTGGGTTTATCTCATTCCATATTTTTGTGAGATGTTGGCGGTAAGTTTCATTGGTGATCGATTCCAAATACTTCGCAATAAAATGAACGCGCATGAGTAAAATATTTTCATCATCTCTCCATCGCGTTCGCCTGTCCCTTTGAGGGTGGATAGCGAGACGTGGTACTTCCTCGTCCAAACTAAACTCCTCCGTGTTGGGCCTTCGCCTTGCGGTGCCATCTCGGAGGTCTGCGCCGCTCGCCCCACAGGGTCCTCCATCAGACTGAACCTCTGGACGGTTCCGACAGGGCCAGTCCGAAACACCCTACCGCCCTGTGTTTGACTTCTTGTTACAGGAGCTATATCATTACAGAGCCCCAAGGTTGCTAACCTTGAGATCCGATGTACTCGGGCATGCGGGGACGTGACTCCCGAAGGCATTCACCCCCTGCATAATAGTTTTTCTGTCAGGGTGGTCTTTCCCTTAGCCTTTGAGATCCTTTCCCTACGTGCAAGGCAGCACGGATTTGGTCCGCCCTGGGTATTTGATTTCCCCAGTACCACCCATATCTGGGAGGCGTTCCCTATCCGCCACCTGGGGGGAGGCGTCCTATGGGAGTTTTCTCTCCTCAAGGAGATGAGATAAAATATATATATATATATATATATATATATATATATATATATATATATATATATATATATATTAATGATAATGGAAGTATTGAGGTTGGTTATAGTTTTAGGTACTTATTTTCAAAAGTCATTTAGATTGTTGATATTTTGATGAAGTCATTCCTAACAAAAGAGGTTACGGACAATGGATTAAGTTCAAGAAAAGTTTTGGCAACCGGTGCCAAACTTTATCAAAGGGGGGAATAATGTAATATGATATGTCTAGCGATGCTGGATAATGGGTCTTGATAAGCGAAAGACCATATCTAATCGAAATTCCCAGACATTCCAGACAGTAATAAACCTCTCAAAAATATCACACCAATAATCATAAAACCTAAGATTTAAAACAAAATTTATTGATCCGATACATGGAAATCTTGATGGATGTACGACCTAATAAAATTTGAGAAATTAGCTAGGGGAGTTCGACATATGATATATTAATTACCTTATGGTTTCGAACTTAACGATGGGGAAAAGGTGGATCTTTAGTAAAAATTAAAATTAAATCAGTAGACCAATCAGAGGTTTGTATCGAGAGACTCAATTGACTAAAGCCAATGAAACTTAGATTTCGAAGTAGTTAGGGTAAATATCGAAGTATCGAAAAGAAGGGCACCAATTAAGAGAAATTAGGGAATTCCCGATTATGTTCGATAACGCCCACGGACAAAGGGATATTAGGAAAAATTAGGGAATGGAAAGGCAGTTCAACGTGATCCGTAACCATGAAAACACTTAAAAAAAGTATAGAAGAAATCAGTCTTTTAAATTCTAGAAAAATAGTAATTGTATTGTAATTGAGTGAGTTCGAAATTTCGCTAGTGAAGTTCCATGTTAGAAGTCCAAGGAAAAAGGTCAGATATAAACTTTATAAACAATCAGAAGTCCATAGTCCGAAACCTCCAAAAATATTTTGTCAGAGATTGTTTTGGTTATTTTTTTGTGCTAGCTAAAAATTGTCATTTTGTTTTTTTATGTGCTTTGAATAAATTAGTTTTTGTTATTCAGGAATTTTATTGAGTTCCCTAATCTTAAGAACAGAAGACTCGTCCTTTCTAGCGACGAGCCGAACCCTGAAGATTTCTCCCGTCGGGAGAAAGTCTAAAATAAACAATATTATTTTTTTCTTTTGAACACCTCTTCGTCGAGGAAAAGCCGCTCTTTTACTAGGACGTTGGAAAGAGGTGTTCATTACAAAAGATGCCGAGATTGCTCTGGGATGATCTCAATGAGTGTTTGGAGAATTTTAAAAAAACATAAAATGCACCCATATAAATTCCATAGGGTACAGCATTTGAAGGAAACTGATTTCGTCAGGAAAACAGAGTTTTGCGAAGCTATGATGGTTCGATTTCAAGAGAATGAAAACTTTTTGGACTGTATAATTTGGACAGATTAATCTAAATTCACAGAGAATGGTTCTTTCAATAGGCATAACAGTCATTATTGGGATGAAGAGAACAACCACCACTTCAGACAATGGAACTTCCAAGAGACCTGGAGTTTCAATGTTTTTTGCGCCATCAAAAATAATGCAATTCTCGATGTTCACATTTATGATGGGACTGGTAAAATAGAACACTACACATGTTTGCATTATTTAAAGAATGTTCTGACATATTGACTCAAATAATTGAGCCGCTAGTACAGAACCATAATGACTTATGGTATCAACAAGATGGCGCGCCTCCACACAATTCACTCAATGTGTCAAATATCCTATACAGGCTATTTGAAGATCGATGGTTGGCGAACAATGGTCCACATCTTTGGCCACCACGTTCTCCCGATTTATCTTCTTTAGACTATTATGTTTGGGGTAGGATAAAAAATATTGTCTACTGAACTCCCCTGACTGATAAAGAGGACTGCATAGAACGAGGCAGAAATGCGTTCAGGTTTGTTTAGATTTTTAGATTCATAATTTTGAAACTCAATTTGGTTTTTAAGCACTTTTGCAGATCTCTTCCTCCCGATGAAATAAGAAGAGCAACGCACGAAGCATTCCTGAGACGTATAAATAAATGTCTAGAAATTAACGGTCAAAACTTTGAGCATCTTCTCTAGTTATAACTGCGAGAGTTTGCCATGGTTCTCCTAATAGTAACTTGAAGTCGGTTTCAAGAAGGGATGAAAAATCTACAGCATGGTTCAAATAACAGTTCCTGAAAATTTTATCTTTTTGGCGTGAAGGGAAAAGAAATAGCTGAAAATTAAAGACGAAAAACAGTTTTTTGTGAATAACTCAGAAAATATCCACTTTAGGGCAAGGGTGTGATGCGTACACTCACATTATTTTTCAACGTCGATTCAATATCGGCCATAAAAAAATGGGTTTCTAATTTGAAAAAATTGGTTTTTCACGATTTTGTCATCCCTAACTTTGAAAGCGATTTTTTCACCCCCTGTATCATTAATCGCGATTTCGATTTTTAAAGTGGATACATCAATCTTACATCTTGAAAAATCCCAAAAATAAAAATTTTCCATCCAAAAACCTCGAAGTTATTCTTGTTTCAGCGGAGCTCCATTTTCGATTTTTTTTCGAATTTTCCCGCTCAGAGAGAATTTTCCAACCAAAACTGAAAAATGTTACATTAAAATAACTTGAAATTTTCTAAGAAATCTATTTCTGCAATAAAAAAATGGTGTTGTAATTTGAAAAACGGAAGTTGACGTCATTTCCGGAAAAACCGGAAGTGCTCATGCCTTGAAAATATTTTAGATTTCATCAGCATCGTGAAATACTTATAAGTGCTGAATTCCATGAAAATACGTTCAGTAGTTTCCCGTATAAATATGGGTGAGGTTCCTCTTGAAAGACCCTGTATATCTATTAGGTGTACAAATAAGTTTTCGCGGTTTTTTATAAAAAATTAGGAATTTATTGTAAAGGAAAAGTACATTACGTTTTATTCAAAGTGTTTTCCATCATTTGCCACTACTTTTCCCCATCTTTCTGGCAACATTCGGATACCCCGTTGAAAAAACTCTTCATCTTTTGACGCTATCCACAAATCTACCCAATTTTTGGTGTCTTCATATGATGCTCAGACAGACCATGTGCCATCGACCGGAACAGATGATAATCAGAAGGGACTAAGTCTGGTGAATACGGCAGGTGGGGTAAAACTTCCCAGTTGAGTGTTTCCAAGTATGTTTTTACTGGAGCCGCAACATGTGGACGAGCATTATCGTGTAAAAGAATAATTTTGTCGTGTCTGGAGTAGTAATGGGCGCGTTTTTCCTTAAGTGCCCGACTCAATCTCATCAATTGTGTTCGGTAGAGAGCTCCAGTAATGGTTTCGCTTGGTTTCAGCAATTCATAATACACGACACCAAGCTGATCCCACCAAATACACAGCATGAGTTTTTTTCCATGAATATTCGGCTTAGCTGTCGATGTTGATGGTTCGCCGGGCTTAACCCATGCCTTTCTCTTCTTTGGATTATCGTAGTGAATCCATTTTTCGTCACCAGTGACTATACGATGCAAAAAACTCTTTTTGGCGCTCTTGTTCACCTGAACAGAGTGCTTATCAATTTGCCCAAATGTCTGTGACTTTCGAATTTTTGGGCAAAAGTGGTATCAATCGTTTTGTTTGGACCTACTGATGAATAATCCGTGGTCAAAATCGATTCTGTCCGTCCGTCCGTCCGTTCCGTGAACACGATAACTCTCGAACGGATGAAGTTAGAGAGTTGAAACTTTCAGAATAGGTTTGAGGTATAAATATCTCGGCTAAGTTCGTTATTGGGCCAAATCCGTCGGATGGTTCAGTAGTTATGAGCATCTGAAATTTTGTTTCCTCAATAACTACTAGAATATCCATCCGATCGAGTTGATACTTGGAATATTATTGAGGGAGGCTGAAACGAAACGGCTTGCAAAATTTTGCAGAAATCGTCATGCTAGGAAATTTTTAAAAAATTCACAAAAAAAAATTTCAATACTCAATATCTCCTAGGACTTCATTTAGATTTAAATAAAAATTCGTATATATATTGAGGTTACCGATATCTTACTCATCCTCAAATTTCATTGTCGTAGCTTTCCTCCTTCTGAAGATATGATAATTTTTTTCATTTACTCAAGAGAAAAATAGAGGTGTCATGAAGTCCGAGCTTTGTCATTGAAAGATTCGCCATCACAGATCGATATTCGTTTGACAACTTGCGGACCTAGTTATCAGTGTCAGTTGGCGTAATATCAATCAAAATTTTCATAGAATTCATAGAGGTAGAATTCGATGTCGATGACGTTGTCAAAATTCAGAAAAGCACAGACGTAATATTAATCAAAAAATTTTTTATCATAGAGAAAGAATTTGATGGCGTCAAAACTCAGAAAAGCAATGACGTAAGTTTTTAGGAGAAGCATAGAACAAAATTTGGTGAAAATTATGAGTAATTATTTTCAAATTGAGATAAAGGTTTGTTTATTCATTAGGCTTTCATATTTGCATCACATTGTCCCATAGTACGGAAAAAGACTATTGTTCACCCGATCAGAGAGCTTATAGATTTGTTAAGGTTTGAATATTTACTAGCAAGTAGCTCAACAAGAGCGCCAAAGCAATCTGACCTCACGTCAGTGCTTTCTAAAATTTTTTTTATTCCTGGCAAGCAGCATTTCACTCATGCATAATCGGCGTTCAACGTCTCTCGGCTTTAGTTCATATGGAACCCAATTTCCTTGTTTTTGAATCATTCCTAACGATTTTAAACGATGTGCAATTGCTTGTTGAGTCACTTGTGGAGTAAGTGCAAGTTCTTTTTGCGTTTGGGACGAATCTTCCTCCAATACTGCTTCTAATTCCATGTCTTCGTACATTTTCGGCCTTCCACTGCGTTCTGTGTCTTTAACGTCAAACTCACCGTTCTTAAACTTTTGAAACCATTCCTGACAACTTCTCTCACTTAAAGCAGCTTCACCATATGCTTCTAGAAGCAATCGATGAGCCTCAGCTGCAGCTGCATTAAAGAAGTAAATCAAAAGTTCCCGCAAATGATGCTTATTCGGAATAAAACTTGACATTTTTGCACGAAAAAAATTACGTGATGCTGATACGGAATCACTAGTACTTTAAGGTTATGGTGTTGCCAGATGACTAAACTTGGGATATTACGTTTTACATCTGACAATTTCTCCATAACCTTCTGGTGGGGCCATCTTTTGACAAACCACGGAAACTTATTTGTACACCTAATATATATATATTCAAAGAGAAGATAATGCGGTGAAATTATATATTGAAGAAGGATAATGGGTTAAACCGCAGGAATGCAGAAAATATGGGAAATGGATGGAAGGTACTTGCCAACACGTGTTTCTGCTCATTGGCTTCTTCAGGGCAAGGCAACCAAGAAACCTGGATATGGATGGGAAATGAATAATAAAAAAATATATATAAACAACAGGTGACCACAACAGGAGCGAGCATCCAATTTGTGGCTTCAACCCTAGATACCTCCGGTTTTGGAGGCTAAACCGAGCATCGCCACGATGGAAGCATAAGCATAAGGTTTCTTGGTTGCCTTGCCCTGAAGAAGCCAATAAGCAGAAACACGTGTTGGCAAGTACCTTCCATCCATTTCCCATATTTTCTGCATTCCTGCGGTTTAACCCATTATCCTTCTTCAATATATATATATATATATATATATATATATATATATATATATATATATATATATATATATATATATATATATATATATAACATCTTTCCTTACATTTTAGGTTAAAAATAAACTCATGCGTTGCTTCTGAAAACGAAGATTTATTTCGTTAGTTTCTTACAAATACGATAACTTATTTAACTACACTATTATTGCAACTTTACCTGAAAACGAAGAAACGACAATTAAAGTCTATTCTTCCACCAATTATTCTTATTTATCTATTTTACAATGTTATATTTTTTCATGACCTCTCAACTGACCATAGACGTCAGCCCAAGGATGCCACAGACTAGCGCTTGTCAGTTGTCAATATAATTGGTAATTAAAGAAATAGTTTTTCTTTACATGCATATTTCAGACTTATCTCCCAAAATATTATTCTTAACTCGGAATTCCGGATTCTCATATGCTGAATCTTTTTATTATTAGATATCAGGAGCGCACTGTGAAATTGTCTGGGTAGGCAACCAGAAAAACATTCCTGAGTATTGTTGGTTGCCTGACTAGCGTTTGTCAGTGGTCAATATAATTGGTAATTAAAGAAATATCTTTTCTTTACATATATATATAGTTTGATAACGCAAATTGAGTGATCTGGTCCGAAACGATCCTTTCCAAGACCTTGGAAGCCGTAGAAAGTAAACTGATGGGTCTGTAATTGTGGGGTGATAGTTTAACCCCCTTTTTGAGAACGGGTGTTACGGAAGCAGTTAGCCAGTCACCAGGCAGAATCGAATACTTGAGGGAACTAGAGAATATTCTATAAAGGGAAAAAGAAAGGGAACCCGCGCAGCTCCTGAAAAGCTTGTAAGAAAGGCCATCGAGACCTGGAGCAGTATACCTGAGCTGAGCCAAGTACCCCCGAATCAACTCTTCATCGATCCTGATATCGGAAATCTCACCAGAAATTCTAGCAAACTTAACTTCTGTAAGTGGTCCGTCGGGCTCTCTCACGAATGCAGAGGAGAAGACATCAGCAAATACTACGGCGGTCTCAAGGGAATCCTCACAGGGACGGCCTGCCCGGTTATAAACGGTCTGAAAGCTAACTGCTCCGCTCATAGACATCTTGACGTACTTGAAAAATTTGTTTCTGATCTTCACAGATGCGAGTCGCTTCTCATACTGGATCTTTGCCAGCCTTAAAGATGAAGAGAAGTGGTTTAAATATTCGCGATGATCTTGAAAATCACGGACTGATCTAGTCCGGAGAAACCTCTGCCACAATGCCCTATTCCTTCCTGACATTCCCAATAGTTCCTCACTGATCCATGGCTTCGCGCTTTTGGTTCTAACCCAACGACACAACTTCATCGATTACCACCATAAAAGAGCGCCACATCTCCTCAACATCCCCCTCGTCCCCAAATATTAGGGACCAGTCTTTTGATTCCAGTAGTTCAGATGCTTTATCATAGTCTACACTTTGAACTTCTTAGAAGGGCCCAGAATTTGGACTTTACAGTTGAAATTGCAACTCGGTTGCCAAGATAGAATGATCTGATTTACCGAACGGAGGCAAATAATGGATATCCGAGACGAGGCTGAGGTCTGACAATAGAATGAGATCGAGTGCTGACGGAACCGGTCCAGCCCTGAATCTAGTAGATTTGTCAACCAGTTGTTGGTAGGCGGTCCTACTGATGAGTTCTGCATAGGCAAAGGAGGGAGAACTTAAAGGTGGTAGCATAGACTACCTATAGATAGGCAACTCTGGCATGAATATTGGTCCCGGCTTAGAGCTCAACTTACAGCGCCATCTTTCGTCATCTTAGAGTTGATTACAGATTCCATTCGCACAATGTTCCGTCTCGTGGCGTCCTCTAGTGCATTTTATAAGAGTTATCATAGGATTCCACGCAAGCGCAGGTTGAATCCCATATTTTTATTGGAAATGAAAACAAATACATTTGAAATGACCATAATTCTTTTAATCTGCTGTATATTGTCACAATTTCAATAAAAAAATATCATTTGATCAGAAAATTGTGACAATTTGCAGCAGATTAAAGAATTATGGTCATTTCAAATATATCTGCCTTTCAAATCAAAGAACATACTAATCTTTAGAGGATGAAAGGAAATAAACAAAAAAGAAACTTTAGAAATATATATATATAATGCAGTAAATTATCAATTTACAAAAATTTCAATATCGAGGAAAGAATAAACGAACCAAGAATAATTATGCAACAATTACTCATCAAGTTATGAAAATACATTGAAAGAATAAATTAGAATATTAGTGACAGATACATCAATTTAAGCAGCATGAAATGCATTAGATTTATACTGTTATGACAGAAACAATTTCTAAAAGTCTATTTTCTTTTAGATACTTTTTCGGATGACATCTTCATTATTGGATCATAAGATCTTATTGTTTTTTTTCCCGATAAAATTTTATAAATAGTTCTGTCATAAAAGTACAGAAATAATATCATGGCAAAATCAATAAACTTATTAACTGAAATTCCTTGAATTTGGCGTTTCAACGGTAAATCTCACATATCCGTTGAAGTATTCTAGAGGAATCTTCTGATAGACGATTTTTATGAAACCTACTATAAGTGAATACCCAAAACTATAATCAATGACCATGAGCAGTTCACTTATATATATAAATACCTTGTTGCCTCAAAGTTTCTTCAGGAGTTCTGGAGGGTAGACAAAATATGCTTACATAATCTGAAAGATTATTGAAATTACAAAAATGATAATCATAGGGAGTAGAATGAATTACTTGGCAAATTAAGTGTTGGTAGAGCAAATCTTTTCAGCTTTCCATGAGGGTCTATACAATCCATATGAAAATGCTTTATGCAAATAACACTTTTGGATGAATGAAAACATGGATTTCTGATTCTTTCCAACCAAACATTTCTAACACCCTCAACTTGTGTAATGAAAAACCTAGAAAGAAAACAGTGTTAGAAACTGTCCCAAATTTTTACTAATCAGAAATTACTACAGGAATATGAAATTGCTACAGAAAATATTAATTCACAGTACATTTTTAGTGAGTTATAAGTTAATCCAAAACCACTACTTATATGAATGCAACACATACCTTTTGACATTACTATGACTGTAGCAATTGGGAACACAGTAACAATAAACCATTTAAATTAAATTAAATTGAATAAGTTGAAAATGAATAAACCATTTCAGTCAACCAGTTCATGCTCATCATAAAATAGTTTCTTACTCTTCATAAAGTCCACCAAGAGTGAGGTCTGATAAAATCCGTTTTTACCGATCACTACTGAGAAGTACTAATTTACCGATCCGAGCTTCTAAGATAACAACAGATGTCTCTACCGCTCGTCGAAGAAAAACGTGACCAGCTTTGTAGTAGGCGAGTTCCCACCCCCTGGGTGGTAGAGCTCTTAGAGGCCATACAATATCTGGACAGTTGAAGTCTCCAGTTATGAAAATATTGCTGTGATGAAATGCTGCATCACGAAGAAACTCCACAAACTCTGTGTCCCCCGGACAAGGACGAGGGCGATAAATGCATCCAGCAAAGAGAGAAAATTTGGTGTTGTGGATTTTTAGGAATATGTTATCAATACTAGACTAATCATAATGAGAAGTCTCAATCTTGAAAACTCAAGCAATGTGTCACGAACATAAATACATACTCCGCAGTGACCCACGGTTATGGTGTTATCGTCACGATACAAAGAATAGTTTGGAATATGGAATGAGCTATCCGGCAGGGATGGCCTCATAGAGAACAGAAACAGAAACAGTTTCAAAATACAAACGCTTCAGTGAATTCAACTCCGCGCTGTTCTCTGAAATCTACCAAACCTTAAAACTCTTCTTTGTTCGAATATGAAGAAAGAAACGTCTATACCTAAAGCTTGCGTTTTCCGGTCGTCATATTTGGTAGAACACAGAACGTGTACTTTCATTCCCCTGCTTCATGTTATGAAAAACATAGTCCTAGAACTTCCACATGTCACTTTCCACCAAGAAAATTTAATAAAGATCCAAATAATTCTAGAAAATAACAACTATCCTTCAAAACTTATAAGAAAAATCACAAATGCAAAATTTGAAAACCTTAATGCAACAACAACTCAGAATGGGAAATATTTTAAAATACTTTTTGTTCATAATCTAACAGAGAAAATTGAACCCTTTCTTAAAACTGGTGATTTTGACGTAGTTTTAAAAAGTGAAAACACAAAAATGATTCTACAGTAAACCAAAATCATCAACACATCAATCTCATGTTGTCCACCTTGTAATAACTGTAACAAGGTCAAACAAGTAGATACCTAAAAGTAAGTTTAGAGGAACTTGAACGAGACATGATTAGTGCACATGATCCGAAAAACCTAACAAGAAAGCACTGACAGAACATTTATATATGAAATTCTACACAGTTTCAACTTTTCCGAAGGTATTATCTTGGGAAACAGAATTCATTGTGTAAAAGATTACTGCATGAAATGATAAGAATAACAGGAACCAAATAGTATCAATAAACATTCTGACATTGAAAACTTGATTTAGCCTACATTTGATTACAATAATTTAATCAACCCTGTATGTCAATTAATAAACCCACATAGTAAAACTTTACAAGAAAACATCTGCATTAGCCTCCTCTTGACAACCACAGAAAAATTATAGATTTGTTCTTTTTTTATTGTATAAGGTTTTTTGATACATTAGGAATATGCAAGTTTCAGAATTCATTTATTTTCTTTTTTGTTGGTTGTGTAATTTTTCTATTCGTATATATTATTTTGTATAGCTGGTTTGTTGTTATTACCATGTTTGAATGAATAATCATCATCATTTTCATTTCTGAGCCCTGAAGATGATTTATGAATAAATTGAAACATCTGCAGTTACAACAGTGTTTTTCTCAACAAACACAGTCCTAATACCATTACTATTGAATAAAATCTCAAAAAGAGATCTAATAATACATAAACAATGATTATTTTTATAGTCAATAATTCTAAAATTAATGGTAATTCCATTTTTTTCATACAAAATGTAGATAACAGGCTGGAAGACTATTGTCGATAGCCATTTGATTGCAAGATCAATAAAGTTAGTTTCTCTCTAATATGTATACCTTGATTTTAACACATATTCAATTCGAAAAATTTCACAAATTAACTTTGGAAGGGCCACTAAAGGTAGACACATATTTGGTGTAGATTACTAGTTCTCTTACCTATTCTTAATGATTAGCTATGATGAAATGAAATAAAAATTTGAATTCATGAAAAATATGATATTTCTATATAATGTCTTTTATATGATATAGACAAAGATAAAAGCAATTTTTGAAAGTATAAAAATAGAAATGGTAAAAAAAAAAGATTTTTTCATAGATCCTGCAGGAACTCCAAACTGTCAGAAGAAGACAATAAACCATGACAATACATCATTGCCACACACTCACTCTCGCACTAAATAGTTGAGGATACTATTAGTTTTAATTTTTTTAAGTTTATTATTATATGAAGAGGTGTCCATTTGATTTTCTGTATATTCTGACCAAACTTCTTGTTGTACGTTCATTGGTAATTCTCGAAATACAGATTCACTTACATGGGGAGGGCATTTTACATTCTGGTTTCCAGAGCCAAGTTTTAAATCTTGCACTTTCAATTTGGAAGGAGATTCACATGTTTCATATTCAAAAAAGTTTCTCTTCACTGTTGTAAGTTTTGATCTTTTTGGCGTAGGTTCACATTCTGCATCACTAGATTCCCTACAACTCGATGGAGATTGGTTCCTACTCTCAGGAGAAGAATCATAACTTATTGTATTTTCAATGTTTATTATACTTTGTACTTCAAGGCTATTTCTCCAAAGAGCAGCTAGAGAATTTTTCAATGTTGGTCTTTCATTGAACTTGACAAAAGAAACACCTAGCAAAGTTATGTGAAAGGGCTTGTGAACTTTCACTAATTTTCTAAATAGATTCATCAGTACCATCAAAATTTTATCTTTATTTATTTGACTCATTTCAGCCACACATCCTGAAGCAAACAAGTGTGAATTTATGTTAGCCTGTTTGGTTTCTCTTCTGCTAACTTTTGTGAATTTATCATATTGGCGAATAGTAAGTTTTATTGTTTTTGGTAGTCTTCCATCTGCTTCTACTAATATTAAAAGACGTTTTAGTAAATCACTGAGCTTTTCTTTAACCTCATTTTCTACACAAATTGATTTACAGCTATCTTCCAATCCAATAGTTATTGGCTTTCCACTTTTCTTCACCACACTGCTATCTATTCCATAGCTCAGATTTTGAAGAAACTTAGCCTTATCGATGTCGAACAACTTTTTAAGTTCCATGAGTTCAGTGTTCTGAAGATCTTGAATAGTTCTGATTCCAATGTTTTTCAACAAATCTGTAGTAACACGACCAATTCCTGGTATCTGTTCAATGTACTTCAGACTCAACATCAACTCCGTAGCACTTTCAGGATAAACCATACTTTGTTGATTGGGTTTATGCTTCGAGCATACTATTTTAGCCAGTAATTTATTATGAGCAATTCCAGCACAACTTGTCAAACCTAACTGAGTATGAATAAGCTTTCTCATTTCATCAGCAATCAAGTAACCTATCTTCAGCCTATTTTCACAACCACATTGGCAATAATTTTCACTACTACCAAAAACATTTGTTATACTTTGGAGGTCTAATGAAGAGTTCATATTTTTCGATTTCTGTGCAACTAGTTTTGTAACATCCACAAAATTCTCATCTAAGCCTAAACGTTCCACAAGGTCAGAGTACTTCTGTAGAAGTGTAGTTACTTTATAAGACATATTCCTGTACTCTGTTAAATCTTCACCATTCACTAAAACCAAAGTAGGACATAATTGCTTTGCTTCTGTAAGCAACATACATTTTCTGATGCCAAATTCTCTAGCAATGTAATTACTGGTTACTAGGATATTTTTCTGTTGAATACCAAGGGGAACATGTTTCAATTCGGGGTTTTTCAAAGTTTCCACTTGTGCATAAAAACAATCAAGATCAATATGGACTATAGTCTTAACATGATCATCTTTGAATTCGTTCACATCCATCTGAAATAATTTAATGATTTTTTTATTATAATATAGTTTTACATATCCTCATATTCAATTATCAGCAAAACTGCTTCAATTAGTTATAAAGACTATCAAATATACCATGGCCACAGAAGGTTAGATTACCTTGAAATGCTCATGACTATGACTACTTAACATCCTTTAGTTACATAAATCAGAAAAAAAATCAGCATCAAGTAATCTTAAAATCTCAAACTACTGCTTATGCTTCACAACTATTATTTATCTGTGCTTCACTTGTTGAAAAACACAGAACAGAATATCAAATATAAAATCAGTTCCAAGCGAAAGACCAAGGGTGATCTCCGATCATTCTTTATAGTAGGGTTGGGACATCGATAGGTTTTCGTCGATGTTTAACACTGTACCATCGATGTTAACTGAACATCGTTAATTGAACATCGATGTTTGTGAATTATACCTTATACAAGGAATAAGGGTAATATATAACCTAACCAAACAGAATAATATAACATATAACATTGTCAAGCATCTAGCACAACCGTACAAAAAAATTGATATGATCAAATGATTTAATCCAACTAAACAAAATAGAATGAATGTAATTTCCACAGATTAAATCTTCTGACTATTGACTGTTTTATTTTCAATTTCAGAGAATGATTGTCTAAACGAAATACGGTCTATGTTTATACATATTTATTGGGGGTTAAATAAACAAGATATTCACGGCTAACATCTATTCGCTCAGAAGAATTCTTTGTGTTATGAATCTGTTAATCCGTTTATTTCCAGTGCTTTTGGGCCAGATTGGTTAATTTGGTACTTTTACTTTTGTGTGGAGGATTTGATTAAAATTATTATACTTTGAACTATCAGATTTAAATTAAAGTTTGCACACCTATCATGGACCGATAACAATCCAACAATTCGATTGAGATATCCGATTATCCGGATTAGATTCGCCAGGATTCATTAAACTTTTGTAAATAAAGTTGCTCCACTATATCTCTCTGTTCATGTTAGGAACATGTATGTGTGTATGTAGAATATGTATTTTAAATAGAGATCCGATTGTTAATTCATATATACATAATGAAGATAGTTGATGGATAGCAAATTGAACTAAATAACGAAAAACAAATATTGTTGAAAAACAAAAGAACACATGAAAAATAAATGGAAATTTGAAAAACTATGAAAACACGCTTAAATAGAAAATCCAACTTAAAAGTGCAAAATAAATTTTAATAGGTTTGAATCAAGAATAGTGTAAATATAAGTAATAAATGTATATTAGAGTATAAAGCGTAATATGCATTTCAAGATATTTCCAAAATGATAATACTTCAACTCATCTCTGTGAATAAAATATTTAAACTTATGACACTATGCACTCCACGCTTTTTCACAAATACATACATATATACATTTATTTCTTATTTACACTATTCTTGAATTATAACTATTAAAATTTGTTTACCAGTAATTTTGAGTTACGAAGGAAAAGTTTAGTAGTAGTTTTCTGAGGACTTACTAACAAATGCACAAATATTTCCAGTTAAACAGAAAATGAACTATTTTTTGAATATTTTATGGCAAAATAGGTATATTTTCCCATATTTTCTTTGTACACTTCATTTTGAGTACGACGCTGATTTCTTCGTCAATTTTTGACAAGTCATATTCATTATTTTGAATAATATATAAATCATCTGGGTATAAAAATATACCTAGTTGACTAAAAACTGATTCAATCGCTCAATTTCCATAAATATATGCAAAACATCGAGAAACCGATGTATATTATTTTATCCGCAACATCGATTTCAGCTTCGATGATATCAGTTAACATCGATGGTAAAAACATCGACATCGATACTGAAACATCGATGTTTGAAAAACATCGATGATGATGTCCCATCCCTACTTTTTGGTAGGGATGGGACATCGATAGGTTTTCGTCGATGTTTAACATCGATGATAACATCGAACTGTACCATCGATGTTAACTGAACATCGTTAATTGAACATCGATATTTGTGAACATCAATGTTTGTAAACATCGGTGTTTTAACACTTTAATTATACTTACGTATATCAATAATTCATAATGATTTAACGATAGATTCCCAATATATCAGAAATAATTACAATGTCTACTGAAAATTCTTATATTGAAAAAAAAGGGGCACGATGAAATAACAATTATAAGTACAGTATAAAGTTGGATGAAAGTACAAAAAAAAATTAACTTCCAACTCTATCAAATATCCGAATAAATTAAATGTATATTAAAATCTATTTTTATATGTTAGTCAAACTGGTGAAATAAATAAATAAAATAAATTGAATGTCAATAAAGTTCTTACCGTTTTATAGAATTTACACTCAGTAAGAATTTTCTACGATTAAACACTTCAACAAAATATATTTTTTTTTTGTGTCATGTCCATGTTGATTTAGTACATCACATATCACTATCATCAAATTAGTGTAAACTGGAGAACGAAAAATTAAGTAAAATTAATTTTTGGACGCCCTTTATGTCTGAAATAAAGCCGTTCATATGAACTTTTTAATTTTAAAATTACGCAACGTTTAACCCTTTTAAGTTTGTACAAGTAATTAATTGACACCCTGTATAATAAACGACCGATTCCAAAATATTCAATAACACAAAATTGCGGTAAAATCCGAATATAACCAAAACTGTGACACCATATTCACCCATCTGTCTATACAGGGTGACAATAAAATATGGAATCATGTTCATGTTTGCATATCATTGAGGATATGAAATTCTATTTGTTTTTCAGTATGGAATATTTTTGGATGGGCATCAGTTGAACCAAAGAAAAGGTCACAAATATTTACAGGTAGAAAGAAATTGGACTAATTTTTGAATATTTGATGGTAAAATGGGTACATTTTCTCATATTTTCATTGTACACTTCGTTTTGAGTACGGCGCTGTTTTCTTCGTCAATTTTTGACAAGTCATATTCATGATTTTGAATAATATGTATGTCATCCTGGTATAAAAATATACCTAGTTGACTGAAAACTGATTCAATCGCTGAATTTCCATAAATATTTATATGAAACATCGAGAAACCGATGTTGAGTATTCTATCCGCAACATCGATGTCAGCATCGATGATGAAATCAATTAACATCGATGGTAAAAACATCGACATCGATACCTAAATATCGATGTTTGAAAAACATCGATGATGATGTCCCATCCCTACTTTTTGGTACGCTCTTTACCCGACGTTGATTCTGAACGCAACGACGTATTGTAAATTCAAATGTCAACGATGTATCCGAGAGTTAAAGGTATTTCAAGCGATGAACCAAGAGTAACCAGGTTATGATTTTGGTCCATCTAGCGGTTATTGCTGGTTCTTCTTGGTTATTCCTTCGAAATCCAGAAAGAATAACCATAAATTATCGCTTGAATGCTCGGGTTTGGTTATCCGTGCTGTCATTCTTTTGCTTCGCTTTATTTATTTATGTTCATAGGTTATCTGCATAACACGTTATCTGAGCATTTATCTGATTCAGATAAAAAGGGCCCATTCCCGAAGCTTATATAAACAAAAAGACATTTTTATAAGCAATATTTTATTAGCCAATATATCCTTATAATGGAATTACTGAAACTACAATAAATTTAACAAGGAAAAAATACTAAATTAGACTCATATAATATCTATACATGTAAAAAAATGATCATAAAAAATTATTTTGTGAGTACCTAACTAGGAATGAAGAAAATGACAAGAAATGATTAAAATGAAAAATATCAATATTAACAGCTAGTAAAACGAAGAAAATTAAATCTATTTTTCCATTATTTCGAGATTATACTTGATGAAAATTTGAAACAAACACAAAAAGGCAATGAAAGAACTTCTTAATCTCTTAACTTTAGGAACAGCAATGACAAATCTCATGATGGTTTTAACAAACAATATTTTGAATTTGTAAATTTCAGTTTATTCCAATTTAAAAAAAAAGAGATGTTATTTGGTCACTTCTACTGGTTCTTCTTTCAATTTAATGATCTACCTTAAAATTTCTCCTCATTGCTACCATATTGTGCATTCTCAGAACACCCAAACTATTGATACGATGCTTTGCAGATACTCAGTATTGCACACATGACATAAATTTGAAGCAACTTTTCATAGTTTCATTAACAGAATTCTCAAAGGATTTTTATTGATGTGGCTTTAATTTTTAGGTATTTCTTGTAATTTTCAAATTATTATCAATATAAATTGCTTCACACAAATGACATTTTCTCTTCGAGCCTTTTATTTCTTCTCTTATAGAGTTATCCTGAAATTTGAAATGGAATTTAATATTATCTTTATAACAAATTCAATAAGAATAGATGGTTTTCCTGTGTTACTTCAACATACTTTCAGTTGATGACTGGTTAAGTTTCTCTTTACATTCAATGTTTGCAGCTGCTGATAAAATTTTTGATTACTGCAGCTAACAAAATACACAAGGAATTCTATTTTTCTCTAATGAAAAGCAAATCTAATCTGTACATTCTACAATGCTTCTAATGGTTTCCAAATAATTTTTTTAACTAGGTGATTTATAGAAATGGAATTTTTCTCCATTGAAGTTTCTGCTTCCAATTTTATTTTTGAGTTTTCCTAAAATTTAAATTGTGATCAAATACCTACAGCCTTCAAAGTTAAAATTCAAGAAAATCATTAGATTTATAAGTTTCATTTCAACGCACCTTCAGTTGACAGACCAGTTGTATTACTGAACTGTAATTTACGATTTCCACATGATTTTCAGCAACATTATTCAGAAGCACATGATTATATTAGATCCTGAGTATTTCCTTCTTTCAAGAACTGTATTTCATAATTGCTCTGTTTTTTATTATGTTAAAGAAACTCTACATTGTGGTCCCATTTTTGATGAGTTCTTTCCATCCAAACAACACAACGTTTCACCCACGTTCTTTAAGTTTTCTTTTGAACCTGTGAATTTAGGAAGAGCGTATTATTTTTAATTTTATCTTAAATTGCCTTAGTTCCTACCTGGAGTTGAACTTCCATTTCATTAAATAGAATTCGTGTTGCTGTAGTTTGGATTATTAATTATCTCTGTGAAATATTCAATAGTCTTTCGGTTCTACCAAGATCAGTTTTTCAACTTCCAAATAATTCAAAGTCCTTGCTATTGTTTACTATTTTCATGTTTATACACATCTAACCCTACTTGCTCTAATAACCAAAATCGTAACCCTGCTCTCGAGCAGGGTTACGATTTTGGTTTGATTTGACATTTCTCGATCAAATTGAGGTTAATTCATGACGTCACGGATCTATAACCCAAACCGCTTGAATGCAAAAGGTATGTACCACAAAAGACCAAAGATAACCGGTTACTCTTGGTTCGTCGCTTGAAATACCTTTTAGTGGGCCGGTTGCATTTCTTAGCTTCATTCGGGTTCGTATTTTTCTGACTGTTCTGGGACAGTCCTCAGGGTGCGCAGAACTGATGCGTAATAGCTGGGGCTTTTTGGATCATTTTTGGACCATTCTTGGACTGTCAGAAAATTATCAGAGAAATGCAGAACCCGAACAGCAAAATGAGGATTAAAAATGGAGAGAGATAGGTACAGTTTTGGAGATTCTTTGTTTAATTGCGCCTGCCAGACAACAACTTTCAAGCACTTGGTTGTTTTTTCATTTGTGTTTACGAATATTCGTCAGGAAATGTTTGACAAATAATAAGGTATTTCAAGCGATGAACCAAGAGTAACCAGGTTATGATTTTGGTCCATCTAGCAGTTATTGCTGGTTCTTCTTGGTTATTCCTTCGAAATCCAGAAAGAATAACCAGAAATTATCGCTTGAATGCTCGGGTTTGGTTATCCGTGCTGTCATTCTTTTGATTCGCTTTTATTTATGCTCATAGGTTATCTGAACATTTATCTAATTCAGATAAAAAAGGCCCATTCCCGAAACTTATATAAACAAAAAGACATTTTTATAAGCAATTTTTTATTAGCCAATATATCCTTATAAAGGAATTACTGAAACTACAATAAATTCAACAAGGAGAAAATAAGACTCATATAATATCTATACATTTAAAAAAATGATAAAAAAAAAATTATTTTGTGAGTAACTAGCAATGAAGAAAATGACAAGAAATGATTAAAATGGAAAATATCAATATTAACAGCTAGTAAAAGGAAAAAAATTAGGGCAAAGAGACAGAATGGGAATGTTTTGATTTTAAAGTCAATGACGAATTTTTTTCCAGAGTTAGAAATTAAATCTATTTTTCCATTATTTCAAGATTATTTATATTGATGAAAAGTTGATACAAACACAAAAAGAAAATGAAAGAACTTCTTAATCTCTTAACCTTAGGAACGGCAATGACAAATCTCATGAGGGTTTTAACAAACAGTATTTAGAATTTGTATATTTCAGTTTATTCCAATTTAAAAAAAAAGAGTTATTTGGTCACTTCTACTGGTTCTTCTTTCAATTTAATGATCTACATTAAAATTTCTCCTCATTGCTACCATATTGTGCATTCTCAGAACACCCAAACTATTGATACGATGCTTTGCAGATACTCTCAGGATTGCACACATAACATGAATTTGAAGCAACCTGAAAATTTATCTTTTCATAGTTTTATTAACAGAATCCTCAATGGATTTTTATTGATTTCTTGTGGCTATAATTTTCAGGTTCTTCTTGTAATTTTCAAATCATTATCAATCTAGATTGCTTCACACAAATGACATTTGCTCTTTGAACCTTTTTTTCTTCTCTTATAGTTATCCTGAAATTTGAAATAGAATTTAATATTATCTTTATAACAAATTCAATAAGAATAGATGGTTTTTCTGTGTTACTTCAACGTACTTTCAGTTGATGACTGATTGAGTTTCTCACTGCATTCAATGTTTGCAGCTGCTGATAAAATTTTTCCAATTTTATTTTTGAGTTTTCCTAAAATTTAAATTGTGATCAAATACCTACAGCCTTCAAAGTTAAAATTCAAGAAAATCATTGGATTTATAAGTTTCATTTCAACGCACCTTCAGTTGACAGACCAGTTGTATTACTGAACTGTAATTTACGATTTCCACATGATTTTCAGCAACATTATTCAGAAGCACATGATTATATTAGATCATGAGTATTTCTTTCTTTCAAGAAATGTATTTCATAATTGCTCTGTTTTTTATTATGTTAAAAAAAATTCTACATTGTGGTCCCATTTTTGATGAGTTCTTTCAATCCAAACAACACAACTTTTTACCCACGTTCTTTAAGTTTTCTTTTGAACCTGTGAATTTAGGAAGAGCGTATTATTTTTAATTTTATCTTAAATTGCCTTAGTTCCTACCTGGAGTTGAACTTCCATTTCGTTAAATCGAATTCGTGTTGCTACTTATAAAGTTTGGATTGTTAATTATCTCTGTGAAATATTCAATAGTCTTTCGGTTCTACCAAGATCAGTTTTTCAACTTCCAAATAATTCAAAGTCCTTGCATTGTTTACTATTTTCATGTTTATACACATCTAACCCCACTTGCTCTAATAACCAAAATCGTAACCCTGCTCTCGAGCAGGGTTACGATTTCTCGATCAAATTCAGGTTAATTCATGACGTCACGGATCTATAACCCAAACCGCTTGAATGCAAAAGGTATTTACCACGAAAGACCAAAGATAACCGGTTACTCTTGGTTCATCGCTTGAAATACCTTAATATCTTGTATGAAGGTAATTAGTGATGTTTCTGTAATAAGCTGTATTAATACGTTAATTATATTGTTTCCAGGCTTTCATTAACTGTGTGAATAAATAAAAGAAGCATTAGGAATAAGAGACAAAACTAATTGTGGTTGGGAGTCGAGTTTTATTTTGAAGTTCTTAATCTTACAATCCATGAAAATGAAGATGGAAAGAAGAATTATTTGTACCTAGAATGTTTAGAGAATATAAGACTAGGTTATATTTTCTTCCCCATTAAATGGAAAATTAATAGAATGGGTATTAGAAAGAATAGTGGCCACTTATCGTTAATGCTTACTTCAGGATAAACATTGGCATAACCTGCAACAAAATGGATATTCTCTTGTGGAGTGTACAGAAAAATATGCAGAGAGGTTGAAGTTACTCAAAATTCATAATGCCAAAATATCACCAAGTGTATCCATGTGTAAAATCTAGTCATTGTACTCCGTAGTGCTACTTTTTGCAATAATCAAACCATTCCCTTTTTTTTTTTCAGAGCTATTTTTTGTAAGATACTGGAACTTATTAAAAAACAATGAAATAATGATTGCAAAGTATAATTCAGCAAATCAATTTTGATATTAGAAATAGTAGACAGCATGTATAGCAATATATGTGTTTATTTTTGTGATTCTATTTAATCAACTGATTTAAAAGTTTCAAATGCTCTCATTATAACAGAATTTCGATTTGTCATATTTGCAATTTCAGGATTGTCGATTCCTAAAATATATTTATTGGGGTATACCTAATTTTCAAGAATTGGATTCAAAACGAAAGAATGTTTATTTCAATCGACAAAAGTATTGAAGGTTGACAATCATAGTAAATTGTGTGAAGATATCTCAACATATATTATACGTATTTCAGGCAACAATTTAGTACAGGTAATGGAAGTGAGAAATAATTTTCAATGTTCTATGGAAACCCATCATTTCATGCTTTAAATGACCTGAGTGGCCAAACGTTAGTTGGTAGATAAATCTCTTGGATAAACAACAAGATGATTCAAAGACAACTCATTTCAACCCTGAAATCTGTTTAATAAATTACACAAGGGATTGAACACTAATGTAATGGATTTTGAAGAAACTGATTGTTTGTATTTATTAGATGTAAACAATTGGTATATCAAGCTGGTAAAGGGATTGTGTTTGATCATCTGTAAAGTTTTTAGCTTTTCATCTGAGTGTTTGACCTTGTCCAGACCTATGGGGGAGTGCTGAAATTAATTTTTCAAATTCTTTTTTGTATGTGTATGTGTTTATATGAATTTGTTATGGTAATCTATATAGTTTGGCATCAGTGCTTCAAATCAAGCATTGCTCTATAGTTTTAGTATAGGAAGGAAAATTCTTGTTTATATGATCTTTCTTGTTGATTATTCTGATAGTTTCTTGGTGTGTTGTTAAAAATTCAATCGAGCTGATACTGAATCTATATTTCCTAGAATTAATTTTTTATTGTGAATATTAGTCTATACATAATTGTGCTCTATTTGATAAAGAATCAATGAATAATTTTGTATAGTATTCAGCCTCATGAAATCAGTTTATTGGATTTATGTATTTCAAGGTGAATCTCGTGACATTTAAATTTTTTGTATTACCCATAAATAAAAAAGCTTCTTCATCTTTGCAGGAAATCTTATTTCATACCCACTATATCAAATCAATTTATACCTGAAATCTAAATTAATGATGTGATAATAACTAGTTATACAGATCTGAACCTGAAAATATTTCCAAAACATTATTGAACGCAAAGTAAAATTGGTAAATCAGGTAACCATACAATTTACTTATATAGGTAAGGGATTGCTCTGAATTCTGAAGTAGTTTATATTTCAGTTTATACTATCAAAAATATTCATGTGTTAATGCAACCACTGTCTGAATATGGGTGATTCAACAAAGCTCAGAAACTAGATCTATCAAAATATTTTGTTTGATATAGATTCACTGTTCAGTATTTATCAGGTGGGATTATATATATTTCGAGAATTTTAATAATGATTAGTAATTTGAATTGCGCTATTATAGTACTCAACTGTTTCTATCAACATTAAATTTTTGCTTTGTCGATGAAAATTTGATAAAACATTATTCTAACTATGGAAAACAATTTCATGCAGACGAAACTCTCAAACAGAAAAAGTTCGCTGGGAATTTCATTGATAATCAGGTTGCTGATAAATAAACTGAGATTCTCATTTCGTTTCATCAAAAATTTGAATTTTTGAAATATACCTAGATACATGCGCACATTACCTTTTTGAATATAATGGTTTTCAATTGTTAATTTAAAAGGAGCTTTTAATGCAATTGGTAGTAAACTTTGATGCAAAGGGAAATCTTGATTTATTTCTCGTGTAAAATTACGAATTTACCACAAATTGCGTTTTCAAGTGATCGTTGTTTAAGGGTTGGTAGCATTTGTAGTCCGCAAAATATCCTGAACTGATACTTGCTCTCGAGTAGGTACTGATTTTGACTGTACTGGAACTGTACTGGGATTGTACTGAAAAAACCCGAACAGCGAACCAATTTGAAGATTTGGTCCAAAATTTGTCAGAGAAAACCCGAACAAGTTGAATTTGGCAAAATGCGCAAACTCGTAGGACCATTTGAATTGGTTACAGCAGAAAATTTCAATTTAATTCTCCTGATCATATAAGCCATAAATTGAAATAAAAGCAAATAGATTAATGAATATGTCAATAATGAATAATAATGCACATTTTGGCTGGACTTTACCTTATCCCCAGTGGGCGCCCACAGATGAGAATTTTCTGTTGACTTTTGACATTGCGGCAGAAAAATGGGAAGATGTCATAGAAATGTGTTTATTTTCGCTTATCCAATGAATTAGAAACATTGTTGATTTCAGTTTTTATACCTGAATTTAACAACAAAAATAACATTCGGAAGAATAACGTAGTATAATTTCCTCAAATTTTCATTTATAACAATATTACATCGAAAATAAGGTATGTTGGGTTGCCTAGATTAAAAAGTTGAGGAAGAACAGATGTATCGAGTACTAAAGAAGAATGAATAGCATTATATTGAACATTAAAACATATTTTAATAGAAGATAATTAAGGATAATTAAGCAAGAGCTTATTCAAATAGTGAGCATCTCTATTAATCGAGAATGGAATTTGTTAGGATCAATGAAAAATAAATATTGTCTATTGTATATTTCCCATTTTCCCTTTGCAATATAATGAAAAATACGTATCATATTTTATTTCAATTAAATTGGCAATGATGAATAGATTGGTACAAACGCTTGTGGATATTTTTTAAAGATTCAGTCCCTAATAGCGAATCGATTGGTGCAAACTTTTTTCTGATAACCATCCCGAAGAAATTAATTTTCGAAAATTCGAATTTTTCCTTGATGGGATGTAACTTCAGAATGACCCCAGTGATGAAAACTTATGTGAATTCTTTTAAAGATTCAGTCCACAATATTCAATCGATTAGTACAATTTTTTCTCTGATAACTGTCTCGTTCTGGAGAAATTAATTATTTTTAAAAATCGAAATCAACATGTTTGGTTATCGTCTTCCCTGACCTAATAGCCTCTATTCTCGGTCTCTCTGTATTATATTTCGTTTGGACGAATGAATGAAATAAGTATAAAAGACGAATTTGTAGTCTTTCAAAGTATGATTGGTTTAGTCAGTATTACGAGGCATCAATTTCAGCGGCAGATGGTACACACACACAAAAGATTGAGGCGACTTGGTGGCCAGCTAAAGATTTCTTTAGAGGTCGCAGCCGATTTTGCGACTATAGCATCGCAAATCCGATTTTCCTTCACAATTCATCCTTGAAAAAAGTATTCACTATTTTGTGTTATAGTAAACAACCCATTGTATATCTATTTCCATTCATTCCGTTGACATAAACACATAAATTCAAGAAATGAAACATAGTAATGATAAATATCTTTCCATCAATGCATTTCCGGTTGTCATCACAAAGAAGATGTACGATAAATCACGGCAAAATTTTAACTTTGCGAGTATAATTTAAATTCTTGCGAGATAAATATAACCTCACAATTTCTGTCGAAATGTCAGATCATGAATTCAAACAGAAAAACGTTTCCCACTGGGGATAAGGTAAAGTTCTACCCACATTTTTAATATTGCCGATTTGTTGACCAGAGCCGGAAAAATTTTTTTTCAATAAAGCTATTTTTCACATACTTAAAAATAGTTAAGGAATTCTTAATGATTATTTAGAAAACTTAAATCATTGTAATAAATAAAGTTGTACTAGTTCTTGCAATTTGAATTGGACAACTCAAGGAAATAAAGAAAACTCATAATCCGGCCCCTGAAAACCCTTTATAATATTAATTTATAATCATTTAACTTAATACCAATTTATGCACGATTTGAAACCATCTATGTTTAGATTTGTTTATATCTGTTAACGGATGCAGATAAAATTCAAAAATTCAAATTACGAAAAAAAATTGGTTAACTCCTCCCTCCTAAGGCGGTTCTACGGTAAAATCCTAAAATGGTCCCGAGGATAGTCCCAGAACCGTCAGAAAATAATCAGAAAAAAATCCTGATATAACCCGAACATCGGACTACTCGGTTCGAAATTAGTCAGAGAAAACCCGAACACCGAACACTGAAATGCGCATGATTCTGATGGTTCTGGAACAGTCAGAATTTGAACCCGAATGAAGCTTAGATTTCATGTTCTGTGTATTTTATGCTCTGTGATGTGAGGTTTTTCAGGATTTCTTCATCCTATATACTAGAATCTTTGGAATAAAATAATAATATTACATGTGTTTGATTATTACAAAGTTCTTCAACAACATTTAGAAATGGCTTGTTTAAAAGGTTCCCAAAATTATGTTTGGTCCACAACAAGTGTGTTAGGAAAAGGAGCTACTGGAGCTGTTTACCAAGGTGTCAACAAAACCAATGGGGAGCCAGTAGCTGTGAAAACATTCAATCAGTTCAGTCACCTAAGGCCAAAGGAAGTGAAAATAAGGGAGTTTGATGTTTTGAGAAAGGTTAATCATGAGAATATTGTGAAATTGCTAGCCATTGAGGAGGAAGAGGGGAATGGAAGTAAAGTTATTGTAATGGAACTTTGTACAGGAGGCAGTCTCTTCAATATACTTGATGACCCAGAAAATACCTATGGTTTGGAAGAGAAAGAATTCCTCCTTGTATTAGAACATCTAACTGCTGGCATGAAACATCTGAGGGATAATAATCTTGTTCATCGCGATTTGAAACCAGGTATTTATTTAATTGTAGTGTCCTAAAATAATTTTGAACATTTGTCAAACTATAAGATAAGTGCAGTATTATAACATCATATGCCAATTTCTGCATCTGATTGTGTTATTGGTAGCACAGTTACTGATTTTCGGCAATGGTTTCAATTTCCCTTTGCTCTCCTTTTTATCTCTTCTTTCCATTCTGCACAAATGTGATGTTCAAGGTTACTATCATCAGTTCACAAACACTTTGGTTTACTAGAAGAAACGAAATCAAATTTAGAGCACAACCTTCAAGTGTTAAAGGCTAAGATTGGAAGTGTGAATGGGCTCACGTAGCATACAGCAACAGTCTAGCCTAGACTAAAAAATTCTCATTCAATTATTAGGATGAGAATCTATTGCCAGCTAATTTGTGAACAATCATTTATGAAGAATTATTATTTGGGCTATAACCATCATCATTTTCAAGGTAAAAAAGTTAGCTTTCTAATAAGCTGACTAGATCTGAAAATTTTTCAATTTTCAGAGTAAAAGAATATTTCTTTATATACTGAATGATACTGAAGATCAATTGGCTTTTAATTAAAGTTTTCCTGCCAGTTACACATACATTTTGTTAACAACTAAAGGGTATTTCAAGCGCATAACCGGTTAATATTTTGATCCATCTAGCTAGCAGTTATTTATGGTCCTTCTTGGTTATACCTTCGGAATCCAGAAAGAATAACTAGAAATTATAGCTTGAATGCTCAGATGTGGTTATCCGTGCTGTCACTCTTTTGATTCGCGTTTATTTATGTTCATAGGTTATCTGAGCATTTATCTGATTCAGACTTATGATACAGGGTGTCCTGAAAACAATGGATAAGCCTGCAACTATAGATAGACACTGCCGTGGTCTAACTTATTCGAAATTTTGACCTTAATGAAAATTCCACTGTTTCCGAGATATTCATGGTTTTCGTATTTTTAGAAAATTTCCAAGTGCAATTAGTTTTTCTAGTGCCATTTCTACAAATGGAGAGGTATTTCGATATGGTTTTTTTTAATTTCACATGAGATAGTTCAGCTATCGGAAACAAAGTCTCAAATTCATCAAACTAGTGTAAAAAGTTAGAAATTCGTGAATTACAAAGAAAAATTGAAAACTAAATGAAATTTCCTTCAAGTTTGATGAGCTACAGTGTAAAAAAAATGTAGGACACCCCTGGTAGACATCATCTTAAAAAATTGCTTAGTTATTGCAGATTCAAAAAGGTATCATAGGCCTAGGCATTCTGTAGTTTTTCATTCTCGTAACTACTTGATTACCAAATAGTCGAAAAATTTCGAAAAACTGTTTTTGTTTAATCGTTATTCTGAGCTCATGTGTTGAAGTCAGGAGGCCATTTTTTTTGGAGTCTAATGGAAAATTACGAAAATTATTTTTTTAATTTGAAAAAAGCAATAGCATATCGTTTCTCTGGTTGAATAGAAATATGCCATTACTCTGTATCTCAAAACTTTACCGGACCTAATTGTATTTCACAAAATTTCTTATTATCTTACATTCTGTACAGTGTTAAAAGGAAAGTATCAACTTAGAAAATACCCTGTGTTGCTACAATAGAGGTATGTGGAATATTCATTACAAATAAAATAAAACGAATTATTACCAAATTACTATTCGATGAAAAAAATAAAACGAATTAGTACCAATTACTTATTCATTGGAAATAAATAAAGAATTCGAAATCAAACAATGAGCTCAGTCATTCATAGCTTAAATTTATTCATAAAAAATGAAACCCTGCTTGCATAGAACGATAATAACACTTTTGTGGACACTCGTTCACAGTCAGTAACCTAGGTAATTTTAATTTTATTCAACTTCTAATGACAATTCTGAAACTAACTGTGAACGAATTTTCATAAAAGTATTGTTATTGTTCTAGTGTTCCACTGGCACTTTTTTGAAATATTTTTACTGTCATATTTGAATTGACTAGCTTGATGATTTGGATATTATTTGTGTTTGTGATACTTTTGGAAAATTGGCATTCGTTATTCGGACTCTGAACATGTCTAGACAACTATACACGCCACTCGAATATGCAAACCTGCGTTTCATTTATGGCGAGTGTCAAGGAAATGCCAATGCTGCTGCTTGACTTTATGTAGAAAGGTGATTTTGTAATAACGATTACTCATGATAATTAAAATAAGTACCTATTCAGAAATTAACCAAAAATTGTACCCTCTAGGTACCCCAACGCACGTCACCCGGATTATCGAATTTTTATTCGAGTTCATAACTCATACTGCGGAGGGCGGCTTCCAGGAAGAGGTGTTGGTGGTGCAGGAACCGGAAGGGCAGCAGACGACGATGAAGACGAAGTGCTCCAAAATATTCAAGAAGATTCTACTCGATCTGTGCGTGGAATTGCATGTCGAACCGGCATAGCAAAAAGCAAAGTCCATCGTATACTAAAAAAACACAATCTGCATCCTTTTCATATCCAAAGGGTACAAACACTCCAAAGTGCTGACTATGCACGCAGGGTTTCATTCTGCAGAATAATGCTGCATAAAATAAGGGAGGATTCACAATTTTTAATAAAATTTTATGGACTGACTAGTCCTCATGCCGAAAAGTTGGCTATTTAAATATCCACAATTTGCATAGCTGGAAAACTGAAAACTCGCAAATCATGAGGGACAATCGATCACAGAATCAATTCAAATCCAACTTGGGGACTGGAATTATTGATGGCCCGGTGATCGGGCCTTATGAACTTCCCGCCACACTAAATAGTGAGATTTATCTCGATTTTTTAGAAAATCAATTAAGCGACCTATTAGAAGATGTTCCCTTGGCTATAATGCGGATTATGTGGCTCCAAAATGATCGGTGCCTAGCTCATTACGCAGTAAGAGTGAGAAATCACCTGAATGCAAAATACCCTCAAAGGTGGATAGGCCGGCTTGGCCCTATTTCATGGCCCCCGAGATCACCGGATTTACACCCCCTGGATATTTTTTATTGAGGGTGCCTAAAAGATCTAGTCTACTCCAAGCCAATATCTTCGATTGAGGAGTTACGGGCTCGTATCCAAAATGCAGCGGCTGAAATTAATAAGTGTAGAGCGTGTATAAGGGCGCAAGGACGATATGAATAATGAACTCATTGTTTTATTTTGCATTCTTCATTCATTTCCAATAAATAGTAATTTGGTTATAGTACTGAAGTTCTTTGAAAGATTCATTCTTTTGCTATTGAAAAATTACCATAAGGTTAAACAAATATTCTGCTAAGAATAATCATACATTTACATCAACACATTAGCACAGAATAACTATTACAACAAAAACAGTTTTTTGAAATTTTTCGACTATTTGGTAATCAAGTTACGTAGTTACAAGAATGAAAAACTACAGAATGCCTAGGCTTATGATACCTTTTTGGAATCTGCAATAACTGAGCAAGTTTTTAAGATGATGTCTACCAGGGGCGCCCTACATTTTTTTTACACTGTAGCACATCAAACTTGAAGAAAATTTCATTTATTTTTCAATTTTTCTTTGTAATTCACGAGTTTCTAACTTTTTACACTAGTTTGATGAATTTGAGTCTTTGTTTCTGATAGCTGAACCATCTCATGTGAAATTAAAAAAAAAACCATATATAAATACCTCTCCATTTGTAGAAATGACACTAGAAAAACTAATCGCACTTGGAAATTTTCTAAAAATACGAAAACCATGGAATTTTCATTAATGTCAAAATTTCGAATAAGTTAGACCACAACAGTGTCTATCTATAGTTGTAGGCTTATCCATTGTTTTCAGGACACCCTGTATATATATATATATATTAAGTCATTTTTAAAACTTCTGGATCATATATACTTGTTTATATAAATTTGAAATTTTTTTTTACACAGCTGTGCTAGGTCAATATGTATCTTTCATTATGCATATTCGGCATTTTTTAAAAAGGACCCAGTCCCAAAGCTTATATAAACAAAAAGACTTTTTATAAGCAATTTTTATTAGCCAATATATCCTTATAATGGAATTACTGAAACTACAATAAATTTAACAAGAAGAAAATACCAAATTAGACTTATATATCTATACATATAAAACAATGATCATAAAAAAAATTATTTTGTGAGTAACTAGGAATGAAGAAAATGACAAGAAATGAAAAATATCAATATTAACAGCTAGTAAAAGGAAGAAAATTAAGTCAGAGAGACAGAATGGGAATGTTTCAATTTGAGAGTATTTCACTCAATGACGAATTTTTTTCCAGAGTTCGAAATTAAATCTTTTTTTTCATTATTTATATTGATGAAAATTTGAAACAAACACAAAGAGGCAATGAAAGAACTTCTTAATCTCTTAATCTTAGGAACGACAATGACAAATATCATGATGGTTTTAACAAACACAATATTTTGAATTTGTATATTTCATTTTATTCTAATTTAAAAAAGAAGAGTTATTTGGTCACTTCTGCTGGTTCTTCTTTCAATTTAATAATCTTCCTTAAATTTTCTCCTTATTGCTACCATATTGTTCATTCTCAGAACATCCAAACTATTGATACGATGCTTTGCAGATACTCAGTATTGCACACATAAGATAGATGTGAAGCAACCTTGAAATTTATCTTTTCATAGTTTCAGTAAAAGTATTCTTAATGGATTTTTATTGATTTCTTATGGCTTTAATTTCCAGGTGTTTCTTGTAATTTTCAAATCATTATCAATATAGATTGCTTCACACAAATGACATTTTCTCTTTGAACGTTTTATTTCTTCTCTTATAGAGATATCCTGAAATTTGAAATATAATTGAATATTATCTTTATAACAAATTCAATAAGAATAGATGGTTTTTCTGTGTTACTTCAACGTACTTTCAGTTGATGACTGGTTAAGTTTCTCTCTGCATTCAATGTTTGCAGCTGTTGATAAAATTTTTAATAACTGCAGCTAACAAAACAAGGAATTCTGTTTTTCTCTAATGAAAAGCAAACCTAATCTGTACATTCTACAATGCTTCTAATGGTTTCCAAAACATTTTTTTACCTAGGTGATGTATAGAAATGAAATTTTTCTCCATTGAATGTACAGTTTCGGCTTCCAATTTTATTTTTGACTTTTCCTAAAATTTAAATTGTGATTAAATACCTACAGTCTTCAAAATTAAAATTTAAAAAAATCATTAGATTTTCTATAACTGATCGGTAATTTACAATTTCCACATGATTTTCAGCAACATTATTCAGAAGCACCTGATTATATTATATCCTGAGTATTTCCTTCATTCAAGAACTGTATTTCATGATTGCTCTCTTTTTTATTATGTTAAAATAAACTCTACATTCTGCTTATTTTATATCAGGGGTATTGTCCTATTTTCAATGAGTTCTTTCAATACGAACAACACAACTTTTCAACTACTTTACAACCCTGCTCGAGAGCAGGGTTACGATCAAATTGAGGTTAACTCATGACGTCACGGATATATAACCCAAGCTGCTTGAATGCAAAAGGTATTTATCACAAAAGACCAAAGATAACGGGTTACTCTGGGTTATGCGCTTGAAATACCCTTAAACAAGTTTAATTTAAATGAATGTCATTGTATCGATAGTAGGTGTTTGTATACTGGCAATGTTGGAAGTTTTGCCCGAGATGCGGACTGTATTATATAATGATGGATCAATGGTTCCATTATATCTTTTGTTACAACTTGGTTGTAATAAAACTAATTTTGTGAGCAAAACCTTTATTCTCTCGGTACTCCGAGGTTTTCGCTACAGAGCTTCGGAACATAATAATGAAAACTCGTTCCCTTTCTACACATATCGACTAATTCGTCAGCGGTTATTCTCGCTTCCATAAGATTGATAAATCACCGACCAATATTTGAAAAACAGGCATAAATACAATAAATGTCAATAAGGATATCAACTTCAACGACGAATTCGTCAGCGGTTATTCACGCTTACATAAGACTGGTAAATCACCGACCAATATTTGAGAAACACACATAAATACAATAAATGTCAAAAATAATATCAACTGCAATCCTTGGCTGCTCATTAGCCTTGTAAATATCCAATATCCCATAATAACTATAACATTCGGCCATCCTGTTTTTCTGCGCGTCCTCGCGATTCGATGAACAGGTGCGTGTTTATTTCTTCTTAATTCTGAAATCAGAAAACTTTGTACACAAGTTTATTTCTAATACAATATTTATTTTATTGTAAAAGCAAAATATTATGTTATGTTATGTTATGTTATATTTCTATCAGTAGTATTCATTAGACAATCTATTTTTAATTATTATTTTACTAATATTCTCAACATTATAATTTTTTTTTGTTTGTTTTTTTTTTAAGTTTGGTGTTCCATAGTTCTTGTTTTTTTTTTTTTTTTAAGTTTGGTGTTCCATAGTTCTTGATTTATTTGGGGTGATGGTGTTCCACTTTTTTTTATGACTCTAATAAGTCTATTAACTCATCGATACTATTAACCTCATCATCTGAAGAAGTATCGGACTCAATTACTGCACCTGACTTATACTCGCGTATTGCGTCTGCAGCTACAACTGCAGAATATCGTTTATAACCTTTCATTCCTTTTAGGGCTACAATTTCGTATCGATCATTTCCCAGAACTTTCGACACTTTATAGGGCCCTCCATATTTTATTCCAGTCTTACGACCGACATCCTTCGTATCTTTTTAGCTCCCGCCAAAGAACCAAACTACCTACTTTGTATTTGGTACTTTCTTTTCTTTTCTTATCAAACTGCTCTTTCATTTTTCTGCTTTGTCTATCCATTCTTTGCTTAGCTTTTTCGGCAATTTCTTGCCTATTTTCGACTATGATGTCTTCCTGACTTAAATTTCCATGACGATCTTTATCAAAGCCAAACATTAATGTATGTGGGGAGTAACCTGTGCTTTCATTGATAGTATTATTCATTCCCCAGACCACATCTGGAAGTTTGGTGATCCACTCACTTTCGTTCTCTATACTCGTGTTTATACCGTCTAAAAGAGTACGATTATAACGTTCGACTTGACCGTTTGAACGAGGAGAGGCTACTGCATTTAAAACCAAATTAATTTTCTTTTCGTCACAAAATTCTTTGAATGTTTTAGATTTAAATGCCTTTCCACGGTCTTTCGGTGTTCCGAACATACTAAATAAACCTTTTAAACTATCAATGACCTCATTTGAGTTGGTTGTTTTAGTTGGTCTCGCAAACAAGTATTTAGAAAATGAATCAACGATCATAAAAACATATGCGAAATTTTTGCTTGTTTTACAAAATGGTCCTAAGTGATCAATATGCCATGTACAAAGGGGTTCCTTCGCTTTAGGTATAGGATGAAGAAAACCTTCTCTTTTACCATATTGGCTTCTTTTGTATGCACAATCAATACATGCATTGACGTATTTTTTTATAAACCTTGTCATTTTTGGAAACCAAAATTTACTTTTTATCAAGGTTTCGCATCGTTTTAGACCTAAGTGACCTATTTCGTCGTGATATTTTCTCATTATATTAAATCTACATATTTTCGGAATTACTAGTCTTAATTCGTCATTCAAAATTTTTCTGTAAACTCTATCATTCTTCAGACAATATGTACTTTTTATTTCCTTGTCGGCAGTTCCAGACTTTAATTTTTCACGAATTACTCTTATTTGTTCGTCTTGCATTTGTACTGTTAATGCCCAGTCGTCAATTTCTATTCTCAAAATATTTTCTGTATTTCTACTTAAAGCATCAACATGTGACATTTTACCCCTGGACGATGCTCAATTTCAAAATCGTAATCTTGAATAGCCAACCACCACCTAGCTATTCTGGGGACTAATTCTTTTTACAAATGTACTTTGAACTGCGCTACAATCTGTTACTATTTTAAAATGAATACCATGAAGGTAAATTCTGAATCGTTTTATGGATTCGACAATGGCTAATGTTTCCAATTCATATGAATGGTAAAAAGATTCATCCACGGTTGTTGCTCTACTGTAATAAGCCACTGGTTTTAATCCTTCAAGTGACTCTTGAAAAAGAATAGCGCCAATACCCTTTGAGCTGGCATCGGTATGTAATTCTTTCTTTGCATCTGAATTAAAAATAGTTAGAACAGGTTCATTACTTAAAATTGATTTTATTTTCAAAACTGCTGTGTTTTGATCTTCACCCCATTGCCATTTGACGTCTTTTCTTAGTAGTTTTGTTAAAGGTGCAACTATTTCAGCATGATTTTTAATGAACTTTCTAAAATACGAACTCAGGCCTAAAAATTGTCTCACTTCATGGATATTGGAAGGGTTTTTAAAATCTTGAATAGCTTTCACTTTCTTCGAATTGGGTTTGATTTCATTCTCATTAATCTCGTACCCTAGAAAATCAATTTTGGTTTTGAAAAAATAGCACTTCTCTAAATTCAATTTCAAATTATTTTCCTCGCAAATATTTAAAATGGTGTTTAGTTTTTCCATTCCTTGAGATATTGATTTTGATGGTATCAAAATGTCATCTAGATAAACTAATATTTCCGTATGGCGTAGTGTGCCTATACGATTATTTATTAACCTTTGAAAAGCTGAGGGTGCATTACATAAACCAAATGGTAGGCGAAGAAACTCATATTGTCCATCTGGAGTTATAAATGCAGTTTTGTCTATCGAATCTTTGGCTAATAGAATTTGGTAATAACCTTGTTTCATATCTAGACTACAGAAATATTTATTCCCGCCTAATTTGTTACTAAGATCTTCAATATTAAGTAGTGGGTATCGGTCCTTTACAGTAATGGCATTTAGTTTTCTATAATCAATACAGAGCCTATAATCCCCGTTTGGTTTTTTAACTAAAATTGCAGGGCTAGCATATGATGAATTTGAAGATTGTATAATACCTGCAGTTAATAATTCATTTACTTTCTCTCTCATGATTGTTTTTTCTTTTTCTGATAATCTATATGGTTTGTAGTAAATTGTTTGTTTAGAATTCAAAGTTATTGAAAATTCAGAATTGTTTATAGCACCTAGTTCTGTAGGAGATTGTGCAAAGCATGATTGTTTTGAATTAAGTAATTGAAATAATTTATTTAAATTTTCTTCGGTTATATCTCCGTATCGTATTAAAGAGGACTGAATGCTATTTAAACCTTTGACTTGAATCTCATTAATACATTTTGATAAAGTAACATGATTGTGCTTTATTTCTAACACCAAACCTGGTTGGTTTATTACAGGTTGTCCTAGAATTATATCGATATCATCATTGGTGTATCGACTATTAATATTTCTGTAAAAATTTTTATTTCATTTATTGAAACATTAGTTTTAATTGTACCTTCTGGGACAACAAATGATCCGCCAAAACCTTTAATGATCGTGTTAGAGGGCATTAATTTTAAGTTTGTTTTCTTTAAAACCTTCTTATTGGCTACATTCATTGTACTTCCTGTATCTATATACCCTCTAAACGGAAATTCATTAATTATTACTGTTACTTTATATAAATCATTTTGTACTTGCCCTAAAGCGTTAACTTCCTCAATGTCTTTTTTCTCAAACCAGCATTCGTCTTTGCGGTGTCCCGCTTTCTTGTAAACATCGCATCGCTTCAAATCCGTCCGTTGATTTTGCCCAGTTTTTCGCCTGAAACAATCCTTGGTGGCGTGGTTTGTAAGCCGGCATACTGAGCATCGTTCTGGTCTTCCTTGTTTCGAAGTAGACGGTTTATTGTGGCTCCAGCAGTCCTTTGCAAAATGTCCTGGTTTTCCACAAGCGTAGCACTCAATTTTGGGTTTTTTCTGAACTGGTGTTGCATCGCTTCTTTCTGAGGACTTTGATAGTTGTCCATAGGGGCGATAAAACCTGCATACAACTCGTCTCGAGTAGCACATTGAAATGCACGGGCGTTTGGTTGAAGTTCTTGAGGAAGTCCTCGAATAAGGCACGATATGGTGGCTTCGTTATCTAGTCGGCACTGTTGGATGAGGTTCAGCTTGGCATGATAATAGTGTGTCATGCTTTCATCGGGGCTCTTTTTCCGTGCAACCAGTTCTTCCAATATAGTGGCGTAATCAACACATCTGGGAAATGCTCTGAATAAAGCTGTTTTCCACTCTGCCCAAGTTTTATTGTAATCGTCCAAACGAAAAAACCACTCGCGTGCAGGGCCCTTTAATTTCATTTGCATATATGTGGATTTTTCATAGTCGTTCCATCCATGAATCAACGAGAGCTGATCAATTTTGTTTAGCCATGAGACAACAGTGTGATGGCGATCATCAGGATCAAAGGGTGGTATTATATCACCTTTAATTGTTGGCTTTCCGGTGCTAATATCCCTAGGAGCGGCGTCATTTTGATTGATGTTCAAATCTCCTAAATTTTCTGAGATCGATGAGACTCTTTGAATTGCATCGAATTTTCTTTTTAGGGCCGACGTGATTCGTTTTTCCATGTGCTGCTCGATCAAATCTTCATACACTCGATTTTGACGCACCTCCACTTCACTCACTTCTTCCAAATCACTCATTTTATTTCGTCAAAAATTACTTTTAAGCCACGAAAACGAAAAAAAAAACTGTTCTGTCAATCCCACTTCTGAATTGTTACAACTTGGTTGTAATAAAACTAATTTTGTGAGCAAAACCTTTATTCTCTCGGTACTCCGAGGTTTTCGCTACAGAGCTTCGGAACATAATAATGAAAACTCGTTCCCTTTCTACACATATCGACTAATTCGTCAGCAGTTATTCTCGCTTCCATAAGATTGATAAATCACCGACCAATATTTGAAAAACAGGCATAAATACAATAAATGTCAATAAGGATATCAACTTCAACGACGAATTCGTCAGCGGTTATTCACGCTTACATAAGACTGGTAAATCACCGACCAATATTTGAGAAACACACATAAATACAATAAATGTCAAAAATAATATCAACTGCAATCCTTGGCGGCTCATTAGCCTTGTAAATATCCAATATCCCATAATAACTATAACACTTTTTTTATCTGCTTTCCAGTGAATTTCTGTCCCAGTCTCTCAAGTCTCTGCAATATTGGTTCAACTCCAGTTGTTTCATGAAGCAGTTGATCAGGAGTGTTGGGGTGTCTCATTTTTGTTATATTTCTTTTGCTTGTTCATCTACTTCAAGATTCTTGAGGGTTGTTTTTGTCGAGTTAATGAAAAGTGTATGTCCATATTGAAGCATCAGTCTGCATATCATTTTGAAGAGGAACCATAACAGGTTTGGTATTCATTGATTATCTCCTTAGTAAAATTTACGGTTTAGCTTGTTATGTTAAAAAATCCTTGATTCACAATATCGAGTTAATCCAAAAAGGCGAATTTGAGGGTGTTTTCTTTATCTCTTTCAAATTTTGTAATATTTCTATCGTTAATATTTATAAACCTCCAAACACTATTTGGCCAAGAAATTTGGAAATGAATTTTCCGCATCCTTCAATTTATTGCGGTGATTTTAATTCTCACCACGTAATGTGGGGTTATAATAATAATGATAGAAGTGGAATAGCTTTAGCTGACTGGATGGAAGATAATAATTTCTATTTAATTTTTGATGTATGTACCTTCTTTTCATTCTTCTCGATGGAATAGAGGCTACAATCCTGATCTCTGCCTAGTATCTTGTGACAATACTTGCAAACCGCTTCCTGTACAGCGTCAAATTTTAGGAATTTTTCCTCATCGCCAACATAGGCCTATACTGTTGACTTCAAGAAGTTTAATTCAATATTCAGAATGTTTAAGAAGACCTTGTTGGAATTTCAAGAAAGCGAATCGGATTGAATTTGCTAAGAAGGTAGTCAGTGATATTAGATGAATTAAACCCACTTATGATAACTATCACAGATTCTTAGGTGTTGTGAAAGCCGCAGCAAAAAAGTTCGTTCCAAAAGGTTTCTGGAAAGATTATATTCCAGGTTGGTCGAAAGAAACCGATAATCTGTACAAGGACTATCCAAAATCACCATCCGAAAAGAGAAATGGGATAGTGTTGTATCAAAAATGAATTTTACACATTCGAGTAGGAGTTCATGTTGAGAAAATTAGGTGAAGCTACTCCTCTTACCTCCTCATCATCAAAAATTGATCCAAGTTTAATCGCACGCCGCCTAGTTAATGTATCTGAATCAGTCAATTTATCCCAATCTAAAATGAGGAATATGAAGAAAAAATTACAGATATTCAGGAGATCAGCTCCTACTTTAGAACATGTGTCACGTCCATTCAATATAGATTAATTGAGGGCTGCAATGAAATCTACCAAATCTCGAAAGGCAGCAGGTTTTGACGGAATTTATCCAGAATTCATCAAACATTTAGGAAAAAAGACCTTGTCTTGGTTATTGTTTTTCTATAACAATATTCTGAATTCAGGAAACTTTCCTTCCGAATTTCGTAAGGCTAAAGTAATAGGTATTTTGAAACGAGGAAAAAATCCTTGCAAAAAATTAATTCAAGTGAGAAAATTAACTAACGCATGAATATATCGAGAACTAATGCATGAAATGGAAAAACAATTACTGTGCTGAAATCAGTATAAAAATACCTTTCAAATGAGGTATCACTCACCCCATCTTCCTTATTCAAAATTTGCGGGTGATGGTTGTAGTAGCAAGGGTTGAATCGCTATGCGTCCGTAACCTACATCTTAAGTTGTCCCCTTCGAAACAGAAATCGACCTGTCCGAGAATTTCTATCGAAAAAATTTATTTCGTCTGTAATCTCGTCTGTTTCGTTTTTAAATGGCCACCCTGTATAATGCATTTCATGCTTAGATTGATATATTTGTCACTTATATTCTTATTTATTCTCTTAATGTATTTTTCATAATTTAATGAGTTATTGTTGGTTTATTTATTCTTTCCCTCGATATTGAAAATTTTGTAAATTGATTATGTACTGCATTATATATATTTCCAAAGTTTATTTCCTTTCATCCTCTAAAGATTAGTATGTTCTTTGATATGAAGGGCAGATATATTTGAAATTACCATAATTCTTTTAATTTGCTGCAAATTGTCACAATTTTCTGATCACATGATATTTTTTTATTGAAATTGTGACAATCTACAGCAGATTAAAATAATGGTCATTTCAAATGTACATATTTGTTTTCAAATCCAATAAAAATATGAGATTCAACCTGCGCTTGCGTGGAATCCTATAACTCATATAAAATCCCATAAATGTCACAATTTCAATAAAAAAACATTATTTGATCAGAAAATTGTGACAATTTGCAGCAGATTAAAAGAATTATGGTCATTTTAAATATATCTGCCATTCAAATCGAAGAACATACTAATCTTTAAAGAATGAACAGAAACAAACAAAAAATAAACTTTGGAAATATATATATATAATACAGTAAATTGTAAAAGATGAAATTTGCCGAAATGAATTAGAGAAGGATGAATTTGGGTACAAGGCAATATCTGGCAAGAGTTAATAATCAATCGTCATCAACATCTATATTTCGAACTTTTAGCTGTTCTTCATCAGGATGCTGTAATGTAAATAAACAATCAAAAACTTACATCTGACAAGTCTATTATTAAATCAGCAAAGAGAGCATCAGAAATATATCTTCTTAGTTGAACTTCAATTGCAAAATCTCAAAAAACTTTATCAATGTTGCAGCGTGAATAATTTGACAATCAATAGGTTAAAAACAATTTTTACAATTTATACATTACATCATTCTGATGAAGAACAGCTAAAAGTTCGAAATATAGATGTTGATGACGATTGATTATTAACTCTTGCCAGATATTGCCTTGTACCCAAATTCATCCTTCTATAATGCAGTATATAATCAATTTACAAAAATTTCAATATCAAGGGAAAGAATAAACGAACCAACAATAATTATGCAACAATTACTCATCAAATTATGAAAAATACATTAAGAGAATAAATTAGAATATTAGTGACAAATATATCAATTTAAGCATGAAATGCATTAGATTTATACTTTTATGACAAAAACAATTTCTAAAAGTCTATTTTGTTTCAGATACTTTTTCGGATGCTATCTTCATTATTGGATCATAAGATCTTATTGTTTTTTTTCCCGATAACATTTTATTAATAGTTCTGTCATAAAAGTACAGAATTAATTTCATGGCAAAATTAATATACCTACTTATTAACTGAAATTCCATGAATTTGGCGTTTCAACGGTAAATCTCACATATCCGTTGAAGTATTCTAGGAATCTTCTGATAAACGATTTTTATGAAACCAACTATTAGTGGAATACCCAAAACTATAATCAATGACCATGAGCAGTTCACTTATATATAAATACCTTGTTGCCTCAAAGTTTCTTCAGGAGTTCTGGAAGGTAGAAAAAATATGTCATCATTATGAGGGCGGCTTACATAATCTGAAAGATTATTGAAATTACAAAAATGATAATCATAGGGAGTAGAATGAATTACTTGGCAAATGAAGTGTTGGTAGAGCAAATCTTTTTAGCTTTCCATGTGGGTCTATACAATCCATATGAAAATGCTTTATGCAAATAACGTTTTTGGATGAATGAAGACATGGATTTCCGATTCTTTCCAACCAAACATTTCTAACACCCTCAACTTGTGTAATGAAAAACCTAGAAAGAAAACAGTGTTAGAAACTGTCCCAAATTTTTACTAATCAGAAATTACTACACGAATATGAAATTGCTACAGAAAATATTAATTCACAGTACATTTTTAGTTAATCCAAAACCCCTACTTATATGAATGCAACACATACCTTTTGACATTACTATCACTGTAGCAATTGGGAAAACAGCAAGAATAAAACATTTTAATTAAATTAAATTGAATAAGTTGGATATGAATACCTCTCTAGCTGAATAACACTACTTTTTGAATTAAAAATAAGTAGTCTATGTATGGAATAAACCTAGAACACGACAAAGAAAAAAAAAATGGCGTTGAGATAGATAACATGAAAGTTCATGGTCGTCAAAGAATAGTCCATCAAGACCGAGATTTGATAAAATCCGTTTTTACCGATCACTAGGTACCGATCCACTTTGGAAATGACTAAAGATGTCTCTGCCGCTCGTCGAAGAAAAACTTGATCACCTTTGCAGTAGGCGAGTTCCCACCCCCTGATCAGGACTGTACTGAGTGCGAATTAATTTGATGTGTCGATTTCTATGAAATTTTCAATTTTTTCGGAAACTATTCATTTGTTGGTGGTGATTTTGACACAGTGGTATAAAAACATCATGTAGAATCGATTGCAAGTATAAAAATTTGTATATCTATGTCGGGTCCCTAAACTGCAAATTAACCGATGCTGCACCGGAGTTCTTCCTGACGAAGCTCCAGCAATAGCTCTACAGATTTATTATTGTCAATCTTCTAACATCAATCCCAGAGTATCTACTTACATTTCTATTTCTGCCATAATGCTTTTTTGTCTAATAGTATTTGATTTTATAATTTCCGCTAATGAGAAGTTCTGAGAAGAACGATAATAATAACAGAAATATGAAATTTCAGCGCAAAGACTGTAAGAATAAAATTCTATCAATCAATGAAAAGGAGCAAATTCACTGGCACAAAGTATATGAATTTCATGGATGAGAAAGCGCCAATCTGGTTATCTAGGCCCAAATCCACTTTGACATTGACAATTTTGAGAAATGAATATTTTGCTCTGTGTCTGTGAGGATCGAAGTAACGGACTCTTCAAGAGATGCCCCGATCGGGCTTTCATGAACCGGCACGAAGTCTTCCGAAATAAGTTGTGATTTAGCGTATCCTGGCCATGTTGAGGTTAGTAGTCTGAAACGTGATTTTGCACTGTGACTTGCATCGTTCTTCCAGTTGTAAATTTATGGATGATTTTTCATCCCAAACACTGTCAAAAGCCTTTTGAACATCCAGGAATCATGTTGTTCCTTTTTACATCTTTTTTGTATATTGGTTGTTGATATAGTTAATGATTGTATTGTGGACATTTTACTTTTAAAGCCAAATGATATACTGGAATGAACTTTTCCAGTTCAACATGTATTCTCTCAGTTATGATTCTCTCAAAAATTTTTCTTATTACTGGGACTAATGATGACTAATCCGTTTTGAAATCCTATCTGCTCTATAACTTTTGACAGGAAGTTTCACTCTGAGACCTTTAGGAATTAGGTTTCGATCTCTTGCAAGATGGATGAATGTCAGATGGTTGCATTCCTTTGTCAATTTTATGCTGGTTCTTTCATAACTTCTAACTTCTTGAAACAATTCGGGCCCATACCGAATTTCTAGTTGATGACGAGATATTGTTGATGATGGAGCTCGTGTTGAATGATTGTTTGGGCTATTACCATCATCTATTGTGGATGTAATGATTTCCGACGTTTCGATAGACATCTTCTATCTTTATCAAGGAGTTGGATCGAACTATCGATCCAACTTAAAAAGATCATCATATCACAGATGAGTATATAACATCGTTCATTTTTCTTTCATGACTTCTGTCATATTGACTTTTTGAAAATTGATAATTCTCAAAAGGTTTCTTACTTTTCTCCTTGATAAAGATAGAAGATGTCTATCGAAACGTCGGAAATCATTACATCCACAATAGATGATGGTAATAGCCCAAACAATCATTCAACACGAGCTCCATCATCAACAATATCTCGTCATCAACTAGAAATTCGGTATGGGCCCGAATTGTTTCAAGAAGTTAGAAGTTATGAAAGAACCAGCATAAAATTGACAAAGGAATGCAACCATCTGACATTCATCCATCTTGCAAGAGATCGAAACCTAATTCCTAAAGGTCTCAGAGTGAAACTTCCTGTCAAAAGTTATAGAGCAGATAGGATTTCAAAACGGACAAGTCAAGCCCTTATGAGAGAAAGACTGAATCAACATCGATGCAACAAAGCCAAATTACTTACAACATGCGAGAACCTTAGATGTAGCATTCAATCAAAAACTGATGTTGAAGATTATGAAAATATTCTGGGAGCTATTAAACATAGCTATGAAAGAATATATGAACAACAAAAACAAATCCAAAAAAGGAAAATGGAGAAACTTATGAAGGAGTCAAGAAAATATGAACCCTTAGATCATTCAAAAACCGTGATCAATTTATCTAATAAGAACTTAAGTGAAGATCAGATATCTCTCCTCAACAAGGGTCTCAAGTTCTCTATAGCCCCTAAGACGATACCAAAAATTGAAATCATGTTGGCGGCAGAAGAAACTGCACAAAAAATTCGAGAACCTGAAAAAGCCGAAGAGTACAGATGGAAAATCAGAACCTTGTTAGACAGGAATAACAAAACACCTCTACCCAATATAAATAAAGCTGAACAGAGGGGATTAAAAGATCTTAACTCGGATAGTTCCATAAAGATACTTCCAGCAGACAAAGGAAACGCCACTGTAATTCTAGATGTTGGCTCTTATAATCGAAAAATCAATTAATTATTAGAAGCAGGAAAATACAAAAAACTAAAAAAGGACCCTACCACCACAGTTGAAAACAAGATTTACAAAATCCTTTATAAATATCGAAATGAATTTCCAGATCAATTCATTAGATCAAGACTTACACCTCACTTCAGTAAACCACCACATTTATATAGTCTACCAAAAATACACAAAGCAAATATTCCTCTAAGACCAATTGTGAGTTCAAGAAATTCAGCATGCCACCAATTGGCTAAATTTCTGCTGAAAATTATATCACCATTAAAAAGTAATTCAACATCGATGATAAGAAACACGAAACACTTCATAGAAATAATGAAACATCAAGAAATCATGGAAGAAGACGTTATGGTCAGCTTCGACATTACCAGTTTGTTCACTAATATTCCAACAGATAAAACACTTATCATAGTTAGGAAAAAGCTTGAAGAAGATCAAACCCTTAGTGAAAGAACTACACTAAGCGTGAATGCAATTATGGAAATGCTTTCTATTTGTATTGAAACAACATATTTCCAATTTGAAGACATCTTTTATCAACAAGAATTTGGAATGGCAATGGGTTCACCACTATCACCAATTTTAGCTGATTTATATATGGAAATTTTCGAACAGAAGGCATTAGAAAAATATGCACTTAAAACCAAACTGTGGAAAAGATATGTAGATGATACTTTCATTATTTGGCAACATGGAAGAGACACTATAGATGAATTCCTTCAATATCTAAACAATCAAGAGGAATCAATTAAATTCACAATTGAAATCGAGAAAGACAGACAACTTCCATTCTTAGATGTACTCGTACATAAACAAAATGGAATCCCAAGAACCACTGTGTATAAAAAGCCAACGAACACAGGACAATATCTACATTTTGATTCAAACCACCAACTAAACACTAAATTGGGAGTAGCAAAATGTTTATTTGATAGAGCAATAAATATTTGTTGCACTGAAGAAGACCAAAATGAAGAAATAAATAACATCTCGAAAACTCTTAGAAGGAATGGCTACCCCAAAAAGATATTAGAAAAAGCTAGACGAACAAGAGAAAGTCAACCAGAACCAACAGATATAAATCAGACCATTAAAACCGTAATTCCTTATGTAAAAGGTTTGTCGGAGAAAATGAGAAGAATTGGAAATAGATACAACATAATGACTGCATTCAAAACTCAAGACACTATCAGAGCTAAACTTACAAAAGTTAAGCCTAATAATGAGACACAAAGGACAAAGAACTGTATATATGAATTACCTTGCGAGTGCGGAAGATCTTACATCGGAGAAACTAAACGCCCTCTGAATGTACGAATAAAAGAACATCAGAAGCTTCTACGAGTACTAGACAGCGACAAATCCAGGTTGGTCCAACATGCTGTAGATGAGAATCATCGTATAAAATGGGATGAAGCATCAATAATATCCAAAGAAGAAAAACTTGCAAGAAGAAAAATCAAAGAAGCAGCATTTATGAAAATAACACCTGATTCCATAAGTGCTCCATCTATAGATCTGCCAGAAGTTTGGACGCCGATAGTTCGATCCAACTTAAAAAGATCATCATATCACAGATGAGTATATAACATCGTTCATTTTTCTTTCATGACTTCTGTCATATTGACTTTTTGAAAATTGATAATTCTCAAAAGGTTTCTTACTTTTCTCCTTGATAAAGATAGAAGATGTCTATCGAAACGTCGGAAATCATTACATCCACAATAGATGATGGTAATAGCCCAAACAATCATTCAACACGAGCTCCATCATCAACAATATCTCGTCATCAAGACTTGTAGTGTTTTTTCTATTTCGCTGAGGAAAAACGTAACAATTGGTGTCAGGTGTGTGAGGTTACCAAGAAGAGTGGAAACTACTCCGAAATTAGTCTGGAAAATCCTGAATGCCGGTAACGAGATCTCAAGCTGAGAAAATGGACCAGGCCAGTATGGACTTTTTCAAGAAAGCTTTTGAAGAACTTACAAATAAAATCGATTCCATGGAAAATAGAATGGAAAATAAAATGGAGAAAAATTCGAAGGACATGAAAGATAAAATAGACGACAACAGTAAGTCTCTAGAAAATAGTTTTAGAGGTAAATTAGAATCTATAGAGAATAAAGTTGAGGATAGTCTGAAAACGATGACCGATAATTGCTCGAAGTTAGAGAATAAGATTGGAAATATTGAAGACCGGTTAGAACACCTGGAGATTTTGAAGGAGGAAATAGAAGACGATATACAAGGGAAATTGGAAGAGCATACCGAAAGCATGTTGAAAATTATGGAAGATCGATTTAACAAAATAAAAGACAAGTAGATGAGAAGATCAATAAAGATAGAAGTATTCCAGTGAAATACGAAAATAGTGGAGAAGCAGGCCGAGCAAGGGTCAAACCGCCAACTTTCGATGGTAAAACGGCCTGGTGCACATACCAGAGACAATTTGAAGCTGCAGCTAACGCGAATGGATGGAATAATGAGGAAAAAGCGACGGCCTTGATTGTTGCATTGAGAGGCGAGGCCTTAAATATTTTACAGATTATTCCAACCAGTCAGCAAAATGATTACGGGGCGCTGATAAGTAAATTACAGATGAGATATGGCGACGGACATTTACAACAAGTATATCACGCCCAGATAAAGAGCCGTATCCAGAAAAATTCAGAGACCTTGCAAGAATTTGAAGCTGACATCGCACGGTTGGTAAGGCTGGCGTATCCGACTGCACCGGACAGTTTCCTAGAACAGCTTGCAGTGCAGACGTTCGTAGACGGACTGAGAGATAGTGAGTCCCAGCAAATCTTGCGGTTGGTCCGACCTAAGACCCTGGACGATGCTCTAGCCCATGCATTAGAGTTCGAAGCAGCCAAGCAGGCTTCACATAGGGGTCAGATAAAAATCAGGCGTACCATGGATGATTCCGAGGACAGCACCGAAAATATAGAGGATATAATACGCCGAGTTCTCCAACAACAACAAAATAGAGGACGTAGATGTTGCAATTGTGGCATATTCGCCGCTCTTGTAAGAAGCCTGCTAAGCCAAAACAACAGGAACAGGGAAATCGGGTTGGTGAAAGGGAGCATAAGCCGACCCGCCTAAACAATGCCCCGGAAGTTACCATCCAGACCATCTTGGAGTCCAGCAATATGAATGTCGACGGTAAGATCGATGGGCGGTCGGCTAAAAGGTTGGTCGACACAGGTGCAACCCGTGGTATTGCAAGACCCGATATGGTAAGAGGCAAGACATTACCGACTATGACACGATTACGCACCGCCACTGGGGAGAGTGTACCAACGCACTGCAGAAAGCTGGAGGACCAGGAATGTTGCCGAAAAGCCACTATAACTTATGAGAATTGGCTGCCAGATCATCTGAGACAAGACCAAGAGAACGACCCAGAGCTGAAACTGATTTTAAGATGGAAAGCGGATGGTCGTAGGCCTGGATGGGGAGAACTGTGTCAGATGAATCCAAGGATCAAATCATATTGGGCACAATGGAACTCTCTCCTAATAGAGGATGGGTTGCTAAAGAAGATCCTTGAGAACGAAGAAGGTACCGGATCCAGAAACCAGGTTGTAGTCCCTAGGAGTAGAATACAAGATGTATTGCAGAAGTTACATGATGGGATCTCCGGCGGCCATTTCGGCATCAAGAAGACCCTAGAAAAGGTTCGAGAGCGTTTCTACTGGGTTAATTGTAAGGAGGACGTCAAGGACTAGTGCAGAAAATGCGGACTGTGTGCTTCGGTGAATGGCCCAAGAGGAAGTCGTAGAGCCCCTATGAAACAGTATAACGTTGGTAGCCCAATGGAACGCGTAGCAATAGATATAGCTGGTCCGTTTCCAGAAACTGACGATGGAAACAAGTACATCCTTGTTGCTATGGACTACTTCTCCAAATGGGTGGAGGCTTACGCCATTCCGAATCAAGAAGCCGCAACAGTTGCTGATGTATTGGTCAAGGAGATGTTCTGCAGATTCGGCATGCCTATGGAGCTTCATTCGGATCAGGGACGAAACTTCGAGTCCAGCTTGTTCCAGACCCTATGCGAGTTACTAGGGATCAAGAAGACCAGAACAACTGCTCTCCACCCACAGTCAGACGGTATGGTCGAGAGAATGAATAGGACTGTGGGAAAATACTTGGCCAAGGTTGTCTCCGACCACCAGAGAGATTGGGATAGGTACCTGCATCTATTCACCATGGCCTATAGATCATCCGTGCAGGAATCGACAGGGGAAACCCCAGCATGTATCATGTTCGGTCGAGAGATGAGACTCCCTTGTGACCTGGAGTTTGGGTGTACCCCTGGAACGGATATTGCGGGTGAGGATTACGTGAGCAATCTGAAGGGAGATTGCACTACATCCATGAGAGGGTCCGGAAAAACCTGCAAATTGCAAGTGATCGCATGAAGACTCGTTACGACATCAAGGCAGCAGAAGGTGGATACGAGGTAGGAGATTTGGTATGGTTGTTCAGCCCCCAGAGGAGAAGAGGGCTATCCCCAAAGTTACAGAAGAATTGGGAAGGACCATATAAAGTTGTGAAGAGGATCAACGACGTAGTCTACCGCATCCAAAAATTGCCAAGAGGAAAGAAACGTGTAGTTCATGTGAATCGCCTGGCAAGGTATGAGGCCGATCATAACGCTCAGGACGAGGCGGAAGTGGGAAGGACTACAACTCAGACCACAGATCAAGAGGAATTGAGCTTTAATCAGTTCATGGCAAATTATGGAGAAACCGGAAAAGCGAGGTTCAGGATCACAACCGAGGAGCAACAAGATCTGTTTGCGGTACCGGTAGACTACTCATTGGCGCACTGCGTAGCTGAAGATCTCAACATGTCCAAAGGGATAGCTCTCCTCTTCAAGAAGAAATTTGGTCGTGTAACAGACCTCATGGGACAACAACCTTCCCTTAACCGAATCCTGAAGTTGACCGATGGACCTCGTTATCTCTTCTACATGGTAACCAAGGAAAAAATCTTATGGAAAACCAACTTACCAAGCCATGTGGAGCACCTTGATGAACCTTAGGGACGAGCTGGCTAGAGTAGGTGTGAACAAGCTTGCAGTTCCCAAGCTGGGTTGTGGACTGGATCGTCTGAACTGGAGAGTAGTTCGTAACATGCTGGAGGTAGTTTTCCAGAATACCGATTTCCGAATACGGTTTTGTAGTTTCAACCCGAAAGGCGGTCCCGTAAAGAAAACGGTATCCTGCTATTTCGATCAACAAGGGTTCTGCAGAAATGGGAGCGCTTGCAGATTCAGTCATGAAGGAAAAGTTCGGGGACCGAACGTTCTTTTAAGGAGGGAGCAATGTAACAAAACCGAATATGTACCGTCTAATTACTGCTGCGTCAGCGCAGGGATTAAGAAACATGAAAGGGACCGCTCGCCATAAAGCTGTCACATAAAAACGTTTAATGATGGCATATTTATGAGACATCAAGAGGCCGCGACGAATACTCTGGAATGTGAAGCATCTTTCTGGCAACTTCTAGAAAAAACAGCGCCGGATATAAATGACTGAAGCCGATTCATGGATTCATTCATGGATAGAACTTGCGACGAATAAACAGGTGTTCCTAGTGAAATTCTGTAGATAAATTGTGTATATAAATTATTGATTATTGTTAGTTAAGTGTGAATATAAATTAGTTTAAAGAAGACTTGTAGTGTTTTTTCTATTTCGCTGAGGAAAAACGTAACAGTATGGTCTATTTCATTGCATGCCTCTATGTATTTGTGAGATATAAATTGAAGAACTATTGTGGGAATATTCAATAATTTTTTTTTCAATCTAGGATCCTTGTATTCACGGTACAACTGTCTCTTCAATCTGATCAGTTTCAATATGAATGGTGATAATGACTGCATCGACATATTTGAAGTGAGACAGACCATCAACGTTCTTAGTTCTCACCTACCTCGCCCTCGCTACGCTACACCGCCTCAACAACCCGTCGTCTATACTAGTACAAATTTTTTCCGGACATCATATCGCGTCATGAACGGCCAGACCCCCTCGCCTCATTCGAAGTGTTACAATGTACCGCTTCAGTACAAAAATGAGGCACCTCTTACAAACTCAATTTTAAGATGTGTACTACCCAATACTACCCCTGAAGCACATCACTGACGGATGTCAATCTTATCTACTTCGTCTGTGGGCTTGTATTAACAAAAGAAAGATAGTTCATCTGCATTTTTGCCTGACAAAACCGATTTCATACAAAATTTTAAACTTTTCGTATATCCATAACCCCATATGGGACCCCCCGTAGCACGACACTGACGGATATCCATTTTTTCTTACTTCGTCTGTGAAATGTATGAACAAGAAAAACATAATTCAATTTCGTTTTTGCCTGACAAAACCGATTTCATAAAAAATTTTGAACTTTTTGAATATTCATAACACCATATGTGACCCCCTGTAGCACGTTACTTTAGGATGATAATGTCTGTGAGCTTGTATGAACAAAAGACATATAATTACGTTTTCGCCTGACAAAACCGATTTCATAGGAAATCACTCCCTGGACCACGGAAACAGAGAAGGTTGCAACCCTCGATTTTTCCCCTTGTCGCATGGTTTTCGTACGGCATTCTGGAATAATTGATTAAAAGTAGTATTGAAATAATATGAAACAGTTGCTGTACAAAATCAAATGACCCAATTTACTATGGAAATTGTAGGAAAATTTTAAAAAAATTTGACTTTGTGCCGCCCATTTTTTACGGCACTGCGCATTTTCTTATTACTATCGATGGATCTGTCGATGGTAAGAAAGCCGTAAGATAAATCCCGATATTTTGTTTTTTTTTTCTTTGAAATATTCGATTCATCATTAGATTTTCGTCGGACCTCGACAAGGATTTATTTATTTAGCGTATGGCATACATGGACACATTTACATCACGTCACACAACACACAAGTGTACATCCAAAAATAGGAAAAAGTACAAACATTAATATAAACATAAATATAACACGTTGAAGTTAAACTTTAAAATCGAGGCCATTAATCCAGTCCAGCACAGAGTCAGTGGCCTCATAGAAATCGCTCATTTCTTCTCCGTATGCAGTACGTATTGCACCATTGCAATATGGTGGACAGTCTGGCGAACGGGTGTCATTGCAGCAACGCTTTTCAGCAACGGATTTCGAAAGCTGCTTTATATTTACGATTGCGTGTCATTTGTAATCGGTTGAATGAAATTACCTGATTTTTTTCGGGAACTATCATATCTTTTGTACTTCATTAGGGAACCACCTACATAAAAAAGACTCCCCAGCAACCCCCCACAAAACCTCCAACATCAAAAAATAATTTATTTTGCGATATAATTATGTCAGTTTATTCAATATAATCTACTGAATCCAGCACATATACTGAAATAATTTATGTCCCCCCGCTTACCACCGCATAGCCCCCTCGAATTCAAAAATTCGACGGACAGTGAAACTGCGCATTGCTGGCGATTTTTCGATGAAATTAGTATATTTGTAAAACGTCGAATATAATCTATAGGATGAAATAATTTGTGACCCCCCGTAATCCCCCTAAAGCACGACAGAAAAAATCCCCGAAAGCTGACGATGGCAAAAACTAGATGGAAACGGCCGTTGCTGGATATTTGTTTCGCGAAATGAGTCTTCCTCAACTCATTCAATAAGCCCCATATAATGAAATAATTTGTGACCCCGCGCTTCAATCAGAATTGCCCCCCTTTAGAATTCAAAAATTCCGTTGCAACGGCCGTTTCCACCTAGTTTTTGCGATCGTCAGCTTTGGGGGTTGTTTCTGTCGGCTTTATGGGGATTACGGCGAGTCACAAATTATTTCATCCTATAGATTATATTCGACCTTATACAAAGATACTATTTTCATCGAAAAATCGCCAGCAATGCCCAGTTTCAGTGTCCGCCGAATTTTTGAATTCGAGGGGGCTATTCGGGGGTAGGCGGGGGTCACAAATTATTTCAACATATAGATGGTATTCAACGATATACAAGGATGCCATTTCCATCAAAAAATCGCCAGCAACGCACAGTTCCTCGTGCTACGGAATTTGAAATTTTTTAATTCTACAGGGGGGCAATTCTGATTGAAGCGCGGGGTCACAAATTATTTCATTATATGGGGCTTATTGAATGAGTTGAAGAAGACTCATTTCGCGAAACAAATATCCAGCAACGGCCGTTTCCATCTAGTTTTTGCGATCGTCGGCTTTGGGAGGTTGTTTCTGTCGTGCTTTGGGGGGATTACGGGGGTCACAAATTATTTCATCCTATAGATCATATTCGACGTTATACAAAGATACTATTTTCAACGCAAAATCGCCAGCAATGCGCAGTTTCACTGTTCGCCGAATTTTTCAATTCGAGGGGGCTATGTGGTTGTAAGCGGGGGGGTAACAAATTATTTCAGTATATGTGCTGGATTCACTAGATTATATTGAAAAAACTGACATAATTATAACGCAAAATAAATTATTTTTTGATGTTGAAGGTTTTGTGGGGGGTTGTTGGGGGGTCTTTTTTATGTAGGTGGTTCCCCCCACTAATGAAGTACAAAAGATATAATACTTCCCGAAAAAAATCAGGTAATTTCATTCAACCGATTACAAATGACACGCAATCGTAAATAATAAAAATAATATATATTTATTCTCATAAACTTCATACACAAGTCAATCGGTATAGAGAATACGTCAAAAAAAAACACAGCAAAATAATATATACATTCCTGACTAAATGATAAATTTGCAAGGAACGTTCAGATCTTATTCTGCAAGAAATTCCTGGACAGTGTAAACCAGCTTTCGAAATCCGTTGCTGAAAAGCGTTGCTGCAATGACACCCGTGTCTGGCGAGGCTCTCCGCAGTCACAGGTTGGTGTTTCGGTGAGTCCCAACTTATAGAGTGAGTCACGGCAAATACCGTGAGAAGTTCTTATACTGTTACGTGTTTTCCATTCGTGGCGAGGCAGCTCCATACCTGGTAAGGACACTGTAGGATCAGTTATGTGATCAGCCTGGGCTGGTTTCGAGGCTTCCCAGCATTCTCTCCATTTATTGGCCGCATTGAAATTATCTCTCACAAGTTTTTCTGCTAGTAATATTGGGGGAGATCTAGACTTCAATCTCTGTAGGCTTCGGGAAGGTCACATATATTGGAAGTAGAGGATTTGTTTTTTTTTTATATTCCCTAACTGGGCTCTCTTATCTGCGGATGGAAGGGGTTGCAATATGGGTTAGAACAGGGAGCGAGGGCAGAGGTGTGCTCTTTAGACAGCCACTAATTAGCCTCATTGTCTCATTGAGTTTGGTATCGATTATCTTTACGTGGCAGCTGTTTATCCAGACTGGGGCGCAGTACTCGGCTACTGGGTAGACAAGGCTGAGCGCTGAGGTTTTAAGAGTGGATGCATTCGCGCCCCCTCGCTTGTTCTAGATCATTAAACTAATAGAATAGTGATATTTTATCAGAATGTTCTATGATTCGATCATTTTTTCACAAATGTTAGAATTGCTGTCACAGTCAAATTCTTCCGCTCCTCTTTGAGATCAAGAATGGTTACGTTTACCACTATTATAGTGAAGTGCTCATTATCACAGACCCCCGATGCCATTCAGAAATTTTCGCTGTATCCACAGCTAGAAGTGAGGCGTTATATTTCCTGCTATACTCTCATGCAGGTGCAGAAATATCACAAACATGAATCGTTTTGCCAAAATAAAATACGTCGTCAATTCTATTCCTAAAATAAAATATCGGCAAGGGCAAATACTGTAATAATGATACACTGATAACTCTTGAGTGCTTATTTTGAATTCAAGATATAAGTTCATTGATTCTTTCATATTCTTTGTGGTTGTTGCTTCAGAGTCCAGGAAATGTCCTTAGAATATGGGTCCAAAGACCTGACCTCACGGTAATGCTTTTCTACATTTTTCAACTGCTTGGAGATAAACTTGAATTGATATTTATTTAGTTGTCTCAGTTTGGTTTTTGAGCAGAATTTTCAAAATATACTTTTCAAGCAATATTAAATACTTCGGTACAAGGTCAAAAAAATTCCCCACCTGTTGGCTAAAGGGCCCTCTTGGATTAGGGTTTGTGGTAGGAATAAATGAAATAGAAGGATTATTGGGGTAGAATGAAGATCGATCACAGATGTTGGATGTAGCCCAATAATCATTCTACACGTGTTCCATCAATAATTTCTCCTCATCAACTAGAAATAAGTGATATTGTTTCACAATAATATCTGATTAGTATACTATATATTTCCAGACAACTTTAGAATGATGCTTAATATTTTTTAGGTAACATCATGAAATTCATATGTGATGATGGTGCCACAGTATATAAATTAACAGATTTTGGAGCCGCAAGGGAGCTTCAAGATGGTGAGGAGTTCAAGTCTTTGTATGGAACAGAAGAGTATTTACATCCAGATATGTTTGAACGCGCAGTATTACGAAAACCAGTCAACAAAACATTCAGTGCCACTATTGATTTGTGGTCTATTGGTGTAACAATCTACCATGTTGCCACTGGGAATTTACCATTTAGACCACACGGAGGACGAAGAAATAAAGAAACAATGTATTATATCACTACCAAGAAAGAGAGTGGTGTGATATCTGGTATTCAGACTAACGAAAATGGCCCTATTGAATGGCAGCGAGAGTTGCCAACAAGTTGCCAACTAAGTGCTGGTTTAAAGAAAATTGTTACACCACTTCTTTCAGGTTTGTTAGAGTTAGATCCAAATAAAATATGGACTTTTGATAGATTCTTCAAAGAAGTGACCAATGCTTTGTCCAGAAAAGCAGTTAACATTTTTCATGTTAATAAAGCACAAATGCTCAAAGTATATATACATCCTGATGAAATGTATAATAATTTACGTTATTTCATAAAAGAACAAACCAATATCGAGGAGGGGAACCAACTGATGATATTCCAAGGAAAACTTTTTTCCAGTTTTTTTGAAGACAACACAAGAGCGTCTGGATTTCCTGTGACTACAGAAACTAATCCTTTATTTTTATTCAATGAAATAAACAATAACGTAACTATTGATTCATCCGTAGAAATCCCTATATTCCACAAGTTTTCGGATAATGTACACTTAGAAAATGATGCAGCACAATCTAAATTAGCCTGTAGTATAGGGCATTTGTGTAAGAGGCATATTGAGAGGTATTCATGGGCTTCACAACTTATGGAATATGCTGTTGACAATTTTTCAAAATATATAAATTCTAATCTTAGCGAGCTTAATGTAATAATACAGCATGTAGTGGAAATGAACAAACTTCACAAGACTAATGCCGAAATGTTACAATTCTGTAAATATATCAGTAGGATTTTATTCAATAAGGATTCTAAAATACACGATACTGAATACACCAGAAAGTTGGAAACTCTCGATTCTACTTTGAGTGAATGTGCGTCCAAAGTCTTCCAATTGCACCAACGTTACTGCATTGAAAATACTTTGAAACTTGAGTGGGATACTTCAATTAGGTCAGCTACAAATCCATGGAAAACAAAAGCTCCCACTAAAGCTCAAACTCTTGTTGAACACTTAAGAGACTCTTGGCAGCATCTGGTAAGAGATCGGGCTACAAGAACCTTGTCTTTCAACGATGAACAGTTTCATATTCTTGAAGGTATCAAAATCACACAAACTATAAATAGAGTTAAAATTCTACTTGATATGGAAGTGTATCCACAATACTCTCAACTGTCTGATGCTTTGAGTGATTGGTACAAGATTGCTCAGACTGTTTATCTACAAACAAGCATGATACTAAAGAAAGACGTAGATAATATTAGCAGGGGGCTCACGGACTTCGGAGTATCCTTTGCAATAGACAAATTGGAATATACTGAATTGGTTACTCAACAATTAAATGCATCAAAGCAGAATAGAGAGGAAGACAATGATTATAAAATTAGGAAACAAAGTATCAGAGCATTATCTAAAGCTCACAAAATGCTTGAAAATGAAATAAAAAATAATTTAGTAACAAATTCAGAATTGCTAACGGAAATTCTTCAAATTACAGAAGTACGATCATTTGCTTTCGACTCTCTTCATTGAGTATTTGACTATTGTACCGTTAGGAATGCTATATTACAAGCGTTGAGTGAGATTTTAATAAATTTTCGAAATGGTTTGTAGAAAAATTCAACGTAGCTAGAAGAACTGTACTAAGGTAATCAAGATCCATTATTTTGTACCATATTTCAATCAATATACAGAATATCCCCATGTTAAGATTTTGATTTCCATAATTTGAAATATTTTATGTAGCACAGATGCTATTCAAATATAAGAAAAGGCACTATATCTTCATTATTATCTAATATTATCTGGTATATCATTAATGTCATAAACAGTTGGACCAAAAAAATTCTTTACAAAATTACCTTTTTAGACTTTCATCCAATTCAATATTCATTTGATTTATTTATAGCATATTTCAACTTGTTGATCACTTGCAGGAGAGTCTGCAAGAATTTCAAATCTATTCAATGATGTACATGGTTGAATGAAAGATGCAGTAAGGTCTAAATAATATTTCTACATATAAATGACTAAATTATGGAATTTCATATAGGGCTTTCCAACCTGCTGTCACGATCAGCTGTTTAATGGCCGCTGTAGGAAAAACAAAGCCTTTGTTTACAAGTAAATAGTTGTGTTATTTGTAAAAATTAGTAAAATTAGTAAAATGCCTAATTTTTGTTGTATTGTTGGCTGTGGAAGTGTAGGGACCCGTGACAGTGTTAGATTTTTCCGAATTCCTGCTATTTTGAACTTTAAGCATAAGATTGAAATGAACAAACTGTCGGTTTTAAGACGAGATCGTTGGATAAATGCTATACATCGAAGTGATCTGACACTCACAAAGCTCAAATACTCATTAGTATGCTCAAAGCATTTAATTTCAGGTAAAAACTTGATTGTTTGACTGTTTTATATGCACTGAAAGCTTAATTTATTTAAGGAGCTCCAGCAGATCTAATGGACATGTTAAACCCAGACTGGGTTCCTCACTGAATTTGGAATATGAAAAACATGGTAGTACATGTTCAGAAGATGCTGAAAAAGCTTAATCGTTTCAAACGAAGAAAAACCAGAGATATGTTAAAAGATGAGGTAAGGCATTGAATCATTGCATGAATCGAGTAGTGCTAAGGTAAGATAATATGGTTGAAATAAAAGTGTTACCATTGTATATTATAGTATATTACTATAATAATTCTAATCATTTAATCTCTTGTCTTCTGTCTGTAATCAAATTTTCAGAGGTAATTGGGCAGTGTTTATGTATTAATCAATTTGTATTGATAGTTTTTAAATGAATAGGTACATTGTGCTAGCAATAACCAACCTTCAACATCTTGTGAAGAAGATACTTTGAAAGCATTGCCTGATGAAGATTTGAATTCAAGAGCTGTTCAGACAGATATCGATAGTGAAGAGATGATAGGATTGCAACTCTTGAGAAGTCGGCAGCATTATTTGGAAACGAGGTTCATTAAAACATCCTTCACGATGGAAAGTTTCAAAAGTGATGATACTCGTACAAAGTATTATACGGGACTGTTGTCCCGATGTCTCTTTTGAGCACACAAGATGAGCAACCGATTTTGGATGAAATTGTTCATGTTTCATGTGCTTTGAATAATTTATGCCCATCAGTTGTTCCTTTATAAATAAAAAAAAACATTTCAATAAATTATGTAGTTTCTTTACGAGATATATCTCCATCAAAATAGTCACAATTAATTAGCATTCAGGTCTTATATTAAAGAACAATGATAAAGAATTACTACTTACTATAAAAAAAATATTTATTTTGCACTCATTCCAAGATAAATATAATTAGAATTTTTATAACAGCATTATTGAAGAAATTATAACGATAAATGATCTGGGGTTGTATTCTCTAAATAATGTGTTGCAACATCAGGATACTTTTGCTGAAGTTTATGGAAATATTCACTCATTTTACGTATAACAACAGAAATTATATACGTTAGAAATTAGAGTATTAAGCACTCTATTTCAAATAATTCGCTTTATAAATTATCTTTTCAACAATCGTCCACTATTCTTTAACAATCATTTCACCGAAAGAACAAACTTCGAAAGGAATATGCGATCGTTTTATCTTAAATCTTTCATTACAAAAATGATAAAACAACACAGCGTTCAATGCAAACAAACGTTTGTTTTTCCTACAGCGGCCATTTTGACACATTTGAGGTTAGAACGTTGGAAAGCCCTATGGGATCATCAATAGCCCATTTTATGAAGGAAATGCGATATTTCAATCAATCAACGCTATTTATAATAACATTAACGTATTAAGAACATTAACAAGATAGCATGAGTATTTTCTATTATTCATAATTATTCTACAGTTTGGTTAAAATTTCTTCACAATATTCCTAGCAATATTTCGATGGTCCAATGATCAAAGAGCCATCATAGTGGTTTTGGGACAGAAGGTAGATTTGGGTCGATGCCAGGATTTAATCAGGCCTCAATCCGCCTACTCCTGATTAAACCGTGATAACCACTAAGGCCCGGTTGTACAGTCCGAGTTCAAGCTTAGTTCAAGACTGAACCCAACTCAAATAAGAAATATCTGTTGTACAGTGCGAGTTCAAGGCTGAACTTCACTCAAACCGACCCTCAAGTTGAACTTCCAAAATCGGGCGCTCAAGCCTGGTTCAACAGAAATTTCAGTTCAATCATAGAGTTCAATTTACAATTTATAGGTTATATAGTATGTCAAATAGTTGTAGTTGAAAGGCTTGCTAAGGTAGTATTTTCGTGAATGAGTTGTGTACGTGTTTCACTCAAAAACAGAATTTTTTAATATGAAATTAATAGAAATGGATTTTCAACTCGACAATAATCTTGCGGAATTGACCGATGATGAAGATTTTGTGGAAGCAGTGAATTTTACTATGAATTCGAGTAGAATGCCGAAGAAATATAGGGTGAGAATGAATTATTTCGAGGTCTGGAATGAAACTGAATTTTTACAAAGATTCCGTTTATCAAAAGATGGAGTACGTTTTGTGGTATCCCAGAACATCTACTTGATTGAATTTCACATACTTTGCAGGTCCTCCGCCTGTGCCCAGCGCATAGCATTTCTCATCTGAGAATTTTTTTTTGTGCGTTTCATCAAGTTTTCGTATTTTTTTTTTAAACAAAGGGAGTCTCGGAATATTAGTCCACTTTCACTATTGAACTCCCATTCTATTCTCTTCCAGTATTCACCTTTCATTTTATTTATATTACTATCAGTTTGTTTATTTTCAATTATATTGCTGTATTTTTTAATAAGATTTATTAAAATGTTCTCTTCGGAGCACGTGAAATTTGCGCTTCGCTTTACGTCTGACATTATTACTGATACTTTTTAGGGTTCCGTACCTCTAAAGGAAAAAACGGAACCCTTATAGGATCACTTTGTTGTCCGTCCGTCTGTCAGGATCCTTTTTCTCAGGAACGCGTGTTAAGCTGAAATTTATACCAATTACTCAGGTCTACTGTCCCTTGAAGCTGTGAAAAAATCAAACTTCTATGTCAACGCAATCAAAAGATACAGCAATTTAAGCTGCATATTTTGAAACTCGCAAGTACTCGCAAGGGAATCAAAACCTAAAGGGTACTTCCAGTCGACCTGGAATCTTGAAATTTGGCATGAAGCAACGTTTTATAGCACACATAAAGGAAAAATTCCGAAAACCATAAATTTTTAGTTACATCACATAATATATTTTTTTTAATAATTTTAAACTTACTACCCATTTCCTCATAAACGCGTAGAGGTATTAAATTGAAATTCATACCAAATACTCAGGTCTATAATACCTTTAAGCTGCAACAAAATCAAACTTCTATGTCAACGCAATTAAAAGAAACAGCAATTTAAGCTGCATATTTTGAAACTCGCAAGTACTCGCAAGGGAATCAAAACCTAAAGGGTACTTCCAGTCGACCTAGAATCTTGAAATTTGGCATGAAGCAACGTTTTATAGCACACATAAAGGAAAAATTCCGAAAACCATAAATTTTTAGTTACATCACATAATATGTATTTTTTAATAAATATAAACTTATTACTTTTTTCCTCATGAACGCGTAGAGCTATCAAGTTGAAATTCATATCAAATACTTAGATCTAATTGCCTTTAACCCGTGAAAAAAAAAATTTTAAGTCAACGCAAAAGTACAACCATTGATACCGCATATTTTAAAACTCGCAACTACACGCAAGGGAATTGAAACCTAAAGACCACTTCCCGTTGACATAGAATCTCGAAATTTGGTAAGAAGCAATAGCTTACAGCACAGGTAACAGAAAAATTCCGAAAAGCTTAAAATTTTAAGTAGTTATACCACCAAAAAAAAATTCCATAGTTATGACTTGATTGTCGTAACGAACGAACTTTGTAAACCTTGCAGGTTTGTACGAAACCCTCGGTGCGCGAGTCCGACTCGCACTTGGCCGGTTTTTTTTTCAATCACAACCACAACAGCACTCATCAACTAATCTTGTTCAAATAGAACAACTGAAATTTTTAAAATTATATCTGCGCTCCTGTCTTAGAAGAATTTTAATTCTTCTTCTTTTTTCCATTTGTCCAAAATTTGTTACTATTCGTATCAAAAACGCATGTCTCAAAAGAAGCGACGTTGCCATTTTCTGAAGAATTGTACTCAAGGAAAGTTCACTTGAATTCGCCTCAAACATAACCTGTACAACCGGATGACATATCTGAACCTAGCTCAAGAGTGAACCGAGCTCAGTTGAGCTTCGAATTGAGTTGTGCCCGGTTGTACAGTCCGAGTTCAAGCCTAGTTCAAGACTGAACCCAATTCAAATAAGAAATATCTGTTGTACAGTGCGAGTTCAAGGCTGAACTTCACTCAAACCGACCCTCAAGTTGAACTTCCAAAATCGGGCGCTCAAGCCTGGTTCAACAGAAATTTCAGTTCAATCATAGAGTTAAATTTACAATTTATAGGTTATATGTCAAATAGTTTTAGTTGAAAGGCTTGCTAAGGTAGTATTTTCGTGAATGAGTTGTGTACGTGTTTCACTCAAAAACAGAATTTTTTAATATGAAATTAATAGAAATGGATTTTCAACTCGACAATAATCTTGCGGAATTGACCGATAATGAAGATTTTGTGGAAGCAGTGAATTTTACTATGAATTCGAGTAGAATGCCGAAGAAATATAGGGAGAGAATGAATTATTTCGAGGTCTGGAATGAAACTGAATTTTTACTAAGATTCCGTTTATCAAAAGATGGAGTACGTTTTGTGGTTTGTGGTACCCTATCTATTCTCTTCGAGTATTCACCTTTCATTTTATTTATATTACTATCAATTTGTTTATTTTCAATTATATTGCTGTATTCTTTAATAATATTTATTAAAATGTTCTCTTCGGAGCACGTGCAATTTGCGCTTCGCTTTACGTCTGACATTATTACTGACATTTTTTTTTCAATCACAACCACAACAGCACTCATCAACTAATCTTGTTCAAATAGAACAATTCAAATTTTTAAAATTATATTTGCGCTCTTGTCATAGAAGAATTTTAACTCTTCTTCTTTTTTCCATTTTTCCAAAATTTGTTACTATTCGTATCAAAAACGCATGTCCCCAAGAAAGCGACGTTGCCATTTTCTGAAGAATTGTACTCAAGGAAAGTTCACTTGAACTCGCCTCAAACATAACCTGTACAACCGGATGACATATCTGAACCTGGCTCAAGAGTGAACCGAGCTCAGTTGAGCTTCGAATTGAGTTGTCACTGTACAACCGGACCTAAAAGAACATGCGCTAACTAGGCCTCAATCTGCCTACTCCTAGTTAAAGTGTTAAAAAATAAACAGTATAAAAACATGGAACGAATATATAATTATACTTAAACAACACAGCACATAAACTAAGCACAGTACTACATTATGTCGGTTACTCTCTGTTACTCTTGCTACTCTCCTTTCGGTCGAGCTTCCTCGACTATATATAACCTAAAGAAAAACAGTTACGTGCGGTGCTTATTCCGTGGAGCCATCTATCCGCCTTGGTAGGGTTGACACCTAGGTGGCGTATATCCGTTAGGGGTAGCTTAACATGGTTGGCATCGCCACCATGACCGTAACCCAGTAATCGGTAGTCTGCGCATATTGTGGGAACAGATTAATTTCCACAGGGCGCGCCACCGTGACGGTGAAGAAGTAATCCCCACAGTGGCAACATTCATCACCCCAGTTGCTGATAGTAGGTTTGTTCGGGTGGCAGTTCCCAGTTGTACTGGGGTCACAGAGAGCCAGGTTCTGTAACTCTTGGAATCGTCGCAAGTTGTTCTATGACACGAACGGGTGAGAACAGGTGGGAACAGATGATTTCAAAACGATTTCGTTAAGTGCATAGATAAGTGAAAGTAAGGTTATGTTGTACATCATGGATCATATCATGGATAGTGTTACAAAGATATTGAATAACTTATTCAATATCTTTGTGTTATTAATACGGTGGAAATACGTTAGAAATTACGAATATTAAAATTGAACAATTTTTTTTTGTCATAAATAAATAAACATAAACATATCCATATAAATAACTATAAATATAATTTATATGTAATGAAATATTTAAATAAATGATTTGATTTAATTATAATTTGAAATTTCAATATATGTAGTACTGGTCATCAGTGGAGAAATTATTTTTGTTAGTTCATATCTGGGTTAAACTGTGAATTCTTCTGTTATTTTATTGTAATTTTGGTGGAAACTGTGTACAGAAAATTTTATATAATAGAATTAGGTAATTGTATATGGAACTGGTGGCATTTGGGATATAAATAAAAATATTTTCTAACAATTTTCATAGCTTTGTAATTACTTTTTAAATAAGAATTGTTTTAACAAGTCGTTGTGTTCTTGAAAGAGGTCATTCCTCCGTTTCCTTCCTAAATTTGCAATATATTTTGAGTGGTTAAAAAATAAAGATACTACAATCACGAAATAACAAAAATAAATATATAGAATATATATACGAAATATCGTATATATAAATAATATAAAATAATTATCTTACATACTTTGATCAACAACTATGCAATTATTTTATTCATCTATTGCAAATGATCCTTCCTTTTCTTTGAGATAAAAAAATTTTGAGAAGCTATTATAACGAATTAATTAAAAATTTATACTCACACAACATCAAATATATTCAAAAACAGCTATGCGAATATCCTAGTCACCAAATATATAACTTAATTGCCAATTAGAACTACTGAAAATTTGAATCACCGATGATTTGAATTTACCGCTTCTTCTGTTGTACCTTGTACCATCTCTAGATCAGGAACCGTAAGAACAGTAACGAACAGTTCCGAAATCAAATGTTCCGACCACACGAACGACAAGGAACTCCTGTTCCGTCCCAGACGAACGGATGGGAACCACAAATTACAGTTCCGAACTGCCACGCGAACAAACCTAGTATCACCTTTACGGCAATCTCTCAAACAACTCGACCAGGATTCGAACCCTGTGAGCATGGAATAGCTTGACAAGGGAAGGTGTTAGCAACCATAGACTACCTATAGATAGGCAACTCTGGCATGAATATTGGTCCCGGCTTAGAGCTCAACTTACAGCGCCATCTTTCGTCATCTTAGAGTTGATTACAGATTCCATTCGCACAACGTTCCGTCTCGTGGCGCCCTCTAGTGCATTTTATAAGAGTTATCATAGGATTCCACGCAAGCGCAGGTTGAATCCCATATTTTTATTGGATTTGAAAACAAATACATTTGAAATGGCCATAATTCTTTTAATCTGTTGTAGATTGTCACAATTTCAATAAAAAAATATCATTTGATCAGAAAATTGTGACAATTTGCAGCAGATTAAAAGAATTATGGTCATTTCAAATATATCTGCCTTTCAAATCAAAGAACATACTAATCTTTAGAGGATGAAAGGAAATAAACAAAAAAGAACTTTAGAAATATATTTATAATGCAGTAAATTATCAATTTACAAAAATTTCAATATCGAGGGAAAGAATAAACGAACCAAGAATAATTATGCAACAATTACTCATCAAGTTATGAAAATACATTGAAAGAATAAATTAGAATATTAGTGACAGATACATCAATTCAAGCATGAAATGCATTAGATTTATACTTTTATGACAAAAACAATTTCTAAAAGTCTATTTTCTTTTAGATACTTTTTCGGATGCCATCTTCATTATTGGATCATAAGATCTTATTGTTTTTTTTACCGATAAAATTTTATAAATAGTTCTGTCATAAAAGTACAGAAATAATATCATGGCAAAATCAATAAACTTATTAACTGAAATTCCTTGAATTTGGCGTTTCAACGGTAAATCTCACATATCCGTTGAAGTATTCTAGGAATCTTCTGATAGACGATTTTTATGAAACCTACTATAAGTGGAATACCCAAAACTATAATCAATGACCATGAGCAGTTCACTTATATATAAATACCTTGTTGCCTCAAAGTTTCTTCAGGAGTTCTGGAGGGTAGACAAAATATGCTTACATAATCTGAAAGATTATTGAAATTACAAAAATGATAATCATAGGGAGTAGAATGAATTACTTGGCAAATGAAGTGTTGGTAGAGCAAATCTTTTCAGCTTTCCATGAGGGTCTATACAATCCATATGAAAATGCTTTATGCAAATAACACTTTTGGATTAATGAAAACATGGATTTCTGATTCTTTCCAACTAAACATTTCTAACACCCTCAACTTGTGTAATGAAAAACCTAGAAAGAAAACAGTGTTAGAAACTGTCCCAAATTTTTACTAATCAGAAATTACTACACGAATATGAAATTGCTACAGAAAAATATTAATTCACAGTACATTTTTAGTGAGTTATAAGTTAATCCAAAACCACTACTTATATGAATGCAACACATACCTTTTGACATTACTATCACTGTAGCAATTGGGAACACAGCAAGAATAAACCATTTCATTCAACCAGTTCATGCCATAGATAAGTTCATGCTCATCATAAAATAGTTTCTTACTCTTCATAAAGTCCACCAAGAGTGAGGTCCGATAAAATCCGTTTTTACCGATCACTACTGAGAAGTCCTAGTTTACCGATCCGAGCTTTTGAGACGACAACCGCTCGTCGAAGAAAAACGTGACCACCTTTGTAGTAGGCGAGTTCCCACCCCCTGTTAGCAACCCTAGTCTACTCACGCAGCATACATTAATTTTACCCCGATGCCGAAGATCTCGACCAATCAGGAAACGAAGCGCGCTTGCTGTCAATGAGAGAGAGGACTATAGGCCCTCTTTGTCATATTTTCAACAGTTCGTTTTGACCATAGACCTTATATACTAGTATATAACGTCTATGGTTTTGACAATCAGCCATTTAATTCGAATTTATACTTTAGCTAGAAGTAATTATTGGATATTTTTGTTAGCGTTAGCAACGTCTTGATATTTGAAAATTGCAGTAAGAGTAATTTTTATTATCTTTCATCATGGACGGAGAAAAGTAAGTATTGTATTTATCTATTATTTTGTAGAAAATGCACTAAACCAATTTATTTGGAAACTTTAATTTTCAGGGATAAACTGAGTTCTCAAATTTGTTCAAAACAATTATCTTCTGCTTCGACGAAATGTCGTCATATGCGGAATATTCATCATCCAGATCTTATTCCAAAGCAATTAAAGCATTTAAAATGCCCAATTTGCCCAGAAGAAAAGAAAATTGCTCTTGAGTCCCATAAGGCTTTGGATATTCATTTAGAGCAAATTCATTCCATTAACATCATAAAATCACAGTTGACTTTTAAAAACGAAGAAGAATTTGAGGCTTGGCGAGCATTGGAGAATAGAAGTGTCGATTACATAAAACGAAGATATCGGAAAAGCAGTGATGGATTAGTAATTTATTTTGAATGTATAATCGCAGTAATTATTCAGGTTTGTTTCTTTATGTTTTCCACCAGTTTGATATAATGAGTTCGTTTGAAATCATGGTGATATTAGGAAACCGGATATGTAAGTCAATGTAGCAAACGCAGCATGAAAACTGGAGGAAGTATCAGAATATCTGGGTTCTGCCTTTCTAGAATTCCTGTGAAGATAAGTAGTACAGGTAAGTTTTTTAGTTATTCATTTGTGTTAAACTAGAAATATGATCCAATATTTCATTTGTATATTTTAGCTGTGAATGTAACATTCGTAGAAACACATTTAGGTCATGAGGATGAACTACACTCTAAACGTTTGAGTAAGGATGATCAGAAATTCATTGCTGACGAATTGGAAGTTGGAATTACAAAGGAGAGCATTTTACAGCTTCTAAAAATGTTACAGAAGAAAAACTGCAAAGAATTAATGTACTCGCAAGGGCAGATCTTTCTTATATTATGCGAAAATTCAATATTGAAGAAACCAAAACATGATGATGACATGCTACGGCTTTAAAAGTTAAATTAGATTAATCTAATAAAATTTCTAATTTTTCCATAGTTTCTGACAGTAAATTTCAAGTAAGTCTTTGTAAAAGTCAGACATGTGTTTTTCATAGTAGTTGATTGTAGATGGAGTTAAACCAAAGCATTATGAAACTTAAATCGTTGCATGAGAGTGATATTGGACGTATAATGAAATTGATTGATGAAGCACATGATTTGACACATGGTACTGGTGCAACTAGAAGAAAAAGAAAAATGGAGAAACAATTATATTTCCCAAAACATAGTAGTTGAATTTAATATTTTGTAATTTCTTTCTCTTCCAAGATAGTTTATTCATTAAATTTGATTCAAAGGTGTTGAGGTAGCAGTTCTGTAAGCTTATTCAATGACGCCTGTTTTCAAGAACAAGAAAATTCTAATAAGATGCATGGTGAAGATCAGTTTAAAAAAAGGGAAATTGATCTCATATGTGGGTTTTGCCGCTGCTTGATAGATGGAGGTGCTAGGATTTTGATGACATGTTTAACTTAAAATTATCATTCACCATTTGACTAAGCAAAAATTGAATTTTCTCTCCAATCTAAGAATTATACTGCATTTTTATTTGAACAGAATGTAAATATCAATAAATATCATGAAATATATCAGCACCTTCGAAATAATGCATTTTCCAACAAACCTGATCATGTAAAGAAAACAATGAGTGTAATATATTGATACTGACTTTTTAGTGTTGCTTCAAGTGCCTTATGGACAATAAGATATTTCGATAAATTTAAAACAGAAAATAGTATATGTGGTCATACTATATGGTACGTTCACATATGCACCATTTATCCTTGTTTGTAACTCACAACATATCATTTTATTTGAAATGCTGCAATGAGTAATGAAAGTTTGAGTGTTTTGTTCAAATATACTGTGAAACATTTCAATTTGTTTTATTGTCATGAATTGGAAATGTGCATTAAATTAATTATACTACCGATATTGGCCCCTGTTGAGCATCATGCGATATCTTAGGAGTAATTAAATTATTTTTATAAGATACAAAAATTTTGACCAATTGTAAAGGATACTTGGAACTTATTGCATAAATGATCAAAAAAATACCTACAATAACATTAATGTCTGTTTTCGCACCATACAAAATATTAACTTAGTATAATTCGAAATGAAATAAGAATTTATTGATGCTACAAGTATTAGCTTTATTCATCAATCAAATATTTTGTGTTTACTTGTTTCAAAAAATTTTGAGGATATAGGTAACTTATTGCTGGTTTATTTTTATTATCATCCCCTACAAATATTTATCATCACTATAGAAACTGATATGGCACTCCGTATTTACACTGTTTTTTACTTGAACTAGTTTTCATCAACAGATTCATGCTTAAGCTGGAAATATGGAACCCTGAAAAATTCAGTATAATCCAAGAGGAATTGTCATCCATTTCTTCATTAGGCTGGACTTTACCCTATGACTTTACCTTATCCCCAGTGGGCGCCCACAGATGAGAATTTTCTGTTGACTTTTGACACTGCGGCAGAAAAATGGGAAGATGTCATAGAAATGTGTTTATTATCGCTTATCCAATGAATTAGAAACATTGTTGATTTCAGTTTTTATACCTGAATTTAACACCATTAGCTAAAAAAATAACATTCGGAAGAATAACGGGCTGGACTTTACCTTATCCCCAGTGGGCGCCCACAGATGAGAATTTTCTGTTGACTTTTGACACTGCGGCAGAAAAATGGGAAGATGTCATAGAAATGTGTTTATTATCGCTTATCCAATGAATTAGAAACATTGTTGATTTCAGTTTTTATACCTGAATTTAACACCATTAGCTAAAAAAATAACATTCGGAAGAATAACGTAGTATAATATCCTCAAATTTTCATTTTTAGCTATATTAGATCGAAAATAAGGTATGTTGGGTTGCCTAGATTAAAGGGTTGAGGAAGAACAGATGTGTCGAGTGTTGATGAATGAATAGCATTATATTGAACATTATAACATGTTTTCAAAAAGAATAAGGATAATTAAGCAAGACCTTATTCAAATAGTGAGCATCTCTATTAATTGAGAATGGAAGTTTTTAGGATCAATGAAGAATAAATATTGTTTATTGTATATTTCCCATTTTCCCTTTGCAATATAATGAAAAATACGTATCATAATTTTATTTCAATTAAATTGGCAATAATGAATAGATTGGTACAAACGCTTGTGGACATTTTTAAAGATTCAGTCCCTAATAGCGAATCGATTGGTGCAAACTTTCTTCTAATAACCATCCCGGAGAAATTAATTTTCGAAAATTCGAATTTTTCCTTGATGGGATGTAACTTCAGTAAGACCCCAGTGATGAAAACTGATTTGAATTTTTTTAAAGATTCAGTCCACAATAATCAATCGATTAGAACAATTTTTTCTTTGATAACTGTCTCGTTCCGGAGAAATTAATTATTTTTAAAAATCGAAATCAACATGTTGGGTTATCGTCTTCCCTGACCTAATAGCCTCTATTCTCGGTCTCTCTGTATTATATTTCGTTTGGACGAATAAATGAAATAAGTATAAAAGACGAAGTTGTAGTCTTTCGAAGTGAGTATGTTTGGTTTAGTCAGTATTACGAGGCATCAATTTCAGCGGCAGATGGTACACACACACAAAAGATTGAGGCGACTTGGTGGCCAGCCAAAGATTTCTTTAGAGGTCACAGCCGATTTTGCGACTATAACTTCGCAGATCGCAAATCCGATTTTCCTTCACAGTTCATCCTTGAAAAAAGCATCCACTATTTTGCGTTATAGTAAGCAACCCATTATATATCTCTTTCCATTCATTCCGTTGACATAAACACATAAATTGAAGAAATGAAACATAGTAATGATGAATATCTTTCCATCAATGTATTTCCGATTGTCATTACAAAGAAGATGTACGATAAATCATGGCAAAATTTTAACTTTGCGAGTATAATTTGAATTCTTGCGAGATAAATATAACCTAACAATTTCTGTCGAAATGTCAGATCATGAATTCAAACAGAAAAACGTTTCCCACTGGGGATAAGGTAAAGTTCTACCGTTAGGTTATATTTATCTCGCAAGAATTCAAATTATACTCGCAAAGTTAAAATTTCTACCTCTGTTTATAACTTGAAATTGTTGAAATTGTTTTTTCATTTCATCATTTGATTTTTATTACTTAGGACTTAGACACTTCAATGATGCTGAAGATTGGTACCTACAACACTATTTGTTCAAATCAGGAGCAGTAGAGAAGTAAGACAAAGGATGGGGGTTAAGAGTAGATATTTTATATGGAGAAAAGATTATGAATGTTGAAAGAAGCTCAGTGTTCTGTTGATTCATATGATTGGGTGAGTTGTAACACAACATTTTAACTCAGATTTATCCATCTCACGTTGTCTATTTTGCATTTAAAATGTCTGAAATTTCAGTAGTACCTTTGGTCAGGTTGATAAAAACCTATAATTGCAAATTTCCTTCATGTACGAGTGCCTTTTATTCTTATGCTCCTTCTGGATTCAAGCAAAAAAAGTGTTTTCATTTCCCAGAACTCTTTCTAGGAGAGAAGCTTGGAAACAAGCTTGCTCTATTAGTCAAAACACAAACACTTCTTATTATAGAGTTTGTAGTGATCACTTTTCTTTATCTGATTACAATAACAGTTTTCAAATATATTAGAGAAAAAAATCAGCAGAATAAAATTTTGGGTAAAGGCTACTATAAGAAGAGAAAACTTTTTTCTGAGAGCAACGTTTCAACTGAAAAGAAGAAATAGTACAATGTATCATGAATTTGATCAACTTTTCCATGGTTATGACTTCACATAATTTCTTCTTAAGTTTTGATACAGCTTCTTTTTTCTAGGACACCTGGATGATACAAACGACTGCAGGGCAGATACGAGTGCAATCAACACATTAAAAGTGATAAGGGCTAATAATGACAATATGTGATACCCTGTGATATGTTGTAATGTTTTTTCTACAATATTTTATGTCCACTGTGATATTCTGAAAATTTTTTGTTTTTCATGTTAATTTAGCATGAATGTTTTTATTTAGAAAAAGTATATTTTATGTAACATAAGTGTTTTTCACGTTACATGACAGTTTTTTATTTAGAATAAGTATTTTTTATGTAGCATAAGTGTTTTTTACATAGCAAGATTGTTTTTTACGTAACATGACTGTTTTTTTATTTATAATAAGTGTTTTTTATGTAGCATAAGTGTTATTTACATAGCATGACTGTTTTTTATTTCTAATAAGTATTTTTTAATTCGGCATAAGTGTTATATACATAGCAAGACTGTTTTTTATGCAGCATAAGTGTTATTTACGTAAAATGACTGTTTTTTTGTTTTTAATCAGTGTTTTTTATGTAGCATAAGTATTATTTACATAGGATGACTGTTTTTTTATGTTCCTATAAATTTTGTTGAATTCTTGAAGTTAATTTTTATTCATTGTGATATTTGCTCTAGTGATTTTTTTGTGAAGAATTGAAATGATATTTATATTGAACACTAGTCTGTTATTTTTGGAAATAAGTTCATATTATACAATAATACTGTGTATATTATATTCCTGAATGAACAATAAAATGATGAAAATTTATTACTGCTTGTTTTTTCATCTCAATCATTTAGTATATGCCTCAAGGTAATGTGAACGGAATAGTAAGTGCATATTTACTATGCATATATGAGAAAATTTGAAATTCCCGCTGCTACAGTAATTCAAATTTCCCGCCGTTCTAGTAATTCAAATTTCCCGCCGATTTGATTCCACTCTACCAAACATGGCGGCCGATATATGTTGCCAAAATTTAGTTAGGAGTTTTCATTTCTTGTATATTAGTGTTCTGTGCCCTTTAGCACGGCGAGTAACTAACTATGTTCTCTTTAAACAATGATAATAGCATTATCATTAGTTGCTTCTATTGCGTTGAGGGACGCCACAATCAATCTAAAAGTTTTCTACTTTATCGGCTTTGCCGCCATTTCTCACAATTAGGACAAATTTTGGCGGTGCAATCTTTCGAAAGATCTTTCAAAAGATTTTTGCTGTGACGTCATGGGTTCAATACTCGCTAAAACGGTATCTTTCGATCTGGTGACGTCATAGAAGCCGCGAAATTTAAAATCTGTGTTGTAGATTTTAGGTTAGTTTTTCAATACCCATTGCAGTGGTTATCTCTGATAGGAGTAGTTCGTTAGTAGTGCTTTAAGAGTATATTGCGATTGTTATAAATTGTACAGAGAATTTAATTTACATTTTTAATGTTCAAGAATTAATCCTCATTAAAATGGAGGATGCAGTTATTTATGTTATTGACAACGTATCACATATCCTCATCCAGTTGGAAGCCGAAAGGGATATTCAAAAATATATGCTGTATGTATATTGGAGAGATCATAACGATATATCCTTGCCAATTTTAGCAATGTCTTTACCTCTAGTGCATACTCGCATGCCCGACTACTATGAAGATTGGTTGCCAAATTATCTTGAAAGAGATTTTTTCAGTCTTTTTCGAGTTAATATGGAATCCATGTTGACTCATTTCATTAGCTATGGAATCCCATAGATCCTTCTTAGAAGTTTTTTTTGTCGTTGAACTTCTCATTCAACCTTAGCCGTAGATCTAATAATAAAAGAGTTGCACGCTCGTCCTCCTCTGTTTGTATTTTGGAACATTTCCACAATATTTCATTGTAGGTTGCTTCCACAGGTTCCTGTTTACCATTACATGAACTTCCTGCTACTATTTGTACACTGGCTGCAGGATCTAAAAACCAAAAAATACCTTACGATGTATTTAAAGCAAGCCAAACTAATAATTATTATGATACTTTAAAGAATTACCTTTGAAATGTTTTAAAGTCTCCTCATCAACTGTGAACACTTTTTCCCCAATTTGTATTTGATACATAGTTAAAATATCTGGAAGTTTTGATTCAATAAAATGGCTACTTTCAGAAATACTAAAACGAAAAAGGCAGATATCTTGCAAAGCATGGCAAACCTCATTTCTTGAATCACAGAATTATTGTAAATAATCACTTTCTTATTTATTTCGCCATTACTTCAACAATAAATATAAACGTGTGCTTAGCTTTTTCAATGCAATATTACAAATTACAATCATAAGCAAAATTCAAATTATCCGCCATAATTGACATATTTACAAAACATTCCAACTACCCAAAAATGTTCTTTAAAAAGATTGAAAGATCTTTCGAAAGATTTTGCGTGTGACGTCACCGTTGCAACGCTAAAAAACGAATCTTTTGAAAGATACGGAATCTTTCGAAAGATTGCACCGCCAAAATTCGGCCTTAGTTCCATCTACTTCTCATGCAATCGCCACCGTCAACATTCTAAACGAATCAAAGGAGATGGCGGTCTATCTCTTCTTTGCTTCCCATTATTAAAGTGTCAGTTACAGAGATTCTCAACGGTTTTTTTTATTTGACGAGAGTTGCATACCAGTGAATTAATTAATAGTAGAAAATTGAACATTTGGCGGAAGTGTTAATTGATTTCCAAGAATCAGTGTCGTAAAACAACAAAATTGTCACGGTTTCAAAATTCCCGCTCCAGTTAGTATCTGCAAACCGAACTGGTGGCGTTAGTCGCAGTAGTTTGCCAGCTTATCTCGTACGTTTCGATGGACGCCGTTGTCAGTGGTCTTAGTCTGTCATCATGTGATCATGTGACGTAGGTTGTCAATGACATCGTTCTTCCGGCATATTTGGTTGAAATGTCCTGGAGTAATTAATCGCAATTTTGCGGATCTGAACAGGATTTTAACTGAAGCCCTGAGAGAAATCTTATCATGTTGGTTTGGTTTGTTCGTTGGTGAGATTTTTGCGCTTTAGCGGAGTGGCGTATTTGTTTGGAAAAACGACGTGGGATTGGTGGGTTAACCTATGTTTGTCACGAGGTATTTTAGATTTTTGTTCGTATTTTAGCATCATTCTGCTTCGAATTGGGAATTATTATTGTACCGTTACGAGGTACCGCAGATTCTGAACTGTCTTTGAAGTCTTCGAGCTGTTTGTCTAGGCTGTCTTTGAATTACCGTCGAGCTGCCGTGGGAGCTGTCTTTGGGGACCTTCACCAGATTTCGCCATCTAAGATACCACACCTGTCGTCTACCCAGGGCGCATTACTGTGAGAAATTGTACTACGTTGGCCCAGGAATATATTTGAGCCCAGTTTCCATCTACGAGACTGTGAGAAAAATTATGGGTTAAGAAACTTGTACTTGTACTTCAGTCAAGCCACGACCTAGACTGTTATAGAAGGTTAGTCTGTAGAATTTAGTTAAGATTGATTAGTATCAAAGAGGCCCAATTCAGTGAATACTGTTAAGTACATAAAACCCGACCTATCGAGAAGGTCGCTTAGATATAAGTAAAGAGCTATTTGTAACGATTACCATCGAGGCTCTAAGTATATACCTTGGGGTGATATTACTGTTTGTTTAGTAAGAGATAAAGCATTATATGGAATATTCGGGTTGTGAAGTAAGAACTAGTTAGTGATCTACCTTCTGTAAGATATATCCTCGTTTGAGGGACCTTGTGTATTTCATTTGGGCTCATTATATTATTAAATAATTGCTCTATATTCTTTCTACCAGCCACTACCTCCCGCTTGTGTGATCGGGCTCGTTTGGCATCCTGAGAGTGCGTTCGTTATTTTCTCTCTTTTGCGACCCTGAGATCTTTAGTGTACTTTCCTCTTTTTTTTTGTATTATCATAAAAGAGAGTGGCGCCCCTTTATAAGTAGTCTCAGCTCTAGAGCTAGCCGAGGAGGTACTTTGTGCACTGTCTGGAGCCGAGTGGGTTTGGTGACATAAGATTGGCGACCAACGTGCGAGGCTCGAGTAATTTTAAGTGAACTTGTTATTGTTTGTTGGTTCTTTTTTTACAAGTTCAGTTGAGGTGGTGACTGGATGAAATTGAATTCATTTTTAGTTTTAAGATTCATTTGAATTTTGTTTTGCGGTTTACCTTGATATTGGGATTTGTTATACCTTGATCTTATTGTAAGGGTAACTTGGCAGGTATGGTTCTGAGGAACAACCCTAATAGACTTAAGAAAGAGTAATTGCAATACGAGTTGAGTGTGCTGGGTTTTAAGTGTTCGGATACACAGACAGTTCGGGATCTGCGGACCTGTTTACGTCCTTTGTTGAGGGTTGAGAGGGGAAATAGGTCTTTTGAGTACCCTATGGTTGAGTTGGATCCGGTATCGGAATTTGATGCGTGTATTGTCAAGTATGATGAATTATTGAAGTTGTTGAGTGGGCCTAACCCATGTCTTGAAGCAATATTTACAAGGTTGTGTCATGTCGTCTCTCGGTTGGAACGTTTTGAGTTGTCTCGTTTGGGGGAACCTTGGCCCTCAAAATTTACTGATTTATTGGGAAAATGTAAGAATACTTTGGTTAGTGTTTGTGCCCGGCCTCCCGCTTACGATCCTGCCTCTGTTTTTGACCGTTCCTCCTCTGGGAGCGATGGTTCTGATGATGGGGCCTCGGTTGCTTCCGCGCATCCACCATTTGCTCGCACTAGTACTCAAGCGAATTTTGGAAGCTTTCCTCATCATTTAAATTTACAGAAGTGGAATTTAACTTTCACGGGTGACCCGAAAGATAATACAGTGCATAGTTTCTTGGAACGCGTTGGGGAGTTGGGAAAGGCTCGTGGAGTCACTGAGGGTCAGATTTTTGATTCGGCCGTTGATCTTTTTTCCGGTAGAGCGTTAATGTGGTATCGATCTAATCGTGATAAATTCCATGACTGGAAGAGCTTGTCCTCATTGCTTCCTAAACACTATGAACCCCCAGACTATCGTTCTCGTTTGTTCGCCGATATCTTGAGCCGAACGCAGGATCACTCAGAATCCATTGTGGATTCGATGTTTAGGAGATATGGGGAGGTTGATGAACAAATAAGGTTAGGAATTATAACTAGAAATTTAGCACCTTTTTATGCGACACAGTTGCCTGCTGTTGGTACCATTCAGGAACTGGAAGATGCTTGTCTGCGCATCGAGGTAAAGAAGTATCGTGCCGATGGTTATATGCCTCCATCTAGGAAGCGGCAGAGTTATGTTGACTCCGATCTGGCGTGCGCGTCGCTCCCTTGTGCCTTTTCCAGTTCTCGGTCCAGTTCTCTTTCCGAGGTGAATCGTCGGGAACCCTTGACGGCGTCGACCACTGTGGTGTGCTGGAACTGTCAGAAGTCTGGACATGGTCGAAGGGATTGTCCACTACCGAGACAATTACTTTGCCATCGCTGCGGAAAAGCGGGTTTTACTGTTCGAACCTGTCCTGATTGCTCTCCTTCGGGGAATTCTCGATCTGTACGTTTTGCTTCTCCTCCTTCTTCGGAAAACTCTCGACGAGGAAACTAGTTGACCGCGGGTCGTCCTCGTCTGATAATAACGCGGTCGTAAGGAGGGCAGCAGTGCTCGATTATATTCTGTCTCATGCTGATAGAGACAGGCGACCTTACCTCACTGTAGACATTTTGGGCCTTAACTTCGTGGATTTGTTGGATTCCGGTGCGAGTGTTTCGCTTGTGGGTGGTAAAGGATATGAGAGACTTTTGGAGATTGGCCTGAAGCTTACTCCATCACCTACATCGTGTACGGTGGCCAACGGCGATGTTTGCGAGAGTCCCGGTTATATTTCGACTCCTATTAAGTTGAAGAACAAGCTTATTTGGTTGGACCTGATGGTGGTTCCATCTTTGCGGCATTCCTTGATACTTGGGATAGATTTTTGGACAAAGATGGATATAGTGCCTAGTCTGAGAGATGACGTCTGGCAGTTCGCTTCTTCCGTTGAAGCTCTGAATGAACCCGATGCTTCCAGTGGTGTTAGGGAATTCCTGTCGTCAGATGAAAGGGGACGACTGAGTGTCTTACTGGCGGAAAAATTTGATCGCATGGGCGATGACCTTGGATGTACCTCTACTACTGAACAGATTGAGTTGTTGCCCGATACCCGACCTGTCAAATAACGTTGGTATCCGGTTTCTCCCCATAAACAAAAGATCATTGACGCGGAAATTGATGATATGTTGAGAAAGGGAATAATTGAGCCTTCAAACAGCTCGTGGTCTTCGCCTGTCTGTCTCGTCCCTAAGAAGGACGGTACTTATCGTTTTTGTGTCGACTATCGGCGCCTCAATGCTATCACTAAGAAGGACGCTTATCCTATTCCGTATATATCTGGAATACTGGACAAGTTGCGCGATGTTCGTGTGTTGAGCACTTTGGATATAAAGACTGCCTATCACCATGTTAAGGTGGCTCCTAATTCGAGGGAATATACCGCCTTCACCGTCCCTGGTCGTGGTCTGTACCAGTTTCGACGTTTGCATTACGGTTTGACTAATTCTCCTGCTACTTTCCAGCGTATTATGGACAGTGTTCTTGCTCCTGATCTTCAGCCGTACGTCTTTGTGTACTTGGACGATATCGTAATTGTTAGTAAAGATTTCGACACCCACTTGGATATCTTGGGTAAAGTGTTGGATAGGCTTATAGCAGCTGGTTTTGTCGTGAAGCGTGAAAAATGCTTCTTCTGTCGTCCTCAGTTGAAATATCTGGGATATGTTGTCGACAGACATGGCCTTCGTCCAGATCCAGAAAAGGTGGACGCTATTTTGAGCATCCCTACTCCCACCAATGTCGCCGCCATCCGTTCTTTCTTGGGGACGGCTGCCTGGTACCGCCGCTTTATACCTAATTTGGCTGACTTAAGCGTACCGCTCTCGAATCTTATTAAAAAGAAAGTTCGTTGGAATTGGACACCCCAATGCGAGTCAGCTTTTCGGGAAATAAAAGAAAAGTTGGCGTCTGCCCCTGTACTCACCTGTCCTGACTTTGATCGCCAGTTTATCGTGCAGGTTGATGCCTCCGCCTACGGACTCGGTGCCGTTCTCACACAACAATTTGACGATGGTGAGAGAGTCTTGTGCTATCTTTCCCGCTCGTTAACTAGACAAGAGCGCAACTATTCGACCACTGAGCGTGAGTGTCTGGCCGTAATTTGGGCCGTTGAAAAAGTACGCCATTACCTGGAGGGTACTTTCTTCAAGGTAGTCACCGATCATCACTCGTTGCTGTGGCTACACAACCTAAAGGATCCGCAGGGTCGATTGGCTCGATGGAGCTTACGACTGATGCCCTTTATCTTTGAAATTGTCCATCGTAAGGGTAAACTTAATGTTGTGCCCGATATGTTGTCCAGGTCGGTTCCGGTCTCTGTGGACGAGATACGGGATTTTGATGATCGTCTACCATTCCATAATTCTAAGGACCCTTGGTACCTCAGGATGAGAGAAGATTTGAACAAATTTCCGGACAAATACCCTACCTGGAGGGAGGAACATGGTTTACTTCTGAAATATATCTCCACCCCCTATCCTGGCTTGGGTGACGCGACGGATTGCTGGAAGTTGGTGGTCCCTAAGGAGTTCAGGAAGAGCCTACTTAGTAGACATCATGATGATATTTCTGCCGGACATCCCGGTGTCTTTAAGACTTATTGGCGCTTGAAACAGCGTTATTTTTGGCCTAAGATGCGTGCCGATGTAGCTCGATATGTGGATCGTTGCTCAGTTTGTCTGGAGCATAAACCTGACCTTCAGGCTCCTGCTGGAACCATGGGAACCCGACCGGTTGTTGCTGAGCCGTGGGAGATGATAAGTTTGGACTTTGTGGGTCCATTGCCGTCGTCAAACGGGTATAAGTACATCTTAGTAGTAACCGACTATTTCTCTAAATACGTTCTGACCTTCCCTTTGCGCAACGCTACTGCTGTTTCCCTTAGCCATCTACTGGAACAGCATGTCTTTCTTGTTTACGGAGTTCCTCGCCTGCTAATTTAAGATAATGGCACCCAAATGCGCAGTTCCTCTTTTGCATCGCTATGTAAGAAGTATAAAGTTAACATCATCTTTACCCCAGTTTATAGTCCGCACTGTGATCCTACCGAACGTAGTAACGGTATAGTTAAGACAATGCTCTACTGTTATGTCAGAGATAACCACAAAACCTGGAGTAAACATCTGGCCGCTGTTACCTGTGCTGTTCGTACTGGTCGTCACGAAGTTATTGGTTGTAGCCCATACTTCGCAAATTTTGGCCGAGAATATCGCCCGTCCGGTGATGCCTATGGCTCCGTGGTGGAGTCTGATCCCAAACTTCCTTCCGAAATTGTAGACGCTAAGAAGGTCGGCTACCGGTTGTTGTTCGCCGATATTCAGAAACGCTTGGCTCGCGCTCAGGAGCGCAAACGTAGGCGATATAATTTACGCCGCCGTCCTGTAACCTTTCGAGAGGGAGATCTTGTTCTGACTCGCAACAAACTCTTGTCTGACGCCTCGAAGAGTTTTACTTCTAAGTTGGCACCCCGATTTGTCGGACCCTGTACTGTACGTAGGAGAGTTGGCCATATTGCTCATCACTTGCAATGGAAGGATGGAAGTGATAGGGGTGTCTGGCATGTTAAAGATCTTAGACGATATCCCGATACCTGTCTTGAGGAGGGCACCTAATCTTGGTGGCTCTGAGTTGTCGGTTGGGTGAAATATTTGTTGGTCACGTTGTAGTTCGAGTTTATTGTGTTTTTGAGCCCCGGTGACGGTGGGGATATTTTTGGGACCGTCAAATGCTCGGGAACATGGCTGTCGAACATCCGACGTGCTTAGTTTGTTTTGTTTTGCTTCAGTCATACTTTACCTTGCCGTTACTGAAGGTCTTATGCCCCGGTGACGGTGGGGATATATTTTTTTTTTGGGACCGTCATATGCTCGGGAACATGACGTCGAACATCATACGTGTCGATTGATTGCTTTTATTTCTTATCCTAGGTTTTGGAATTCCCGATTGTGACTTATTGCGTTTGCCTGGAGGGCGTGTTTCCTGATTGTTCAGATTTTCCTTTTTTTATTTTCCTAATGAACTCCCGACGAGTTGGTGACACCAGTGGTCGTGTATTGTCGCAGCGCGCTCTACCCACGAGGGCCATTTGGAATTTTCGATTTTGACGTTAAGTGTACCTATTTAGACTGTTTCCTGATTTTGAGTTTTTTTTTCCGATTTGGACATCACCGCTCGGAGATGTGATGGGGGTCGTGGAGGTTGCGACCTTAGATAAAGTAAGTCCTCCTTGTCCAACACCTTGACCGTTGTCTTCGATTCGGATCCCGGTCAAGTTTTATTTTTGTTTTCGAAATTCGATATCTTTGCTGTTTCGGTTGTTGTTTTGTTTTGGTTGAATCGGTTTTTTTTTTTGCTCCTTTGTTTTTTTTCTTGAGGATTTTCCGTTGAGTCGGTTTCATTGCTTCCTTTTGTTGGAGATTTTCGTTGTGCTCAGCTGGACAAGCCGGTACCCAGATGCCCTCAGCGACTGGGTATCTTTCACTTTTGTTTTGCCTTTTGGGGGAGTTGATGATTTACGTGGTGGATACGTGGTATGGGTTTTCTTGTGTGAGTCGTCGGCGAACTGAGCTCACCTCCTGCGGAGGAAAAGGGGAGTGTCACGGTTTCGAAATTCCCGCTCCAGTTAGTACCTGCAAACCGAACTGGTGGCGTTAGTCGCAGTAGTTTGCCAGCTTATCTCGTACGTTTCGATGGACGCCGTTGTCGGTGGTCTTAGTCTGTCATCATGTGACGTAGGTTGTCAATGACATCGTTCTTCCGGCATATTTGGTTGAAATGTCCTGGAGTAATTAATCGCAATTTTGCGGATCTGAACAGGATTTTAACTGAAGCCCTGAGAGAAATCTTATCATGTTGGTTTGGTTTGTTCGTTGGTGAGATTTTTGCGCTTTAGCGGAGTGGCGTATTTGTTTGGAAAAATGACGTGGGATTGGTGGGTTAACCTATGTTTGTCACGAGGTATTTTAGATTTTTGTTCGCATTTTAAAATCATTCTGCTTCGAATTGGGAATTATTATTGTACCGTTGCGAGGTACCGCAGATTCTGAACTGTCTTTGAAGTCTTCGAGCTGTTTGTTTAGGCTGTCTTTGAATTACCGTCGAGCTGCCGTGGGAGCTGTCTTTGGGGACCTCCACCAGATTTCGCCATCTAAGATACCACACCTGTCGTCTACCCAGGGCGCATTACTGTGAGAAATTGTACTACGTTGGTCCAGGAATATATTTGAGCCCAGTTTCCATCTACGAGACTGTGAGAATAATTATGGGTTAAGAAACTATATCCTTTTGTACTTCAGTCAAGCCACGACCTAGACTGTTATAGAAGGTTAGTCTGTAGAATTTAGTTAAGATTGATTAGTATCAAAGAGGCCCAATTCAGTGAATACTGTTTAGTACATAAAACCCGACCTATCGAGAAGGTCGCTTAGGTATAAGTAAAGAGCTATTTTGATGACGAGATATTTGTAACGATTGCCATCGAGGCTCTAAGTATATACCTTGGGGTGATATTACTGTTTGTTTAGTAAGAGATAAAGCATTATATCGAATATTCGGGTTGTAAAGTAAGAACTAGTTAGTGATCTACCTTCTGTAAGATATATCCTCGTTTGAGGGACCTTGTGTATTTCATTTGGGCTCATTATATTATTAAATAATTGCTCTATATTCTTTCTACCAGCCACTACCTCCCGCTTGTGTGATCGGGCTCGTTTGGCATCCTGAGAGTGCGTTCGTTATTCTCTCTCTTTTACGACCCTGAGATCTTTAGTGTACTTTCCTCTTTTTTTTTGTATTATCATAAAAGAGAGTGGCGCCCCTTTATAAGTAGTCTCAGCTCTAGAGCTAGGCGAGGAGGTACTTTGTGCACTCTCTGGAGCCGAGTGGGTTTGGTGACAAAATGATAACAATAAAGTAAAAGTTAGGTTATGCGCATCCGATTATTTGAAATCATAGATATCAAATAAACAGTAGACGCAGAAAGACAGAGCTGAAGGCACTTTGTACCGTTCGTTTGTTACAAATAAATCTGTAATCTCGTGACTGAAAAATCCATCCGCTCTCTTACGCTTTTGCAGAACGCGCCTTACTGAGTGAAGAAGATGAGGCTGATGAATACCATTTACGTTACACTGGACAAATTCCTGTGTTGACCGCACTAGCAACATTACTGTGTGATCGGTATTTTTGTTCATCATTGTTGATATTTATGTGTGTCCATATTTATGTTTTTACACACTTCCACACTTCTTCTAGTACAACAGCATACTATCGTTTGCCCAAATGTCTGTAATTTTCGAATATCGAGCCGAAAATTGTCTGAATTCATTGGGTTTGACTACTTGGTGAAGAATACAGGGTCAAAACTTGAGTATGTCCGTCAGGCCGGCCGTTTACTCCATATCTTTCAAAAGAGATGAGATAGTTTTCATATTTTAGGAATTCCAAAAAACTTCGTTATTGAGCCAAATCTATCCAATATTACAGGAGTTATGAGCATCAAAAATTTGGTTTCCATTAAACTGCTAGAATATCTATCGGATCCGGTTTTACCTTGGGAGATATTTGAATGAGGTTTTACAAAATTTCATAGAAATCTGAAAAAATGCTAAAAATTTTCTGAAACATTCTCAAAATAATATCTTCAATACTTTAAGCCTCATAAGTTATCAGACGTATTTGAACAAAATTTTGTGCATGTATGGACGTTGCTCAAATTTACATATTCTCAAATTTCATCAGAAGATATAAATTTTCTTTCATCTACTTAAGGGCAAGCCGAGGGGCAAGCATCACAGAAGTAAAAGTTATTGGGAGGTTGTCAAAATTGACGAACCCAATTTGATGCAATGCTCATAAAAGTCATGTAGAGATTTCAGAAGATTCTATTCAGAAGCATCATCGCTTTAATATAATTAGAATAAATTTGGTATTTAAAAGAAGAGGTGTTTGCCCATGCGAAATTCTGATATGATGATGAAAAAACTTGTTTATCAATAGATCAATTTTCCTGATATGTTGCCATATGCGTTGGATGATTCAAGTGATTATATTATGTTTTGAAGAAAACAGGAAAGGGAATTTGAGCTTTTAAAAAAACTGAAGGAAAAATATGAGTGATCATTTTTAAATTATGAAATAGATTTTTTCATTTATCAATTGTCGTTTTTGATTTAGTATTGCACTGTTCCACGGTCTGCATAAAAAGCCCGCGAAAGCTTCTGACAATACCGTCAATGCTTTTCTACATTTTTAATTTATCTTTGCTAATATTTTTGGACGTGTTCATGTGACTACTTTATGACTAGTTGTTTTATATATGTGTATTACCTATATGAAATATAAGTAAACAGTGTTTTTTTTTAAAGTTGTAACATTAAACAACAGCAATTCAAGTCAGAACTTAGTAATCCCAACCATCACTACAACACCAAAAATAAACATACAACATATCTTCCTCCTTTTATGAGCAAAGCGAAGGGTCAGAGGTGTCTTTCTTTTCTTGGGACCAAAATGTTTCAGTTTTTTTCCGCTTGAGGTGCGAAACATCTTCACCTTCAAACCTCCAGAAAAAGAATAAAAAAGCTCTTAGTTTTTATACCAAGGGCGACAATCCATTAGCTATTGGAGTAGTTAAGGAGAGTTCACTTTACTTAATCGATTAGTTTCTGATTCAGAATACTGCCTGGAGCTTATTAAGTTCTTCAGTTACAATCGTGCAATATGTTTCACTATTTGTTGCTGCTGAACTGTTTTTGTCATTGTTTTTATTGTATTAGCATACTTTTTTATTTTTTATATGGTTCCACAAACAGGCTTTGCCTTTGGTGGATTTTCTTTGTTTTATCCAACTGTCAAATTGTGATTGCAATATCTATTTATTTATAGACTAAACCTATTATTATTATTATTATTGAAATTAGGGCCATGTTCTTCCAAACTGGACTATGAAAAACTGATGGCGGAATAATGCACATGCGCCATCCAGCGAGATTTAACGGTTTCGGTAGAAATGTCCCATTGAAGAGAAATCAATTTTTAAGCATAACTTACGAGATGAACAGTATGTTATGAAATTACAGTGTCATTGTTCTTCCGGAGGCGCAAAGCGCGTAATTGGGTTTGGATCGGGGCTACTAGGAGATCAGTCTAATCAATGGATGTTCATCTCATAAAAATACAAAGATAGAAGAAGTGGGTTGCTTTCAAAATGACGCGATATTTTTGATTATCAAAATCTTCTAAAATATATTTAGGGGCGTGAGTAGAGCATACATTAATTTTACCCCGATGCCGACCAATCACGTAGATGCACTGTGTTCCATAAAGTTTAGCTTCACGTCCTACGTCGACGTGAGGAAAGATTAATCAAAAATAAGATTGAGGTTCCAGATTTTGCCGCAATACGCTATAGCGCCATGCAGGAGAGGATTCCGAAAACGTTTTTCCGGTTTTGCCTTTCTATCTAGGCTGCTTTTGTTTTCAGTTTAATAGCATTTATTTTTAAATAGAAGTTTTTATATATATTCATTCTAATGAAGGGTAGAACTTTACCTTATCCCCAATGGGAAACGTTTTTCTGTTTGAATTCATGATCTGACATTTCGACAGAAATTGGGAGGTTATATTTATCTCGCAAGAATTTAAATTATACTCGCAAAGTTAAAATTTTGCCGTGATTTATCGTACATCTTCTTTGTGATGACAATCGGAAATGCATTGATGGAAAGATATTCATCATTACTATGTTTCATTTCTTGAATTTATGTGTTTATGTCAACGGAATGAATGGAAATAGATATACAATGGGTTGTTTACTATAACGCAAAATAGTGAATACTTTTTTCAAGGATGAATTGTGAAGGAAAATCGGATTTGCGATGCTATAGTCGCAAAATCGGCTGCGACCTCTAAAGAAATCTTTGGCTGGCCACCAAGTCGCCTCAATCTTTTGTGTGTGTGTACCATCTGCCGCTGAAATTGATGCCTCGTAATACTGACTAAACCAATCATACTTTGAAAGACTACAAATTCGTCTTTTATACTTATTTCATTCATTCGTCCAAACGAAATATAATACAGAGAGACCGAGAATAGAGGCTATTAGGTCAGGGAAGACGATAACCCAACATGTTGATTTCGATTTTTAAAAATAATTAATTTCTCCGGAACGAGACAGTTATCAGAGAAAAAATTGTACTAATCGATTGAATATTGTGGACTGAATCTTTGAAAAAATTCACATAAGTTTTCATCACTGGGGTCATTCTGAAGTTACATCCCATCAAGGAAAAATTCGAATTTTCGAAAATTAATTTCTCCGGGACGGTTATCAGAAAAAAGTTTGCACCAATCGATTCGCTATTAGGAACTGAATCTTTAAAAAATATCCACAAGCGTTTGTACCAATCTATTCATCATTGCCAATTTAATTGAAATAAAATATGATACGTATTTTTCATTATATTGCAAAGGGAAAATGGGAAATATACAAAAGACAATATTTATTCATTGATCCTAAAAAATTCCATTCTCGATTAATAGAGATGCTCACTATTTGAATAAGCTCTTGCTTAATTATCCTTAATTATCTTCTATTAAAACATGTTATAATGTTCAATATAATGCATTCTTCTTTAGCACTCGACACATCTGTTCTTCCTCAACTTTTTAATCTAGGCAACTCAACATACCTTATTTTCGATCTAATATTGCTATAAATGAAAATTTGAGGATATTATACAACGTTATTCTTCCGAATGTTATTTTTTTAGCTAATGGTGTTAAATTCAGGTATAAAAACTGAAATCAACAATGTTTCTAATTCATTGGATAAGGGAAAATAAACACATTTCTATGACATCTTCCCATTTTTCTGCCGCAATGTCAAAAGTCAACAGAAAAACCTCATCTGTGGGCGCCCACTGGGGATAAGGTAAAGTCCAGCCAAATTATATTCTTCCATATATTGAACGAATTAATTATACAAAGGAATTATTTGAGATGTCTAAAATAATAATAATGACATTATTCCAGACATCTTAGATGAAAACAATGAACATTTTAGGTTATGCGCAGGGAGGAATGCGCGAGTCAGACTTGGTGTAAAAAAATCCACGGAGTGCGACTACTGCTTGGTCCCTATACTGTGCTTGCGTTACACAAAGAAGTTTTTACTGTTTCACTATCACGTGGCACGATACTGGGTCATAACCTTTTGTAATGTTGAAATGAAATGAAACATCCACTCGTACTTCTTAACGCAGACTCACTGACTGTTTATTCAGTAAGAGAACATAGACAACTGAAATATATAATCATGGTTGCCAACTCAAGTTATATGCAATGCTACCAACAATATTGAATATTATGGGCTTATTTTTAACAGTTTGAAGTGTGTCTGTTTGAGGCTCGACAATTAAAAAGGCGCATTTCTTCCCACACATCTGAAAGACGATTTATGATTATTTTTGAAAAAATTAGTCTCTTAGAAATGCCTTCAAATTCAGTATTTATCTAAAAATGTAAAAAGCACTGATGTGAGGTCAGGTTTTGCCGATCTTGTCAAACTACTTATATTTCAGAATAATTACTCAAAATTTGAAAGATCATATCTCTGGAATTTTCAAGAATTTAAAAATTTTTTTTTTTCAAGAATAATTTAAATATCTTCCTGAATTAACAACAGTAGCACCAAATACATTTTGTCCATAATTTATAGTTTGCATAAATACAGACTGTACTTGGATTTTCAATACAATGCAAATGTAGTACTTGAATAAGTTGTAAAGTAATTACATCCGTACATTTGCAATTGTGTAGTCTATTGTTATCGGTCTTTAACTCTGTAACCACTAGATTAATTGCATAATCTAAATGATTCGGCATATTCTCGGAAATGAGAGTAAATTGAAAAATGGTTCAGGGATAATCTGTATATCTTGAAAATAGCAATGAAGTTTACAACACAACGCAAATGTTTTAAGTATACAGACAGTTTCATAATAAATAAGCGGGACTTCAAGTTGAAAATTATTTGAATATGTAGATGGATAGCAAAACCAAGAAATAATCTTTTAACTGAAAAATAAAACCATGAAAAATTAAATACTGAACATGCCCGCCGTTCGGATTAATTGCAATGAAAGTCCTGAAGTGCAGAGCTTATATTATGGAACCTTCATTGTATTCAAATATAACTCAAATTATAATTAAAAACGACTAACTTACCTTCTAATTTTAACACAGTAATACACTGACCTGACAAAAAAATCACAAATACGTAAAGGAGATGTTCACATTCCAGAAAATATGGTATATATATATATATATATAATTTAGAAGTAATCTTCTTGGGTTAGATGTGTCAATTGACAGCGTTCACAACATGATTTTAATTTTCTGAGTTTTAAGATGAATTGTTGGACAGATGTGATTGTCACTATGTTTGTAGCACGTAAACTTGAAAAAGGCTCAATGTACGCCGAAACATATGTAGTTAATTAATATACAAAAAATAGATGAAGTCCTAATTTTTGATCCCGTGCTCTAACCCAAGAAGATTACTTCTAAATTATATATAATATAGCACAAGAAAAATACATATTTATATATATATACTATATATATAGCTGTATACTGCAATATTCGCTATCAGGAGAATAGAGTTCACATTATCAGAGGGGGAAGCGATATTAACTCATTATGCTCACTTCCTCAGTAGAATAAACTATGGTTTAATATTATGGGGTTCATCGCCAGATAGTCATAGGGTTTTTTTGAAGCAGAAAGCTGCGATCAGGGCCATTGCGGGGGTTGGCCAGACAACAGGCTGTAGACCTTTATTCGAAAAATATAAAATGGTTACTGCTCCATGCTGCTACATTCTTGAATGCCTTATGTATATCCACAAGACCAGGGACAATTATCAAAAACATTCCAAGCTTCACCAACATAATACAAGGAAAAAACAAACTTGTTACTCCAAGACATAGATTGGGGAAGACACAGGCCCCTCATATTTATCAGGGAATTAAATTATATAATAAACTCCCGGAGCACATACTTGCACTTCGTGCTGAGATCTTCAAAAGAGTAGTAAAGATAATCCTTATGGAAAAAACTTTTTACTCCATTGATGAATTCAGGGCCCACGACTTCGGTGAATGCCTTCTTGGAATCGGATGACATTCTTTTATACAGGGTGTAACTAAATAAGTGTAAAATATTTAAGGAGGTGATTACTCATCGAAAAAAAGATCTTTCAAAGAAAGAAACTTCTTTGGAGCATCCTTTGTTAAGATACAGCCCCTCAAAGGGAGTACATAAAATTTGTATAACAATTTTTTTCACAAGCACCAAAAAAGTTACAATATTGAAATTAATCTACCGTTTCCTACTAGTAAAAATGATAGGCACTCTGTTCGGGTGAACAATAGCGCCAAAAAGACACTTATCCATATGTTTATTTGGTTTACCCCATGGTTGTAAGGGTGGGAAACGCAACCCCTAAAGTTTATTTCCAATGTAACTTTTTGTCTTATTATTTGTTTAGCATTTAAAAATTCATTTCCGATAGCCTGTATCATTCTAAACAAATAATGTCCCATGAGTTTTTTACCCAAAATAAACCAGTTCGCAGCAAACAATTATTTTACGAACAACTACAGAGATAGGTACATCGTCATAAATGCGAACTGGATTTATTATTATTCTGTAGTGAGTACCTGCATTAAATGACTAAATGGTAAAAAAACAAAACTAATTTATTAATAACAGAACACACAACACGTAGAAATCATATTAAATGTTATATGTCTACCTTCAGACATCACGCACGCGTCTAGACGTCGGCGCATTGAACCACGTATTCGCTCAAATATTTCTAGAGTCTCTCTGATTACCCTGCACGCATCGATGATTCGGTTTCTCAAGTCCTCTACATCGCCAACAGGAGCACGATAAACCAAATGCTGTAAATGGCGCCAAATAGAGAAATCGAGAAGATTGAGATCCGGGGATCGAGCGGGCCAGTTCTGTGGTTCTCCTCGGCCTATCCAGTGATTCGGATATGTTTCAGTTAAATGCTGACGTGCTATTTGACTAAAATGGGCGGGAGCCCCATCATGCATAAAAAACATATCCCTTCTGACGCCCAAAGGAACTTTCTCCAGTAATACTGGGTGCACTTCTCTTAAAAATTGAACGTATGCCCCGCCATTTAATCGGAGAGGTAGAAAATGAGGCCCAATTAAAAAATTCCCAAAAGCTCCGAGCCATACGTTAAGAAAAAACAAAGACATTATTACTATTTCTGTCCTTAGGTTGGATTGGGTTAGAGATTTAACTGTCTCTGCTGTTGGAAGTGTCTGTGCCGCGTTGTTCAGTTTTTTAAATTTATATTTTTTTGTTTTTCTTACTTTTATCGACTTTTTTCTACTGTTGTTTTAATTTTGGTTGTTGATATGCCTAATTTCACCAACGCTGAGTATGCTGATATGGTGATGGCATATGGCAAGGCCGATGGTGTTGCTCGTGCAGCTCAAAGGATTTATCAAGCTAAATTTCCTGATCGAAGATTACCCCACCACGAAACATTCTCGACGACTTATCGACGATTAAGAGAGACTGGAAACTTAAATTTTCAAGAACCTCGGGTCAATGTGAGGCAACACCATGTAGCAGTGACGATCAAATACTTCAAGCCTTTGAAGAAGATCCAACTACAAGCATTCGTGTCGTTGCTCAAAGGTTCAACTTAACGATTTGGTAAGTTTGGTCAGTACTTCGGGATAAAAATCAACACGCTTTTCATTACACCCCGGTACAAGGTAAATGATCTTTTTTATTGATAATGTAGCGTCACTCTGTCAGCGGCAGGGGAGTGTATAGGGATCTCTTGGCGGCACTCTATATAGCCATGGATAGCTTAAATTCACAGCACTTCGGTGGCCTAGAGGTTCACATCGACTAAATATTAGGTGCCGGGTACAACTCCTGGCGGCTCCCTCAAACTTCTAACCCCTGCGTCTATGGCATGGCGTACACAAGCCATACTGATCAGTCCAAATGTGTGCGCCAGGGACGAAACGCGTAAGTAGGGATAACACTTTCGATCCTACAATAAATTTGTCCTTTTGACTGCGAAAAAATTGTCACTGACTAATGAATTTTATTAATTGTTGCAGGTCTTCATGAAGGCGATCCTGACAGACGGTTGGAATTCTGTAGATTTTTGCTGCACACAGATGTCGATGACAACTTGTTTCTAAAACGAATTTTGTGGACAGACGAATCCTGTTTTAACCGAGAAGGAATAACAAATCTGCACAATTTACATCACTGGGCACCTAAAGATTATAATCCCCACGGGAAAAGGCAAATGAGTTTTCAACAAAAATTTAGTGTTAACGTTTGGGCTGGTGTGATAGGCCTCAGTAAACGAATCGGAATTCAGCCCAACCACAACTCCGCCAGTGGATAGAACCTTATCCGGAAAAGCTGAGTATTGTGAACTCACAAAGATCCAACGAACCTACAAAATGAATGATTTACCTTATAAGTCACATTCCCTACAAATGATCAATTAATATCATTCAAAATGTTAAAAAAAAATCGGAAAAACCCCTTTGTGTCAAGGGTCTGAGACGTCGCAAGCCGTTAGTGCCCGAGGAGAGCTCAGCTGCCAAACTGAAGCCGAAGAATTCAGTAACTAATGCCGCTTTCTGGCTACATTTCCGCTCTACTTGCCACATAAAAACTATCCTCATTTACGGAAACCCTGAAAGATGAGTATTTATCAATTCTTCTTGTAACAAATAAATCCTTTTTTTTTTTTTACTGATTTTATGGAAATTGTTTTATTTTGTCCAGTTATATATCATCTTTTGTTATTACCTTTGTGCCTCGAATAAGTGACTGTTTTCCAACTTTGTATATCGACGTTTCCATTATCAGAAACTTCCTTTGTTTGCGCAATGGTACCGCCATTTGTTGTTTCAAGGTTAGAAACGTCATAAAGACTCTAATAGGGCTTTCCAACGTTCTAACCTCAAATGTGTCAAAATGGCTGCTGTAGGAAAAACAAACGTTTGTTTTGCCCAATTACCTTTGAAAATTTGACTACGGACAGAAGTAGTCTGAACAAGAGATTAAATAATTAGAATTATTATAGTAATATACTATAATATACAATGGTAACACTTCTATTTCAACCATATTATCTTACCTTAGCACTACTCGATTCGTGCAATGATTCAATGCCTTACCTCATCTTTAAACATATCTTTGGTCTTTCTTCGTTTAAAACGATAAAGCTTATTTTCAGCATCTTCTGAACATATACTACCATGTTTTTCATATCCCAAATTCAATAAGGGAACCCAGTCTGGGTTTAACATGTCCATTAGATCTGCTGGAGCTCCTTAAATAAATTAAGCTTTCAGTGCATATAAAACAGTCAAACAATCAAGTTTTTACCTGAAATAAAATGCTTTGAGCATACTAATGAGTATTTGAGCTTTGTGAGTGTCAGATCACTTCGATGTATAGCATTTATCCAACGATCTCGTCTTAAAACCGACAGTTTGTTCATTTCAATCTTATGCTTAAAGTTCAAAATAGCAGGAATTCGGAAAAATCTAACACTGTCACGGGTTCCTACACTTCCACAGCCAACAATACAACAAAAGTTAGGCATTTTGTATAAAAAAAAATTAAGTATTTCACTAATTTTTACAAATAACACAACTAATTACTTGTAAACAATGGCTTTGTTTTTCCTACAGCGGCCATTAAACAGCTGATCGTGACAGCAGGTTGGAAAGCCCTATATGTAAACTATGTGCACGTCGGCTGTCGGTACTCCTGAACTACTACAACTACCTTTTTGATGATTATTGTGTTGAATTTCTATGGTTTCACTTGAATTCTTGCACTGTGTATTTGAACTTTTCCAGGTTGGATTTATGTTTGGGTTTTTTGTTTCCAATTTCCTGACTAATCTTACTTTTCACATCTGTTGAAACTGAAATTAAGTGACGTATTAAATGCGTTTGTTCTTCAACTCCCAATTCCAACTGATGAACCAATTTATTCATCAATTCGATTTTCTTAGGAACTTCTTGGGTGGGACTATCGTTAATGCCTTCATTTGCTTCTTGAAAATTCTCATCCTCCTTTTCGAAGTTCTTCCGTAACTTTTCCAGTGTCGTTTCAGACATATTTGGAACACTGTTAATTGTAATACTTTTCGTCAAAATAATTGTGATTAATTCATCTTTATTCAAACGTTTTAAGCTAGCTGCTAAGAAAGCAGCATCAACTTCGGCCATTCTGACAATATGACATCTTGACAATATACAGGGTGAGTCTTTGACCACTGCGTTAATTTTAACCATATGTGCTTGAGATCAAAAGAAACACATTTTCCATCACGGTTTTTCCATATTCAGCTGCTTTGAAAAGTTATAAGCATTTTGAGTTTTCACATTGGGCAAATACCCCTCTGTAGTCCAGTTTAGTTAGAATGAAAAATAACTTCCATAGTATCCACTATTGAATCTGAATTGTTTAAAAACATTATTTTCCCTCTAAAAATGATTCACTCACTCATGTTTCATCCGATGAGGTCCATATTCAGAAGGAAGATACAAATTACTAATTTTCTGGTAAAAAAAATTCGAGACCATAAACATAGTTTTTGTTGTTCTACCATAATTTCTTTCTACTTCAAGATTAGAAACCATTCCTTTCTAGTGAGAAATTCCAAAAAACCTCACAATTATTGGATGTTATCATCATACATTTGTAATTACCAAATCATGAAAACCATCATTTCTATGAAAACTTCCAAGGCATGCGGTTGTCACATTGCTTTTTTTTCTCTCAGAGAAAAAATCATCTATGATTTTCCAAACACTGATATTTCTGAAGTTTTTCTCCTTGACGGACTTTCTTAAGTATTGACCAGTGAACAGGTCTCTTGATATCATATTGCTAAAAATATGAAAATCTTTTTCGAAATCATCAACAATGAATGATGTCACTACGAATATCTATTTTATAGTGATGTTACTTTGCTTGAAGATTATTTTCTGTATTAAATCCCAATAACAATTTACTTGGATAGATTACAAGTATTCCCAGATTTAGGTGTGCAATTATACATGCTTTAAGAAATTGAGTTTGATCACCTAAATTTGTTTCTGAAAAACCAACTAGGTGTTCTTTAATGAAAATATTTTTGTTAGATTATTAATATGAATCTATTCTGTTTAGACTATAATTAATTACTGAGCATGCGTAAATTTTTGGTTTTTATAATCAGAGTATTTGTTTTAATTATGTTAACAAAAACATAAATATTGAATAATGGTTATTCATAGATTATGTCAAATACCTTACCATAGAATATTAATTTATTACTGAACCCCAACAGAGAAAAAATTAATAATTGCAAAGTTTTTTTAAATGAAAGATAATATCTGTAACCATTATTGATCTTCAGTTATAATTTTTCTCAGAATAACTAGAGTGAAGTATTATCACATTAAAATGTTATTATAACGTCTCTGTGGTGGGTAGTTCCTAATAAAATAGTGTTCTGTGCAGAGCTGTGCCAAAGCATTGTGCTTAGTGCTCGTGAAAGCACTCTAAGCACTTTAGTGCTTCCGAGCACTGTGCTCGCGAGCACTTTTCAAAGGCTAGTGCTTAGTGCTTGTTTTTCGGAGCACTCTCGCGAAAATCTTAGTGCTTAGTAATCCGCTAAGCACTAAGCCTTTCCGAATTCTTGAAGTAGGGTCAATATAAGCAGGTACGGTATTTGATTTTTTTATGAGCGCAAAGATAATGATCGTTTTGAATTAATATTCAGTATTTCTTCAGTCACCATTGATTTGACTTTATGGTTATGAAGGCCAGAAAATTTTTTTGTTTTTGCGCGCTTGTTACTAGTGGAACAGGCGGGCTATCGTTCTGTCCAAATGTCTGTAATTTCCGAATATCGAGCCGAAAATGGCCTCAATCGATGGGGTTTGACTTCCTGATGAAGAATTCGAGGTCAAACTTGAGTATGTCCGGCCCTCCGGCCGTATACTCTCTATATTCCGAAGGAAGGGACCTAGAGTTTTCATTTTTTCAAAATAGGTCGAGTTTCCAAATATCTCGGTCAAGTTCGTTATTCGGCCAAATCCATCGAATAGTTTAGCAGTTAATAACATTAATTTCTTGAATATTCATCCTATCAATTCGTAACTTAAAGAATGTCTAGATAGCGTTAAAAGGAAGGAGTGTGCCAAATTTCGAGAAAATAGTCACGACAGAAAATTTTTTTAAAATTCCCAAAATGTTTTTTTTTCAATACACGATATCTCATAAGTTATTCGTCAGATCACAACAATTTAGGGCATTTATGCAGGGTATAGGTACCTAAAATATTTGCGGAGAATCCCAGAGAAGATACACACCAGGAAATTTTGAAACTATTCAACACCGTTATGACAGCGGATGTCTCAACAATGGATATCGATTTATGCTATAGAGTTGGTAGAAAAGAAAAGGGCAAAGTAAGAGCTGTTTTCTTGAAGTTTGGATCAATCGAGATGAAGAAGAAGGTATATGGTCGAAAGAAAATGCTCAAAGGAACAGGGGTTGTAATCAGAGAGGATTTAACAAAGAATAGAGTGTCTCTACTAAATAGCACAATAGAGAGGGCTGGCCTGAAAAACACATGGACGGATATGGGAAACATCTATGTCAATTTCAATGATAAAATTTTCATGTTGAAGTCAAGGGGTGATTGGTTGAAGCTGTTTGAGACTAGCTAAATATATGCTATATATATAAATAAAAAAGAGAGGAAAAAGGGGGGGAAAGAAAAATTGTTTTTCGTTTTGAAATTTCTCTAGTTTGAATAGATTATAGGTCATAATAATTAAATTTTTCTTCATTTTTTTGAGGTTCTTCGATTGTGATTTTTTGCTTTCTGTTCAGTCATGATTGATTATTTGGATGCACTTGATGAGCAGGTTGAGACTAAGGTATTTTCATGTCTACAGGATTACGGGAGTGAAGAGGCTGGTGCACAGTCTGAGAGTGTTGGTATCATTCATTTCAATATAAGAAGTCTAAGGAAACATTTTGATGAACTATTGGTTCAATTGCAAGCGATGAAAGGTAGGGTTGATGTGATCGTTTTGTCGGAAACTGGAAATGTTGAGGCGGTGGGTGACTTTGCAATTCCAAACTATACTGCTTTTTATAATGAATCTAAAATTAATAAATGTGACGGTGTTGTCGTTTATGTAAAGAGTGACATAATGGTTGTGAAGCAAAATATGCCGATAGGAGAAAATAAATTTTTGAGAATCGAATTTGCGTTGGAGGTTTTCGGGAGAAATGAAAAAATTGCTATAACGGCTTCTTATCGAAGCCCTGCTACAAACACAAGAGCATATATTAACGATTTAGTAAATTATTTTGGAGAAGTCGACAAACATAACCTAGAAATTTTTATAGGTGATATAAATATTAATTTACTGAATGAAAAATCGGTTGATACTAATGATTATTTGAATGTAATGAACTCAAATGGTTTTACTTCATATATGAATAAGCCAACTAGAGTGACTAAGAACACGAAGTCGACTATTGATCACATATTTTTGAGAAAAAGTAATCGCCTGAATAATAAACTTTCCATTGAGTCTATTTTGTTTGAAACAGATATGACCGACCACTTCACACCCTTTATTCTAATATCTTCTCTGTATCAGGGGAGTAAAATTGTATCTCAGGGGTCTATTATTAAAAAGGTTAGGTACAACAAATTGAGACGGCAACTAGCTGGTGTCAGCTGGGGAGATGTTTACAATGGCGATTTTCAGGTTTCATATGATAACTTCACGCAAATATTGAATAAGTGTATCGACGACTGCACGGAGGAAATTTTAATAAAAAAGGATAAACAACTGAAAATAAAACCGTGGATAACTCAAGGTTTGATTTCTTCAATTAACACGAGGAATAAATTGAAAAAGAAATTAATTTGTTCACATTCCGCAGAGCTCGAATTCGAATATAAATCCTATCGCAATAAATTGAATTCCTTGATCCGTAAGACGAAAAATGATTATTATCGCGAAAAAATAGATGCGAGTGGGGGAAACAGTAGGAAATTATGGAACATAATAAATAACATCACTGAAATAAAACCGAAAAAAAAACATATTGACAAAATTGATATACGGAACGGCAGTTCAGAACTAATCTCGGATAACGGAAAAAAAGCCGATAAGTTTAACGAGTATTTCACGAATTTGGGGCAAAATATGGCGGATAGGATAGATAGGTGCGAGCTCGAACGAGAATTTTTGAATGATTTACCAACTGATAACTCGATATTTTTAGAACCGGTTAATGCAAGCGAAATTTCAATATTAATTAATTGTTTGAAGAAGAATTCTGCCCCTGGTGCTGACGGATTGTCAGCGCGGTTATTAGGGAACATAAAGGAATATATTGTGAATCCATTAACTTATATAATTAATTTATGTTATGAATCTGGAAAAATTCCGAAACAGTGGAAACATTCAGTCGTGGTACCAATTTATAAATCAGGTAACAAATCTGAAATTAAAAACTACCGACCGATATCGCTCTTGAATAATTTCGCTAAAATATTCGAGAAAACTGTAAGAACGAGATTATTATCATTTTTTGAAGATCACAACATAATAACAAAAAACCAACACGGATTCCTCAAGAACTCAAGCATAGAAAAAGCTGTTGTTGATTTTATAGGGGGGATAGTCGAGGCCTTGGATGACTCCTTGAAGTGCTTAACTGTGTTTATTGATCTGGCAAGGGCATTTGATACAGTTTCTCACAGTATCTTGTGTGACAGATTGTACAACTGTGGGGTGCGTGGCTTAGCCGGAGATTTGATGAAAAATTATTTAACAGAGAGAACTCAGCAAGTCAAAATTGGAGATAAGTTGGGTTCATGCTCAATGATCGGAATGGGTGTTCCGCAGGAAACGGTTCTGGGTCCGATCCTCTTCCTTGTGTATTTAAATGGCATTTCTAGGATCAATAACTTTGGTGGGGATATTATTTGTTACGCTGATGATACTGCGCTGATATTTACTGGCAGAACTTGGGAGGATACATATCATGTCGCGGAATTAAATTTATACAAAATACAAAAGTGGCTAAATAACAGCGTACTGAGCTTGAATATAGAAAAATCAAAGTATATGACCTTTTCTCCGAATATAGTGGGTCAGCCGTCAACCAGCACCCTTAAAATACATGCTCCAAGTTGTATGGGTCCGGCGCGGTGTAACTGCCCTTCTATTGCAAATGTTAAATCTTATAAATACCTGGGTGTGGTGATTGACCGGCATCTCAAGTGGACGGAACACATTGTTCACGTAAACTCTAAAGTGCGGACACTCATGAACAAGTTCTTTGTACTCAGAGAAATACTCACCTTTGGATGCTTGAAAATGCTCTACAATGCACTTGCTGAGTCCATTCTCAGATATTGCATTGTGGCATGGGGCGGTGCTTATAATAACATAGTCAATATTCTCGAAACCACACAAAATTCCCTTATTAAAATAATGTATAAAAAGAATAAATTATATTCCACGGAAACACTTTACAGGGAGACTAATATTTTCAGAATCAGGACCGTTTATGCGTACCATAGTCTAGTTTGGATGTACTGCAATTCTCGTAAGTTTTCAAACTCAACATCTAAGTCAACAAGATCTGCAGTAGATCAAACTTTGCAGCTTCCGTTTTTCAGGAAGAGTGCATCGCAGAGATCGATTCTGTATTCCGGCCCGATTATGTTCAACATGCTACCCATTGACATGAGAAGATTAAGTTTACGCAGGTATAAGGTAGAAGTGAAAAAATATTTGATAAACGATTCACATCATCTGAAACTGTTTTGATGCTAGTATCCTTGAGTTTTTTTTTTTTTTTTTTTCTATTCTTTTGAGTGCACCTCCTCCCTCCCAACCTCTCGACCTGAAGGTCAATGTGGTTTGCTGCTTTTGTTGGTTGCGGCCTATACTCATGTGCTGTGATTACTTCTTACACCCCGAGCTATTTTTAAAATATACATTGTGCAGATCCCTGCAGGTTGCGGGGCCTACAACACAGGCAAATTTGCCTAGGTGCGTCTGGCATGCTGTTGGGATAACGGTAAAATTGTGTAAAATAATCAAATAATGACATTATTGTATGAACTTATATTTGAATAAATTTGAAATTTGAAAATTGATGACACTCAACTACAACAACTTATATATGGTATAGAAATGTGGAAAGAATGCCAGATCGAAGAATTTGCTGAACTGTAAGTTTACTCAACTTCCATTTAAGATATATGTTTATTGATTCTTTCACACTCATTGTGCTGGCTGATTTTGAATCGCACTCTTTTTAAGTCTGAGAAAAGACTTTAGAACAAGCGCGTAAAAGCTCCTGATCTCACGTCAGTGCTTTCCACATGTTTTCAGTAATGTGTTCTCGCTTATAAAATAATTGGTCTTCGATTATTAATTCAACTTTATGCATTGATTAGGAACAGCCATTCAGATTCAGATCGACGAATAAGATTAACTAGTACCAGAATGTAAATTGAATGCATGCGTTTCACAAAACAAATAAAATGGCTTTTGAGTTTTTCCCAGTCTCGAAATCATAATTTTAGATATGTCGATGAATCTAAAGAGTTTTAATTTCAATCAAACAACATTACATAAAATAGTTCCCACTAAAGTGCTTAGTGCTTAGTGCTCGAAATATTCAATTACATTTGCAAAAGTGCTCGGTAATCCGGAGCCTTCTGTCGAAAGCGGTGCTTAGAACTCGAGACTCGAAGCCTTTTTTTTCGAGTGCTTAGGGCTTAGTGCTCGAAGCACTTTTTTTCGGTGCTTAGCACAGCTCTGGTTCTGTGGTTCCTTGTTGTTTTGATTCTGTTTGAAACTGTCAACAGTTATTTGTAGCTTTCTTAAAAAAAATGTGGAAATATAAGGATAATTTCGATTGTTTGAAATTATTCAATTCAATATGAAATGATTATGGTCAGAAAATGCATTTTATTCTAATCTTTCTTGTTTATGATCCTATGGCTTTCAGTTTCAATATTGATAGAAATATTATTAACCAAGCATCATAACAAACATTCAGAAATATTAAAATCAAGTCAAATTCTATTATCTCTTAAGTTTGTGAACCAGGTTGAATCGATGTATGAAATAAAGATGTGAAAAAAAGATCTTTAAAGCCACAAAACAAATCTAGGAGACTGGGTTCGAAGTTTTTAAAACTCATATGAGCTAATTTGAAGCATTCCTATTGACGTGACAACGTCTTATAAATTGGTTTGCCGGGTGACACTTCAAGAAACTGCTTTAAGCTCCGCTCACGTTATGCGCTCACAATGAGAGCGAATGAGAGGCACGCGTCCCTTCCACTCGGGCATGGTTAGCCCGCCTAAGAGAGACAGAGCGAGAGAGAGAGAGAGAGAGAGAGAGAGAGAGAGAGAGAGAGCAAAGGTAAACGCGTACGAATGAATATTCACATTAAAATTATTTTATCACTCAAAGTCGTGTTCACGTAAAACTTTCGCCCGTATACCGACTTTACAGGCAACCATTTTTTTTAAAAATAGATATAATTTGATGAACCGTGAAAGTCTGAAGCTATAAAGAACCAGCTCTTCATAAAGACAAGTCTTCAATTTAACAGGTCCTGACAGAAAATATATTATCTATTTCAACGGTCATCATGAAAATATACCGAAGTACCTATGTAAGTGATGGAAATCTTTTTCTCTATTTATTATAGAATATTACTCTGGATTCAATATTAAACAAGGTGCTAGACATCATTAAAAATGAATAGAGCAAATGGCAATTTAGATTTTGTAGTGAATATAAGACAAAAATTGTTCAGTGGTTAATTTCATCTATAGTGTTTAGTGGTGGAACCTTACACTGGAGAAATTTTCTCAACCTTGTAGAAATATTTAATAAAGACATAAAATATGGCAACATTGAACAAATCTGATAATTGAATCATTTCAGCACAGAGTTGGATTTGGGAAAATAAGAAAATTTGGACAAAATTATATGGATTTAATTCCTTTCAACTTCAAATATCTTAAGAATGGTGCAATTTAGGAGAAAAGATGAAGAATGATTTTATCTGCGAAAAAGACTAATGATTCCAGGAAGTACAAGATACAGACCTTTAGTTCAAGTGATATTTGTTTATCATGCAATTTAACCAATCTGTAGAGTAGTAGTGAGAAACCCACAAGAAATGGAATAAATCTGATGATGCCAAAATATGCATGACTGTTATCAAAAACCTTATACAAGAGATCATTTCAATTGATATTGTCGTTTGAATATTACTGGTGAAAATGCAATTTTTTTATAATTTTTTCAACATCCTATATCTTTTGAACGGGGCCAAATTTGGAACAATGTTATATGAAGAAAATGTTTCTTTCGACGCCAAAAATCTATGGTTAAAATTAACGCAGTGGCAAATACTTACCCCATATGTCATATGAGGGACAATGCTACTATCCTGGCCTCCCCGTGAATCTTTCTTTAAAGAACAAAAATCAAACTGAAATAACCGTGAACCTACATGAAACACAACATATTTTTAAAGCCGGTCCTGGTCCTCCTCTAATAGTTCAGTAACCCTCCGCTAGATGCTATGGAGAGAAAATAAATTTTCTCCCTAGTACAACTCAGCTATCTATAAACCATATATGGTACTTCGAAAATATTTAGCTGCAATTGGTTCCTGGTAGTTTCCCCTTTAGATAGTTTCAAACATACACTACCTTTTGTTTTAAACTCAATGATCTGGCTAAAACAACAATATCTGACTTCCATTATCACTACATCAATAAAGCTTTTAGCGCCGGTTGTACGATCTTATATTTATGAGATGTTCGTAGATCCATATGAGAGACTAAAATTTGACTGAAATACACGTTTCGATACTTTCGATTATCCACCTTCAAATATTTATGGAATTCCACACATTAACAAGAAGGTATTAGGAATTAATTGAAGATGAAAAGAAGGGTATTTCGATGACCGATTACGTGGGTCTTAGATCCAAATTGTATATTATTAAGAACTCAAAAACCAACAATGAGCTGGATGATAAATACGACAAAGAGAGACTTGTGAATATGAAACAGATATAATTGAACTTATGTTACAGAATTATGGTATCATGAAGATAGCTGAGGGAATCAAGAAATCCATTGTCAAGAACAAAATATGTTTCGAAAACTATATTGAATGTTTGGAAACGTTTCTCAAAATTTAAGACATGTGCATTCATTAACACAATGAAAAATTGCTTCAAGTCCAGAAGATGATAAACGGTGTTTATTTGAAACATTACTTTGGGGACACTATTCACTCAACGAAAGAAAGAAACCCGGAGAATCTAGAATATAAATATTAAACATTTTTGAATAAGTAATTTTTAGCTTTCTGTTATTGAATAATAAAATATGAGTTTCTTCTAACAATGTTTCACTATTTTAGCCTTATCAATATCTACTAATAAACTTACAATAATATATTTATCTGTACTCTTTATATCAGAAATGTAAAACACCATACTCATTAACACTTGCTCGTAAGTTCGATTCCTAGGAAATTACAAGTGGGAACATTTCAATCTGTTCCCTAACCATACTTACTACTCAACATCCTTACCACTAATGAAAATTACCAGAATGGACCTTAGATTATGTAAAATTGGTCGAAATCACGCTTGACCTGTTGTTTTTGTTGAACTGATGATCTAATGAATTGGAAACAATCATGGTATTCAGAGTATTGGAAAAGGTCATGTTGATTAGGATTATTTATTGGCTTATGTGATGTCATGATGTCAATTGCGAGTTGAACTAATGAATTTCAATAGTTTCACCAATACCAAGCTGGAAAATCCCTAACTTTGGAATTCTGCATAATTCTCAGCTTAAATAATGTTTTGGATGCAAAATTATGCGACATTCTCTGAAGAGCAAGAAATGTGTTTCTTCATAGATATTACACTTTGGAAAAGTAAACTCAAATAAGATGCATAAGCAAGTATGTCTCTACACTTTAATGGACTATCATGGAGCAAAAGCTGAGTTTTTTGTGTAATCTCGAAAGAAATCAAGTGGTGGCGTAGCCCAATTTGAAACCTTCAATCGCTTAGAATTGTGCAATGGGGCAGAATTGGAAAAAAGAAGTAAGGATTAAAAAGTGGGCCTCTTCACTTTAAGAAACTGTATATGAAGTTATCGCAGTGGTCAAAGTCGCACCTTGTATAAGGGGATGATTCCTGAAAATAAGCCTGTCTCAGAAGGGTCAAAATCACATACGTTATAATTCGAAATCAGAAATCACCAAGCAAAAGTAAAAACCATCTAACCTCAGATTTCTTTATTTAAATTTGAGACATATTTGAACTCATGAACAGAATTAACAAACTAATAGGCATATAAAATACTAGAAATTCATAACAAGTAAATAATATATAAACGGAGCTACGAAGGTGCAACTTTTTCACATGTTTTATAGTGTTCCATACTGACCTAAAAGTACCTCCATTGAATGTTAACAGAACTTTTATTTCTTTGGTGGACTTTCTCCACAGGTAGAGGCATGTGTCTGAAAAAATAAATATATTCAATTTAAGCAAGTACATCGCCTTCTTTCAGTATATATTATTTCAATGCTCAAAAACTACCAAAATTCATTGACCGTAGATCGAATTCATTATACATATGGAGTGATCCTTTACATGTGGATATCCTATCACATATTTTTCGCGTCTTTCGATAACATCCATAATTTTTCGCAAATTAGAAAAAAATCCGAAATATATTACTGTTTCAAATTCATGGAATTGAAATTTATTTTTATTCTTATTTTTCAAATTGCGTAATTTATAGTAGTGTGTGAATTTCAATTTATTGGCAGTGAGGGCGAAAAAACAGAATCGCACTTCATATGGTTACGACTGAAAGAAGTCTTGAGATAAGACCAGTTGAATTCACGCATTCGTCGATGTTACATACCGCATTCATTTATTATTACGCCGTTTTTCGCATACAGGGTGTCTCAAGTTCGAGTGCCTATTAGACGTTTCTGGAGAACTAGACATATTTGAAATCTGAAAATTGGGATTATGATATTGTTCGAAGTTCTCTACAGAGCTTAAATATTTTCGAAGCCCAAAACCTTCCGGTTATATAGAGTGTGAAAATAAATTCGACGAAAAAATTTTTTTTCAAGTTTTCCATTCCTGGTATGAACGAGTATTCAATAGTGAATACATTTCTGTTAAAACCATTGTATTAAATCGAATAGTTTCCAAAATATCCAAAAAAAACTGGAAAAAAAGTCAAATATGTTCAGTCAGTAATATGTTCATTATTCTTATTTTAAATATCCTGAGCGTAAACCGTTTTTACAACATCGTTTTTACCACATCCTTCTTCTTCGATGTTGTAAAAACGGTTTACGCTCAGGATATTTAAAATAAGAATAATGAACATATTACTGACTGAACATATTTGACTTTTTTCCAGTTTTTTTTTGGATATTTTGAAAACTATTCGATTTAATACAATGGTTTTAACAGAAATGTATTCACTATTGAATACTCGTTCATACCAGGAATGGAAAACTTTGAAAAAAAAATTTTTCGTCGAATTTATTTTCACTCCCTGTATAACCGGAAGTTTTTGGGCTTCGAAAATATTTTAGCTCTGTAGAGAACTTCGAACGATATCATAATCCCAATTTTCAGATTTCAATTATGTCTAGTTCTCCAGAAACGTCTAATAGGCACTCTAACTTGAGACACCCTGTATTCATTTTAAATTTAGAATTTTTGGAATCGAGTGATTTCTGACAGAATAGTTATTCTGGTGATCCATGAGATTTGGAGATTTCATCGCTACAGCGTGCAGTTCAGAGGGCCCTCTTCCACACTATACAGGACGTCCCCAGGTGCGCTTCTTTTGACCCGTTTATTAATCCTGCCTTGTTATTTAACGTCGCCTATAGATCACGCAGGGTAAAAATTCTAGAGAAACCTTCTTGGCGATATACGTCCAGTTTTTTCTCTCCGGCCACTATCGAAGGAGAAGGAGAACTTTGATTTTCTTACATTTGTAGTTTGAAAAGTTTTGAATTGAATCAACAAGTGTACTAGTTTGTACCTTGCGAATTGTCTTACCTGGGGTAGGTACGATTTCAATACGATTTCGGTGGATTCTTTAGGTCAAACAATCAAAATAAGCCAGCCTATATGGTTTGAAACTTTTGCTCGCTTATTCTACTAGAACAGCTTGTTATCGTTTCGTCCAAATGCCTGTAATTTTCGAATATCGAGCCCTCAATTGATTGGGTTTGACTTCCTGATACAGTGTCAGTTACGTCCGGCCGGACATATACTCTCTATCTTCCGAAAGAGATTCCAGAATAGCTTGACTCTCCAAATATCTGGATCGAGGTAGTTATTCGGAAAAATCCGTCCAATGGTTCGGCACTTATAAGCATCTTGAATTTGATTTCCTCTATAACTAGAATATACAGGGTGAGTCTTTGGCCACTGCGTTAATTTTAACCATATGTTCTTGAGATCAAAAATTATAATTTTCATTCAAACTAAACTAGACTAGAGAGGGGTATTTGCCCAATGTGAAAACTTAAAATGCTTATAACTTTTTAACGCAGCTGGTATATCTTCCACAGCATCCACTATTGAATATGACTTGTTTAAAAACATTATTTTCCCTCTAAGAAATGATTCACTTACTCATGTAATCAGATGATTATATCGATTTAATTCCTTTCAATTATCTCAAAAATGGTGTAATTTAGGAAAAAAGATGATGAATGTTTTTATCTGCGAAAAGACTAATTATTCTAGGAAGTGCAAGATACGGAGATACGGATTTCGTTCAAGCGATATTTGTTTTTCGTGCAATTTAACCAATCTGTAGAGTTGTAGTGAGAAACCCACAAGAAATGGAATGAATCTATTGATGCCAAAATATGCATGATTGTTATCAAAAACCTTCAATATCATTTCAATTGATATTAAAGTTTGAATATTATAGGTAAAATGAAATTTTTTTATGAAATTTCAACACTCTATATCTTTTGAACGGAGCCAAATTTGGAAAAATGTTATAGGAAGAAAATGTTTTTTTTTGACGTCAAGAATCTATGGTTGAAATTAACGCAGTGGCCAAAAACTCACCCTGTATATTGATTTTGAGTGAGAGACTGTCGACCTTTGAAATAACTGGAAACTCGAAGAAGTGATATGTATCATATTTCCCCGGATTACTAAGTCAGTTAAAGTTCGTGATTCTTTCTCCCCGACATATATTGTTGATTCAGGTGTACTTCTTATTTACATAAACGACATTACCACTTGCTTTAGGTTTACACTTTTCCTTTTGCTTGCTGTCGACCTCAAAGTTCATTTAAAGATTAACATTCCAATCGATATGCTAAATCTCCAGTCTGATCTGAGTCGATTGGAGCAATGGTGTAAAGATAATAAAGTCGTCATTAACCTTGGAAAGTGCAAACATATGAGTACCTACAGTTACGCTTGAGCAGCACTTTGTATCGTACTACTATCTTAATAAGCAAACAATACTTTCTGTGGACATCGTTAGTGGCTCTTTACGTTTTTTAGTCAGGATGTGTTTTAGGGCGCACATTGACCATCAAGTTAATACGGGGCTTCATTTGCTGGGGTTTATTTTGCGGCAATCGTTTGAGTTTAGTGATATCAATACCTCGTAACACCTTTATGTCGGTCTGGTTAGCTCGCATCTTGAGTATGCCTTCCGTGTACGGTCTCGATATACTTATGAAGATTGTGACAGGTTGGAAGAGTCTGAAATAGGTTACTTCTCTCTATGACGTGCAGGATGAAAATCTTAGGAGTAAATTTTTCCGCAACTCATATGAGATCACTTCTTCACTTCTCTGCTTTGCGTACTCGTACGATAAGGGCGGATGTATTGTTGTTTGCTAGATTGGTCGGGGGGCTTTTGACCTCTTTCGGCCATCTCTCTCTGTTTGGTTTTACGTTCCATCTAGAAATGTTAGATATACCGAGCTGCTTGCTTTCAGGATTTACAGGTACAATTACACCAGGGCTTTGTCAGTTCCAAGAATCTTGTAACATATAAACACTACCGGTAGAACAGGCATAGACTTCTTTAATCTCATGTTCGCTCTATTGAGCTTTATGTCAATCGAAATTGGTATTGATCTGTTAAAGTTTATTTCTGGAAGTTTTTTATTGTTTTTTTTAATCTATATTATATATTATGTATATGAGTTATGTATATAAATCGGTTCATAACGTTCTACGCCGTCTTCCATTTTTGGCGCTCTTGTTCACCCGAACAGAGTGCCTAACATTTTTTTCATCTCCATTCTTCTCTATCTGCCTATAAGTTGTCTGATAGGCCTCTTTCCCAGATCTCGCTGTCTATGCCTTCCCTCCAGCTTTTTCGGGGTCGACCACGTCTTCCTCTTACTTGGGGGTCCATTGTATGGTTTTTTCGGTAGCCTGGCATCTGACATTCTCTGTACGTGTCCGAACCAAATAAGTTGCCTTCTTCTTATGCCGTCAACGATGTCATGTTGCACTCCCGTTATTTCTTTCATCCGAATATTAGACACTCTCTCCAACTTAGATCTTTCAGCCGCCCTCCTCCAGAATTCCATCTTTGTTGCCCTGAGCATCCCAAGCGTTCTATCTTTCAATGGCCATACTTCACAGCTGTAGGTTAAATGTTTCCCATTATCGACAACAACATTTGGCCGCCATCAGTCGCCACGAATTTGTCATGTCGAATCAAATATTAGTTCTTGCCAAACCAGTCCTAGCTCAATCATACATGATCAATCACAGTTTAAGGAAAGCCTACGCTCACTCGATACCAAAATAGATGAAATCAATACCAATGTCGATTCCGACAAGCATTAATCTAATGTTTCTCTTGATCATGACGAAGTACTAGCACGTATTCATCGATCTCACAATATACTGATTCGAGGTGTTCCCGAGTGTTTCGAAGCCTAGGATGATGTTACTGTGGCTGGGTTGTTTGATTGTGTGGAGATCGTTACAAATTTGTTCATGATTAATAATGTCCGAGTGGAAAGAAAAAGTCCTTCTAGACCTAGACCCATTAAGGTTTCGTTTACCAACCAATAGTAGTTTCCAGGGTCCTTCGCAGTAAGAAGGGTTGGCATCCAGCTCGGACTGGAGCGGTTTCTGAATTTCCGACGATAAAACACCCCGAGTTCTATTGTCACAGACTAGAGTTGACTTCAAGGAGGCGTGCCAGTGAGGAGGGTATCGACATCAAATATTTAAACGGCACTACCAGAATAGTGGTACTCAATAAAGACCTCACAAAAAACTAGGTATATTGGAACATGACAAACTCCAACGTTCAAGTTCTGCATTCAAAATTACTCTTTGTTTCTTTATACGTCGTAAATACTAAGTCAACATTCCTAATGGTCGCTGAATCCTGGCTCCATTCGGGGATCCCAGACAGTGTTGTGCCAATTCCAGTTTAATCCTTATTCAGGAGCGATAGTCAGACAACCATTGGGCACGGCGGTGTGTGTGCCTATGTGCTCGACAGTGTTGTTCATGACTTCAACATCAGTTATTCTTCAGTTAGTCTGTCATGTACTGAAAACTTATTCTATTTCTCTAATATGTCCTAACACAAAAACTAACTTCTAACTATCGTCTGTATTTACCAGCCTCGACCATGCCCTGTAGACTTTCAAATGTGTAGCCTATCTTCCAAGAAGAAAAACCTTTTTATCGTCGGCGATTTCAATATAACAGATGTCCGATGGGCTTTATCTGATAATAGGAGTTTCAATAATTACACAAAGATGATCGGCATCTGATCTCGACAGAGAGAAAAAAACTACGCTCACAGTTCGAGGTTAGCTTGGCGATCACAGATAACCGGCATAGAACACATCTATACTCTGTTGCAGGAGAAGTAGTTCAAATTTCAACGATCATTCAGGTGCGCCTATAGAATAATGTCAGTGGCGTGCACATCGTTGCAGAGTATAGTTTGCCTTCGGGGATGAATATTGATGCTGTCAGAGAAAACAACTTCATACAACTGGTTGACAAACCTACCCGATTCAGGAGCGGCCAGAATCCATCCCAACCTCGTTGCTTCTCACGAACATCTGTCTTCATTCGGGAGGTCAGACCATGTCACTCTTTTTTGTAGAATACAGTTTAGGGTCGCCATGCCAAAGAAAGTGACCAAGAGACTGAAGCACATTAGTTACGAGCAGCTAGGTGCCAATTTGGCCGATATAAATTAGCGATCATTGTTCCATCCAGACGCGGACACCAAATCTATGTGGTCTACATTCGTCAACAGACTTCCACATGAGTGCGAGATCTGCACCACTTTCCATTCCTCAACTTCTATTCCGTCCAACCCATGGATCAAAGGGAGCATCCTGCGGATGGCGCTCAAGGCAAAATCACTATGGCAGCGTTATCTGCGAAGCAGCACAACAACTGCTGACTACGCGGCACACCGGAGTTATCCGGCAGAATCACGAATCGGTCGGAGAGTCAGGTGTGGAAGTGTGCAGTATATGTATAAGTATTATTATTATATTTTATTCAAGGGCGCCACGTGGTTCCTCAAAGGATACCTCTTTTTTAAGTGATGTTATTTCCGGAAGTCAACAAACTATCCTTAACTATTCCAGAGGTGGGTTGATGACTGTCTTCGCCCTACCTTGGATTTCGGCGGTCAATAGCCTACAGGTGCTTACGCAGAAAAGTAATTAACGAAAACGTGTGGTAATTCGCAATCAATACATAAACAGAATAAAAATCGCCAGCCGAGAAAAGTACTGACCATTAGTCGTATTGTTTTGCCCTCCAGGTAAGGTAAAACGAAAGGTATAAGTAAAATTCAATATCTGATACGAAACTTCTCCAAACTTTATCTCCGTATAAAACGTTTAAAATCTTCGCTTGAGAAGCTCAATAAATTGAACTACGTGCGTATCAAGTTGCACATCAGTCGATCTATCAATAATCTTCAGCGCATTAACAATAAAAGAACGTCGCGATCGTATTTGCAGTTCTCGATTATTACAGATACCATTGGCGGAGGCATAATTATTATAGTTTCAATAAGGCGACTATAAAATGAAAATCCTGGCACGGAAATTTAAAACCGTGACATAATCCAGTCTTGTGGCATCGAGAAATCGTAAAAAACAATTATGTCAGATCTCATCTCAATACAAACGTAACCATGCCGCTAGTCAATAACCCACGGTACGAGTCCGAGTAATGGCGCCGAGCATACGCTAAAAAGTGACTGTCCCAGCCATTCAGAAACAAGCCTTCCGATTTCGAATTTTTAAGTGAAGTTTGACAGGTTTTATTTTCCCGCGTAACCGTGAAAATCTTTCTTTAGCAGTACCTCGAACTCTTTTGTTTTTCAATCTGTAACTATTGTTAGTGGATAAGATCTTGGCGAATCTTTTCCAATTTTGCATTAGCATTCATACATAACGAATATTACAAGTAGATTTCAGTCAAGTGAATATATATGAATAATCTTCAAGTAGTCATGGAAAATGAAAGGCAATCGTACAAAAATTAAAATTATTACATTTAATTTTACTTGATATCAAGTATTTTTTAGCGATTCCAAACTATTTTGGTAGACGTGTGAAAAACACTCCACTAGTTCAGTAATTAGAAATAGGCATTTAGAAAAATACATCCTGAAATTCCATTTGAAAGTAAATTTAAGAAACATATAATATGTACTTTATTCAAAGCCGAACCATTCTCGCTTCATCAGTATCTTGTGAAGCATTTAACAAGACATCGCGCAGTGAAGATTGAGTCATCAGATTTAAAATTCACAAATTTTGAAGAATTCACAGCTCAAGAGAACCGATATGTGGATTATGCATATACCGAATATAATCCACACATTTTTATTTACAGTTGTAATAGGAGAGATGTAAAAGGTAGGTATCACGAACCTTATTGTATTTCGGTTATATCTACTGTATGAATATAATTTACAGGATTTGTATCCATCTGCTACAAACGTAGGCTTAAAACTGGAGGAAGTATAAAAATGACTGTATTCCCAGCAAGGATTGAAGCTAGAGTTCTAGAAAATAGTGCTCATTGATGAATTATAAATGCTTATTCATCCATATTTATCATTTTAGGAGAATTGAATGTGTGTTACTGCAACTCGTTATTGTTAGTTAAGTTCATTTATTTTCTGTTCCAAAATGTCTGTTCGTTTCGTGCGGCCCACGTATGTTCATTTCTTTCTCTATGGACGTATATTTACGTATGGACATACGTTGGAGCATATGACAGTGCAAGAAGAAAGTAGTAGTAATTCGAATACACACGTCGACGCTCGTTCGATGCAGTGCAAGACTTTTCTTCGTTTCTTCGCAATTTTTCTCGTTAATTTCTACAATTTGGAACTCTGGTGAAAGAGTGACTGTTCTGGCTCGTGAGTGACACGTTCGGCCGTGCTGTGGAACCAACAGGTAGGCAATCGTCGATACTCCAACATTTCGTATTCGGTCATTTTTTCTCACCGGAATTTCATTGTTAATTTCTCCTTTGCTTTCATTTAATTTCAAAAGGCCGTGTCGTGCCATTTTGGTACTTCTTGAGCCGCATATTTTCGAACCGCGTTTTCAAAATTATTGCGATCAAGCATTTTGGAATTTTTTCATTTAGTTTTTTCATTTGCATTTATTTCAATCTGTCATTATTCACGTGACCTCGAAAACTTGATAAGATATCGAACACATTCATAAATCCTTTAATATCTGCGCATGTTAAAAGAATTTAGCTTTCATTACCTTTCATTTGTTTTTCTCATCTATGCTCATAACCTTGATTCAAAACATAAACAAAGATTGACATTCTTGTTTTTGTTTATTTACATTTCATTATTTTCATTTGTTTATTTTCAACTCGATTTTAAATTTAATAGATTAAATATTAATTATTTTCTTTATTAATTAATTTAGTTCTTTTCAATCGGTTAGTCTATTTACGCTTTTTCGAAATTACTCAAAACGAAATTCATATTGTTTTCTGCAGTATACCTTGAATAATAATAATGGCGACAAAATTGAAACAACTCAAAGCTCGTCGTCAAATTGTTATTGATGATCTCGAGGAAATTCTCAATTTAGCACAATTCGCTGTCACTGATGAAAGTCTCCATGTTAGATTCAAATTAAGATGTGAAATACTTGACGATATTCTCGTGGACTTTCAAAATTTACATACGTCTATTGTCTCTATGATAGTATCTTCCGAAGAACCCGAATTGAACACTGAGAAGGTTATTCGAACAGCCTTTATGGATAATTATTACACCATCAGAACAACTTATGTTAATTTATTTCCTGTAGTAAACATTCCAGTAAAAAACCGAGACAGTTGCTCTATTAGTTCGCCAAATGTTAAACTTCCAAAGATAGTATTGCCCATTTTCAATGGGAATTATAAAGAGTGGCCTACTTTTTTCGATATGTTCCAAAGTTTGGTACATGAAAATTCTAACTTGAGTCAAATAGAAAAGTTTCAATACCTCCTTAGTTCACTTTCTTCTCATGCTTTAAATTTAGTTAAAGGATTTCCATTGACTGCTGAAAATTATGAAAGCGCTTTTCAGACATTGGCGGAAAGATATCAAAATAAAAGACTTCTCGCTAATACGTGTTGGAAGGAAATCTGTAATGTTCCAAAGCTACAGGGTGATTCAGCTAAAGACCTTAGGCGAATTCTAGAAGTTTTTGCGGAAAACTTATCGGTATTAAGGAATTTAGGTTTACTCGTTGACCAGTGGGACTTTGTTTTATTTCACATTCTCATTCAGAAATTAGATTCAGCAACGATCAAACGTTTTGAATTACAAGAATGTTCAACAGATATTCCATCGTTTGTCAATTTGCGAAATTTCCTGACAAATCAGTGTATAGCCTTGGAGGCAGTAGCTCTTTCTCTTCCGTCGAAAACTCATTCAGTTTCGAATTCTCAAGTTTTGAAATCTAGTTCTCTCTCAATGAATAAAAGAAATTCGACTCTTCTCGTTCAAACGGAAACTGAATCATTCAAGAAACGTTTAACCTGTAATTATTGCAAGTTAGCTCATAGTATTTACAAATGTCCATCATTTTTGGAACAAACTGTTCAAGATCGGTTCAAGATTGTGAAGAACAAAAATTGGTGTATCAATTGCCTCCATTCTGGACATAAGATTAACAATTGTTCTTCAAGGTCAAATTGTCGTGTTTGCAACGGAAAGCATCATACCCTGTTGCACATGCGCAATAATGCGGAGAATGATTCTTCATCAGAGACGTTTCATTTCAATGCTGCAAATTCATCGGATTCAGGCTCAGCTCAAGTTTTAACCAATGTTTCTTCAAATTCTACCGTTCTCTTGGCAACCGCTGAGGTCGAAATTCGTGATGCTTGGGGTAGATATCAGAAGGTCCGAGTTCTGTTAGATGGAGGCTCTCAAATAAATATTATAACTCAATCGTGTGTAAATAGATTAGGCTTGAAAATTTGTGATGCTTCATTTTCGATAAATGGAATTTGTGAAAGCTCATCTTCTGCTAATTGCAGCACTGAATGTACTATTCGTCCATCAGGTCAAATAAATCCATCATTTACATTCGATGCCGTCGTGATTCCTAAGATTTGTGCGGAAATGCCGAGTTCTTTCGTAAATTATTCGTTTTGGAATTGTGTCCATAACAAGAAGTTAGCAGATCCGAACTTTTCCATTCCGAAATCAATAGACCTTCTCCTCGGAGCGGATATATTCTCTTTAATAATTCGACCGGGTCGTATCGAGGGTAACGGTTTAGAACCAACAGCACTTGAGACAGTGTTTGGTTGGGTTTTCATGGGAAAGATTCAATCACCTAACATATCAGTTAACAATTTTCATTTGTCATTGTCTGAATCAGTTTTAAACTCCTCGTTGAAAAGATTTTGGGAACTTGAAGAAGTTTCAGAGAATGTCATTGTATCACCAGAAGATCAATTTTGTGAGAACTTATACACTCAGAACTATTCTAGAAATACATCTGGACGGTACACTGTGGCATTACCATTTAAACCTGATCAGTCAACACTTTCTTTCGGTGACACATATTCTCTCGCACTACGTCGTGTTTTATCCCTTGAACGTAAACTTATTAAAAACCAGAATATATACAGGGAATACTCTACTTTCATGCAGGAATATTTAGAAAAAGATCATATGTCATTAATTTCTACGAGTTCGGATTATGAAAATACTTTGTATATCCCTCACCATTGTATAATCAAACCAAACAGTCCATCTACAAAGTTGAGGGTTGTTTTCGATGCGTCAGCTCATGTACCCGGTCATTTATCTTTAAATGATGCTCTATTGATAGGTCCTAAATTACAAAAGGATATTATTGCCATTTTGATGAACTTTCGTGTTCATCGGTTCGTTTTCACAGTTGATATCAAACAACTGTATCGTCAAATATTAGTCAAAATTCTCGGTTTGAGGTGGTTTCCCTCGTCGGACGAATTTTCTTATTTTGCGGAAACTACTGTGCAGGTATGTACCAAACGTACCATACTTTCAGAACTTTCTCGAATTTTCGACCCTTTGGGGTTCCTTTCTCCATTTACTTTTCTTGCTAAACATTTGATCCAGCATCTTTGGACATTAGGTTTGCAGTGGGATGATACACTTCCAGACGATGTCAGCCGTCGCTGGAATCAGTGTAAATCCGAATTAACCGAATTGGGTAAATTAAAGATACCTCGGAAACTTGCATCGAAACCATTTTATCGTTGCGAACTTCATGGTTTCGGAGATAGTAGTGAGCGTGGTTGCGCAGCCGCGGTATATTTCAGGTTTTTCAATTATGACGGCTCCATTGACATCTCTTTCGTAGGTGGTAAATCAAAGGTCTCCCCATTGAAGAGAATTTCACTTCCACGACTGGAATTGTGTGCTTGTCTCTTATTATCAAAGCTCATTAATATGGTTTCCTCTGTTTACCAATCGGCCTTTACAATAGATGACATTTTTGCTTGGTCTGATTCTATGGTAGCTTACATTTTCAGATTTGTTCACTTCATGAAAAACTCTAAAGCTCCTGGAATATATAGATTTTCCGCAGTTCATCTCAAAGATGCGCTTTTCTTCATTATAAAGCAAGTTCAACGGGTTGTGTTCAGGGAACAGATCGATGGTCTCATCTCGGGAGGTCCCATATCTAGGTTACTTCGAAAATTGAGTCCATTTGTTGGAGAAGATGGTGTTCTCAGGGTGGGCGGTCGTCTGTCTTTTTCTGGTCTGGCTCTTGATCACAAACACCCAGCTTTGCTTCCTTCATTTCATCGTCTTACTGGGCTCCTTATTCAGCATTTCCACAAAATATGTCTGCATCCAGGTGCCCAGACTTTACAGTTCCTTCTGTCTCAACAGGTCATACAGGAGTTTTATACAGTCCACTTAGAGATTGAGTCTGTGCTCAATTCTCGCCCTCTATGTCCGCTTGGTAATGGTCCGAATGACATATCTGCACTGACACCAGGACATTTTCTTACTCTGGCTCCATTAACTGCTATTCCTGAACCAGATTTATCTCACCTATCTATCGGTCGATTATCGCGTTGTCAGCTTTTATTAACTCGTATCCATCAGGATTTTTGGAAAAGATGGAATTTAGAATATCTGAACACACTGCAACAACGAAAAAGGTGGTTCAATAGCGACTCGCCACCTTATTCAATAGGTGCACTAGTCTTGATAAAAGATGATCAACTCCCTCCATTGCGCTGGCGACTTGGACGCATTGAGAAATTGCATCCTGGCGCTGATAAAATAGCTAGAGTAGCTACTGTTCGGACTACTCAAGGTGTACTGCAGAGATCAGTGGTTAAATTATGTCCATTACCTCTTCAATAGTTATGACATATGTTGATGTATATATATATATTTTTTTTCGCTTTATGTTCGATATCTTCTCAATTTTTTATTTGCTTTGTTTCATAAAATATTCTATTTTAGGTGGGCGGTTATGTTACTGCAACTCGTTATTGTTAGTTAAGTTCATTTATTTTCTGTTCCAAAATGTCTGTTCGTTTCGTGCGGCCCACGTATGTTCATTTCTTTCTCTATGGACGTATATTTACGTATGGACATATGTTGGAGCATATGACAGTGCAAGAAGAAAGTAGTAGTAATTCGAATACACACGTCGACGCTCGTTCGATGCAGTGCAAGACTTTTCTTCGTTTCTTCGCAATTTTTCTCGTTAATTTCTACAATTTGGAACTCTGGTGAAAGAGTGACTGTTCTGGCTCGTGAGTGACACGTTCGGCCGTGCTGTGGAACCAACAGGTAGGCAATCGTCGATACTCCAACATTTCGTATTCGGTCATTTTTTCTCACCGGAATTTCATTGTTAATTTCTCCTTTGCTTTCATTTAATTTCAAAAGGCCGTGTCGTGCCAATGTGCATTTTATAAAAACACATGTGGGACATGATATGGAACTTCGTAATAAAAGGTTTTCAAAATACAGTGTTAAAAGTGAGTTATGTCAACATATTCATGCAGTAGCCATGTTCAAACAGACGAGGGATTAGACGAGAAGTATTTAAGTATTTTTCAATCTATTCTTTTTTTTCAAAAAATCCCAACCTTCAGATTATTTTGGCAGAATTGAATAGTTATATATCACTCCTGGACACAGACAAATTTGAAATTCTTTCGAATATTGTAGGAACAATGCTACCAAATAAAGATGAAATAGTAGAAAGAGAAAACATAAGAAACAAACCTACTACTCAAAAATAAATAGCTAATAATATGACATAAATCATTCAAATTTTCCATGCTTGAGTTCAAAGTTTATTATCTATTAAACCTTCAAAGTTCTTGAAACATCTAATTTTTCGTTTCACTCTTATAGAAGTACTAATCATAATCATATAATTTATTTCAAATATTTTCATAGAATTGCTATAGGACCAATATTTGTAGGGAAAGGATAAAATAGCAAATCAAGATGAAGTGACATCTGTCCAATACTGTCCCATATATAAATTTCAGGATAGATTTTTTCGATTCTTTCATGAATTGGGTTAGTGAATTTAAAAAAAAAATTATACTTAATTTTATGGAGCAGTTCTTTTTCGTGCTTTTGGCTCTTGATTTTCAGATTCGATGTGTGTGTGGCCAACTTGGGTAAACCTTGGTGCTCATTAATGGAATATCACTCTCGAAGAAAGGAGTCCTTCACCGAATGGAACATCACTCTCGAAGGAAGAAGTCCTTCATCATTCAGCTTATTTTATAAACCTTACAACACATTCAAGTCACCATTTATTTGGAAAGCCAGGGATTCTTTCACTAGGGTTTTTCCCTAGGCTATTAGGTCATACGCCAAATTGTATGACATCCCGTCACCAACCCCTGCTAACACACACACACACACACACATATATGTAAATTTAAATTAAATGTTTCCACTTCTTCAGTACTATATCCATAGGATTAATTTTAATCGTACGAAAATATTGCATTTCAGTCCTCACATTACATATTATGGTGTTGCTGTCGCACAATCAATATAATATACGAATATCTATCGGAGACATTCATTAATTGATGAGAATTTGTCTTCGAAATTTTGGTAGTATCAATTTTGATTACTCATATAAGATTTGTTCAATTGAATAGAGGTAGTTCATTCAGTTAAGTAATTGCAATGTTCATAAATTCATCTCCAAGAATATGGAACCATGATTATTCCTCAAAATTTTCGATGAATACAGCGCTGGAATTCTAATATATTTGGAAAAAGAAAATAATTGAAACACCGTCTGTTATAAATATTCAACCAAGAAGGAATTCCACAGATTAATTAAGGTAAAATATAAAGTATACAGGGTGATTCCGGAGGAGACCGTCAGATTTTAGGTGAAGTATACAGTAGTCAATATAGTTTCGGAACAATGTTGGGTTTATGGTTCGGGGCCTTCATTGACAGTCTACAGGGTGATTTGTCCTATTCGACCGATTTTTCTTTTATTTATAACTTTGGTATGGCTTGATCAATCTTGATGAAATTTTCAGTGTGGAACAATATGACTATCTTCTTTCAATAATTCCCACATTTTTTTAAAAATACAGAATGGGAATTAGGATAAGTTCAGATTAAGTATGCAGGTTGAAAAAACACCCTGTACATTCCGTTTTCAGAAATTTTCTACTTGCTTCAGATTCTACCATAAGTTTCCATTACTGGAGCGTTTTTATTTTTTTTGGCACACGTCCATTTTTCCTAGAAAAATTTTTCAATGATGAACAATATCGATTTTTCGCTCCAAGGCATTGAACTAGATGGTAAAGCTGTATCGTCCAATAATACAAAGCTCTTCCTGAGTCCTAAAATGAATTTTCCAAATTCGAAATTCATTTTTAATCGCTCATATTCAGATGTATAAAATCATTTAATTCAAAAAATTTCTTTATACGTACGTGAACCAAAAAAATTTACATACTACTACTACAAATACATAATAAATATTCGAAACATATGAAAGGCAAAATTATGGATTAACATAAAATTGAGTTATTATTCAGGTGATTTTCGGCACACTTCCGGTTTTCTATGAAGCGAATATTCCTAAAACATAGTAGTTTCGTTCAAAAATGTGCTCACTTATAGCCTTATGGTATGTAAAATATTGAAGCACGAATGTATTATAAATAGTTTTAATGAAATTGAAAATTCTCTATGAAAATTAAATCTCTATTCAAATCAAGTTCTTTAAGATCCATGGTTACCATCACAGTGAACCACAGAATGAGAATATTTAATGAATAATATGTCACAAGAAGTGTATTTCAACATGCCTCAATTATTTACTCATGCGGAATATGCGGATATGATTTTTGTTTATGGTTTTTGTAACGGAAATGGAAATGAAGCCAAAATGAAATACCATAGACGATTTCCCAACCGACGTCAACCAAACAAATGTACTTTCGGACGAGTATTCCATTATTCTAAAGAACATGGGCAATATCCTAGTAAGGCAGAGCACATTGATAGGCCTACTCAAAATGAAATTTCGATTCAAATTGTTGAACGGGTGGAGGAGGAACCGTTTATTAGTACTCGTCAAATTAGTACCGAATTAGGAATTTCGCAGAGCAAAGTAAGCAAGACTTTGAAGAAAGAACAATTTCACCCATACCACTACCAAAAGGTGCAAGAGCTGTTGCCACAAGATCTGCCCCAACGATTACAATTTTGTCGCTGGGTTATTAGTCACCAACGAACTATTTTTCGTATTCTATTCAGCGACGAGGCTATGTTCACTAAGAATGGAATTTTTAATATCCACAATTCCCACGAATGGGCAAGAGACAACCCGCATTTGAAGAAGAGTCATAATACACAACACAGATTTTCTGCCAATATTTGGCTTGGAACAATAGATAGAAATTTAGTTGGTCCTCACATTTTTGCGGAGATTAAGTGGTGAAATTTACCCAGATTTTTTGGAAAATATTTTACCAAATCTATTGGAAAATGTACATATCCGCTCTATGTACTTTCAGCATGACTTTGCATTGAATGTGAGAAATCACCTGGATGTAAATTATCCGAACAGATGGATTGGTCGTGGAGACCCTATTGCTTGGCCACAAAGATCGCCTGATTTGAACCCTTTAGACTATTTTGTTTGGGGATATCCGAAAACGAGAGTTTATAAGGTTGAAATTAGAAGTAGAGAACACCTAGTTGAAAGGATTTTCGAGGAATGTAATATCTTGAAGCAAAATCAATCCCTAATTAGCAGGTCAATTGGAAATTTAATAAAAAGGTCTCGAATATGTATTCAAAAAAGGGGAAATCATTTCGAACATTCTATGTAAATTTTGTGTTAATCCTTAGTTTTGCCGTTCATGATATGTTTCGAATGTTTATTCTGTATAAGTTGTAAATTTTTTGGTTTAAGTAGTTAGGTATAAAGATATTTTCTGAATTAAATGATTTTATACATACATCAGAATATGAGTGATTAAATATGAATTTCGAATTTGAAAGAACTACTTTAGGACTCAGGAAGAGCTTTGTATCATTGGACGACACCGGTTTACATTCTAGTTCAGAATATCCTCACTGCCTGCGAAATAACGATATTGTTCATCCTTGAAAAATTTTTTTAGGAAAACTGGATGTGTGCCAAAAAAAATAAAAACGCTCCAGTAATGTAAACTTATGATAGAATCTGAAGCATGTAGAAAATTTTTGAAAACGGAATATACAGGGTGTTTTTTCAACCTGTACACTTAATCTGAACTTATCATAGTGTTGGAAATTATTGAAAGAAGATCATCATATTGTTCTACACTGAAAATTTCATCAAGATTGATCAAGCCATACCAAAGTTATGGATAAAAGAAAAATCGGTCGAATAGGACAAATCACCCTATACACTCTCATTAAAGGCCCCCCTTGACTAGTGTATACTTCACCTAAAATCTGACGGTCTCCTCCGGAATCACCCTGTATATACTTGTTATATTGTCTGTAGCAATCAATATTGCTTAGTAACAAAATTTTCATTTTGAAGATATAATAAAATTGATTTATAGTTTATATGTGAGCATACCTGTTGATAATATTAATATTTCATAAAGGACAAAATTATTACTATTATGATAACTGAATATATTACAAAAAGGTTAAAAAAATGAGATACAGAAAAATTTTATTGAAATTATGATTGGCTTTGAAAATACAGCAGTTATATATATATATATATATATATATATAAATACCTCACATATTCCGGAAAATCCCGAAAATGCTACTCACTTTAGACCTTTTTAAATCGAAATATGTGTAAAAAATTGTGTTTGGAGTTGTGCCGTTAATATTTTTGAAAAATCGAGAAATTTTTCCGCAAAAACTGGACAATTCTAAAAAAGATAGCCCCGCACTTTCTTTTCTCTTCCTTGAAACTCATCTCATAGAGTTGTGCAAGATTTGTGCTGATAATCTTTTTAGAAAAAACTTCAAGTTGTCTTTTTACCCAGTGAAAAGACATAGAACTTAAGATTCTATGATTTTGATATTTTCAGCTACAGTTTGAGATTCGTGAGAGTGCTCACATTATGCAAGAAATAATACATATTGAGTCGTATCATCGAAATCTGAATATAACGAAAATGGTTTTGTACCCGGTAATAAATTTAATCGTTGAAGATCAAGTTTGGCAACCTTGCATTATATTTCGACGCACGTGTTTCGAACGGAATTAGCGCCAAACTTCTGCGGAGAATGGCTCACATAACTGTAGATAGATCGCGACCTGTTATCAAATCACATTTTTGCGTTTTTCTCAAAAACTATAATGGTGCATTGAAAGATTCATGAAGCACTAATTAGATCTATTCAGGCAGTAAATATTTGACGATGTTCCAGAATTAGTGCTTCCAACTTTTCGCTGAGTTCACAGTTGCCAAAATACAACTCTTGATTATCGTGAAACTAAAACTAATATTGATGCCGTATTGGAAGTACTAATTGTCACTCACTAGGCACTAATTAATGCAGCAAAAATTTTAACGAAATTCGAATATGTTGGTGCGTAAAGTCAGTACCAAAAACTTTAATTGTCAATATCTCAGAAACGGCGACGGTGCAACGAAAGTTCTATGAAGCACTAATAGGCACTAATTAAGCACTAAATATTTTACATAGTTAGAGAATTAGTACTTCCAACTTTTCGCTAACTTCACGGACACGGCTTTTGCAGAGTATGAGACAATATCATAATGTCAATTTTCATATTCCAAATAGGTTCAGTACCTCAGAAACGTTCAAAGGGCACTCGAACTTGAAACTCTCTGTATAATCAATTTTCGCTTCCACAACAAAAGTATTTGAAAATAAATATTTTTATCGCAGAATTTCTTTGATCAGCAGGAAAAGCCATAATATATGTGATATAAATGGCATAATACAAATCAAACTGAAAATTAGAAAAAATCCTTATTATATATTTGAAAAAAAAATGACCTCGCAGTAGAATCCATAAAATTCAAACCGATAATATAATATTATTGAATACTGTTAATAAATTGAATTGAATACTGTTAATAAATAAGGGCTTTTGAATTCGAGATTGAGCGCAGGTGGTTTGGCACCAAATTAATATCTTCAAAACGAACGGGCGATATTTTTGAAATTTGGCAGCCGAGTGTAATGAACCACAATGCATCTTATGAGCATATTTTCATTAATGAGATACTACGGTTTAACCGGAAATGACAACAAATTTTTTTATTTGAATGGGACACCCTGTATATTTCAGCAGATTCTGAAAGTGCACCTTGTTTTGGATCTGTCCATATCAGGTTCCTTGTAAAAATTCTCTGTAAAAAGAAGAAATTCAGTATTTTTGTACATTTTAGAAAAAATCCATTCGAATAAAAAAAATCGTTGTTATTTGTATCAATGGTGGGAAATAAAACGAAATACTTTGTAAGAGATAACTTTGCTTTTCATGACGTATTCTATATAACTATAAAGAGAAGAAATACAGGGCTTTTACTAGTAGAAAAAATTTATTAAAAAAAATCATTTTAAATGTTCGAAGTGCTTGCCATTCACCTCTTGACAATATGCCAGTCTATTAACAAATTCTTGAGTAACTTTTCTCAAGACTTTCCAATGTATTAATGCACATTCATCAAGAATCCGTTTTCTCAATTCCTGCAAACATGCTGGTCGATTAATATAAACACGTGATTTTAGATAACCCCAAAGAAAAAAATCTAATGGGCTGAGATCTGGAGAACCAGCTGGCCACTCTATGCGTACTCTACGTCCAATCCATTGATTTGGAAAAGTAGCATCTAGAAAATTCCGAACCCGTCTATCATAGTGAGGATGTGCTACATCTCTTTGGCACCAAACGTTCGGTGGTAACTGCCCGTTCTGTTGGAGTGCAGGAATGATTTGATTATTTAGTAAATCTTTTCTCCATTTGAGTTCCCGTTTATGAAAAATGGGCCTATTAGCCTATTTTGTGCAATTTCCATCCAAACATGCAACTTTTCTGGTCACTGGGTTTGTGCTACACGGGCGTCATTGCAGCAACGCTTTTCAGCAACGGATTTCGAAAGCTGGTTTATATTTACAATTGCGTGTCATTTGTAATCGGTTGAATGAAATGACCTGATTTTTTTCGGGAAGTATTAAATCTTTTGTGCTTCATAAGTGGGGGGAACCACCTACATAAAAAAGACCCCCCAACAACCCCCCACAAAACCACCAACATAAAAAAATAATTTATTTCGCGTTATAATTAAGTCAGTTCATTCAATATAATCTACTGAATCCAGCACATATACTGAAATAATTTGTGACCCCCCGCTTACCACCGCATAGCCCCTCGAATTCAAAAATTCGGCGGACAGTGAAACTGCACATTGCTGGCGATTTTTCGATGAAAATAGTATATTTGTAAAACGTCGAATATAATGTATAGGATGAAATAATTTGTGACCCCCCGTAATCCCCCTAAAGCACGACAGAAAAAATCCCCCGAAGCTGACGATGGCAAAAACTAGATGGAAACGGCCGTTGCTGGATTTTTTTTTTGCAAAATGAGTCTACCTCAACTTATTCAATAAGCCCCATATAATGAAATAATTTGTGACCCCGCGTTGTTTCTGCCGTGCTTTAGGGGGATTACGGGGGGTCACAAATTATTTCACCTTATAGATTATATTCGACTTTATACAAAGATACTATTTTCATCAAAAAATCGCCAGCAATGCGCAGTGTCCGCCGAATTTTTGAATTCGAAGGGGCTATTCAGGGGTAGGCGGGGGGTCACAAATTATTTCAACATACAGATGGTATTCAACGATATACATGGATGCCATTTCCATCAAAAAATCGCCAGCAACGCACAGTTCCTCGTGCTACGGAATTTGAAATTTTTTAATTCTACAGGGGGGCAATTCTGATTGAAGCGCGGGGTCACAAATTATTTCATCAGATGGGACTTATTGAATAAGTTAAGGTAGACCCATTTTGCAAAAAGAATATCCAGCAACGGCCGTTTCCACCTAGTTTTTGCCATCGTCAGCCTTGGGGGATTTTTTCTGTCGTGCTTTAGGGGGATTACGGGGGTCACAAATTATTTCATCCTATAGATTATATTCGATGTTTTACAAATATACTATTTTCATCGAAAAATCGCCAGCAATTTGCAGTTTCACTGTCCGCCGAATTTTTGAATTCGAGGAGGCTAAGCGGTGGTAAGCGGGGGGTCACAAATTATTTCAGTATATGTGCTGGATTCAGTAGATTATATTGAATAAACTGACATAATTATAACGCAAAATAAATTATTTTTTGATGTTGGAGGTTTTGTGGGGGGTTGTTGGGGGGTCTTTTTTATGTAGGTGGTTCCCCCCACTAATGAATTACAAAAGATATAATACTTCCCGAAAAAAAAAGAATATTTCATTCAACCGATTACAAATGACACGCAATCGTAAATATAAACCAGCTTTCGAAATCCGTTGCTCATCAGAAAACACTATATTGAAAGCAAAACGCTCGTCGTCATTACAGATGTTCATTAGCCGCTCGCAAAATTCGAGCCGTCGATCAAAATCATCCTCTGACAATTCTTGGCCTAATCGTACTTTATACGGATAAAAAATTTCCTTTTTTAATATTTTTCTTACGGAACTTCGACTTATGCCGTAGTGCCGCACCAGAACTGTTGTAGAAGTTTGAGGTGATTCCTCTAAATCAATGGCGATATATTGCCTAATCGCTTCGTTCGTTACGTCTTCCAGATCTTGGCAAATCTTTGACCATTCCAGATGCATTAAAACGTTGATGGTGATATTTGATTTTTTTCAGGATGCAAATCATTGAAAATATGACACACTTCACCATAACCGATCATCATTAATATTTCAATACGATCTTTTTCACTCAAATTGACCATTTTCAAACGTATTCACGATTTATTTTCACAAACTAAACTTCAAAAAACGTGGAGACAGTTACCTACTACAAAATATTTCGTTTTATCTATTACTATGGATACGAACAACATCAATTTATTTATCTGAACTTTTTCCTCAATTGGACAAAAAAACTGTATTTCTCCTTTTTACAGATAATTTTTACATGGAACCTGCTATGGACAGATCCGAAACAAGGTGCTCTTTCAGAATCTGCAGAAATATACAGGGTGTCCCATTTGAATAAAAAAAAACGGTGATTTCCGGTTAAACCGGAAGTATCTCATTAATGAAAATATGCTCATCAAATGCATTGTAGTCCATTACACAGCCGCCAAATTTCAAAATTATCGTCTGTTCCGTTTTAAATATATTAGTTTGGTGCAAAACTTTATCCCAATCCTATATATTTTCACTAGCCGCTACTGTCGTGATCCCGATTTCCAATGCTGGGCGTGCAGCGGTATCCTTTATCTCATATTTTATGATCGTTAATGTCAACCGAAATCATTTGGCGGGCTTTTGCAGCAGTATGCGGCGTTGCCAGATATGTTCTGTAATAAAGTTTATGCTGCAGATTTGTTCTTGGATACAGTTGAAAAGATTTCATAACCCATTCGAACCTGATATGAAAAAACCTATCTCAAACGCTGTAGCAATTATTTATTTTGTCCCTAGTTGGGAGCCATTTGTGTAGTAAGAAAACTATTCACAGAGCAGAAAAAAATGATAAATTTGATTTACTAGTTAAGATGTTAATAAATTCAAATTGCTAATGATTGCTCCTGCTAGCTACAGAGCAGAAAAAATATTTGATGCTTCCACCCTAATCAGTAATGAAGTCTAAAATTTGAACAGTCGAGATTTATTCCACCTTTTTACAACGGTTTGATATTTACACTATTTACAACTAATTGTCCAAATTAGGTGGAACTGATAAAATATTTGAAAATAGTATCACAGGCAACCACTACTTCCTTCGCCGGAACTTATCTTATTTATCCTGAATGTTCGGGATAAGCCTGGTGTAGAGAATGGATGTTGAAATTTCCACCCTGTTGACAAAGGTTCCAGCAAAAGTATCTCCTCTGGCAGTTCTCCAGCTGGTCAGGAAAACATCCGCTACGCTACAGTTAGGTACTTCCAATTCGGTAAAATTGTTCTGATTCTTCGTCAGGTTTCAGTCAGGAAAATTTGTATTCCGGTACTTTATATCATGTATTCGGCAAATTTGTGCTATGGTATTTTTATATCAGGTATTCGGCAAATTTGTGCTCCGGTACTTTTATGTCAGGTATTCGGTACTCCGGTACTTTGAGTGGATTTTTCTTGGAAATATCCGCCCGATAAAACTCGTATTCAAAAACTTAAAAATGACAGAGGCCACCTCAAAGGTGTTGTCCCGATAAAATTTCAGAACGGAAAGAAGGAAGATCACCTACGACACCTCCAATATCGAGCCGTGCGCATAGTTCCTAAGAGGGAAGAAAAGGTGCACATGAAAACCACGTCACATGGCAAACACATAGATCTGTGTTCTATGGCAGTAAGAATCACAGATAGCCGAGCTCAAGCGGTTTTCAAACGGAAAATCACCGGTCAAATGCAAGCGGCAAATTATACCGTTAGAACGCACAGATTGAATATAATAAAAACTCGATCAACAAACAGTCGAATCCGTAACTGACAAAAAGGAAATGGAACGAGGATACTCAAAGTACTTGATGACGAGATATTTTTGTTGTTGGAACTCGTATACAATGATTTATTGCGCTATCTCCATCATCTATTATTGTTTTTTTTTTACCACCGATTCGATAGGCATCTTCTACGGTGGCTAGGTTAAAATAATTTCAAAGTAATTAGAAAGAAACCTCTTGAACATATTCGATATTCTTGAAAAGTCAAGATTAACTGGATTAAGTGCAACCAATCTCGACTTGTTTTAAAGGTAAATTCAGTCTGAAAACAAAAACTTACTCTGTTTGAAAATGATTCAATTTTCATAAAATCTTGAGCTTGACATATTATCTAAAATTAAATGAGATTTGTCATTTATATGTGATATAGTACTAAATCGAACTATTGGCCTCCATACTTCCTGTAACTCTTGAGATGGAGCACTTATTACATCCGATATGGTTTTGATAAAAACAAGTTCCTCTATTTTTCATTTTGTAAGATTTCTTCTTCAGATATTATTGATGCTTCATTCCATTTTATCAGATGATCCTTATTAACAGCCTATGTTAACTGAACACTGATCAATCCGAGTTAATAAAATATGCAGCTTATAAGGATTATTATATGAAATGAAATTAAGCTTAAATCATTTCGGAAAAAAAAAATTGAATGAAACAGCATTCATGGAAAATCCCATAAGTGCTTCAATCATTTACTAGGGTTGCCTTTTCTATATCGGGATTAGAGAACAAAAACAAATATTAATAATCGAAAATCGCTTTACTGTTTTTCAAAATATTCCCCATTAAGATCTATGCACTTTTGACCAATTGTCGAAGCACTTTTGCCACTCTGATTGAGGTATCTCCAAAACATGCATTCTGAAGGCCAACCTCTTCTTGAGGTGTCGAAAAACGTTGGCCTCTCATTTTATTTTTTACGTACGGGAATAAAAAGAAGTCATTCGGTGCCAAATCAGGTCTATACGGCAGATGTCTCATCAAATCGATGTTTTGAGTGCTCAAAAATGCATTTGCTTTAGCCGATGTGAGAGCTCTCATTGTCTCATCTCTCTCATCTTGACACACCCATACAGTCGACTGCTGTTTACTTTTGGGCTCATATTCATAAGTCCACGATTCATCACCTGTCACGATGTGCTTCGAAGCACCGCGATGGTATTTTTGGAGCATTTTTTTGACCAATCGACACGATCCTTTTTTTGAGCGGTTGACAGATTGTGTGGGATCTAACGCGAACAAATTTTTTTGACGGTCAAATGTTCATGCAATATTGAATGTATGCTGGTCCCACAAATGCCTGATGTCTCAATCTTATGATAGGTCACATGACGATCATGCAATATCAGTTGGCGCACAGCATCAATGGTTTCCGAAACAACTGATTTTGTACGACCTTCACGAAATTCGTCTTGGAGTGGACTACGACCTCGATTGAATTCACCATACCATCGATAAACACTCTTTGATGGTGCTTCATCGCCAAAAATTGAATTAAGTTCATCGATGCACTCTTGTTGAGTTAATCCACATCGAAAATTGTGAAAAATAATCTCACGAAAATGTTCTCTATTCAATTCCATTATTTGGGCGAGATGAATCTTTCAAGATACTATAAACAACACAAATAGCGCTCGTATGTCAAAACGTTCTGCCTATATATAACCTCAAAAATGCAAGGCTTACGATAGAGCTGTCAGTTGGCATATTGCAACACTAGAGTAGCCCAATCCCTAAATATAAAAGGCAACCCTAAAGTATGGAGGTAAATAAATAATTCTAACATCAAGAGTTCATCATATCGCAGATAAGAGACAAATAAAATTTAATTTTATTAATTAATTAAATTTTGATATTTTATGACTTGTGCTGATAATCTTTTCAGAAAAAACTTCAAGTTGTCTTTAAACGGTGAAATATCAGAACATCAGTAGATTGAATGATAAATTGTGTGTATGGCAACACTGTTGTGAAGTTAGCTCAGCACTTCTATCCACCTGGAAGTAATAAAACTCTGGATGAGTCATACGATTGTCGTTACATAGTCGCATCTAACTGTGATGCCATTCACACAATTTATCATTTAATCTACTGATGTTATGATTTTTCATCGTTAAAAAAAACAACTTGAAGTTTTTTCTGAAAAAATTGTCAGCACAAGTCAGAAAAAATGTAGCACAACTCTATAAGATGATTTTCATGAAGCGGGGCTATCCTTTTTCGAATTTTCCACTTTTTTCGGATAGATTACTCGATTTTTCAAAAATATTAACGGTGCAACTTCAAACACGCCGAGCACAATTTTTTCCACATATTCCGATGCATTTTCGGGATTTTCCGGAAAACGTGACGTATTTCCATGAAAATTTTTTCGGCACAACTCAGCACAAACCTAGCACAATTTTTTACATTCATTACCGATAAGAAAAAACAAAAGTGCGGGGCTAACTTTTTTTTTTGATTTTCCATTTTCTGGAAAGTTGAGAGATCTATCTCAAAAATTCGAACGGCACATCTCAGAATACGTTAAGCACAATTCATTTCAATCGTTGAAACTCAAATTTTCAAAAACTGCGACGATGACCCATTTTATGCATTTAGTGAAATGTCTAGAAAACTACTTGAAATAATGAGAAAATTCGAATAGCACAAAGCAGCACAAACCTAGCACAATTCAGCTCAACAAAAATTTTTCGAAAATCAAAAATGCGGGGTCAACTTCACACACACATTATATACACTGGTCCCAATAATTACCGTTTTATCTATTTTGAAACGGATCCCATATGTACCCATAGACCAATGAAAACATATTGGGTCCGGTCCTCAAAACTACCGCAGCATATAGAAAAATATGAGGACCGGTCCAATAAGTCCCAAAGGTCCCCACATATACCGCTGGATCTCCGAATTGGTACCCATATGTACCGCTGTACAAAGATATATATATATATATATATATATATATGTAATTAGAACATTGAGGAAATACTAATTCACAACAGAACCATACACAAACATATTGACTAGCACAACTAAATCATGAAAACATTTAAATAAAGATTTGAAAAAGTAACCTGTACCAAAATATATCTGACGATAAACAGTAGTTACTTAGAACAAACAATAAGGTTATTCATCTAATATATTACCTACGGATGAAAAACAAACGAAAATATGTAATTCACAACATGGCATTCCACAATAGTTTCCTGTTTTCTTATAAGGGTTAATAATTCCAAGTATGAATTTAAATGTTTGGGATCGTTATTACTCTTCCGAGTATTGTGCCTCTCTATCCACTCAATTTCGATACAAGTGTAGTCAAACAGGTCTTGAATATTCCTGCGCGTTCTATAACACAAATATGTTACCTCTAAAAATCACTTGTTCATGTCATGAATCGATATTATATATGTATTATCACTTCTCCTATAAGTACAATAGCAACAGTTTATTTTATATTTCAACAGAAATCAATTTTCAAAACATTATATGGTCACATATTATTTAAATACCTCTTTCTATTTCCTCTAACTTTTAGTACTGGTAGCAATAGATACTGATATTTATAAACATGCAATTAAATGATTAAGTACCTCTATATCACATGTTATAGTTGAACACCAAAAGTCTAGACCACTTCCATTACATGTATAGTACACTTCTTTATGGTCTTCAGCACTTCATGCTATGAATTCTCCATAGAAAGATAAGTTTTAGAGATTCTATTCTCAATTTGCGATAAATACTCGAACCTTTCACAAGATTTTTTTTGTATTATAAAATGTTATGAGCAGCTTCGACAAGGTGGTTTGTCTTCATGCCTTCCCTACAATTAGATTTGTCTTCATGCTTTCCCTATAAAATTATATCGCAAATGCGATGATCACAAATTATAGATGTAAATTATTTTATAAATACCTTTCCATAACCACATCAAAGGAGCAGCATAAATGTAATCAGATAGCAGTGGGCGAGAGTAAAGATTGCTTTTTATCAAAGCTGTTTTAATATAATCCAGTCGAACAGTAAAAAAGTTATCATTTTGAATAATCCCACTCTTACAACAAAGAGCTGAAAGGTCTGTCATTCATGAAAACAACTGCTCGGATAACTTCGGATGCGGTTCTTTGTGTTTGGCTGGGCAGAGTCACTTCTTAGCGTAAGCTGTGACGCAGCTGAGGCGGTTGAATAATTGGGTGAGACCTTCGCTGCTAACTTCGTTATCGAACCCGACATTTTGCCTGGGGTGAATTTTTCTGGGCAACATGGTTGTTTGGATTTTGTGGATTTTCCTCCAAAAACTGTGGAAAGGCATAATCTCTAATTGAAGGTCTCCAACGCTCTGGTTTTAATGGATTTTTTGCCCATCTTTTTAAAAACTGTGCTGCGTCACTATCTTCTCCCATATCCATGATTCTCAAGATATCTTTTGCTACGCATTCCCTGCCGAACAGTTGGAGGAGGCATTGATTATTCCGATTTTCAAAAAGGGCGACAAACTCAATCCAAATAATTACAGATCAATCAGCCTAGTCCCGATAATATCAAAAATCTGTTAAGTGATCCACGAGACGATTCTTGACTATTCCCTGTCCAATGGAATCATACCAGATAGCCAGAATGTATTTCTGCCAGGCCGTTCCGTGATCACCAACATGCTGTCGTGTACCAATAATTGGAGCAGTATGCTCGATGCTCGTTTCTCTTCCCTGTGGATATTCTTTATCTCGATTTCTCCAAGGCATTTGATCGTGTGCCCCACCGACGTCTTCTTATGCTTGAGAGCCTTAGAATTCGCGATGATTTGCTCCGACGGATTGAGGTTTTCCTTTCCAATAGAACATTCACTTTCCGCGTCGATAACTCTTCGTCTTATGCAAGGAGGGTGGTGAAAGGCATCCTGCAGGATTCCGCTCTGGCCCCCCTCCTTTTCTTACTGTATACAGCTGATCTGCCTTCCTTAATAATATCAGCTTGTGGATTATTTGCCGACGATCCAAAATCTACGGAAATCTCTCTACCCAACATGGCGATTCCTCTTGATACAGAAAAGTGTGAAGTTCTTCACCTGAGTAAAAATAATCCACGACAAGTATACCATGTGTCCAATCATGTCATCGTATCTGTCTCCTCCCACCGTGATCTTGGAGTAGTTATGACTGAGGCCTGTCTTGGTCGAAACATATTGTGGCTATAACCTACAAATCCAAACAAATGGTCTACACTATGTTACGCGTATTCTATTCAAGGCGAAATAATGAACTTCTAGGTAATTGTTTGAGCAGCGTATGTCCTCTTCTTTCACTAAGCGGCCAGAGTTTGAACCTTAGACTATAGAAAGAAGAGACACGGTATCTCGTCATGAATAGTGAAGCCACACTTGAAAGTTTCCAGTACTTATTGAGCGATTGTAATACTACGGAGTGGGAAATACTCTAAAATTTGTTCAGCGTTGCCACTTTGTCGAATTTTTCCAGTTCATTAATACTAAATTGTCTAGCAATAGCAAGTTGAAATGAAATTCTCTTAGGCTAAAGTTACATTGATGCGTTTTTTCACTCGTACGTGCACGTGAAAAAGTCAAAAATAAAATCTTATAATGGCGGATTTATTCAAAGCAAGTACTAATAATTCCATCAAACCACTCTTAAACATAGATTAAAGAGAATTCTCTTCAATCTATGCTAAAATATAACCCCCATTTCAGGTAGCTATCTCATTCAAATTCGTATAAAAACAAGATTCCACTTCCTTGAAAGTCTTTCTTATATTAATTGCAAGACAGTAAGTTTCATTAATATCTTAATCTGAGCTCGGCAACGCCGACTTTCAGATATTCATTGATAAATTATTCCTAATTCTCCGAAGCCAATCACAGTAAAGCTGTCAAGGACGGTTTACGTCAAATTTTAACAACGTTGCCACGTGAACGTATATCAATTTTGCATTCAAAAGAGTGTTTTTGAGATTTTTCTGAATATTTTGAGGAAACTGCATTCACAAAATGGTTCTTAGATGTATAGTTTGTGGTAAATTGAACTCCCATCACCCTAACTTGAGTTTTCATAGGTAAGCATTACTTCATATAAGTTTTATATCAGTGGCGTTACATATTATATGTTTTAGATTTCCTTCTGATGTTGAAAGAAAGAATATATGGTTCTCAATTTTAAACTTGGTTGATACTGCAAACTTGCCTAAGTATATGTTCATATGCTCTGACCACTTTGATCCCAAGGACTTCTACATTCGAGTGAATGGTAGAAAACATCTCAAAATGGATGCTGTTCCTCTTACTCAGGATAAACTCTTCAATCTTATGTCTTCAAGGTATATTTGTGAATATTCTGACCTAATTTTTTCTTAACCTAATTTGGGAATTTCAAAAAAATCTTTATACAGGCAATAGTTGCAAGAGCTTTGTAATATTCTCTAGTCGATTGAAAATTTGTAAATTAACCCTAAAACTGGTTATTATAAGACAGTGGAATACTCATCAGCATTTTAAAGATCTAGATACAATATTATGAAGTATATTTCAATTAATTATTACCCATTTTTACAGTTCAAGCTCCACGATTAACGAAACACCACCAAGTGCTGAAAGGTAATAAATCAGTTATGATATATCACATAAATAACAAAACTCAAGAACAAAAAGGTTTTCTCAAGAAACTTTTAAAATATATATATGATACCTATATTCTTTGAGACTATTCTAACTCGATTTTTTTTTTCAGAATTGAGGTTTCATCTTATGATGGAGAAATTCTCCAGAACATTGATTCTATTCCTTGTTCCCCAAAAAAAGGTGAAAAATTTGTCTTTATTGTCACTTTCCTATTGAAATAAATGAATATTTTTTTCAGTGATCAAGTTTCATCTCTTGATGCAGTAACTTGCACTAAAATTGATTCGATTCCTCGTTCTTCAAAAAGGTGAAACATGTGTTTCATTATTGAAATATTGCTTATTGAAAATATTATTTGTGTTACAGTGAAGAACATATTGTACAAACTACTGTCACAAAACTTGAGCAGTCCGTGGAAAATGTTGAATCAGTAATCTTTTCTGAGGAACCATCATCATCCAAAATCAAAAGAGGAAGGTACAAATTTTATTTTCTCCCTGATCATTTGTGAATATAATGCATTTTTTTTTCATTTATGAAAACTACAGTATTTTACTATTTCTTTGCAGAAAGAGGGCTTATGTAGGTGACTTACATACAAGTGATTTTTCATCACCTGACACACGGAAGAGAAATATAAATATTGTAAGAACAGCACTACAGCAAAAAAAACAAAAGATTCGTTTATTACAGCAGTCTAATCGGAGGATGAAGCATAAAATCAACTCAATGAAAACATTGATGGATCATTTGAGAGAACGATCCTTGATATCAGAAGCTTCAGCAACAACCATATCGGTATATACTCTTCTTTATTTCAGTATCGTAATGAGTTCATTACAGTACCTACTAAAAACAGTGCAACAATTTGAATATTTAATTGAATTTCAACAGCATTTCACCAAATTTAACTGAACTAGAGAAATTATCGTCTAGTACAAATTGCAGAATTGGCTCCTATTTCAACAGTCGTGCTTTCATGATGGAGTAGAAAGCCACTCTGCAATTTGTTTCAGAATATAGTATTATATAGCAATGCGATCAACTCAAAGAACCATGATTTTTCAGGCATCCATCAATGCTGGGCCAGCAAGTGATATATTCGATAGAATGTTAAAAGGACCGAATAAGCAAACATACACTCCTTCGTTAAGAGCCTTTGCATTAACTCTGGCCTTTTATTCTCCAAAAGGATACAATTATGTTCGAAAGACTTTCAACAATAGTCTGCCTCATTTAGATACTCTCTCGAAGTGGTACCGATCTGTGGATGGAAGTCCAGGTTTTACAAATGAATCACTAACTGCCTTAACTCTGCGACAAAAAGAAGTATCTTATCCTTTGTTGTGTAATCTTGTTATGGATGAAATGTCCATCAGACGTCAAGTTGAATGGACTGGTTCCAAATTCACAGGATATGTTGATCTAGGGACCAACTTGGATTCTGATATTCTACCTGAAGCTCGGGAAGCATTAGTGTTCATGCTAGTATGCCTGAATGGATCCTGGAAAGTGCCTGTGGGATATTTCTTAGTAAATGGATTAGGCGCTACAGAAAAAGCAGAGTTAGTGAAAAAATGCCTTAGTTTTCTACATGAGAGTGGAATACAAGTCACTTCATTGACTTTTGATGGTGCCCTTTCTAATTTTTCAATGGCTGAAAAATTGGGAGCAGATTTTAGTGATCCATCAAATTTGATTACAAAATTTCAGCACCCAGTTACACAGAATGATATATATATTATTCCTGATGCCTGCCACATGATAAAGTTAGTCCGTAATTGTTTTGCCTCCCAAAATGGATTGAAAAACAAAGACAAGGAGATCAAATGGAGTTTTGTATCAACTTTGGTTGAAAAACAAAAGATTGAAGGTCTTCATGCTGCAACAAAATTAAGGCAGAGACATTTAGAGTGGATGAGAGATAAAATGAAGGTGCGATTGGCAACTCAGACCCTGAGCAAGAGTGTTAGTGATGCTTTAGATTTCTTGAGAGATGATCTCAGATGTCTAGAATTTCAGGGATCAGAAGCTACATCTGAGTTCATTCTGAAATTCAACAATTTATTTGACCTCTTCAATTCAAGAAACACTTGTGCAAAATATGTTTTCAAAAAAGCAATCGGTATTAGCACACTAGATACGTTCATGAACTACATGATGATGATGACAGATTACATACTCTCATTAACATTAAACGGGATACCTATTACAAAAAGTGGAAGAAAAACAGGATTTCTAGGTTTCCTGATTGGTATGAAGAGTTTGCAACAAATGATCAACAAATATATTATTGAAGATAAATGTCTGAAATATCTCCTAACATATAAACTGTCACAGGACCATTTAGAGCTCTTTTTTGGGTGTGTAAGAAGCAAAGGTGGTCATAACAATAACCCTTCTGCTAGACAATTCGAGGCAGCATACAAGAGGTTGATAGTTCACTCACAAATATCAGCTTCGAACACAGGAAATGCCATTAACTTGGAAAGCATCAGCATTCTTACATGTGGATCTACAAGTAGCATAACGTCAACGGAACATTCAGCCAATATGGAAAATACTGAGAGTTATATTGAGTTGATGGAATGTATCGTCAAAGATATGGAGAGATATGAATATGCAACTTCAGCAGCATGGAATCTTACAACGTACTCTGAAGATATTGTGGGATATATTTCAGGATATGTGGTTCGGATTCTTGAAGGATTCATTTCTTGCCGAAAATGTCTTGACCTATTAAGAAATGATATGGATATCTCTCTTCTGCAAAAAAGAAAGACCTATGGCAAATTAGTTCAGGCTAGTCAATTAGTAATTGATGTCTGTAAAGAGGCAGAAAAATTCTTTAAGTTTTTAATAAAACTTCTAGTATATTCAATAGAAAAGTGGAGCATTTATTACCAGTATTGGTGAATAAAACCATGCATAATATTACAACTCATGTTTTGGATCATTTTCAAAATCATCTTTTTGATGAAAATGTTATTGACGGACATTCTGATCAGTTGATCAAGTATATTTTAAAAAATTATTTTAGAATTAGAATCCATCACGAATGTAAAAACTTCTAGATGAATCCAAAAAAAGGACGAGATTCATTAATACTAAACTGATTTTGTTTAGAAATGAATAGATTCATGAATGTTTTTATGGGAATTCATGTGTGATATAGATGTATCGAAGACTATGTTAATTATTTTCTAATATATTTTATGTACTGGATTGGTTGTTTCATTAAATTATGTACTTTTTCAGCATATGATGGGATAAACCTTAGTTTATAGACTTCTATAATAACATTTTGCTATTTAGCTGATATTGACTAATTTTCTTAGTAAACTTTTTGGCGCTCTTGTTCAAATGAACAGAGTGAATATGAATTTGCCGAAATGTCTGTAATTTTTTTGCACGCTTGTTTCTAGTAAAACAGCGAACTATTATTCCAAATGATTATACCTACTAACTCGTTGATATGTATTATAATAGACAAATATCCAATCTCAATAGACAGCCACTCTACGCCACTGGAGGTGACTAATTCAAAATTTACGCGGACCTAATTTTTGCAACGTTGTCGGATGTATGTCGTGCGACAAGGAAACCATAGTTCTATCTGTGTCCCACTCAAGGGACATCGTTACGACTTTTGGCATCAACGATTACTGAATTTATGAATGAGATGCCGCGTCTCCCCTTTCTTTAGTCTAAGGTTTGAACAGATCTCCGCTTCATATGCGCGCATGTTCATAACAATTTTTGCGATGAATTTTCTTTCTCGAAACTCGACGATTAAACATATGAAGATCGGAAAATTCATTATTCTGGTATCACGAAGAGAAGTACTTATATCTTTATTGAGACTTCCTTCGGGGATTTATATTTGTATATTTATATGTATATATTTATATATATACAGATGGCGAACTAAGTGACATCCGCCCAAAAAGGGTGTGGTATGAAATCCTCCTGTATACTTCGTGTATATCGGGCGCTTCTTTTGCGGTATGTCTTGCCGTCCGGCCCAATTATGATATCACTTTGCATCCGTATATTTTTTTCCACTTTTGGTTTCAGTTGATACCCGTATACTGTTTTTTCATTCAAGTGGGCATCATGCAACGTTGCCACAATCCATAAAAAATCGTAATGTTGGGAAATATTCAGAGGGGTCATTTGATTCCACGTAGAATAATTTTATGAGATCCGATTGAAATACTCCTACTAATTTAGTGAACGAAAATCAATTGATATGTTGAAATAAGATGTGGGATCGCTCGAGCAATATATATAAATTAAAAATTTATCTTTTCTTTTGATATTTCTTGATGTTTCTGTTTTTTTAATTTCATGTAGTTGCATCATTATTTTAGTTCTCGAGTGTTTGAGTTGCAAAAGTCACATCCGATCCTTTTTATGTAAGTTATTATGTAGTTGTTTCAAATAAGTTTTCTGTTCGTTGAATTGAATTTACGCAGTTTATACAAAAATGAACCAAGAACTTAATATTCGTTTGACCAAATAAATTCATTTTCTTTTGCCTGATGTTTTTCACATGAAATCTCCATTATATGGAGAAATTTCTTGAGATTTTGAAAAAGGAAAAAATGAGCATTTTATCAGAAGATATCCAAGTCTACCCTTCTTTTGTCTGGGTATTTTAAATGTGTTGACGAGAAATTCTTGATGATGGAACTTGTATTGAATTATTGTTTGGGCTATAACCATCATCTCTTGTTTTCGTTCTCTCCAACGTTACGACAGACATCTTCTGTCGTTTTCAAGACAAAATATTAGCTTTTAAAAAAGCTGGGACTTATCTGTTGTTTGAAGATTTCTTTAAGTTACACTTCGAACATGAATATCGCTCTCGATCCCTCAAGTATATCATCAATTGAGTTAGCGGAAGTTTGGACGCTGATTGTTCGAAATAACTTAAAGAAATCTTCAAACCACCCATAAGCCCCAATTCAATTTTATCCAGTTCTCATAGTCTGTCAATTTGACGTTTTCAAATTGAAAGGTTGAATAATTTTTCTGAACTCAGCTTTTTTAAAAGCTAATATTTTGCCTTGAAAACGTGAGAAGATGTCTGTCGAAACGTTGGAGAGAACGAAAACAAGAGATGATGGTTATAGGCCAAACAATAATTCAATATTTTCAATTTGTTTATATTTTAAACTTGATTAAGACAAACAATCAAATTCAAATCGCAACAGAAATGCAATCAATTTATAATAATTTATTATAATTCCAAATTTTCCCTACTTATTTGAAATATTTCATTGTAAAACATTTCGCATATTCCCTCCAACACTACTGATACGAGACATTTATGGCATTTAAGTGGCAAATAACGCTAAAAATAACCTGTATGCTGGAAATATAAAATACGTTTAGATGAATCATGAAATAGTTCTAGAGTAACTTTGATCTCTTTCCTTTTATTGTAAAAAACCTAAATATATGAAAATTATTTTAAATTATGCTTCTGATCAAAATACATACATTACATAAAAAGAATACTGAAATATCTTCATATATACCCTCAAAATGAGCAGTCAGTTCTTACCGTTTAGGAAATTCAACTTGTCTTCATGTTGTATGTCAAACTGACTGAGCTCGACATTTTCATCTTAATGTGATGACCTAAAAAACTCAACGTCAAGCGGTTACTGGGCGAAATGCTAGGTTATACCAGTTCTAGCAAAAATAAAAAAAAAACTATATAATTGTATAATTTTGAAAATTGATACCCTACACTACATCCTTAAGATTTGTAGTCACAAATTTTCCAATTTTGCAGTGATTTTTTTTAAACGTAATCCTAAATAACCATGCTATTGCTTACAGTTACAAATCCATTGTTTTCTGAGAGGTCTAAGTAATTATCACCATTGAGATTGCCGTGCATGAAAAAAGGGCCCACAATATTGTCGCCATAAATACTGACCTCGATACCGACCCAGACATTCAGCTTTTCAGGATACCGAGTGTGAATCTCTCTTTAGTCTTGGGTTGGTATAAGACCAATATGGACAGTTGTGACTTTTATAGATCCATTCGAATAGGAAGAGCATTCATTGGAGAAGCAGATATTCAAAATGGCGGTCCAGATTATTACTTATCGTATCACCCATTGTTTCGCAAAATTGTAATCGGTGATCAAAGTCAAGTTCGTTCATTTCGTTGAGCAATCTCATCTCATAAAGGATTATCTGTTGTACGAGGAACCCAATACATTTCTTCCATTTTTATTGTACTTGAAGCAGAATCATTGACCAAATGTCCTAAAACTTCTGTCAGCTGCTCGACCCATGTTCCCTATTAAGAACGAGCGCTGTTAGGGGTTGCGACCAGAGGGGTAGTGATATGAAACTGATTTGAACACACTTTTTTTCCCTCTCTGCAAAAATTGACCTACTCCGAGCGTTTTTTCGTTATTACATTCCAAAGCTCAAAACTCAGGCTGCAAAGTTATGGATGGCCCACCCTGTATGTTCAAATTAGAACTAGTGAGGATAATGAAACAGCTTGATGAAAAATATTCAAACTACTGAGCAGGTTTCTTCGATTAACTAAATAATCCGAGATATTCAAACCCTCTTACCTATCCCATTCAGTTCTCAAGCTCTTTCCGATCGAGAGTCATCGTGCTCACGGACGGATGAAATCGTTTTAAGCTACCTACTTTTGATACATCTTGTAACAAAAAATCCGAAAATTTCAAATATTCGAAAAAATTGGAGCATACACTGTTGAGGTAAACAAGAGTCCAGATATTTAAACCGACAGACCTACCTTATTCAGTTACATTGATCGTTTCGTTTTGAGGTATTCGTGCTCACGGACGGACAAAATTTTCCAGATTTCGAGAATATCTTAAGTCTGGAGAGTATAACGAATGATAATATAATCTCAGTGTTCAGATTTCAGATAGACTCAGTCTCTCATAAACGTCTAGTTTGTACTTAATTTTGTGATACCTTCTCAAATTTTATGGAAATGCCCCTCCTGAATAGACCTACAAAATGTTTTCCCCAAGTATTGAATTATCAGTGCAACTAATTTCTCGAATGAATTAAGTCAAGTAAAAACCACGTTGGATTTCGAAGACCTGTAGAATATTTGGGTAATAAATACCATCTCTTATTGTTTTGATTAAAACGTTTCGATTGACATCTTCCATCGTTCACAAGGCATAACAAATAGCTTTTGAAAAAGCTGACAATATTTGAAAGTTCTGTCATTCTTGACACGAAATGAAATGGGAAATTATTGAAATTGTCAGCTTTTTTGAAAGTGAAATTTTTGCCTTGATAACGATAAAAGATGTTTATCGAAACGTTGGTTGCAAGAACAATATGAGATGGTGGTTATTGTCTAAATAAAAATTTCACACGATTTGTATCATCAAAAAATTCTCGTCAACATCTCCAAGACTTACTGAATGTCATATTGTAAAATATTTCAGATTGGGTTTTGTTTTCCACATGAAAATATCGACTAAAAAGTCACACAAATTTCATTTCCAATTTCAAATTATCGTATAAATAATAAGAATTTCATCTCTTGAATAGAAGAACAATTCTAATACCTAGGATTCATATTCAATTGTATATCAATACTCCACTCCAATATGTTCCAATTGTTAATATGCGATTCAAGAGAATCAACGCATCTGCAAATATTCAATCTCAACTTGCATCGTGATTCCACTTCCAAGAACTATAAAACGCAGTCGAGCACCAAGGTCACGCGAGATCGTAAAATTTCATTCCATTTCATGAACACCTGCAGAGTTGCGACGTTGCCAGACCCACCGGATGCTAAGATGGCCGTTATTTGGACAAGTCGGGTATACTTTCGATATACACGAAATCGACCAGAGCGCCACCACGAGGAAGTCCAGTGAAGTATAAATATTTATATTATTTATATATATGTATATTATTTGTATATTAATTAAGGAAAGCTGGAAAATTAGTATTATTTTCTGACTGATCTCAGAAATCGAGGATTTTATGAATAATTTCTTCAGATACCTCACGATAACCCCAACCATCATCAAGGGGTTCTCTTATTGTACATCTTATATTTTACTTTATGGGATTGTAAATATACAATTTCCGTTTGGATTGCCGTGAGCTACTAAATGTAGTACTGGAAGGGCTATTGGAATTTTGGGTTGAGATAGCTGCCAGGAATATTTTTGTATTACTTGACAGATTTTTTTGGATAAGTACCCCCAGAGGACATTTACTTATATTTTGTATATTTGAGAAATTGTGTATAAAAGTGGGATTTATGATTAGGTTGAATATTTAGGGCATAGATAATAGATTAGAGATAGATAGAAATTTAGGAATTTTAGGATTAAAACAATTAGGAAAATAGGGTAGTAGTTATTAGTTAGTAGATAGATTCAGTAAGAGATAGATTTAGATACCGATGGGAAGAATAGGCTCTCAGTAATGAGGAAAATAGGTTTAGAATTAGGATAGTAAAGTTTCAGAAAGTAAATATAGCATAAGGTGTACAGAAATACAATTTTTTTTCTTACCAACTCTCATTTCTTCACTTCAAAAAAAAGTGATTGATATTTAATTTTCAATTGACATAATTTGGTAGTTTCGGAAGTAGGTGGCCAGATATTCAAATTACCTGGCACCCATATATAAAATTATCCTTTCCATGTTCTAGAGGGTAACCCACCCTGTGTGAGCTAGTTGGTCACCTTTTGTTACATCTAGTCATATCGAAATTTAAATATTCTGAGTGTATTTCGATCAGATTATTTTTGATAAAGTCATACCATGTAACAACGATCCGAAAGAGTTTTGGAAGGTATGACTCTCATACCTGAAATAACTTTTATACGACCAATCCTCGAATATGCCGGTCCTGTTGTTTGTTATATAAATGTCGTAAAATGAGTTTTTGAAACCCCTTCAATTTGGTCCCTCCTTAACTATATTTCTCGAGTCTAACTGCTTCGTTAACTATAATATGGTATTATAATTGTTGTTGAATTCAAGGTTACAATGAAAGCTTACACCTAGATCAACTTCTTCACACTGACTTCCTCGCATAAGGTCATCAGGAGTTTCAATAAATTGGGCATCTAGGTTCTTAAAATACTCCTAAATAATTTAATTCGTATAGACGTTTCTTAGCATCCGCCTACTACAATATAATTTACATAAATTACTAATTGACATCTTGAATGAAACATATAAAAATATAAAAGTACAATAATAATATTTTAAATATCTCACTGCTTCTTCTTCTTTCTTTCGGTGATCTTCTTAGTACTGACATGTATATTTGACTGAGGTTTTTCGTTTGCTTGTCATTCACTACATTTTCGTTTTTAACTTGTGTGTTGTGTTCTGTACTTTTCTGTGCCATTGAGTCAAAAAATTTTCGTTTTTTTTATCAGTGTTGTCTAGGAAGTTTAGGCAGATGTTTTATTTTTCCTCGAGTGTAAATTGTATTGATTCATGTGTGTTGTTGAATTCGTTCAAAATTGACTGTGTTTCGGTTGGTGCCGATAAAACTAAACAGTCATCTACATATCGTTTGAAGGAGGTGGTTTTATGGTTTACCATAATTTTCTGTACTATCTACTTCATTACTAATTGAGCTATCGTGCTTGATGTTGAATGATTATTTGGACTATTACCATCATCTATTGTGGATGTAATGTTTTCCGACGTTTCGATAGACATCTTCTATCTTTATCAAGGAGGAAAAAAATTTTTTTTTGAAAATTGATAATTTTCGAAAGGTTTTTTACTTTTCCTCCTTGATAAAGATAGAAGATGTCTATCGAAACGTCGGAAAACATTACATCCAAAATAGATGATGGTAATAGCCCAAATAATCATTCAACACGAGCTCCATCATCAACAAAATCTCGTCATCAATCGTGCTTGATATCGCATTCCCCATGACTACACCTTTAAATTGAAATAGAAGTTTTCCTCATATTGAAAGGAGTTATTGTTCGTGATACGAGTATATTGAATTGTTTGGATGAACTCTTCTTTCAGTATAAATGTGTTTTCGATTATTTTCCCATTATTTTCGATTGCCGCTTTAGTTAGCTCGGCGGGAATATTGGAGTACAGAGATTTTACATCTAGTGAATATAAACAATAATCTGTTTGTATTTCAACATTATTCAATGATTCTTTCAAATCAAACGAGGTTTTCATATAATATTGCGTTGGATAGAATTGCGCCTATATTTAGATAATTTGTACAAGGGAGATTGAATGCAAGAATTCAGACTCCAGTGTTGTAGTAAGTTTTAATAATATTTATCATCCTTTTCGAAAGAAAAAGTAGCGAATGTTACAATACATCTGTTGCTTTGGATCACGAAATGGGCGACGAAAAAAAACTTCCACACACGTTGTGATTTTTAATTATTATACCTACCACGATAATCTTCGCAGGGTAGAAGGCTTGACATATCGGACACTGTTGCTCCTCGATAGTTTTCTTTGTTGTTGTCGGAGAAGCTGGTTCTACAAAAACATCATTTTCATTCCGTTGTTGCCTGATACCAGAAGATTGAGGTTTTGCATTCGTCTTCTTCCCGCTATCTCCCCCTTGAAAATATTATCAATTTCATTAATGAAATTGAGTCATACATTTGATTGCAAACAATAATGCACTAAAAATCTTCGTATGTACCTCAATAACGTCCAATCGCAGCGATATAAATCGTGATTATTACTATATTATCATATAACATTTTACCGAAATTAGCTTTCACACGTGAAAAACATGATGAAAAATGCATATGGGACACCCAGTATATAATTGATTTGCAGTGGGTGCTTTCATCATAAGAAACACCGAAAGAATATCGTTTTAACTCTATCGTTTCAAGTTCGGTGCATTCCACGAAGAAAGAACCTGACGAAACACGGAAAAACTTGAAAGAACCCGAAGTACCACGAATGAACGAAAAATATCCAAAGGAACCGAAAAACCCCCGAAGGAGCACAAAATCACCGAAAGCGCGCAAAAACTCGAAGGAAAGCTTAAAACCCCGAGGAGCACAAAAAACCGAAAGCGTGCAAAAAAATAATGAAAGAACTTTTAAATTGCACACCCTGTATATCAATCGATCGCGAAATCATTGTTAATGGCACACCCTGTATGGGATTTCATTGAATTAAGCTCCCTTACGCGGAAAAGCACAAAAGCTGAGAAAACTCTGGTGAATGTCAGCGCTACTCAGATCTGACACCCTGTATATGAATCGAATATATTTTATCGAATTAAAATCCAAAACTGCCCGAAACAACACAAAAACTCGAATTTGCGCAAAAAAATCAAATTAACTTGTAAATTGCACACCCTGTATATCACCCGATCGCAAATTCATTGTGAATCGCACACCCTGTATGACATTATACCGAAATCAGCTCCCATTCGCGAGAGAACTTGAAGAAAATGCATATGGGACACCCTGTATATAATTGATTCGCAGTGGGTGCTTTCTTCATAAAAACAAACCGAAAGAATATCGTTTATAACTCTATCGTTTCGAGTTCAGTGCATTCCACCAAGAAAGAAACCGACCAAATACGAAAAACGCGGAAAACATGATAGAACCCTAAGTAACACGAAATCTCTCGAAGAAAGAATCTGGTGAAAATCAGTGCTTTCCATAAGCACAGCCTGTATAGCGATTTTTTCGAGATAGCACTAGCCTGTATAGCGATTCATCGCGATCTGTGTTCAAGATAGAGGAATATTTGAGCAGTTTGTAGCGAATGGACTCAACTGAGTTACTGTTAATTTCAAAATGTTGTAATATATATGTATATATAGGGTGTCTCAAGTTCGAGTGCCTATTAGACATTTCTGGACAACTAGACATATTTGAAATCTGAAAATTGGGAATATGTTATTGTTCGAAGTTCTCTACAAAACTAAAATATTTTCGAAGCCCAAAACCTTCCGGTTATACAGGGAGTGAAAATAAATTCGACGAAAAATTTTTTTTTCAAGTTTTACAAGAATACATTTCTGTTAAAACCATTGTATTAAATCGAATAGTTTTCAAAATATTTAAAAAAAAGCTGGAAAAAAAGTCAAATATGTTCAGTCAGTAATATGTTCATTTTTCTTATTTTAAATATCCTGAGCGTAAACCGTTTTAACAACATCGAAGAAGAAGGATGTGAAAAGGTCATGCATCTTTTGGATTTCAAAAATATCATCACAGGGTGTTTCAAATTTTGTGTTGAAAATTGTGATCTTAAATTGGCCATAACTTCTGTTTTTCAAATTAGAACTCTATTTTTTTATAATTGTATTGGATTCTGCAGTAAAAAAATGATACTTTTCTCACATCTTTATGCTCCTAAATTCAATAATTTCTGAGTTATTTGAGATTTTCTGGATTTATGTAGTACGTAGAGTCAAATTCTTCGAATCTGATTCATAAGGATATTCTGTAAGCATAGAAGATAAGTCATCCCATTTATAATTCACAAGTGTCAGACAGGTCTTATTGTTAGTCGTTATGAAATTTTTAGATTTCACAAAATGAATCGTTGCTATTCTAATAATGAGTGTTACTGCAACTCATTATTATTAGTTGAATTCATTTATTTTTATTCCAAGTTGCTTGCTCGTTTCGTGCGGCCCACGTATGTTCATTCATTTCTCGATGAGCGCGTAACATATGTTGGAGCATATGACCTATGTCGAACGAGAGTACGAAATCGGCGTTCATCCATGAAGTACAACATTTTTCTCCCCAATGAATGAATTTTCTCGATAAATCTACAAATAAGAACTCTGGTGAAAAAGTTACTATTCTCGCTCGCGAGTGCATGGACAGGTGAATTCAGCCGTACTGTGAAACCAGGTAGGCAGTGCTCCAGCATTCGATTTTCTTTCGAGTCATTTTTTCTTATCAGAATTTCATTATTAGTTTTCTTTCGCTTTCGTTTAACTTTCAAAGGCCCTTGTCGTGCCATTTTGGTCCTTCTTGAGCCGCATATTTTCGAACCGCGTTTTCAAAATTATTGCGATCAAGCATTTTGGAATTTTTTCATTTCGTTTTTTTCATTTGCATTTATTTCATTCGGTCGATTTTCACGTAACCTCAAAAACTTGACAAGATATCGAACACATTCATAAATTCTGTAATCACGGATAAATTTCTGCGCATGTTATAGAATTTAGCTTTCATTACCTGAGAACATAGACAACTCTTCATTTGTTTTTCTGATCTATGCTCATAACCTTTATTCAAAACAAAAACAAAGATAGACATTCTTGTTTTTGTTTATTTACATTTCATTATTTTCATTTCATTATCTTCAACTCTATTTTCATTTTAATAGATTCAATCTTAATTATTAACTTTATTAATTAATTTAGTTCTTTTCAATCGGTTAGTCTATTTACTCTTTTTTCAAAATTACTCAAAACAAAATTCATATTGTTTTCTGCAGTATACCTTGAATAATAATAATGACGACAAAATTGAAACAACTCAAAGCTCGTCGTTAAATTGTTATTCATGATCTCGAGGAAATTCTGAATTTAGCACAATTCGCTGTCACTGATGAAAGTCTCCACGTAAGATTCAAATTAAGATTTAAAAAACTTGAGGATATTTTCGAAGAATTTCAAAGGTTACACACTTCAATTGTCTCTATGATTGTATCTTCCGAAGAACCGGAATTGAACACTGAAAAGGTTATTCGGACAGCCTTTATGGATAATTATTACACCATCAGAACAACTTATGTTAATTTATTTCCTGAAGTAATAAATCCAGTAAAAAACCAAAATAGTTGCTCTATCAGTTAGCCAAATGTTAAACTTCCAAAGATAGTATTGCCCATTTTCAATGGGAATTATAAAGAGTGGCCTACTTTTTTCGATATGTTCCAAAGTTTGGTACATGAAAATTCTAACTTGAGTCAGATAGAAAAGTTTCAATACCTCCTAGGTTCACTTTCTTCTCATGCTTTAAGTTTAGTTAAAGGGTTTCCATTGACTGCTGAAAATTATGAAAGCGCTTTTCAGACATTGGCGGAAAGATATCAAAATAAAAGACTTCTCGCTAATACGTGTTGGAAGGAAATCTGTAATGTTCCAAAGCTACAGGGTGATTCAGCTAAAGACCTTAGGCGAATTCTAGAGGTTTTTGCGGAGAACTTATCGGTATTAAGAAATTTAGGTTTACTCGTTGACCAGTGGGACTTTGTTTTATTTCACATCCTCATTCAGAAATTAGATTCAGCATCGATCAAACGTTTTGAATTACAAGAATGTTCAACAGATTTTCCGTCGTTTGTCAATTTGCGAAATTTCCTGACAAATCAGTGCATAGCCTTGGAGGCAGTAGCTCTTTCTCTTCCGTCGAAAACTCATTCAGTTTCGAATTCTCGAGTTTTAAAATCTAATTCTCTCTCAATGAATAAAAGAAATTCGACTCTTCTCGTTCAAACGGAAACTGAATCATTCAAGAAACGTATAACCTGTAATTATTGCAAGTTAGCTCATAATATTTACAAATGTCTATCATTTTTGGAACAAACTGTTCAAGATCGGTTCAAGACTGTGAAGAACAAAAATTGGTGTATCAATTGCCTCCATTCTGGACATAAGATTAACAATTGTTCTTCAAAGTCAAATTGTCGTGTTTGCAACGGAAAGCATCATACCCTGTTGCATATGCGCAATAATGCGGATGATGATTCTTCAACAGAGACGTTTCATTTCAATGCTGCAAATTCATCGGATTCAGGCTCAGCTCAGGTTTTAACCAATGTTTCTTCAAATTCTACCGTTCTCTTAGCAACCGCTGAGGTCGAAATTCGTGATGCTTGGGGTAGATATCAGAAGGTCCGAGTTCTGTTAGATGGAGGCTCTCAAATAAATATTATCACTCAATCGTGTGTAAATAGATTAGGCTTGAAAATTTGTGATGCTTCATTTTCGATAAATGGAATTTGTGAAAGCTCATCTTCTGCTAATTGCAGCACTGAATGTACTATTCGCCCATCAGGTCAAATAAATCCATCTTTTACATTCGATGCCGTCGTGATTCCGAAGATTTGTGCGGAAGTGCCGAGTTCTTTCGTAAATCATTCGTTTTGGAATTGTGTCTATAACAAGAAGTTAGCAGATCCGAACTTTTCTATTCCGAAATCAATAGACCTTCTCCTGGGAGCGGATATATTCTCTTTAATAATTCGACCGGGTCGTATCGAGGGTAACGGTTTAGAACCAACAGTACTTGAGACAGTATTTGGTTGGGTTTTCATGGGAAAGATTCAATCACCTAACATATCAGTTAACAATTTTCATTTGTCATTGTCTGAATCAGGTTTAAACTCCTCGTTGAAAAGATTTTGGGAACTTGAAGAAGTTTCAGAGAATGTCATTGTATCACCAGAAGATCAATTTTGTGAAAACTTATACACTCAGAACTATTCTAGAAATACATCTGGACGGTACACTGTGGCATTACCATTTAAACCTGATCAGTCAACTCTTTCATTCGGTGACACATATTCTCTCGCACTACGTCGTTTTTTATCCCTTGAACGTAAACTTATTAAAAACCAGAAGATTTACAAGGAATACTCTACTTTCATGAGGGAATATTTAGAAAAAGATCATATGTCATTGATTTCTACGAGTTCGAATTATGAAAATACTTTCTATATCCCTCACCATTGTATAATCAAACCAAACAGTCCATCTACAAAGTTGAGGGTTGTTTTCGATGCGTCAGCTCATGTACCCGGTCATTTATCTTTAAATGATGATAGGTCCTAAATTACAAAAGGATATTATTGTCATTTTGATGAACTTTCGTGTTCATCGGTTCGTTTTCACAGCTGATATCAAACAAATGTATCGTCAAATATTAGTTCAAAATTCACATCAAAACTTTCAAAGAATATTGTGGCGGTTTTCTCCATCGGAACCCATAAAAACTTATCAGCTGAATACCGTTACCTACGGAGTTGCACCAGCACCTTTTCTTGCCCTTCGAACTTTGACACAGTTGGCCAAGGATGAGGAAGCTCGTTTTCCGAAAGCATTCAAATTTTGCTCACAGACATTTATGTCGATGATGTCGTTACAGGTTGTGATGATTTGGAAGAGGCAAAAACGTTACAAGAGGAACTGATTTCCTTATTGAATTGCGGTGGTTTTGAGCTCCGAAAATGGAGTAGTAACAGTTCTCAATTACTCTCAACCATACCTCTAGATCATCAATATCACCATTCTTTGGATTTTGATATAGATCCGATAGTCAAAATTCTCGGTTTGAGGTGGTTTCCTTCGTCGGACGAATTTTCTTATCTTGCAGAAACCACTGAGCAGGTATGTACCAAACGTACCATACTTTCCGAACTTTCTCGAATTTTCGACCCTTTGGGATTCCTTTCTCCATTTACTTTTCTTGCTAAACATTTGGTCCAGCATCTTTGGACATTAGGTTTGCAGTGGGATGATACACTTCCAGACGATGTCAGCCGTCGCTGGAATCAGTGTAAATCCGAATTAACCGAATTGGGTAAATTAAAGATACCTCGGAAACTTGCATCGAAACCATTTTATCGTTGCGAACTTCATGGTTTCGGAGATGGTAGTGAGCGTGGTTACGCAGCCGTGGCATATTTCAGTTTTTTCAATTATGACGGCTCCGTTGACATCTCTTTCGTATGTGGTAAATCAAAGGTCTCCCCATTGAAGAGAATTTCACTTCCACGACTGGAATTGTGTGCTTGTCTCTTATTGTCAAAACTCATTAATGTGGTTTCCTCTGTTTACCAGTCAGCCTTTACAATGGACGACATTTTTGCTTGGTCTGATTCTATGGTAGCTTACATTTTCAGATTTGTTCACTTCATGAAGAACTCTAAGGCTCCTAGGATATATAGATTTTCCGCAGTTCATCTCAAAGATGCACTTTTCTTCATTATAAAACAGGTTCAACGGGTTGTGTTCAAGGAACAGATCGATAATCTCATCTCGGGAAATCCCATATCTAAATTACTTCGAAAATTGAATCCATTTATTGGAGAAGATGGTGTTCTCAGGGTGGGCGGTCATCTGTCTTTTTCTGGTCTGGCTCTTGATCACAAACACCCAGCTTTGCTTCCTTCATCTCATCGTCCTACTGAGCTCCTTATTCAGCATTTCCACAAAATATATCTGCATCCAGGTGCCCAGACTTTACAGTTCCTTCTGTCTCAACAGGTCATACAGGAGTTTTATACAGTCCACTTACAGATTGAATCTGTGCTTAATTCTCGCCCTTTATGTCGGCTTAGTAATGATCCGAATGACATATCTGCACTGACACCAGGACATTTTCTTACTTTGGCTCCATTAACTGCTATTCCTGAACCAGATTTATCTCACCTATCTATCGGTCGATTATCGCGTTGGCAGCTTTTAACTCGTATCCATCAGGATTTTTGGAAAAGATGGAATTTAGAATATCTGAACACACTGCAACAACGAAAAAAGTGGTTCAATAGTGACTCGCCTCCTTATTCAATAGGTGCACTAGTCTTGATAAAAGATGATCAACTCCCTCCATTGCGCTGGCGACTTGGACGCATTGAGAAGTTGCATCCTGGCGCTGATGAAATAGCTAGAGTAGCTACTGTTCGGACTACTCAAGGTGTACTGCAGAGATCAGTGGTTAAATTATGTCCATTACCTCTCCAATAGTTATGACGTATGTTGATGTATATATGTATATATTTTTTTCGCTTTATGTTCGATATCTTTTCAATTTTATATTTGCTTTGTTTCATAAAATATTCTATTTTAGGTGGGCGGTTATGTTACTGCAACTCATTATTATTAATTGAATTCATTTATTTTTATTCCAAGTTGCTTGCTCGTTTCGTGCGGCCCACGTATGTTCATTCATTTCTCGATGAGCGCGTAACATATGTTGGAGCATATGACCTATGTCGAACGAGAGTACGAAATCGGCGTTCATCCATGAAGTACAACATTTTTATCCCCAATGAATGAATTTTCTCGATAAATCTACAAATTAGAACTCTGGTGAAAAAGTGACTATTCTCGCTCGCGAGTGCATGGACAGGTGAATTCTGCCGTACTGTGAAACCAGGTAGGCAGTGCTCCAGCATTCGATTTTCTTTCGAGTCATTTTGTCTTATCAGAATTTCATTGTTAGTTTTCTTTCGCTTTCGTTTAACTTTCAAAGGCCCTTGTCGTGCCAATGAGATTTTGGATTTATTTCTTATTGTATGTTTTCAATTGTATACGCCATACGCAATCCATATTCGAATGCACTTAATGATATTGTTTATTTCAAATCCATAGTGGATGACACAATATGTTGAGTATCCAATGAGAAGTATCCCCATTTTTTTTACAATTTCTGAAAAGATGTTTCAAACTTTCTAAATTTTGGAATGTGAGAGCCCCTAAAGAATACAAAAAAGGGCAGTTGATGAAATAAGTATTTCGACTTATTTCAAAGCGAATGAGAATTCATCTCTTCAATAGGAAACACATTAAATAAATTCGCTACTTCAGTACACCGGATTATGATTATAAATAAATTATAAGAATAAAAATACGTTTCAAAACTCAAATTAACAAAATGAATGATCAGGTAGGAGTTTCAATATGGTAACCATTTTGTTCCACACACTTTCGAATACGTCTTGAAAAACCTCGGTTAGTCGCTCGCTCATTTTCCTCCCCCTTTAGTGGGTGGAAAGCATCCTCCACACGCCGTTTCAAATCTTCTTTGCTTTCAATAGGAGATTGATAGACTATGTTTTTTGTTCTACCCCATAAATAGAAATCTAAGGGAGTAAGATCGGGAGATTGTGGGGGCCAAAACAGTGAAGAACGGCGTCCGATCCACCGAATACCAAACATTGAATTCAGTTCTTCAGACACTTCGTGCGAACTATGTGCCGAAGCCCCATCCAATTGATAATATCCAAAACTTTGAAAGTTTGAAACATATTTTCTAAGGATCTTCTTCGTCATGGAAGGTAAATGGGGATACTTCTCGTTGAAGGCCCGGCAGGTTCTACTAATAATTCTGTTACATTCATCATGTATATAAAATAGATCCAGATTTTGTAATTTTGTAATTAGCATAACGGTTCATTTTGTAAAATCGAGAAATGAAGATAACGAATAACAATAACACCTGACACTTGTGAATTATAAACAGATAATTTATCTTCTATGGGTACAGAGTGTTCGCATGGTTTCGAAAGATTATTCATTGAATTTTTTTAGATGCAATCAATTTGACTCTACGTACACCATAAATCCAGAAAATCTCAAATAACGCAGAAATTATTGAATTTAGGAGCATAATCATGTGAGAAAACTATCATTATTTGTGACCGCAAAATCCAACACAATTATAAAAAAATAGGGTTCTAATTTGAAAAACAGAAGTTATGGTCAATTTAAGATCACAATTTTCAACATAAAATTTGAAACACCCTGTGATGATATTTTTGAAATCCAAAAGATGCATGACCTTGTCACATCCTTCCCCTTCGATGTTGTAAAAATGGTTTATGCTCAGGATATTTAAAATAAAAATAATGAACATATTACTAACTGAACATATTTGGCTTTTTTTCCAGTTTTTTTGGATATTTTGAAAACTAGTCGATTTAATACAGTGGTTTTAACAGAAATGTATTCACTATTGAATGTTCGATCATACCAGGAATGGAAAACTTGAAAAAAAATTTTTCGTCGAATTTACTTTCACTCCCTGTAAAAACGGAAACTTTTGGGCTACGAAAATATTTTAGCTCTGTAGAGAACTTCATAATCCCAATTTTCAGATTTCAGATATGTCTAGTTCTCCAGAAATGTCTAATAGGCACTCGAACTTGAGACACCCTGTATACAGGGTGTTCGGCACATGGACCATCAAATTTTTTTGGGGCGTTGGTAGGGTCATTTGCTACCTTTTCAGTCTTGAAACCTGGGTCCTTAGTAATACGGATACGGAGGTATGATTTTTTTATTAGGTTTTTCTAAATTACCCAAAATGTACCCTTCGAAGCCCCATAACTTTTTTTGCGTGTGCTTTTACATGCATTTTTTTATTGTATTAAGTCTACATGAGTGTGTGTTTAAAAAAAACGTTTTTATTGTTACAGATAACACCACAAAATTAACACGTGGGCCTTTTATTAAAAAAAAAATTATGAAAGTATGAAAACATCTCCACTCCTATTGAAATTTTAAAAAAAGTTACAGCTATTACAAACTTAGTTTTATTTTAAAATGTTCTTTGGTTTATAACGTTGCTAAACATATGCTATTTACGTAAGTCAATAAAAAAATAATACTGCAAATAAGGTTTTAGTCGGAAGAGTGAAGAAAGTCGCACCTAAATAAAAGTACGGATTTCGACTCAGCGAGCAAGGAAATTTTCCTGATATAACAATTTATATCTGATCTTTGAGATTGTTTTTAGGTCATGTTCACCAACCTTCAAACATGGTTTTGGACTTTTAATGTATGTGTTATATCCAAATTTCTCAATTTGATCTAAGTGGCATCTTGCATCTTGCGCAAACTTTATCAATGGTGTTTTGTTTCTGAATCTCTTGTTTGGTGTTCATATGGATGTTATGGGTTGTTATGGGGTTGTTATGGGGATGTTATGGGTGAATCAACAGCAAATTTTCACATACTTCTGCGTAGTCCTGAATCAAATATGGAAGCACGAACCTTCTTCTGGGTCGTTCGGTTAGCCTCTCTTCAGTGCCCCCAAGAATTTTCTTCCAGTAAATTACTTTCATCCATTTCCTTTCAGTAAAATACCTCCAAGAATTTTCCTCTAGTTAATTCTATACCTTAATCTGACCTGATATAACACACCATCTCAATATTTCTCAAAAAGATTCTTGTTGAAACTTAAAAAATTCCTCTAATGTTTCAGATTATTCGTCGTTTGCTTTTAATGAATAAGCTTTAGCAAATCTAGAATAATCGCATAGGTCATGTTAATAAACTTTTTCTGTCCTGCATAAGATGAATATTTGATAGGTCTGATTGTCTCTGTTTGTATGAACGGACGTGGTCTCTCGGCTCTCACGAGTTGGTAGTTTCTTCATTTTCGACATTTTTCATATTTCAAAATTTAAAATAGAATTATCAAAGTCATCAGTCTTGATTCTCACATCAAATTTCTGCATTTTCTTCTGATAGTTAAGTGAATCATGTCCTAGTCTTCAATGCCATTTGTATTCATAATGGCAGTTCAAAGTGATTCTCTACAACATCTGTCTGAAGCAATTTTCCATCATATCAATTGTCTCTGAGCTCAAAGGTCATGAGTGAAAGCAACTAAGTATCTATTCGAAAGGGCTTCAATACCTCTTCCAAGGTTACATAAGTTATCAGCAAGTGGACTCTTACAATACTACTCACTAATACATAATTTCGGAATGTTTTGCATTTATTTCAAGTCGTCGATCTTGATGATATTTCTTAGATTCAGTTTCTTCTCTTTTGTTATGTAAACTTGCATGTAGATGACATTTAATTCTGTGGAGGTTGTTGATTGCCATTTTAGTGATCACGATATGGTTAAATTCAACATTGAGCTGCCGATCATAACTCTAATTTCATATCTTATAGGGATTTAAAGAGATTTTCACCTGATTCCTTCATGAGGGATCTTGAGCAGTCTCCTCTGGACGAACTGTTGAGAAAAGATGAAACTGATGAAAAAGTCAACTTTCTCAATGGAGTTTTGTTCAATCTTTTTGATAAACATGCTCCAATTGTTTCACGTCGAATTACCAAGCCTCCAGCTCCATGGTTATCTGATGACGTCAAGGAGGCGATGAGATCGAGGGATAGAGCTAAGGCTAAATATAGAATGTCGAAGAAGAAGTCGGATTGGAAGAGATATAAGGAATTGCGTAATTTTACTACTTCTTCGATACAAACATCCAAGAGGGTTTACTTTTCGGCTGTTTTTCACTCCCAAAATAAAAAAGAATTATGGAAGCAACTAAAGTACATCAACATAGGAAGTAAATCTAGAATCGAGATTCCTAAAGAATTCGCTGATCCTAATGAGCTGAATCAGTATTTTATTAACTCCGTTCCTGGAAAGCAGGCTTCTGTGAGTTTGACCAGTAGTATCAGACTATCTTTTATGATAAGATATATAAGTCCAAAATATACAATGAAGCTAATAGTTTGGATCACGCTAGTCTATTTCAATTCTAGATTTTTCAATCTCTTCTTCTATTGATTTCACCAAAACCAATCATTTCCCTTATGGTTTTTGATTACGTAACCACTCTAGAAAAAACCAATTAGTTTGTTGTCTCAAATGATATTCATTTAACCAGTATCCCTTACTTCTTTGAAGTTAGTTGTCTCTTTTTTAACATCATAGTTCTTTCTAGCCTGATAAGAGGTTAAACTTAATTTTGATTCAATGACTTCATCGTAAGCTTTGAAATCCCACATTATCAAGTCAAATTTAATATCATGGAAATCATTGACTGATTTACGTTTCTCCATTTACGTAGAGTACAATCAAACTCTTACCAAACTGTGATTTCGATAAGACTTTCACTTCCTCGATCACATCAAAGCTCCAATTTTTTCAGTTTACAATTTGGTCTCTGATATTGAAAATTTTTATCAATACTGTAACTGTAGTCTAGAACCCGCATGTAAGTATGTAAGTGTACTATAACAATCAATCAAACATAGGTAGAATATATTATAGATGTCTGAAACTCTACAACTTTGTACCAGTCAATATCATGAGTATAGAAAATTATGTTTTCACATTGGGCGATTACCCCTCAGTAGTCCAGCTTAGTTTGAAAGAAAATTGCCTTCCACAGCATCCACTATTGAATCTGAATTGTTTAAAAACATTATTTTCCCTCTAAGAAATGATTTAATCACTCATGTTTCATCAGATGATTATATCGATTCAATTCCTTTCAACTTCAAATATATCAGCCCACAAAATAAATATACAACGTGAATCATTCTAACAATGTTTTCAAACCGGATCCAAATTTTTAAAATACAACTCCATGGAAAATGTCAATACACACTCAAAAAAAAGCTGTCTATTCTTCCATGTATGAAAAAGATCCTCAACGTTAATATTCCAATCATCAACAACAACAAAATTTCATTTCCGAAGAATTGACAAATATTGAAAAAAGTGGTTCACATAAAAATGAAAGAATTAATTATAATAATCCATAACCTTCAACTTCTAGAAGTTTTCATTCGAAGAATCAAAATTTTCGCGACATAAACGAAAGATTAATTGACCTAAATAATTCAGTAGACAACATGAATCATTTACCTTACGTCGAATTTGAAAATCCTAAATGTAAATCTTTTTTTTTATTTGAGAAATTTGTGCTTCGACCACAAGGGGTCATTAGCACAGACTACTATCTACAAAATTGGGGCTACAAATTAAGTTATTAAATGTGATATTACAATTAAATTCTACACCTCAAGTCTGTACCTTATATTCTATCATAAAGTTCCATTTCTTTGAGGTAGTTAAGTTTTTTCCCATTCTTCAGCACTATTTCCCAACGCAACTTCTCTCCGAGCACTCACTGCGCACTCAAGACGTTTAATTCAGTTGATATTTTTTCACTAATTAGGTGTTTAAGTGTCACTCGTGTTTCACAGAGGTCGCACTGAGAAGGTACTTCTCTTGAGATCAGGAAACTATGTGGAAATTTGGTGTGTCCACTTCAAATACGGCTAACTTTAATGTGTTGTCTACGTCCGCTTGGATAAACTGATTTTTTTTTCAAGGGGGTCAGCTTAACGTTTATGAGAAATGATGAAATATCTAACCATGATTTTTGCCATTCCTATTATATTTCTTTTTTAACTTGTGGACTGGTTTCTTCTCCAATGAAAACTCTCTTAATATATTGGCTGTGCCTCCTTTGCTGCTCCATCTGCCATCTCATTTCCCTTTATTTCAGTATGAGAGAGTACGTATATGAAAATGACGGTGTTGTATCAGGTAACGTAGATGTTTAATTTGTTAGACTAGAGGATGCCGATATTTGTTCGATATTTTTGATTGTGTTTAGGGAACCTGTACATACAACGAATCGAGATTGTTCATCTTCAGTATTGAGTTTTTCTAAAAGTGCATGATGTACTGCCATTAATTTTCCTGAGAAAACACTACCCTCCATCTTATATTATCTAATTTCTCGGAGGCTAACCACTGCAAATCCAACCGTTTCTCTCCCATTGTTTGACATGCGTCAGTGTAGTAGAATTGGGCGTTCATATATTCGTCTTGTATACTCCTGAAGTGGTTATAGATGATTTGTGTCGCTTTGGCAATATTTTGTAAGACTTTGGTTAGTGTGTACTATAGAAAGGATCCAGAGCCAATATGTTTGAAGCAGTTCGGGTATAACATACTGGATCTCCTTTAAGGAACAAAGGAGGGACTAATTTTTGGATTTTCATGATAGATGTCCTAGAAATATCTTACGGAAACCAGTATATTACACGAAAATATTTGTAACATTCGGGACCCGTATTTAATACATGTGCACTGGATGAAGATCGAGATGCGAATGTTTCTTGGCTTCTTTAGGCGAGTTTGTTATTAAACTGTGTAAATAATTAATTGGTAGTGGTTGTTCAGTTTGTTCAATACATCCAAAGTTTGCTTATAACAATTTTGAAGAGAATATTTCTCGAGAAGACACCACCCTTACAACTTGATTCAGATCACAGAACTCATATGAGGTACTAATACCTCTTCATTCTGAACTTAACACTGACGATTACTATCCATTTATTTTATATAAGTTTCACGAAAAAATATAATGGTTTCAATTGACAAAAATCTTTCAAACCAATCTAGATTTTCTACTACTACCGAGAAAACCTTCGCACTTTTCGAATGAAGTTAAGTATAAATTTAGTACTTGGAGATGGGGTCCTGGGAGATATTCATATCAGTGAAGATCTGATTGTTTCCAGAGCGGAATCAGTAAAATATTTGGGAGTAGAAATCGACCAACACTTGAGGTGGGATCAGCATATGATTCGTTTGGCCGGAAGGCTGCGTGGTCTGTTGTACAAATTTAAGTATATAAAAGATAACATCTGTAGTACGAAACACCTTAATATTTTGTACAATGCTCGTACAGTCCCAATTATCATATGGCGTAATTGGTTGGGGCGGTGTACTAGACACACATAAACGAAGGCTGGATGTGCTTCAAAAGTATTTCCTCAAAATAATATATGGTAAAGCAATAACCTTCCCAACTAAACAACTTTATTAACTGGCTAGGGTGCCCGATATAAGGCAGATATTTGCGATAAAGATGGTCATGAACATATATGAGGGTCAAATTCAGATAAAAAGAAGAGACCATCAATATGTAAACAGAAATGCTGAAAGAAACTTCGAACGACCAAGATCTATAAAAAGAATTGACCAAAAATGCTGCGTCTACATAGGTCCAAGGTTGTTCGCCTTGATATCCAGAGAAATAACCGAATTGAACAATAAACGAAAATTCAAAAGAGAACTAAAGAAGTGGATGATGGATTACGATTAAACAAAATTACATAGACTAATGAATCAAGAGCAATAATGGATTACCGAGGTTTATGACAGGGAACTAACAGGATGGATTCGATATATACACAGACTTGACGATAGAGGAGGATAGATTAAAAAAAAAAAAAACAAGAATTACATATGGTGAACCTTTTCTAAATGCGAATGCTTGCGATGGAGCACGAATTGTTTCCATTTTTTGGATGTATTGTATATGTATTATTAATAGTCTAATTAGTCTGCAGCGGATTAAAAATTTAAAAAAATTGTTCTGTTTCAATACTGTGCGGGTACAAAATTAGAAATAATAATAATCACCCGCTTAATGAAAGGCAGCGCACATCCTGAGTGGCTGGTTATACTATAACAGTAGATCCAAAAATTATCTTTGGTAGAAAAGATGTTTGCAAGGTGAATAAAAACAAGTTTGTAGTTATAATAGAATTATGTATTCACAGATAAGAATAGTTACACAATGTTCGGCACTTGAGTTTACACTCACAGAAAGAGTTTTTAGCTGTCTATAATAACCAAGGATTTGAACCTTTTTGCTCGATCTTGGGCACTTCTGGTAATATTAAATGATAAAGAGATCTGACCTTATTTGTTGTTTGGAGTTCACCACAGCTCTGCTTCAATCGTCGAGGATAGATTTCCCAGAATAAGGTACAGGCACTTTGGATAAAGCTTCTCAAACTTCCATTGATGAATTGTGCCTTGGCGATATGTAATTGCGTCACAGGTTCACAATTCACAACCTTTTTCTTTTACGTAGAGAATTTCAACTGAGTAATTCACATACACAATGAAGTAGGGTAGCTAACTGACCCGAAAACAGATTATTTTGAGAGATTTTAAGAGGAACTTGTATTTCTGAGTGCCGTTATAGACTCGTGAAAGTAAATTGATAAAGGAGAACTTACTTGTAGTACTGTACACGACAAAGTCTAGAGAGAGAATGAATTTGAATAATTGAGAGAGGTCGTACAGGTAGCTAAGTTTAGGGATTTCCAAAATTCCGTCCGACAGAAGACATTCTTGGAAGTAACGGTCGCTGCCCTAAATTCCAAGAATTGTCCTTTGTTGCGAGAATATCGCAACAAATACTGTGCACAGTTAATGTTCATACAATTAACTCTACAGTGTCATAGAGTTTATCTGTTATACATTTTAATTGAATAAACTCTTAGCCAGGCCGCACACCAGACATTCAATTGTTTCTCCACAATTGTTGCGCCACATTTAAAATGCGATACATTTAACGCTTCCATATATTCCTACGTGAGCACGCACACCGAGGAAACATTTGTAGCGGGCGCACTTTGTGGCGAGACGTCATCCGCGCTACAATAATTTAAGAACGAACATGTTCGTTTTTTGTGTCGCGTTGGATTGAAAAAATGAAAGACAACATTGAATTTTACGTTGAATTTATTGTACAGGTCGAAAAAAACCCTATATTATAATATCATACACTCAATGATTATAGTAACAGACGGATTACAGACATTATTTGGACTAAGATTGGAGAAAAAATACGATGAAAAGGGTAAGTACCTATCATAGGTACCTATCTTTTTTGTTCATTTAAAATCGGGCTTCACTGTGTAATTATTTTGCCATGACACCAGCCCTTACGGTTTTAAGAAGTAATCACACAAATATTCTCGATTTTCTGTAGCATCGTTATTCGGTCTCCTATGATTTATATTATTGGTAGTGGAGTTATTTCCGTCATCGGTTGGAGTTAAAATTATATTATCATTCTTTTTTATAGAGTTATGTAAAACACAAGCAGCTTTAACAATTTTGACTGCTTTCTCGACTGAACATGAAATTGTAGTTTCAAAAATTCGAAATTTGGACACTAGCATACCGAAGGTGCTCTCGACAATCTCTCGTAGACGGGATAGTCGATAGTTAAATATTCGGCGGTTGATTAAACGGATGAACCCAATAATGTTTTTTTCTCATGAATCGCCACAGCAAGAAATCTTCGTCATCAGAAGATTACGTCGTCATGCTGAATTTGGTGACACGCTACAACTGTGCTTCCGATGTGCGTATATACAATACATTTGTAGTAAGCTGACTTGTAACGCAACGATTGTGGCGACGTAAATGTTCGATACGTGCAGCATGTGGCGCTGGTAGGCGGCCTGCCTTATTCTATTCCGACGAAGTTCCAATACATTCGAAATTTTATAGATATCCAGAACTTCATGAAGGAGAAATTAAAAAACAAATAAATGAAATGCTTGATAAAAATATAATTAGACCCAGTTGTTCTCCGTGGACATTTCCAGTTGTACTAGATCCTAAAAAACAAGATTTATCGGGAAAGAAAAAATGGCGTATGGCTATTGATTATAGAATATTAAATTAAAAATGATAGATGATAAATATCCGCCTCCACAAATTGATGCAATACGTTATAAATTAGGAAACAAAACATTCCCTACAACTCTTGATCTAGCGTCTGGATTTCACCAGATAGAATTAGAGTAAGATTCAATTGAAAAAACTGCGTTTTCGGTAGATAACGGTCAATATGAATTTCTCAGGATGCCGTTCGGAATAAAAAATCCTCCAGCAACATTCAGAGACTTATGAATAGTGTTTCGAAAGAATTTTTGGGGAAATTTTATGTCTACGTGAATGATGTTATTTTTTCAGAAACAATAGAACAACAATTAGCAGACATCTATAATATTTTGGAAACTTTAAAAAACTATAATTTGAAAATACAATTAGACAAATGTCATTATTTTAAAACATAATTAGATTTACTTGCAACACATAATTACAAGAAATGAAATTAAACTTGATCCAAATAAGTTAAAAGCACTCAAATGTTCTCCAATTTCTGAAACACAAAAAGAAATTGAATCATTCCTCGAATTAGTAGGATATTATAGAACATTCATTCCTAACTTTGCAAAAATCATGAATCCGTTAACTTTATGTTTGAAGAAAAATGCTAGAATAAATATTGAAGACCCGAATTGTATAGAAGCTTTCAAAATATGTAAAAATAGTTTATTGAATCATCCCATACTAAGCTATCCAGATTGGAATAAGCCTTTCACCTTGAGCTGCGATGCTTCGGTATTCGCGATAAGTGCTGTTCTTTCACAAGGATCCATCAGATGTTTTACCAATTGCATATGCTAGTAGAACATTGAATTCAGCAGATATTAAATATAAAACAAGTGAATTGGAACTTTTAGCGATTATTTATGCGGTAAAACATTTTCGTCCATATCTTTATGGCAAGAAATTTACGATCTATACGGACCACAAACCACTTACTTGGCTTTTCTTTTCAAAAGAAAAATATTCGAGAATGATGCGATGGAAAATCAAACAAGAGAAATACGTTTATAAAAATAAATATAGAAAAGGATTATTAAATATTGCAGACGCACTTAGCAGAATAAAACTGGAGAAAAATAACGAAATATCGTATGAGAATGTTTAAAATGAGGACGAAATACCAAATTCTCCTTATATTTTAGGAAAAGAAGCAAATCTTTTTTATACTTTGGATAAATATTCACTAGCACATGGTGTTTCTCAAGAAGAGAAATGGGGAAAGGCATTACATTAACTTTCAAAACTAAGTACGGAAATGTATCAGAATTACAGGCACAAAATAAATCGTTGGCGAAGTAGCATCAATTAAAATGGATAATAAAAATATTAATTATTTAACATCCAAGAAATTTTATTACGGCAAACCGAAGTATGAAACTGTATATCAAGTCTTGATGAATTTAAGAAAATTATGTGAATTCAATAATATTAAATATTTAGCCCTTCCTCGGATGGCAAGCGGTCTACATAAACTAGAATGGTCAGTTAATTTCAAGATGATGAAGTATATTTTTAATGAGTCCAAAATTAAAATAACTATTTATTATTTACAAAGGAAGCAAAATAAAGGCCACAATAATAAGGACCTTGATTAGATGGAACATATCGAAATTAATTCAAGTGAAGAAGATTCACTTTCCATAGCAAATCAGATAACTGATGAAGAATTGGACGAGTGTTAATCTTTTAGTCGAGTCAAATAATGAATTACCAAATTTAGATGATGAAGATTTAAATGAATTAAAAATGAACAATGTTGGTATTCATAGTGATGTTACTATTCACCGTAGTTTAGAGAATCCGATCTTAGAAGTTCCGTATGAAAAGAGATAAATAAATGCATTTCCTTTACAAAATATTCAAAATATTCAAGGAATCATCTGATTTCAATGTTACAAGAATTAAACTATTCGGAAATCAACTCAGGCTAAGAGTAAATATTAATTCCAAGGAAAATGATATATATATATGTATATATTTGAATTTCAAAATTTCAAAGATATTTTTAGAAGATGTCGAAGATCAGAAGGAACAAACTTTGAGAATTCAACAATATCATGAAACAAAAACTATCCATCGAGGATTATCCGAAAACTATCGAGTTTAAAATGTAAATATTATTGGCTTAGTATGGGTAAAGATGTATGTAATTACAATAACCCATGTGAAATCTGTCAAAAAAATAAGTCTGAAAGAACCCCTATAAAACTAAATTATAAAATATTATATTATAACTTTTATTATATAATTCATATTATAGGAGCAAAACCTTTAAGATAACGGCTTGATGATTATTCAAACAGAATAACTTGAGAACTAAACATAGAATCGACAAAAAATTCAGTATTTATTCTTCTCTCTATATACACAAAAAAAACAAAATGAATCGCTTCCACTTGCACCTGTCCCCCTCTAGGGGGGCTAGCCGAGTTCCAGTCGAGTTTTCTGTGAAAAATTCATATTAGCAAACTGGACACCCGATTGAGGTCAAATTTGGCATTAACATCCAGAAACACTAACTCAAGATTACTACATATGCCACATTTACTTGCACCTCCCAGGGGGTCAGTAGGTACTCAGCCTAATTAAAAATTCATAAAAAATCGACCAAACATGAGAAAGCTATTATTATTTGGCAGAATTATCTACATATTGACACAAAAATATTTCAGAAGTTATCTCTGACTTGTGACCCCATGCGGGGCTAAAATAACGGCTTAATGATTATTCAAGCACATACGAATATCTCGAGAACTAGACATAGAATCAACATCAAATTTAGTACTAATTCGTCTCTCTACATACACAAAATAACTAGATGACTCGCTTTCACTTGCACCCCCTGGGGGGGACTAGCCGAGTTTTTTGTGAGAAATTCATACTCGGGAAACCAAACATAGGATTGATGTCAAATTTGGCAATAACGTCCAGAAGGATCAACTGACATATAGTGCTTATGCCACATTTACTTGCACCCCCCTGGGGGGTCAGTGGGTACTCAGCCTAATTAAAAATTCATAAAAAATCGACCAAACATGAGAATGCTATTATAATTCGGCAGAATTATCTACTTATTGACACAAAAATATTTCAGAGGTTATCTCTAACTTGCACCTACATGGGGGGTTAAAATAACGGCTTAATGATTATTCAAACAGGTACGAATATCTCGAGAACTAAACATAGAATCGACACAAATTTCGGTATTTATTCTTCTCTCTATACAGGGTGTCTCAAGTTCGAGTGCTTATTAAACATTTCTGGAAAACTTGACATATTTGAAATCTGAAAATTGGGATTATGAGATTGTTCGAAGTTCTCTAAAATATTTTCGAAGCCCAAAAACTTCCGGTTATACAGGGAGTGACAATAAATTCGACGAAAAATTTTTTTTCAAGTTTTCCATTCCTGGTATGATCGAGTATTCAATAGTGAAAACATTTCTGTTAAAACCATTGTATTAAATCGAATAGTTTTCAAAATATCCAAAAAAAAACAGGAAAAATAGTTAAATCCCGTTTTTACAACATCGAAGAGGAAGGATATGAAAAGGTCATGCATCTTTTGTATTTCAAAAGTATCATCACAGAGTGTTTCAAATTTAGTGTTGAAAATTGTGATCTTAAATTGGCCATAACTTCTGTTTGTCAAATTAGAACCCTATTTTTTTTATAATTGTGTCGGATTCTGCGGTCAAAAATAATGATATGCTCCTAAATTCAATAATTTCTGAGTTATTTGAGAATTTCTGGATTTATGGGGTACATAGAGCCAAATTGCATCTAAAAAAATTCAATGAACATTCTTTCGAAACCATGGGAACACTCTGTACCCATGGAAGATCAATTATCTGTTAATAATTCACAAAAGTCAGGTGTTATTGTTATTCGTTATCTTCATTTCTCGATTTAACAAAATGAACCGTTATTCTAACTACGAAATTCTGGATCTATTTTATACAGGGTGTTCGGCATATGGACCGTCAAATTTTTTTGGGGCGTTGGTAGGGTCATTTGCTACCTTTTCAGTCCTGGAACCTGGGTCCTTAGTATTACGGTTACGGAGGTATGATTTTTTTATTAGGTTTTTCTAAATTACCCAAAATGTACCCTTCGAAGCTCTATAACTTTTTTTGCGTGTGCTTTTACATGCATTTTTTTATTGTATTAAGTCTACATGAGTGTATGTTTAAAAAAAAAACGTATTTATTGTTACAGATATCACCACAAAATTAACACGTGTGCCTTTTATTAAAAAAAAATTATGAAAGTATGAAAACATCTCCACTCCTATTGCAATTTTGAAAAAGTTACAGCTTTTACAAACTTAATTTTATTTTAAAATGTTCTTTGGTTTATAACATTACTACTATTTCTGTCCTTAGGTTGGATTGGGTTAGTCGCCGCTGACTTGACCCTACCGTCATTCGAGATTTAACTGTCTCTGCTGTTGGAAGTGTCTGTGCTGCGTTGTTCAATTTTTTGAATTTGTATTTTTTTGTTTTTGTTACTTTTATCGACTTTTTGCTACTGTTGTTTTAATTTTGGTTGTTGTTCCAGAGGTAAACAAACAAAAATAGTAACTTGTACTGGAGCATCAAAAGAGAACACTAAAGTCAGGGGAGCAATGCGAAAGAAATGGATTTATTTAGGAAGAATTGTCGGTTCAGATATATCCGAGAGTGATATTAAAGAGTATATTTCAGATCTACATGGGAACGAAACAATTGAAGTTAAAAAACTTCATACAAAAGGTGAGAACTCCGCTTTCAGTGTTGGTATTCCTGATGGTGAACTGCTGGATAAATTGTACGATCCAAATTTCTGGCCAACTGGTGTCATTTTGAGGGAATTCAACTTCAAAAATTTTTTCCGGAAGCCCCAAGACAAAAAACGACCGTAGATAGGAAAATATGTATTTTACATCAAAACATACAATCAATTGCAACATCATTCCTGAAACTAGAGAGGGTACTACTGAACCATCAAGTGAACATTGCCTGTATTACCGAGCACTGGAAAACGGAAGATGAACTTGAAAATTATATTCCTGAAGGATTCATGTTGGCATCGTCTTACTGTAGAGATAAAGGTCATCATGGTGGATGCGCAATATACGTAGAAAAAGGTATAGAATATTCTGATAGACTTGATTTCAAATTACTTAGTGTGCCAGGATGTTTTGAGTGCTGTACTGTCCAAATAACTATAGATAATAACAAGTGTCTTATTGTATGTATTTACCGACCAAACACTTTGCCTAATGTTGATTTATTTTTGAAAAATTTAATTCATTGCTTGATAAATATCTGGTAGAAAATATCAATATAATAATAACAGGCGACTTCAACATAGATATTCTATCCACATCGAATGAATCCAAAATGTTTTTAGGAATTTTGGACTCGTACAATTTGAAAATCACTGTGAAGGAACCCACTAGAATAACAATCACCACAGCATCATGTCTAGACAATATAATCACCAATGTTGATGGGAAAACCACAGTCATCGAGGAACACATATCGGATCATTCAGGTCAGAAATTCATTTTTAGTAGTATTTCACAGCCACAGATCTCGAAAGGTAATAAAAGACTACTCAGACAGTATACGGAAGAAAACCATCTCATCTTCAAAGCTCTCCTGGAGAACATAGACTGGTCCAACCTATACAATTTCTCAGAGAATGAGGTTAATAAAATATGGGATTTGTTTTTTGATAATTTCAAATCTTGCTTTGATAGAGCTTTTCCCCTCAGAACGATCAATATTAGAAAACACAGAAGATTAAAAAGAACAAATGAAATACAACTATTGAAAGATGAGCTGGATTTATTGTACGTACTCTCCAGATATAAACCGGAATTTCTGGATAATTATAAAAACGAAACGGTCTTATGATGTAGTGTTAAGCTCAACTAAACGAAATTTGTATAATACAATTATAGACAAGGCCGATAATAAAAACAGAGCAGTATGGAACGTTATAAGGGAAGTCACAAACAGAAGTACAAAGTCCATCTCAAAGCTCCTCATATATATCCAGATAAAAATGATAAAAGCAGTATATCAATGTTAGCAAATGACTTCAATAAGCACTTCTCTCAAGTTGCATCAACTTTACGCTCAAATTCGCCACCACAGTTTAAGAAAAAAAGCCCATCGAAATCTTTCTACTTGTTCGATGTCAATGATAATGAGTTGATATCTACAGTTAGGAAAATGCAGAATAAGTTCTCTACCGGATATGATGAAATTCCAGTTAATGTAATTAAACAACACATTTCGAATATAGTTAAACCTCTTTGCTACATCATTAATTCTGCCTTTAAGTCTGGAGTATTTCCTGATGCGTTAAAGATAACACTAGTGAAACCCTGTTATAAGAAAGGAAACATAGATGATTTCAATAATTACAGACCAATTAGCCTAATAACATCCTTCGCAAAAATTTTGAAAAAATCCTAGCGAAACGAATGCTGAAGTTCTTCCAAAAATTCGACATTCTATCTCATAGCCAGCACGGATTCACTAAAGGTAAAAGTACAGAAACAGCAGTGTTTGAATTCATACAAAAAGTTTCTCGTCACTTGAGAATGATAGTATACCAGCAGGATTGTTTGTAGACCTTTCGAAGGCATTTGACCGCGTTGAACACAGAATACTGCTACTGAAACTTCAGGATAAGGGTATCAGGGCACACCTCTCAAGCTAATTGAGAGTTACCTCGAAAATAGAAAGCAAATGGTGATGCTGAAGATGAACGAAGATAAAATTTTATCGCCTGAACTAAACGTGGTTGCTGGCATACCTCAGGGCACTATTGTGGGGCCCATTCTTTTTATTGTCTATGATGATGACCTGCCAGAAAATCTGAAGGATATGAACAATCAAGAACCAGTGGAGGAAGATTTGGAAACAGATGCCTTCTTATATGCTGATGACACTAATGTAATACTATCATCTCGTAATCTAAACTCAGTGACAAATGGCTTAAATTCTACACTCACGAACATCAGTGGCTGGTGCCATCAAAACTCATTGTCTCTCAATTCCGAAAAAACCAACGTTATATTCTTCTCCAATACAAGATCCAATCTTACTCATCCCAGAATCCATCAGACTGAATAATATCGACATATCAATTAGCTCAAGCACACGACTCCTGGGAATTACCATAGATAAAAACCTTAATTGGAGTCAACATTGTGATACTTTGGTACCAAAGCTGAACTCAGTGATCTATACACTTAGAGCTCTCAAAAATCAAGTAGACTCAAATATACTAAAAACCATGTATTTCTCAAACTTTCAAGCTCTCCTATCTTATGGCATCGTTTTTTGGGGTTCCAGGTCACAAGCTGAACACATCTTTATAATACAGAAGCAGGCAATCAGAACAATGTTAAACATTAAATTTAGGTCATCATGCAGAAATATATTTAAATCAAATAATATCTTAACATTGCCAGCTTTGTACATCTACAGATTATTATTGTTTCTGCGCAAGCATTCTTATTATTTTGAAGAATATAAAAATACAAATTTATATGCCTATATGCCTACTTGCATCCTCCACGGGGGCCCATAGGTATTCGCTCAAGAATTAAAAATTCACAAAAAAAACGATCAAACATGAGAAAGCTATCCTACTTCTGCAGTATCATCTACATATTGAAAGAAAAATATTTCACTATTTATCTCCGACTTGCACACCAATGGGGGCCTAAAATAACGGCTTATTACTCATTCAAGCAGATGCGAATAACTCGAGAACTAGAAATAGAGTCGACACAAAATTCGGTATCTGTTTTTCTCCTCTTATATACAAAATAACAATATAATCGAACAAATGCATCATCTTATGGTGTTCGAAATAAAGGATTTAAAAGATATTTCAGATGAAATCCAATTTGCGGTGAGTTTTGCGAGATTACATGTTTTCCATGAATCTATTCTGCCGTATATCAAGTGCACATAATAAGTTCAGAATGTTACCATCATACCTATAAAACATTTGAAAGGCTATTAACAAATATGTCATTCTAAAGTTATTATCAAAAACAAAGTTATTCTTTTTCTAATATCTATCATTACAATTTATGAAGAAAATTTTAATCTCTTCAAGTTCAACTACTTGACTCAAAACATTTTAACTCCACCATATTCCGAGCCATTTATACTCCCACAAAAAGAGGAATTAAAATGGTCGAGATTCTCTTAATGAACCTCCAAAGTGCTTGACGAACATTCTAAAGAAACAAATGGAAAATTATCCAAATATAAATACAGCCCCAACAGCCAATCTGAAACGTTTAGAAGATGAAAATATTCTTTCCACAAATAATTTGGAAACTAAAGAAAAGTGCAATTTTACGATCAAAACGTGTAATAAGTAATGATAAAAAATAAATTCATCCAGTTACTACGATCGAAGAAGAAAAAGATATTATTTTGCTTAAAATAAATACTCTCAAGAAAGATAATTTCAAGAAGGAAGACTCCGAAGAAACCTGCATGAAATCAACGTTCCAGACTTAAGAGGAATCGAAGAATGGAAAATGAAGTCGAGTGAATTCAGTTTAGGACATATACATCAAACGTAGACCGAGCACATTTCAGAATTCTTATGAATTCATAATAGTTGGTTATTTGCTATCGGCTGGGTTTGCCATCCAACAGTACCATTGTCAAAAAAAAAAACAGAATTTCAGAATAATACAACAAAGGCTGCGTAGGCGCAAAGACATTAAGATTTTGTTGTTATCGGGAGGGGTAGTGGCAGACTAGTTTCACCCTTATTAGGGATCATCAGTACCACATAACCTTATCCCCCGACAACAACAAATTTGGTAGTACGTATTATTGAACTCCGGTAGCCACCCCAGTGTATTATATAGACCGAGGTGACACCCAGTGGACAATCGTATGAACTTCAATCTCAATGCACCACAACTACCTTCACAGATTATTCGAAAATTACAAAGAACTCACAATCATGAGTGCGTTAATATTCTAAAAAGAAGAAAGGTTGAACCCGGTGTATAATAGTAGGACATATACATCAAACGTAGACCGAGCACATTTCAGAATTCTTATGAATTCATAATAGTTGGTTATTTGTTATCGGCTGGGTTTGCCATCCAAATCTATAAAGAGTAAAGCAGTGGGCAATGTTGGTATCAATATACAACTCTACACCTGTGTGTTCCTCATATTCTTCCTCACATTACTCATATAGTGAACACCTGTATAAAGAATTCAATTTTTCCAAATCAATGGAAAAAAGCACTTGTCCATCCAGTCCCGAAAAATACGAATCCAAAGGGCTTAAATGATTTGCGGCCTATCAGAATATTACCTAGTCCATCTAAGATATTAGAGAGGATCCTAATCCTTATTAGACAGCTATGGGTACATTTAACAAGGAACAGTATTATTCCATCAGTCCAGTCTAGATATGGAGAGAATCCAGCTGTGTTACTGCTCTCTTGCCCATCACTGATGATATAATAAGAGCCACAGATCAGGATAAACTAACTATTTCAACTTTATTGGATTACTCTAAGGCTCTTAGTCACGAAATTTTTGACGCTGTTTGATATCACATTGGACCTGGTGCGGTACTGTTTCTCCGCTCTTTTCTCGCTTCGATTTTGGACCAATTTTGTTCATTGTTTTCATCTCCCAGTTCACGAAGTACCTAGTTTCCTGCTCGTCACACTACTATGCAAATGACGGCAAGCTCTATTTGTCTTTTTATCCTGACGAGGCCACTCAGGCCGTTTCTGCGTTGAACTTTGATTTGAGTATAATACTCGAAATCTCTAGAAGACACTGTCTGCATCCCAATACAACTAAGACGGTTGCAATACTGTTCGGAAGAAGTACTGATAGATCGCGGTTTGAGGCTGTTGGCGATTCGGTGGTGATGGGCGGAGAGAATATAAACTTGTCACCGAAAGTCAGTAGTTTGGATAGATCAATATTTGAGATTTACTGATCATGTTTCTGCCTGCTTGCAAAAAGCGTACGGGATGTTGAGGTTGGTCTATCAGAATCGAGAATTTTTGAACACAAAATTGAGAAGATTGGTTTGTGACTCAGCTGTTCTCTCACATTCGAATTATGTAGATGTCGTCTACAATCCCTGCTTCAGTGCCTAAGATAAAAATAGAATATAAAAGCTATAGAATTCTTGCCTACGACTCATTCTCGGGATAAGGAAATATGAAAGAATCAGTCACACTCTTGGTGTTGTCAACAGGCTTACTATGAGTAATAGAAGACTTCTCTGTTCCGCAATCTTATTCATGGAAATAATCAACACAAGAACCCCTCCATACCTGTATAACAAGATTAGTTTTCGTTCTTATGTCCATAATTTGAACATTCGTTTTAAGGGCACCTTGACGCCACCTGTTTTCTCTACTGAGTTATACAGGCGTTCGTTTTCCTATAGAGTAGCGCAAGTTGATAACAATCTGCCTGTGAACATCAGAACTATAACCAACGGTAACCGCTTTAAGATCTCACTTTTCAGGAAGCTATTTGATGAACAATTGGGAGTATTGATATAGTAAATATATATAGGGTTAGATTTATGGATTTTTAGATTTAGAGGAAGAAGTAAATATTTTTGTTGTTGTATATTCGTCATTGCTTGCACATATGATATTTTTTTATGACAGCTCTGGTATGAATCTAAGATTGGATAGAACAGTGCACAGAATCTCGCCTTTATTTTCTTTTTAGATTGAATGTATTTGCATGTGTATGGATTTATTTTGAAGAAATAAAGACCTTTATTATTATTATAGACCCCCCCTGTGCACAAAAACGGCGGCAATACCAGTCAGCTAACATATAGCCAGGTAGTCATTGATTTCACACTTGGCACTGTACCAGTGCTCAATAACACAATATATAAATTTCAAGTACTTTCTTATGGTTGGTTTTCAAGAGGGGGTTATTTGAAGTTCAACCCAAACTGAAGGAAAACTGAGCGTGTTATCTTCAATTTAAAATACAGTTTTGTTGATGAGTTTGTTTTACTATTACTCTGTTCTAAAATTTTGGCAAATAGTTGAAAGCAACAGTACATAAGCTCCTGACCTCTAGTCAGTGCTTTTCTACATTCTTATAATTCGTGAAAGGTTTATCAACATGTGTGTCTTTTTTAATGAAGGGCAACTCGGGTTGTTATACTCGATTAACAGGAGTTACATTACGACCGAGTCAGCTCGATTTGGTTTTATATTAAATTGGTTTAAATCAGAAGGAACTACGTTTAAACGAAAAACGTCGCCTAAAGGTAGTCACACACTTGTCGTCATCGGACGGAGCGTTAGAAACGGGCGGACCGGATTTATTTCGACGGCTGCACAAATTACCGATTCCGAGGTCTCTCGCCAGTCGTGGGTGTGGCCTACTGTCGCTGTGGAAGTCACGTGTGTTTGACTTTTGACTACGCTTATTATAAAAATTTTGATTTTTGTGAAACGTTCAGTATGGATATTGAAGAAATTAAAATATTTTTTTGCTTGTTGACAGAAGAAGAGAAAGAGCATAAACTGGCCATCAAGCCCTCAATTTGGGTTCATCCAATCAATCAGAAGAGACAGGAGTATGGAAATTATCACACATTATTCTCTGATATGTTTGATGATGACTCCAGATGTTTTCAATACTTCCGCAAGACTAGTGTCAAGTTTCTTGAACTGTTTGACATCTTGGGACCACATTTACAGTGGCAGAATACAACATACAGACGGTCTATTGATCCTCAACAGAGACCAGCAGTTCCCTCAAGGTGGGTAAACAAAATAGTACTTTTCGTTCATTTTCATCAAAACATTTTGGTTATTATTTTCATCAACAAATTATTATAAATCGAAAGAATGAATTAAAATATTAGTCATACTCACAAAAATTAGTCATAAGTAAAAAAATCACTAATAGTAAGGTACATAAATTAAATATATAAAGCGTTTATCAGAACTAAGTATGTAACGGATTTCCTAATAAAATTGAACTTTCTCAAGTAAAAGATTATAATATAATTATATTATTTTTTATAATTATAATTATATTATTATTTATAATTATATTTGGAAAACTTTAAGTTTAAATTGAGAATGCTAAATTGATATAATTTTTGTTAGTTTTAAACTATAAATCATCATATGTGGTATAAATACTTTACTGGTTCAAATGCAGAAAATCATATATCATATGATTTGCTGAATACTTTCTATCTTCCGAAAGATACCAGCTGTGGTTTTCATATTTTCAGAATGGGTTAACTTTCCAATTATCTCGATCAAGTTCGTTATTGGGCCAAATCCGTCGAATGGTTCATGAGCATCTGAAATTTGGTTTTCTCTATAGCTCCTAGATTATCGTTCGGATTCAGTTGTAACTTGAAAGATATTTGAATTATGTTGATACAAATAGGTTTGCAGAATTTCGCAAAAATCGACGTGCTAAAAAAATTCAATAAAATCCTGAAGTAGAATTTTGTCGATACCAGCTACATATTCGATCGACATCGGTCAGACTTGTTATTGCAGTTTCAGTTATGGGAAAATAAACCGAAATGTTCATTTCCGGTGAAATAAAGTACGTGGTGATCATTTATAAAAGCACTGACGTGTTTTTTTAGGAGAAGGGAATTTGAGCTTCAACAGAACTTGAAGAAAACTGAAGAGCTTAGTGGATGAACATGTTAAGTGACATTTTTGAGGTAATCGAGATTAAACATGCTATGTTTAAAGGAGAGCAAAACATGTTCATCCACATGAAAATCTCGATTGCCTCAAAATTGTCACTTAACATGTTCATCCACTAAGCTCTTCAACTATGAGATATTATTCTTAACTTGAGATGTTTTCATTCGTCGTGGCTATTGTATTTGTAACACACTATTCCACGGTACGGAAAAAGACATTAGATCAAGCACGCAAAAGCTCTCAACCTCACGTCGATGCTTTTCTGAATTTGTTTTCATCAACATGTCTGTTTGCTAAGCATTAAGAAATAATCATGGAGGGGCTCTCACCACAACAACGTTTGCGAAGGAGCTGTATACGAAGGCCGTTCAGAAACTAACCTCCGGTTAATTGAAAAAAATACACCAAGTTAAGTAAAAATATTTTAATATATACATCTTACAACTACATCTTTGCACTATTTTTCGACAAAGTCTCCATAACGATTGAGGCACTTACCGTAACTCTTCAATTTTGAATGTTCAATCGACTACGGCTTGATGCCGACTGACCTGCTGAGCGCGTGAATGCATAGATGGCGCGCTACTCCCCCCCACTACCCGCACTGTGACCAATCGGAGGTTAGTTTCTGAATGGCCCTCGTATATATAGCTATTTATGTAATAAGTATAGCAAGGTGTTACTGATTAAAATCACGACACAACGTACACAGAGTAATCGAAGCCATGTACATTTCTGAGGGGCTTCAAAACAAGAAAAACCCCTTCGCATGATCACAATTCAACAACATAGGGTCCGTATATTGTGAAATATCAATTTGCTGTCAAAATGGCTGTCAAACTGACATAACAATACGTAATTCGCAGGACATGGAAAAAATAATATTTTCACGAAGGAGATTTTCTATATAATAAAGTAATAAGATCGTGAACCAGAGAAAATTTTGACAGGTGGTCCCGTCAGGGACCCGGAAAGCGTAAAATGAAACTTGAGGAAATTCCCCATCTCTGGGTACCAATTTTCATATCCAAGTAGCGAGTCAAGGCCGCGAATTCTTCATTCGAAATTCGGCAATTTCTACGGTAAAATGAGGCAAAATGTCACAATTTCTCATACGATTCCGATGATAGCCGAACGCGAGCTCCAAATTTGAAAATACGGCATCAATTTTTCGCTCGATATGGGCGGTGGAAGATTTTTCAGGCCTTCCAAGTGCTCGATTAAGAATCTACAGGAGATTCCGAATCTCTAGATACCACCCGGGATTCACGACTCTCAAGAAAAGTACCTCAAATAAGCGTTTCAAAATCGTCATTTTTCAGTCGGTTTTCGCGCGAATTCATTGCCCTCTCCGAGCTCCGATCCAACTTATGATACTCTATGTTAAAATCCGACACACTTAGTTTATTCAGGGAAAAACGGCTAAGCACTCTGTTCATGAATACACGTTCAGACCTTTTTCGAATAATTTTTATTTTAACTGTGTGAAATTGATGGAGTTGAAACGATATTCTTTGGGTTTATTTTTTATGGAAAAATTATTTTCGATTCATATACAGGGTGTTACATAGGAGCTTTATCGAATAATGCTTATACTGCCTTTGTGGAATGCACCGATTGCGATCGATTGATATACGTGCTGTGCACATTGGAAGCACTGGCTTTCACCAGAGTCTTTCTTCGAGAGTTTTTCCTTCTGCATTTTTTGAGGAAAAAGCACCCACTGCGAATTGATTATATAGTGGGTGTCCCATATGCATTTTTGTTCATGTTTTTTCGCGTATGGGATCTAATTTCGATAAAATGTCATACAGGGTGTGATAATTACAATGAATTTGCGATCGGGTGATATACGGGGTGAGCACTTTACACACTGTCATACAGGGTGTGTAATTTACAAAGAGTTTACGATCGGGTGATATACGGGGTGTGCAATTTACAAGTACTTCTGTTTCTTTGCGTGCTTTCGTTGTTTTTGTATTTCTCTGGGGTGTTTCGCGTGACTTCGAGTTTTTTTGAGCGCTTTCAAGCTACATGTATTCTCTGGGGTTTTTTCAGGTTCCTCTGGATTTTTTGTGTTACTTGGGGTTCTTTCGTGTTTTCTCGCGTTGTTTCGTGTAATTTCGGTTTCTTTCGTGTAACTTCGGTTTCTTTCGTGTTTCTTCGTGTTTTTTCCAGTTCCTTCAAGTTTTTTCGCTTTCAACGGGTATTTTGACGTGTTTCGTGTTCCTGCGCGCTTCATTGATGTATGGGCCCTATTGATCTGTGGTCTATGCTGATCTATGGTTTATATTGATTTATGGTCTATATTGATCTATGGTCCATTATGATCTATAGTCTATATTGAGCCATGGGCCTATTGATCTACCCGCTTACTAGTTTTTTCCAATACGATAATAACAGATCCGCCACAATGAATACGTCGGAAAAGGACAATTTTAAGGAACATTTTAAAAATATTTCTCTAGACCGTAAAAATCTGTGAGGAGGAACGTCAGTTAGAGAAACTTAGCGAGAATCTGCTGGTGATATCGGTGACGAGCTACATGTACGGGACGTATATGCTGTCTTCAAAAAGTGGGAGTATTTTCGACCGTTTTGGAAGAAATAAGTTATTTTTTGGGAATTATTCTAAAAATCTTGCCTAGGTCGAGAAGCAACGCGAAGGTTGTCCTCGGAATCATAGTCTTTCGCTCTTCAAAAGGAGCCCCTCGCCGACGGAATCACGCATCTCATTCGACCTCAAAACACCCCTGTTCGAGTTCTCTATCTGGCCGATCCGCCGCTGCATAGGAGATTACATATAAAGAAGAAGACTTGTTGATCGACACTGGAAGAATCTGTAAAATCAGTTTGTGCGGGATTGTGTTGAGCAAAAATGGGAGTAGTTCGAGAGGAAATATAACTTGACACTAGAAACTCTTAAACCAGTTCCATTTCCATGCTGTGTACCATTTGACAGCTGTCCTTTGACCCCTAATTGCCATATTGGTAAAAAATTCGCTCAATGGATCAATCGGGGGTTGGTTTTGGTGGTCTGCCTTTGATGACAAATAATTCTGCAGAATCGTAGCTGCAGTTGGTTTTGATGCTAAATTCCGAGATATTCTCTTTCTACGATTTTTTTGAGTGCTGGAAGATGAAGTTGGTGTACTATTGTTTGAACGTTGTTGTAAGCTATCAGTCCGGGCCGGGCAACTACTTGTACAAGGAGCTGTATATCTCATCGTTTACCAAATCTGTATTTTTTACTACGTTGGTTGGAGAGAAGTTTATTCTATCTTCCTCGTCTGTTATGTATGGAGTTAGAAATTGAAGCTACATATAGAACTTTGGTGGTTTCATTATTGTGGCTGCTTGGCCAGTTTTGGTTTCACTCAAGTTCAGAGTTTTGCAATAGTTGTCTCTGATTCGAATCCACTGAGCTTTGCAGGCTGCACCTGGAAAAAATATACAATATAGGTGGGATGTCCCACTGAACTTTGATTTTTGTGTACTTACGCAATTCTTAAATAATTATTCAAATATTTCTGCAGTTCTTATTCATCTAACAAGTATACCTACTCAAAAATTAATTTAAAAATGTATAAGTGTTACTATTTCATTTTAGTTATTAATTAATTTACTTTTCTGTGGGTTTTCAGCTACTGGAAACTCGCTTTGGATCCTTGCTTTTTTATATCGCTTGAGTGATACTATAGTTGTGAAATTATTCACTCAACCCGTTATACAATATGAAATGAAATTGAAACTCATATTTATGCCACCACCTGACGAGCGCAATCATGGATTTCATCTGGGCAAGACTCGATAAAGAATTTTCGGAATGCAGTGGCAGCTCTCGATGGTAAACATGTAAAAATGCAGCACCTCCAAACAGTGGATCAGATTCATTTTGCTACAAAAAACATTTCAACATAGTATTGCTAGCGTTAGTCGACCATAACTAAGTTATTAGTTATTGATGTCGGTACTTATCTTTCCAAACTTCTTCTTTAGGTGCAGGTTTAGCTAGTGATAGTTTCCACCTTCCTCCACCGAATAAGATCGTATCCTCAAGATGATGTGCAACAAAACGAAGAAAAAAAATTGTCAACTATCGTTTCAGTCGAGCAAGAAATACTGAGAAGAATACATTTGGAATTATGACTCGAAAATTGAGAATCTTTGAACGCACTCCGAATATTTCTCTCTATCGTGCTGTGATCGTAACTGCAGCTGCTTGTTGCTCGCACAATTTTTTGAGACGATACATGCTACTGGATCGAATCAGATCTGTAGATTTCTCCTTCCAGTGTTGGGCAATATCAGAAGTAGTGGAGGTGCTTATCGCCAAATTGCTTTAGCAGTAAGGGAATGTTTCAAGCAATACTTCAATTCAAGTACAGGCTCAGTTGAATGGCAACAAAGAATAGTTCGAGCTGAACAGTTTCTTTGATTTTATCGTACGAGTCGTAGTGTAAACAACAAATATTAGTGCACTTTTTACTTCTCTGATTTTGCGGTGGCCAACCTTGGTATTTATGTAAATAAACAATTTTCGTTGTTTTTTTTTCTCAAAATCATATCAGGAAATTGTTTTAAAAGACATCTCTTCTCTTCAAAATACTTAATTTTTCGAATGACACTTCAACATTTGAAAGTGATAAACATAAAAATTTAGAAAGCACTGACGTGAGATCAGTTGGCTTAGGCGCTCTTGTAAACCACTTACGAGTAATTAATCAATTGTTTGAAAGTAACATATTCCTAAGTATTAATTTGTCAAAAACATGTCAACTGTTCAAATCAACAAGGTCGAAATAATCAACGAGAATATGTTTTGTAGGAATCACTAAGCATATCTATTGAAGGTCACCCAAAGTGGAGTAAAAAAAATGTTTTTCTTGTCATCCTGACAATTATTTAAATTTTGAAAAATCATATCTCCAGAACTATTAGCTTGTCGAAGTCGAGAGTGGTATTTTTGTATACGTCTGATAAAACTGCACCATAAAAAATTTTTATTTGAACAGTGTCATTTGAAAAAAAATTTTTTTTTTGTTACTCCGAACCTATTCGGCCGATTTGACCGAATAACGAACCTAGCCGAGATATTTATACCTCAAACCTATTCTGAAAGTTTCAACTCTCTAACTTCATCCGTTCGAGAGTTATCGTGTTCACGGAACGGACGGACGGACGGACAGAATCGATTTTGACCACGGATTATTCATCAGTAGGTCCAAACAAAACGATTGATACCACTTTTGCCCAAAAATTCGAAAGTCACAGACATTTGGGCAAATTGATAAGCACTCTGTTCAGGTGAACAAGAGCGCCAAAAAGTTGATTAATAAAAAAACTAGAGAAAGTAAGTTTCGACGTTTGTTGTTTAGTTTATTATTTGTAATGTTATGTTACGAAAATTGAAATTTTGAACCTTATTCAGTTGTGAATAACTTTTCTAAGTTATTTATCAAGTAGAGTTTTATTTTTATCACTTTGAATTGTTGAAGTTTTATTTGAAAAATCGAGATTACTCAAGAGAGGAGACGTTTTTCGATATATGTTTAAGGATAAAAAAGAAAAATGAAGAAGGAAATTGTTTATTTACATAACAAGGTTGGCTAGCACAAAATGAGAGAAATGAAAAAATACAGTAAACTTTACCAACGAACAATTATCCAAAATTATAAGAGATCTTACTATTTTACCTACGATGTGAACGTTGACATGTGATAAAAAACTAACCTTAAGATCTTAATAATTTACAATTACTACTTCAATTAATTGATGAAATTACTTTGCATAATTTTCATTATTATTATTACATTTTAGGAATCACACAAAGTGTAACTTATATAATAAATATAACATGAACGAAATTATTGACATAAATGCATTGTTACTTACTGGGATGGTTCATCCTATTTCCTATCTCTTCCCAAATATTATCTCTGCGTTGTTGATTTGAGTATTGAGGGTTCCTCAGACTATATAACTCTTACTCCTGAACGATCACAATTAACTGAGCTGCATCCATCTCAGGTAACAATCGAGTTATATAATAAATAATATACAGGAATACAGGGTGTCCCGTAACTCAACGTCAACCGGTTACTGGACGATATGCTAGGTTATACCAGTTCTAGGAAACATTTTAAAAAATGCTATGTCACTTGGTTAAGTGGTTATAGGTATTTTTTTGTAGTCACAAATTTTCCAATATGGCAATGATTTTTTTTTAACGTAATCCTAAATAACCATGCTATTGATCACAGTGACGAATCCACTGTTAAGTACAATTGTTTTTTTTTGTAATGACCATGTTATTGATTACAGTCATTACAGTCACAAATCCATTGTTAGGTAGAATTGTTGTTTTTTTATTATTTTTTTTTTATTTTTACTAGAACTGGTCTAACCTAGCATATCGCCCAGTAACCGCTTGACGTTGAGTTACGGGACACCCTGAATAGATGGACGACAAGGGATCCAACACGTGCTAAACATCGGACTGAATATTCTAACTTCTAACCACAATCTGCTCCGTACGGAGAGAATCAGGAATTCCTGAGACTGTTGGCACTACGTACGGATAATTCGGAATGAATTCATGGATTCTCGTCGGCATTGCTGATCTCCGATAGGTACGATCATAGATTAAAACGAACAAGATCAGAACGCCATTTATTGCCTCAGAATCAACACTAAACATAGGACATAGTGGTTGACTCGTATTAGCTGAGGCTATTTTAAAGATGTAATGTTGAGGTTAGAGTCTGTTGTCGATTATAAATAATTTTTTTTGTTTTTAATTTCGAAATATTAACATAACCTTCTCAAATTTTTATTTCCCCTGTTTGAAAATGGTTCTTTTTCATGGTGGTGCATATTGCACGCTAAAAGTTGTGTCAATGACAAGATGGACTAACCAGAAATCACCTTCTTTAATTATCAAAGAACGCGAATATGTAAGTATTCAATTCAATCAATTATTAGTTTTTTAGCGCAAAAAAAGTGTATCGAATACTCGGATCGTCAAGATATTGATCTGTAGGATTATAGTTAACTTTTCAGGAATTGCAGAACACTATATTGTTAGAAATATGAAGAAAAATTGCCTAAGCCGCCGCTGGTCCGGGATTAGAAAGAATGCTAATGTAAATAAACACGGAGATGTTTATTGCCTTAAGACCGATTAAGGCAGTTCCGAGAGAAACGGAACAGAGAGAGCATACGTCCCAGCTCAGGGATACAAGGCCGCTTATTTTTATTCATTAATATTTTTATTCCATATTGGAATTATTAAATGATAACGATTACGAATTTGTTTAATTTCTAACAATATACTGTGTTTGCAGTGAGGTTCAATTTAGGATAAGAAATCCAAGTATGCTGTTGTACCGTGAGAGTTTTCGACATCGTAATAGGCCTACGAAAGTGGTTGAAAATGTCTTTACAAAATGATGTATCTCATTTCAAAGCAGTTTTTTTCTTCTATTTATGTTAATATATTATCAAATTAGAAACAAGTAGTTGATGTGGTGCATGATTTAAAGTGTTGATATGAAGGACACCTACAACTGCCATGACCTTGTCAGAACTTAAAACCTTATATCCTAGTCAACTCTTAGGAACTACCTTAATTTATGCTTCTCTAGTGCTATTTCATTATGTTAAAGAACATGAAGTCGTTCATAATACACATTTTCTATGGTTTTTCTGCAGCAATCATACAGTAGAAGACCTTATGATTGAAAGTCAAAGAACATGATATTGTATCTAATCTATGTTCATCAGAAACATCTTGCTTTTTTCTCAAGTTATTTATGGCCATTAGCTACTTATGGGATGCTCCTTTTATTAATCAGAACAAAATTTAAAAAGTTGATACAAAAAAATTTTTAACTTGGAAATGTATGCAACCAATAAAAAATTATTAAATTATTCATCCCAAATTTCATGAATATGGTATTTGATGTAATAAAAAAAACTTTTCTACATAGCTCATGTTGTACTATGAATTTTGAAGATATGATTATATTTTAGTAGAATTTAAATTATTTAACATGGAATTTCAAGTGTCTTTGTTATAAATTTTTGTTAATGAAGCATCTGTTATGAAATATCAATTATTGTAATTATCTCTCATGAATCCAAATACATTGAATATTGTGCGGTACAAAATTAGGAGTAATAGTACGAGATCCGGCTGCAGAATCAGTGTACTCATCGAGTTTTTGCTGAAAACCAAATTTTTACACATATTTATGATTAGGAGAATTTATATCTACCAGGTTGCCTATCAAAATGTGGCCGCTAGTATTTTTAATTAAATTATTAATAATTCATAATCCGTAAGAAATTTCACTGACATGTTTTTTCAATGAAATGTCTTCTATTTTACGGCAACATCTATGAAGACTCTGAAAAATCATGGTTGCCATTGCGCATCTGGCCGCACCTCTTCGCAGCCAGGTGTACAGGTGTACCAGGTGTGATTTTGTTACATTTATACACCCCAACGTACATTCATATTTTATAAATCAAATTAAAGCTAATTTTTTTCTGTTCATTATTATATACGGTTGCCTAATTAAATCTGGCCGCAAATAAGGGTTGCTGGCTGTTAAATATAGTAAATATTAAAAGTAGAGTGAAAGAGAGCTAGCGCGCTACACCACTATTCAGACGAGGATAGCGATTGCCAGCTGTCGGACAGTTTAAAGCCATTGCGCATGCGTCAGATGCTATTGTTCTCAACCTCCGATTCAAACAATAGTAGGTACGCCCCAAAATAATAAATACTCCAAAAGAAACGCCTTTCTTTTGAAAATAAAAAATTAAAAAATAAATGACAAATTTAAAAATTACAAAACAAATGGATATTGATGATGAATAAAACCAAGGTTATTTATGTGAAAAAATAGTGTTGTGCAAGTACTGTATGAAAAAGATTTGATTTTATTTAAGTATTACATCTATTTTACATATTCATAAATTTTCAAACACTCTGTATGATATCCAAAATCATCGGTGAATTCAAGTGTTAATAAAATGTCATGATATTTATATCTTTTCTTTTTCTTACGACGAAACAATAACATTAGAGAACACTCTTTTGAATGGAGCATTATCAAAGTCTAGTACATTGGTAAACAGTCAAGTGAAAAAGATTATGTCTTTTTTTTTCGTTCACAGAAAACACGCCTTCGAAGGTTTCAAACTCATACGCGCTGACAGGGGTAGTCGAGGTGGTGGGGTCGGGATGTATGTAAGGGATAACCTACGTTTCAAACTATTTAAATATGATGTGGAGCTTGAGCAGCTTGGGTTGATTTTGAGACTTGGGGATGTGAGTGTTGCTGTATCTGTTGTCTATAGGTCACCTTCATATAGCTATAGACTTTTTCTTGACAATTTTGAGTTGATGATCTCAGAGATGATTACTTCTGCGGACTATGTCGTCTGTCTCGGAGATTTTAATATGGATTTTTTTGACAGGAGTAGTTCGGAGATTAAAGGAATGGTGCAAGTTTTGAGGAGTGTCGGCCTCCATCAAATAATTAAGGAAGCTACTAGGACTACTGCTACCTCCTCAACGTTAATTGATTACATACTCATATCTGACCCCGATTTTGTGAGGGACTCTGGTGTCATGCCTGTTCCTCAGATTAGTGATCATGATCTTGTCCACTGTGTTCTCAATAAGGAAGTGCATAAGGTGGGATCGGTTTTGAAAACTTCCAGAGATTTTAAAAATCTTAACTATGGTCAGTTCAAGTCTGATCTGATGTCAATACCATGGAACAATATTTATGACAAATCAACAATTGATGAAAAGGTCGATTTCCTCTCCGTGAGTGTGGTGGCGCTGTTGGATTTGCATGCACCTGTTAGGACAATCAAAATATCGAAGAATTATTCACCCTGGTTAACTGACACTTTGCGAGATATGATCAAGACTAGAAATAGTGCTCTTTCCAAATTCAAGACATCGGGTGCGACTGCTGACTGGAATACATATAAACAACTGAGAAATGCCATCACTGCTGCTGTAAGGAGAGAAAAAGAGCGTATTATAGTAAATACATTAATCAAAGTGGTAGTTCCATTAGCAACCTGGGCCAATTTAAGAAAATTGGGTATAGTCAAGAATAGGGGTACTTATCTGGACTCTTCGCTTTGTGATGTTGATCGAGTAAATCGTCATTTTCTGGATTCAGTGCCTAATCGTTCTCCTGATGATGATCTTTTGTCGTTCTATGCTGATCGGACGAACTGCATTGCGACTAGTATTTTCAAGTTTTCGATTGTTGATGAGGCTGAGGTCTTGGAATGTATCGGATCCATTAAGAGTAGAGCAATCGGCTATGATGGCATAAATATACTAACCCTACAATTATGTGTTCCTCATATTCTTCCACATATCACGCATATAATGAATTTCTGTTTAGAACATTCTGTTTTTCCAAACCAGTGGAAGAAGGCAGTAGTGATACCAGTACCGAAGGTACCTAATCCACAGGACATGAATAGCTTGCGGCCCATAAGTATCCTGCCCACATTATCGAAAATCCTGGAGAAAATAATGAGTAGGCAAATTTGGTCACATTTGAACTTGAATAAAATCATACCTCCAATGCAGTCAGGATTTAGGAAGGATCATAGCTGCACTACGGCCTTGCTGAACATAACAGATGACGTTTTGAGGGCAACCGATCAGGAAACTAACTGTGCTCACTCTTTTGGATTACTCCAAAGCTTTCGACTGCCTCAGTCATGAACTGTTTGAGGCTATTATGATTCATCTTGGTTTTTGTAATGATTCGGTCCGGCTTTTGTGTTCTTATCTCGCTGGGCGGTTCCAAGCGGTTTGCTATGATGGTAGGATTTCATCTTTTTTGAAAATATGCAGGGGAGTTCCGCAGGGGTCGATTCTGGGGCCGTTGCTCTTCATCATGTACATCTCACAGTTTCCTAAGTTAATTATCTCTTGCCACATGCATTATTATGCAGATGATGGTCAACTTTACATCTCCTTTTATTTGAATGAAGCTGCCCAGGCAATCTCGGCATTGAACTACGATCTGAATATAATCAATGATATATCCTCCAAACATTGTCTGCAGCTAAATGAGGATAAGACAGTCTCCATTTTATTTGGAAGGAGAGGTGAAAGATCTAAATTTTTGGATGAAAATTATACCATAGAAATCGGGTCAAGCGTGGTTGGATTGTGTGACAAAGTTAAAGACTTGGGAGTTTGGTTGGATTCTGACCTAAGCTTTACAGACCATATCTCTGCCTGTCTACAGAGGGCCTATAGTATGCTGAGAATTATTTATGTGAACAGGGAAACACTGGGGCGGGATGTAAGGAAGCTGCTATGTGAGTCGTTGGTACTGTCGCATTTGAATTTTGCTGACTGTGTTTATGGTCCCTGTCTGAGTTGCTCTGATAGAAAACGTATACAGAGGCTTCAGAATTCCTGTCTACGGCTGATTTTTGGTATAAGAAAATTCGACAGAATAAGCCATACTCTGCAATATGTAAACTGGCTCAACATGGAGAGGAGGAGATCTCTTCATGCTTTAGTACTATTCATGAAAATTCTGGTTTATCGAACTCCACCATACCTCTACAATAGGATAACATTTCGTTCTGATGTCCACAATTTGAATATTCGATTCAAGGAACTCTCACGCCACCTGATCTTTATAAGTTTTATTTCACCCCGATGAGATTGATAATTTTTCGATGCACAAATGAAACATATTATGTTGTGTATTACGTACTCCAAAATAGCGTGGTTTTTAACTTAGAATAAAAGTCGCAACTGATCCGTTGAGAACACTAGCATCTGACGCATGCGCAATGGCTTTAAACTGTCCGACAGCTGGCAATCGCTATCCTCGTCTGAATAGTGGTGTAACGCGCTAGCTCTTTTTCACTCTACTTTTAATATTTACTATATTTAACAGCCAGCAACCCTTATTTGCGGCCAGATTTGATTAGGCAACCGTATATAATAATGAACAGAAAAAATTAGCTTTAATTTGATTTATAAAATATGAATGTACGTTGTGGGTGTATAAATGTAACAAAATCATACCTGTGTACACCTGGCTGCGAAGAGGTGCGGCCAGATGCGCAACGGCAACCATGATTTTTCAGAGTCTTCATAGATGTTTGCGTAAAATAGACGACATTTCATTGAAAAAACATGTCAGTGAAATTTCTTACGGATTATGAATTATTAATAATTTAATTAAAAATACTAGCGGCCACATTTTGATAGGCAACCTGGTAGATATAAATTCTCCTAATCATAAATATGTGTAAACATTTGGTTTTCAGCAAACACTCGATGAGTACATTGATTCTGCAGCCGGATCTTAGACTATAAGTAATTTTCACCCGCTTAATGAAGAGTAGCGCACTTTCTGAGTCGCTCGTTATATACTAAGGGTAAGATCCAAAAATTATCTTTGGTCTGCAATGTGAACAAAAGACAGAATAAAAAGAGAAATTATTTTAAGACGAGGAACTTGTAGTTCTGTCGTTATAGACTGGTGATAGTAAAAAAATTGGTAAAGTGAAACTGAACAGACTGATAGTCAAAATAGAACTGAACTGAGAGATGGTTCTATTTAGATTTTGGAATGAGTGAAAAAAATCGAACGAGGTACCTGCTGAGCTTAGGTGACAAAAAAAGGGATTTCCAAAATTCCGTCCGATAACCCAGCATTCTTGGAAGTAACTGCCTCGGCCCTAAATTCCAAGAAGTGTCCCTTGTGAATTTATCGCAACATACTCTCGCCTGTTGAAGTTTTCTAACTTCAAAAAGAAACGTGCCAAAAAAAACATATATAAGAGGAAAAATAAAAGAAGAAAAGAAAGCAATAAACTAACGAGAAAGGCAAGAGAATCACAGTTCATAGGAAACGATACGGGTTGTCCAATAGGAGAAGTGAGACTAATAATAGATATCTAGGATATCCAACTTTTTCAGTGTACCGAAGTCGGCGGCAAAGTGGTTCCATTCTTGAAGAATAGATGGGTTGTCGATAGGAGTGTCCAAATCTAGTTTACTGATCCATAGTCTCTGTATGATCAGCTTACCTCTGACTATCAGAGGATAAACAAGGCCAAGAGGATTATATATATATTAATATATTCTTTTGAACTTTTGGCTTACAATATTTAGTTAGCAAACAATACAGCAGAAGATCAATTATCAAGAGGATTAAAGCACTGGGATAAGATTAAAAGATCCTTTCGTTTGTTCATGGGGACCATTAGACATTTTTCTGGTACAGAAATACCAAATGAATCAGCATCTGGCCTTCATATAAGGCCTAAGATCTTATTCGAGGAATTATCCAAGTTGAAGTCTTTCTTTCGTGACTTCTTCAGAGATTTTGTTCAAAAACTCAAGCGAATTCGAACACCATTTGTGCAGTTTGAACCCTTGAGTAGACATAAGGGAGTTGAGTTGAGAATATAAGTGATCTAGCTCCGCGAAGTCATCTGTCCCACCCAGATCATCAACATAAGTCTGATTCAGAAGGATATCTGCAGCTAAGGGTAACCTTTGAGCACTACGCAGAGATAATTCTTTCAACACTCTTGTTGCCAGAAATGTAGCGCAGTTGTTACCGTATTTCACGGTTGCAAATTGTATACACTTCAATTCATCATGTGGATTGTCACGCCGTAGAATGTTCAGGAGAAACCTCTGGTTGGGATTGACTTCAATTTGACGGAACATTTTTGTGATATCTGATGTAAGAACAAATTTGTAAAACCTGAACCTGCACAGGATATCGAAAAGATCTGGTTGCACCTGATAACCAGTTAACAATGTGTCATTGAGAGAAACTCCAGAAGAACTCTTACAAGAGCCATCGAAAGCTACTCGTACTCTTGTAGAAATGCTATCTTCCTTGAACACTGCGTGATGGGGAAGTAAAAATTTAGGCTGAGCATACTCATTGGTGAGAGAGAGAGGAACTATATTGCCATGCCCGAGAGAAACATATTCATCAATAAATTCATTATACTGTGCGTAATATTGGGGATCTCTTGAAAATCTTTTTTTTTAGGTTTCCAAACCTTTTTCGAGCGATGGCGAGGGAATTTTCAAGTTTCAGATTTTCCTTCAGAGATTTTAATGGTAGGTCAACTTAAAACCTGCCATCCATTAAGACCTTGGTTGTATTGATGAACAATGTTTCTGCAGATTCATCAACTGGAGAGAGAAGCATAGACTTGGAAACATCTTCTAGCTTCCAGAATCTAGAGACTTGCTGCTCCAGTTCCGACTCTTCAGATTCTCGAGACAACAGAGAAATGCTGCTGTGTTAATTTCGAGCTACAATCAAGAAAGATTGCTGAGCTTGTGTCTGTTGCTGAGATGGAAATGACCCATCCCAAATGGATGTTGATAAGAGTAGGTAGATTTTTACCAAGAGAAAAACTGCCTTGGGATGTAATTCATAATATAGACCGGCACCGATGAGCATGTCGATATCTGAAGGTGTAGCGAAATCGGGATCTGCTAGTCTCAATTCACCAGGGATGTTTCACTGAGAAACATTCAACTTGAATATGGTTGAATATTATACTCGGAAGAAGAGCACATTTTAATTTGAACTTTTGATATGGAGGAACATTTGAAAAGATAATGAGATCTATCATTTTTGTCGAACGATTATTGCTCAATCCTATTCCTGAAACTATGGTAGAGTGGTTGTAAGGCACATAACCTAGTTTCTTGACAGAGTCTTCCTTGATAATGGAGGTTTGAGATCCGTTGTCGAGAATGGCTCTGGCCTTGATTCTGTGGCCTGAAGAACATGATTATATTTCGTGGAAATCTCATAGAATGCCTGAGAACCTTTGGGAACACTATATTCGACTTTCTGCCTGGACTGTGATTCATGTTGGGCTTGAGATCCGGAATTTGAGGAGAGGGGAAGTCTTGGTCGTGAGTTGAAATGTGAATTATTTGGGCTAGAGCTGAGAGAAGAAACCTCAGCATGATGTCCCGCACAAGAAGAATTTTGTGAGACTGTGAGTTTTGATTGGGATGAAGCAAAGAATGATGTTTTGTGGAGCACACCTTGCAAATTCTTTTGGAACTACATTGGGATACTTGATGACCGTTATAGACAATTGAAGCAGAGTTTTTTAGAATTTACGAACTGTTTCTTTTCAATAAGAGATTTGCCTTTAAACTTGTTGCAAAAATAAATTTTTTGAGATAGGTCATTGCAGAAAGAGCATTGCTGTGAATTTTATGAACCATGACTGTTAGCAATATGAAGAGAAGTTTTAGTCTGAGATCTCCAATTTTTATTGATCGACGTCAGTCTTTTTGCTAAAAACATAAATGAGAAGGAATTCTAGCAGTCCTGCCTCAGAATAACCCAGATTATGCAAAGGATCCCAATTTCTTTTACAATAGGTTACAAATTCTCTTAACTTTACAGCATTACATTTGGTCATTGGAGTGGTCTCTAACAACTCAACTTGTTCTCATACCTTTTCATTAAAGTACATAAATCAATCTCAAAATTCTTATCAATTACGGATAAACCTTCTATGAGTTTGAGTGGTTCATCTCGCAATGACATCTTTAAATATATAAACTTCTGAATTGCAGAGAGGTGTTTGATAAAATCATAGCATCAAATAATTGTAGAAAAGAATTCAGAGGCATCGCCCTTGAACGGTTTAATATTTATCTGTGGTAAACTGATATGGGTTTGCAGATTTTGCCATTCCGATCTTGCTTTTGCAGTTTGCGGCATTTGTACTTTGTAATGCTCAGGGCACGGGCTCGGCTCAGTTGTTTCACATTGCGAATCTTCCTCAATTTTTAATCGAATTCACTTAATTTGATTGGTTTATGGTATTCGAGTGTGTTTCTGATTTTATTGAGATTTTTTGTGAATTAATATAGTTAGGTCGTTACGTGTTATTTTGTTTGACGTTAGTCAATCACAATTTGAGTTTTTTCAGATTCAAAATGATCTTCATAAAGATTCTATAACCATTTTAAAATTATTATTATAGATTATTGATGAGTTGTTTCTACACTACTCGAAAAAATTAATGGATCAATAAAATTGCAAATTTTTGGACGATTTCAAACACGGCATAACTTCAAAAGAAATGGCAGTACAAAAATTTAAAAAAATTGTAACTCTAAGTGCCTAGTTTTTGGGTTAGAACGTCAAAATATTGTAACGTAAGTGCTTCTCGAGTAATATTAGAAATACCAGTCTAAAAAATATTCATAATTTTGTTAGGATTTTTTTTTGTCTACGAGAGTGGAAAATATTTTTGTTGTTCAACCAGTTTGGATTTCCAAAAATATTTATTTTTTCAATGACAGCTGTTTCACGATAACATGGCATCTTCAAGTTGTAACATTTCAACCACTTATTTTTTGTGGGAAAGAAAGAGATTTATATATACAGAAACCAATCCACTGTTTTTGGAAGATATTCAATAGAGTTTGTGTTGAATGATTGTTTGGGCTATTACCATCATCTATTGTGGATTGATTTCCGACGTTTCGATAGACATCTTCTATCTTTATCAAGGAGAAAAGTAAGAAACCTTTTGAGAATTATCAATTTTCAAAAAGTCAACCAGAGCCAACAGATATAAATCCTTATGTAAAAGGTTTGTCGGAGAAAATGAGAAGAATTGGAAATAGATACAACATAACGACTGCATTCAAAACTCAAGACACTATCAGAGCTAAACTTACAAAAGTTAAGCCTAATAATGAGACACAAAGGACAAAGAACTGCATATATGAATTACCTTGCGAGTGAGGAAGATCTTACATCGGAGAAACTAAACGCCCTCTGAATGTACGAATAAAAGAACATCAGAAGCTTCTACGAGTACTAGACAGCGACAAATCCAGGTTGGTCCAACATGCTGTAGATGAGAATCATCGTATAAAATGGGATGAAGCATCAATAATATCCAAAGAAGAAAAACTTGCAAGAAGAAAAATCAAAGAAGCAGCATTTATGAAAATAACACCTGATTCCATAAGTGCTCCATCTATAGATCTGCCAGAAGTTTGGACGCCGATAGTTCGATCCAACTTAAAAAGATCATCATATCACAGATGAGTATATAACATCGTTCATTTTTCTTTCATGACTTCTGTCATATTGACTTTTTGAAAATTGATAATTCTCAAAAGGTTTCTTACTTTTCTCCTTGATAAAGATAGAAGATGTCTATCGAAACGTCGGAAATCATTACATCCACAATAGATGATGGTAATAGCCCAAACAATCATTCAACACGAGCTCCATCATCAACAATATCTCGTCATCAACTCAATAGAGTTGATGAATCCACATCTTCCGAAAACAGTAAATCGATAGTTTAGCTGTAATAGAATTTTATAACACTCATTCTGTCTAGTATATATATATATATATATATATACATACGGTGCACAGGTCTAAATATACGGGTGTGTCTTGGCAGCCCAAATGCTAGCAGACCGTTTGTCGGAAATACCCGAACGGCATGGTCATTGGCGTGCGGGTTATTCAAATTATTCAGTGAATAGGCGGAATTCTCGGGAAATATCAACAAGGAGGAATTGAAATTTGGCATAAGGAAGAAGAGTTAGTAGGAATATAGTACAAGTGAAATTTTTTTCTTCCCTATTATTTTATTTATTCGGGCATTTTCCGACCTATATAGAAACTTTTAATATCGCGGAAACTACTACACCAGAGGAAATTCAACTATGAAAAAATTTTCCACTGCCCGATGATCCATCATGTGGTTTTTCCGATATATATATAGCAATATTCAATATCTCGGAAACTACTCGGTAGAACATTTTTATTTTCGGGAGGACGTTAGATGACAACAAAGAAAACTCAATAGTAAAAAATTTTCGACTGCTCGATGATCTATCATGTGACTTTTCCGATATATATATATAGCAATATTCAATATCTCGGAAACTACTTGATAGAACATTTTTATTTTCGAGATGAAGTTAGTTGACAACAAAGGAAACGCAATAGCGAAAGAATTTTCGACTGCCCGATGATACATCATGTGGTTTTTCCGATATCGTTACATTTTAGCAAGTTCATTCTGTCGAACAAAACATAAACATGGAGGAAGCGCAATTTACATTAAAGAGGATATTACATACAACGAAAGAAACGATTTAGTAAAAATGTCAGTAGAAAAAATAATTATCATCCGTGGAAATCAAATCAACATCTAAACATATAACATTATTGTCTATTTATTCTACCACCGGTGAAACTAAATCAATCTTGGAAAAACTTGAAGAAATACTAGAAAACATATGATGGACAGAAAACTTAATAATTATAGCAGGAGATTTTAACATCAATATACTGGACAGGCAACACAAATATACAAATGATTTCCTCAACTTTCTGCACCCATATAGTTTAACACCAACCATAACTGAACCAACAAGGATAACTTCCACCAGCATCGACAACATACTTACAAACCAGGAAGACTATGCAGCAAGAACACTGCCAACCAACATTTCAGACCATAATACAGCCCAAATTCTAAATACAAATCTTCTGCATGAAAACAGTCTGCCACATAAAAGAATCATAACTTGGGAAAATATAGAAGATTTCAAACAAAGACTTAGAAATACAGATTGGGATATATTGGAGAATATTCCAGAATATGAAGTCAACATTCTCTGGACAAAGTTCACAAATATAAATTAAACAGAATTGAACGATTCATGTCCTATAAAAAAATTCGAAAAAAGACCCACAAATAGCCAAAATTAAGAAGTGAGAAACTGGAAAACTGTAAAGCAAGACTTGACATTCTACATTCTTGCAAGTTAAACAACCCTGCGTTTAATGAACTTTACAAAACAACAAAAAGAGAGTATGACAACATTCTTCGACAGAAAAAAAGCGAAAATTATAAACAGAAAATACAGAAATAAGACAAGAGAAATAAATCTCTTTGGAAAATTGTCAAAAAAATCAAGGGTACCACAAATGAAAATACTGAAATACCAGGAAATCCGGAAAAAATAGCGAACTTATTTAATACCATTCATCAATGGCGAAAAGCAAAGTAAGTAACAATCGAAACTCACAACCTAAAATCGATATAACAGGAACAAACACCATCTTCAAACTACGCATAGTCTCGGAAGAAGAAACATTGAAAACAATCTCTTGTTGAAGAATAAAAACAGCTACAGATGTGACGGAATCCCGATGAAATTAGTAAAAGATTGCGCAAAACAAATAGTGAAACCCCTAACCTTCCTAATAAATGTTTCCATAAAATATGGCGCTGTCCCAGACCTGCTTAAGGAAGTACTGGTAAAACCGGTGTACAAGAAAGGCGAACCAGAGAAACCACAGAGACCAATAAGTATCCTACCAACATTCTCCAAAATACTAGAACTAACTATTTCGACTCAGCTTGTATCATACTTAGTACAGGAGAAAACTTTATCACCTTCACAATATGGATATGTCAAAGGGAAGTCCACACAGACAGCAATCAATAAGATATTGCAGTACGTATCCGTTTATTTGATCCAACTTATTTTCGAGATTCATTTTCATGAGGGATATATGGTCTATACAGGAATTTCCGACAGGTCTAGTGCATTTATTTATTAATGACATGTAACCGAAAAAATATAAAATATTCTTATATTCGTCAACAAATTCATCATGTCAAACAAATTGATATCCATATCTCCGATCAGCATCTGTGTTTTCACCTAACACTTATTCTCCAAATAATCATAAAGATCTTTGTTAAAGGCATACATACACACATGTATCGGGAGATCTATAAATTGCTGTCAGCGTAAGGTCATTTTCTCCAGTTATATTTACTTCTATTGACATGTTTTCGCCAACAGTAATTAAATTATACGTAAATTCTATTTCTTCCCTCATGTAAACCAAAACACCGTCATTTCTGTTGAATTTTTCCTCGTTATGAATTGTTCGATATCCAGTGATTTAAAAAAATTCTGGGCTATTTATCTGAAATGTTTCCGTTAACACTATTATATCAAATTTAACTGAAAGAGTAGAATAGAATAAAATAATTTATTTATCCTAATAGACATTTTACAATGTATAGGACATGTCAGTTATACAAAAATAATACATAACAGTGAATAAAAAAAAAAAAAAAAAAAAAAAAAACAAACATATTCTAAAGAATATCATTATGATATTCGTCAACACTAAGAAAACATTTCTTTCGCAGTACATTTTTCACTACATTACGAAATTTCAATTTATTCAGTGATTTTTTGTCATTCGCCAGTTTGTTGTACAATTTAATACATTGGTATATGGGTGATTTCTCAAATTTGTTTTTTTTTTATGGCTAGGAAAAAAGAAAACATGCCTATTTCCTGTAGCATAATTATGAAAACAAGATAGGCTGGTAAATTTATGTTCATTTTCTTTAGCATAGAGAAGAGTTTTGTAAATATATATACATGAAATTGTCAATATTTCATGCTTTATGAACCATGGTTTACAAGACGTTCTGTTCATTAATCCGAACATCATTCGCATTATACGTTTTTGTGCTATAAATAATCTGTGCCACTCGGAAGTAGCACCCCAGATTTCAACATTATATGACAAATGACTATAAACCAGACTGTAGTAGACTGATAGACAAAGCACCGAGTGGAAGCGAGCTCTTAAGTCTGCTAATAGTATAGTAAGCAGCAGATTTGTTTACTAAGATATTCAACATGACCAGTCCAATCGTAGTCCATTATCAACCATAAGGCCCAAGAATTTTGTGTTCTCCTTAGATACAAGAACATCTGAATCACAATTAAGGGTTAAAGGAATGCTTTGCCTCAATTCAAATTTTATTAGTTCAGTTTTATCAACATTTAAGATAAGTCTGTTTGCATGACACCAGGACTTGAACTTTTTAACCAGATTCTCACAGAGACTAACAAGCTCACCCACACTTTTCGCTCTCACAACAAAGGATGTGTCGTCTACGAAAATAATAATTTTATCTATCTTAATATAATGCGGCAAATCGTTTATGAATTGTATGAAAATTAATGGTCCCAGGACAGAGCCCTGTGAAACTCCGAGTTCGAATTGGGAGGAGTTAACATTGTTAACTCTAACTGATATTTTCCGCTTAGAGGTATAGTCAATCAGCCATCTTAGAAATACATCCCGGAAACCCAAGTTGTAGAGCTTACTCTCAATGAAACTAGGTGCAATAATATCAAAAGCTCTCGATAAGTCGAAAAAATGCCAGCAACAACATATTCTTCATCCAGTGAGGTGTACACAGTCTGAACAAAATCTAAAGTGTCTGTTTTAGTTGAATAACCTCGTCTGAAACTATGTTGATTTTCGCAAAGTAAGTTGAACCTATCTAAAAACTCAATCATTCAATCAAGGACTATTCTTTCAACAATATTAGACAAAACATTTAGGATTGAAATAGGGTGGTAATTTGAGATTTCCTCAACTTCGTTCTTTTTGTGAATGGGAATTACTTCTGCAAGCTTAAGTATACCCGGAAAGATTCCCGAAGATATCGATTCATTAGTAAGATGTACAAGATGTTCAGCTAAATATTCAGATATGAACTTTAAAACATTGTCAAGTTCATCCACGGAAATAAGAACTTTAAATGATGCTTAGCTATCTGGAAAACGTTGATTTCAAAGCTTCACATTTAACATCCGAAAATGAACTCAGTAAAAATGAAGTGAGATCTTCAGCTTTTGTATTTCTTCAATTTATCAATCAAAATCAGCTGAAACCCAAACAAAATTGGTATGACTGAATAGGTATTTTCAATACCTTTCAAACGAGCTGTCACTTGCCATAGGGTCCCATTTAAAATTATTGGTCACAGTGGCCTTGTGACGTCATTTATGACTATTGCGTCACCTGTTATGACCAGTTGAGAAGCCTACATTCGTTTATTTCCACCCTCTAAATTTCATTATTATAAGTATACCCGGTCCAAAGGTTCCGGGGGTGGGGGGGACTTTTGACTAGCACTGTATACTCCATGAGTGCGTTCAGAATCAACGTCGGGTAAAGAATGTACGTCCGGCGTAGAACGCACTTGGTTGTCAAAATCTTGTCGAACGTTTTAGAACGATTTGGGGCGACATCTCTCCTCTCTTTCTATGTTAGTCTCTTTCTATTTGAAGTGTGCACGTGCAGTTTATTTATTTATTTGATATCTGAGGTTAAGTTGCGTTTGTGGAATAATTTCATTATTTGATTTCTTCGAACATAATATTACGGTTTCCTGAATTAGAATTTTGAACATACAAAAAATGGATAGTGTATTAAATTGCGTTGAATTGAATATTAATATTCTGTCTAATATGTTGAATGTCGTTATTCAGTGTATAAATAAAATTTTTGATGAGTATCCGAGTAGCGAGGAGGATGAAGAAAATACAATAGTAGAAGTAATACAAAATTCCCGAGAAACCCCACTACGAGTGCAGAATTATTTTGAAAATATCATTCCTAATATAAGTGATGAACAATTCAGATTGAAAAGAATTTCATGACTTCTATTCGAAATGGAAAGTGTAGCCATTTTCATTATTAAATATAATATACGAGCACTATAACGATCCTATCAATAAGTTTACTTATACACAAATGCGACAGAAAGAAGCTTCATCCCCAACTTTAAAGTACTTTCGTAATTGGGCATTCCCTTAGACTAGTGAAGGGAATTTTCTATTATAGTCTAAGGCCTAAGGGAATTTCAATTTGAAATTTTCGTCACTGCGCCGGACGAGCATATCTTTCCGATGTATTTTGCAAGATGTAAAGTTTAATACCCGGGCAAACGTTCCGACTCATTACGAACGGGGGTATTTTATATCCGACGTCGATTCCGAACGGCCAGGGCCAGTGTGCACTCCGAGCGACGTCTGACGTTGATTCTGAACGCACTCCAGAGTGATGGAACATTTTCGGGCAACCTGTCACCCTGATTTACGACTGTAACAGATGATTCACGTCACAGATAATTTCAAAATTGGCGGGAATTTACAGTTGAACGTATTTGAGATTGTGTTTAAAAGTTTTCAGTCTGCTTTCAAGGTCAAAACATAATATTTATTGCTTATTTCATTGTTCTTTTCAGAACAGTATATTCAAAATGCCGATGCGTTGTTCTGCTTATCATTGTACTGCTCGGTACACCAATGGTGGAAACATTAAATTTCATGGGTAAGATACCTAAGCTATACTTATTGATCGAAATTCAATAATAATTTATGGATATTTGTATTTCAGTTTTCCAAAACAGGAAAACTTGGGAGAGAAATGTGTTTCAGCTATAAGAAGAGCTGATTTTGTACTCATTCTTTAATTTATATTCAGGTGAATTGTTCTATCAATTCAAGGAATTTACAAAAATCTAAGACTACCGTAGGATGATATTAAAATGAAATAATATCTCAAGAGGTATATTTCATACAGCATATTCTTCTTATTGAATTTCTACTTTATTTTGAAATAGGTCAACAATACAAATATTGGCTTGTTTGGTGAAAAGGACAGGCCTCCGAGCTCATTCCATAAATTATATTCCATGATTTCTAGATAATGATAAGTTTGAAAACCAAATCCATAAGGAAATTTCATTGTTACATGCTGTTAGGCCAAAATAGGATTGAATACTTTCAACTAGTCATTCATTTAGGAGAAGAAATACGAAATTAATACTGATCATTTCAAAAATAAGTTGCATTAATTTCAAAAATATAGGAATATTTATTTTCCAACTTTTTTTAGGAAATCATCAACAATTTGAAACTTTAAATAGAAGAAATAATATAAAAATCATCAAATATTGAATAACATCTCTCAGGTATAATTCATACAGAACATTTTTTAAATGAAAATATAGTTTTACTTTTCAAAATAGATCGCAAAAATCTTGACTGAAGAAACGACAGATCCCTGAGGTCAATTAATAAATTTTGTTCTGATATGCTGAAGGAGTAAACATTTTTCCATACGGACACTTTGGGCCAAATGCATCAAGGAATTTTATTTTTACATATTTCCAATTCTTTCATAAAATGAGAAGTCTTATCAACAAAACATACAAATCATCACTCATTCAGGCAGCCAGGGTTTTTTATCATATGCGGATTGTATAGTACGCCGTCACTAACCCCTTTCCCAAAAACACACATGCTAAATTGTTCGCTAACAGAATATTGGATTGATGAATTTATTTATATGTAATAAACATTCTGAATAAAAACTTTTAATCTAAATTTGCTGTTTTTATTATCAAAGAAATCATAGTGTAAATGAGTGTAAAAAGATTTCAACTTGAAATGACTAAATTTATTCACAATAATACACTTTATCACTCAAAATTAAGTAATCGCTAACTAGAAAAATATGAATATTGATGGAGATTTTTAAGCACCTTGTTCAGGTAAGCATGAGTGTCAATTGTATGAAATATTTAAACAGATAATAAATCAACTTGTTATTGTAACTACATAATCAAGTATCCTTATGATATTTTATCTCTTCAACATTAACTTACAACAAACTTCAGAACTCATTGATTACCTAAATCATTTTCGGAATCAAGAAAATTTATATTCTGAAAAAAATTAATGTTTTCAATCAAAACTAAGCGAAATGTCCATATTTATTAATGTAGTGATCCTAACCATATTCCTTTTGTTTACATCTATCTGAAATCTCATCAATCACGATTGTGACAGGTTGTCCTACTCTTTTTTCTCTCTGTTCGTACCGATGAAACGCATAAGATCGTCTTCCTCTAGTGTCTACCGGGACGAAATCTTAATAAAAGCCAGAAGACACCATTGTGTCATTGACTAAAAGAGTTAATTCTTCCATTCCATCCATATATATTTTTATCGTGATTGTTTCATAGTTTTGTTGGTCTGGGATATACTCAGCTCTAATCACATCCTCAACATTCAAAATTGAAATAATAGCTTTTAACATAAAGAATCGAATAAATGTTGATTACTTCTAAAGTTCTTTCAATCCGAATAATATCTCTTACAGGTATGTTATGTATACAACAGAATATTTTGAAGAATTCATAAACACATTGAAAATGCTTTTTATTTCTCTAACAAATAAATTTCAATAAACTTGAATTATACAAATAAGGATAGGACACCAATGATCTGAAAACGATGAAGTATAACGATCTACCATAATCAAATTAGATATAATTCAATTATTAATATTCAATGTGTAGACTTTTACTATTATCAAATAACTTCCAATCATTATTGAAATCAAATTAGATATTTGAAAACTTAAATGAAATATCATATGATTGAAATTTGTCAAATTATTATTAGGATTTTACAAATTACACAATAAGTATTTTTCGAAAAGTAAAAAAATCTTTGTGAAAGAAAGAGAAGAGAGAAATTAACTTTATTGATAATAAAAAATCATCAAATGGCTATCGATCAAGTCTTCCTGCCAATTTTACATTTATAATTTATTAATTGTATTTATTGTATAAAAGAAAGTTATTCCAATGATATTAGATGTTCATAAATTGGTAGTGCTTGTAGTTTGGCCTTTGGTGGGCTCTCTGTGTCATATTGGTGCACTAGTGAAGATGCTCGGTATGGGGGAAGGGCCTATAAGTCCAGGTTGAGCTATACGATTGATGATTCTTAACAACCTTATCCACCTGTAGGAGAAAAATCTTCTTTTAATGCCAACAGATTGTGCTCCTTTTACTAAATAAAAATGAGTAGCATATCCTCCTAATAATAACTGTATATTAGCATGTAACAATAATTTACTTACATACATTTCAAATTATATCCTTAAATGAAGTGACAACTTGAGTTCTTCTCGACATTATTCCACATCCATTACTTCAGTGAACGAATCAGACTCATCATCAGATAATTCTGGATCTGAATCACTTTCCTCCTATGAAATAATAAATGGAGGAATATTATCTATAGGTAGGTTACCCATATGTTTCGATCCAGTCGTCTTCAATAAGTCGATTCAGTGAATGTAAATAAAAATTTTGCCACATTTCAGGTGTACATTTTGAAAGAGCCAGAGTCCATAAATTGAACACTCTATCCCTTGTGTAAGGATGAGAATTTATGTTCTTGTTGTAGAAGTTTTACAAAACGCCCATGCCATTTCAATAGGATTATATTGGCAATGGTATGGGGCTATCACAAATTTACCAGCAAGCTTTGATAAAGCTGGAATTAGTTGATTAATAACCCAATTTTGAAAAATTTCACTGGTCATAGTCTTGTGATAGTCACGGTCATTATTCTTCGAATCTAAAATGAAATCACAACCCTCCAAAAATCCAAAATTACTTCCTGCATGCAAAACAGTGAATCTTTTACCTTCAGATTTAATTTTTGATGGATTTCCTCTCATATCAGATTAGTGTGTCCATCGACCGAACAGATGAACCATTTTGGTAAATCCAAGTTTCATCAAGAAACACTAATCTTATATTTTCATCCATCACTTAAATTGCAAAAATTTTCTCAGGAAAGTAATTTTGGCTGCAACGACATGTTTCTGTTCACATAAAATTTTGCGTCCATAAAGTAATTACATAGAGATGTGTTCTATGGAAGACACTTAGTCCATAGTATATAACGTCTATGGTCTCATGACAGTGTCGTTTGCGCGAACTCGAACATGCGGGGGGGTACAGAAAGTGTCAAATCCGAACACAGATTCTCATTATCATGAACGTTTAAAGATGGTTTGATGTTTTGTGGTTCAACGTTCAAACTCATAACACTTGCATATGAACTACTAGAGACGGGCAATTCCTCCTTATCTGATGTCATATGTTGACGACTTTTTTTGTTACTGAGATTAGATATAATCTTATCTTTCTCGGTGATTTTCTCATTCAAAACAGAAATTTTATATTTTGAGTTTTCAATTAATAATTTATTCTTACTTTCCAACTCTGATATCATTTTCAACATCAATTCCTGCGTTGTCGAATTAATATCAATAAAGGCTCGTTTATACTGGCTGGTACCTTATGCCGTAACCTTAACCTTAAAAGTTGAACCATAGGAATTCAATGCTTTCGTTCATACTCATTCCCTAACCTTTTCCCTTACCGGTAAAATGTTCAACTTCTAGGGACAAATTCATAGAAATATATATTCATGAATAATTTGGACAAATTACAGATATATATTACATAATTAGATTAGATTATCTTATAAGTGTATAAGACTATCTTATAAGTAATACAAATTAAGGGAATGTAATAGTGGGCGAGTTTTTTTGACACATGCGCATTCTATAGAGCGTCAAATATTTATATCAGAGTATTGAATACAGAATCGATCTCTGTTTTAATAGCGGTAATTTCAAATAATATAATAAATTTTAATTCAAGATGGACGTTTCAAAACATTGAAACTCAAATTCAAAATGACAATTATTAACAAGCATACAGCAAAATCCATAAACTCTATGTTCTGCTTAAGGTTAAGTTAACAGCCAGTATAAACGCCTACTGAAACTCTTACGGCATAGGGAATAAGGTAAGGGCTTACGGCATAAGGTACCAGCCAGTATAAACGAGCCCTAACTGGTTCATCCATCTTTGGTAAAGGAAAAGTAATTTTGTCCTTATTTAAGTTGAGTTACGATGGGGATGACACGAAATACACTTTCCAATTTTTGATCCACAACTGTTGTGGTACTCTCCATCACAAATACTGCATTTCAAAGCTACTTTAGCAAGATTTTTCTTACAATAAAAGCATTTTAAACTACTCGTTTGCGATTGATTGTTAGCCAACATAATGAGACATGCTTTAACATCCTCGTTCGTTTTCTAACTAGTATCTAGTACAAACAATAATTCATCGAAGTTTTTGACGATGCTTCTAATATAAACATGAAATATCCTAAAATTACTTTGCTTGAACTGTCGAGTTTTTCGATTATTTTTGTATCATATTTACATTCTTTATATTCTCTTATATATTGGTTCATTTTTCTTATAATCAATAGATGTACGAATTAAAATAAAGAGAAATATTTAAATTCTATTTCATATCTGTAACCTTTTGCTCTCACAGTCAGTTAGGATCTGGCCGAGCCAGTTCTCAACTTCCTATTTATCTTAGGTTCTCTCTTGGGTGGTGATTTGCTCTTAAAGTTTTTGTGGCTTTCTGATTTTTTTCGATAATCAAGAGAAGTCGAACATGGAGTCCTCGCAGATGCAGTTCCAGATTCTAATTTCATCGCAAACTAACCTTGGGACAACTTTACCTTCCAGGGTGTCCAACCCAAAGATAATCACATTATTCTTCCTATTTACACGATCAACACTTTCAAATTTTCTCCTTTAGTTTGAAATTTTCCCTTTCCAGTTGTTCGATTCTACTTTTCAGGGAATGAATCTCCAGCACTAATCGTGCTTCAGTTGCTGCGATTGTGCTCTCGTACTCTTATACTTCCTTCTTGCTCCAGATTATTCCATCATGTAATTGCTTCAGTGTGAAGCTCTCTTTAATATTGGACGTATATCCTTCCCGTCATTACAAAACATTTTCGCACTGTTGACATATGCAGTTTCTGTTTATTATGTTCTTTGATTAAAATATCTTTCCAAAATCAGAATATTAGTCACTACTTCCTTTTTATAGCCCTCTGACTTAGAAAGAACACATTAAGAAGAAGAGAAAACAAATCAATCTCAAAATCAGAGAAATACATTGGCTGCTGGGAAGAAGATCAAAAACATTCATAAGAAAATAAGATTCTTCTGTACAAAACTATAATCATAGCAATATGGTCCTATGGAATAGAAATCTGGGGTTACGCTAGTAAATTGAACGTAGCTATTATACAAAGATCTCAATTGAAAGCTCTCCAAATGATTGCCAATGCACCTTGGTATATAACTAATCAAACTACACAAAGATCTAATAATACCATACGTCCATGAAATCATAAAAAATAAAAGCACAAAAAATCACACAAGATTAGAAGGGCAGTGAAATATGCTTCCAAATGTTTGGACAGTTAACTTATTTTGAAAATATGAAAACTCCAAACTACCAAAGTAAAATACTCTAATAATTCTTTCTAAAATATTGTTAAAAAATATTGATAATGATAAGACATACCTGTGTCATTACAAGAAAGTTGCCTCTGCCTTGAATTTTTACTTTTACTGGATGTTAGAGTAGCCTTCTTTTTAGAGGGGGATTCATATCCTTCCGCTTCCGTCTTGTGGGAACCAACGTCCTGCAAATTTCTATATAAAACTCTAAATTCCATGTTAAGTTTCATTCTAAAAAAAGTAGCATGCACTCCAAAAGAGGATGCTCATTGTGATCCCCATCTTATTACATTCAGTAAAATATACCAATTTCGCAATGTATTATATGTTGATTAATAATGCTTCCAATTTTGTTATAAGTAAACACAAGCTTTTTTAGGTAGATCTGTTCCTTATCCCCATTGGGAAAAGTTTTCCTGTTTGAATTCACGATCTGATATTTCGAAGAAATATTGCCAAAACTGCTTTGTAGACAATCATTCACCCATGAAAGTATGTCATATCTGGACAAATTTTCGGAGGTAACAATAGTGGAATAAATGTTAACCGTCATCTGAAATTATAGAATTTTCAATAAATTGTACTAGCGTACTAAACCCCATAGGTATTGGATATAAAGTTTAAAAGAATAGTATCTTCTTTTAATTTCTATTCTGAAATTTTTCTTAGAAAATTCCCATCGGAAGGCGCCCTCTGGGATAAGGAAAAATCCAGCCCATTTTTATTTAATAAATTTATTCAGATTCCTGACATGTTTTGGCGTCACCACCATCCTCTAAAGAGTACAAAAACTAACTACATGATGGTCCCATCTTGAACCAATCGCAAATTCCATTCAATTCGATAATGCTCTTGATTGATACATTTGTACCTAATAGCTGTCAGCCAAAAAATGAGCTTTAAAAAATTAATAATATTGTTCATTTCATGAAACAAGCATGACAAAAAATTACCTTGCAAGGGTCTGAATCTGTTTCAGCATAATATTTCCTTTTTGTTGACCGCCCCTTTGTGGATACATACACATCAGATGCATTATCTGACCCACAACTTTGCTTTATTTCATTGAAATTAGAACCATCCAAGCAATTATCAGTGCTTGAAATTATTGGATCAATCTGCTCTGATGTAGTACAACAGGCTATTTGTATGTTTGCTAAATTAGCTAAATATTTAGATATGAGGGAATGGTAAGAACAAATTACAATAACTTGATTCTTCAATTCTACTTCTGCAAATTTTGGATCTTGATGAGGTGGTAATATATATTTTGGAGGATAATACAGGGAATACTTGGATTCTGTATTCAGTAGAGAAGAATTTGATTTTGCATTTGAATCTTCAGAATGACTATTCTCATCAGCTGTATTTTTTACCATCAAAGACCTAACATTTCGTCGTTTGTTTGACCTCAGGGAATTTTCATCACCTAAAAATTGTATGTATTATTTAGGCTGGGTATCCATAACAATTACTCCAGATTACTTGAATCTCCCATATTCATGGTAACAAGTGTAATGGATACATTAATTCATAATATATTCCAGTATAGAGAAATCATTTACAGAGCAACGAGAAAATATCCTCGAGAAAAAAGAGCGAATGCCAAACAAAAAAAATTACGATGGAACGGCCGGTTTCTAAAACCAAAGAGTAGAAAGTTTAATCTTTGCTAAAACACAGGTCAACATAGAAATCAAGTAATCATCTGTTAAATCTATGGTCAACTGCATAGACAAAGGAGGGATAGACCTAAGATGTCTAAAATACTGGTGTGTGCACTTGTCAAATTTTGAATGGAAACGTCATTTTACTTTTTGGGACATGGCGACTGTTTAGTTTTATACTCACATGAGGGAGCCACAAAGCAATTCATTCATAAATTTACATCGCAAACGCTTGACATTTGTTGAAATTTTAAATCAAATTAACCTCAAATATGGAATAAATTTATTTTATTCCCCTGAAAAATTAACTAGACAAAAAGAGGGCGTATCGCTTCTCAGAAGTTCCCAATGGATTTCACCGATTAACTGGCTGTTAAATAAATATTCTTGTGATGCGAGTTCTGATCACGTAATGCTTTCAATTAGTATGGTTTATCCATATTTTTTCTAATAAATTGAAGTATGATTTTTTTCACTAATAGATGGTCTCTTGCTCAAACATAAATGTTTTTAGTATTATTTTATAAAGATTTTACAAGCCTGATTTATGGTAAGTTGATGCTCATTTATGTATTATGTATGTGTTTTATTAGTTTCTGATCTGATCATTTTGGCTAAGCAGGAAAAGGTTTGTAATATCAGTAGGAATGTTTTCTATTGGGCTTGGGAAGGAATGATATGGGAGGTCCGGTTCAAAGTAGTTACAACAGGATGGCATGGGTGATTTGGGAGCTCTCTTTCTGTAATGATGAAAAAAAAGTATTCTAATTCTAAAAAGTTTTAATTCAAAATATAAAATAGATAATTTCAATATATATATATATATATATATATATATATATTCTTTTGAACTTTTGGCTCACAATATTTGGTTAGCAAACAATAAAGCATATAGAGCAGGGGTTAGTGACGGGGTGCCATACAATTCGGTCTACGGAAAAAACCGCAGTAAAAAAAACCTGACTCCCGCCTAAGTGTGAAAGTGCAAAAATAAGCTGAAATATAATTGAGGGACTTCTTTCTTCAGGAGTGGTCTTCTATTGATGAACACAGAGGCTTCTTCAAGTTATCCACAGTGAATCTGGAAATAAAAAGACAAAAGCAGAAAAAAAGATCATTTCTACTCACCTTTGGCACACTGAAAGTTCGTGAATTTTCATCGGCAGCACTAGGCTGTCCACATAAAATACAAAAACGCATTATATAAAATAAATAATCACTTTTCACACATTTTTATACAAAAATTCCGACTAACGCAATAAATAATTTATTCTAATCAGAAACTGACATTCGAATAGATTTGAGTGGCGCTACTTGGCGGAGAGAAAATGAAAGAATCCCCATGTCGCCAAACCTGTAAGTCAAATTCGGAGGAGTGCACACACCAGCATTTTAGACATCTTAGATAGACCCCAGGCTTGTACCCAGGGAATGAACCACTCGTTCTATGCTCTACCAAACGTGGCTACCGGAAGCAGTAAACCATCGTTTATTTAGTTGTTCAACCGAAATTAGTTCGGTTAAGTAAAGTTCAGATGGCGTGTTAGGTGAAGTGTGCCCATTCATAAATTTCAATCAGCCGTGCTCGTAGTATTCATAAAGGTATTTCAAGCGATGAACCAAGAGTAACCAGGTTATGATTTTGGTTCATCTAGCGGTTATTGCTGGTTCTTCTTGGTTATTCCTTCGAAATCCATAAAGAAAAACCAGAAATTATCGCTTGAATGCTCGGGTTTGGTTATCCGTGCTGTCATTCTTTTAATTCGCTTTTATTTATGCTCATAGGTTATCTGCATATCACGTTATCACAGTATAGGGACCAAGCAGTAGTCGCACTCCGTCGATTTTGAACTGAAATCGCTTACACTTAAGGGAACTCGCGCATTCCTTCCTGCGCATAACCTAAATTCGACCCCGAATGTAAAAATTGATTAGAAAAGGTTATTTGCGTTATCTGAAAACTTAAATATTTTGATTTAAGCACAGTGATATTTAGAGTGTATGGACTATTGTTTAGTCTATATTCATATAAAAATTATGACTCCGCTCATAATGTAACCGTAAATATAATCACATTTCCTCACTAACATAACGCATTCAATAAAAGATATATTGTTTTATTGTGGTTTTAATATCACTTTGAAAGAAACAGTAATTAGTGATTAAATTTACTCAATAGTGTACTCAGAAACAGCAGAACCGGTGCCTCTGAAACTTTTTGAAATGTGTTAAAAATCATTGATACCTTAGGATTGTAAATGAAATTACTCATTAAAATTTTTCTAAACGAGGATTGAGTTAAAAAGTAGGTATTATATGGAAAAATAAGTAGTTGGTGGTTGAAAGCATCGAATGTGTTTAATATCAAATCCTCATTACTTATAATTTCACTGAAACATTTATCTTCGAGTCCATGAAAAATAACTTTATTTTTATATTGAATTGTTTCGAACAAATTTTTTCTATGAATTCTCTGATGATTTGATCTGATACTATTTTTTACTATATACAATTTATGAAAAGAGGAATTTGATTATGGAATTCTTAACTATCGACAAACCCCCTCAACACGAAATGTTGTAAAAAACATTGATTTCTGTAATAGGCCCCATATAAATGTTCTTGCTTCAAATTTCTTTCGAACTTAAGAATCCTGTTTAATGCGATTAGTTAAATGTAGTAAATTTTCCAGATTAAATCAACATCAGAGCATATAATTTGTTACTTGTTAGTGGATTTCTCCCAGTTTGTTTATATTTTTTGCCTTAATAAATTTTTCTCAAGATTTGTTCAGTCTAATCTAAACTTGTAGTGCAGTTATCAGGTAATATTGAATTATCTTCTTATGAATACAATAAAAAAAACTGGTTTTCTGATATAAAATTATATTTTTCATATCTCTATAATAAATATAATATAGTAATATACAACGGAATAAAATACTATACAGTGTCATAAAAATATAGTTTAATTCTGCATGCATTTCAGTCAACAATTATGTATACATCAATACATTCAAAATAACAAGTATTCAAGGACTTTGTAAGTGATAGGATAGAAATATATAGAATGAATGTTTACGCTATGTAGTAAATTTGCATTAAGATCAATTCCATCAAAAAATTTGTACCTAATCTATAAATAAAACGAATACTGACCAACTGAAAATACATTAAAACTAATGCACAATTAGCAAGTTCAAAGATCTGTTACCATTGCATTGGTGAAATCCAATTATTTGGTCAAGAGATCTATCATAAAAAAAAATGAGTTTTGATAGACATCTCATCAACACATAATATGCAATCCTTTGCTCTTTCTGTCATAGTTTTTACTTTCACTGAAATTGCTCGAAATACATATTCATTCAAACCAACGGAAAAATTCGATTTGGTAGTTTTTCTGCATAGAGTAGTCTTGTGAGATAAGGAAAAAGTTTTTCTTAAACTTTAGGTCCCAAAAAATAGAGAGTAAGTGCAAATTGTTTATAAGCGATGGAGTACCTGTAGCCATGGGGATTTGTTCTTTTGAGTTGCAATTGGGCTATCATGAAATCAGCCATGTTCGAGCTGAAATTATTCCTGCAGAATCGAATGAAACTTTCATCCTCAATTTCTACAGTTTCTTTCTCCTTCATTGAAATCTTTCTCCTCTTCAAATTCTTCACCATATTCTGCAACCTTTTTTTTCTTGGAGTGTAGGCAGACAAACTTGGTGATGTTTGAGTCACACAGTTTTTCTCACTATGAGAAAAGATAATCTTTCATTAGACTCAGAGTTCAACAAATAAATAAAAGATAATGTTCACTTCTTACCAGGTATAGTACAGATACTTGAATCCATTAAAGTTTCAGTATTTTCAACCTCAGCATCCACATTCTGATCAGAATGTGTTACATGTTACATTTATTCAATATATATCTACTCTTTTCACCTGTTCCTTCTTGGAATATATCTGGAAATGCATCCTTTTTCAATTTTCCACGCTACAATTGTTAACCATTTTGGAATTAATTTGAAAATAACACATAATTGAAACAGAATACTTACTTGAATGAAAATAAATTATTGAATAAATGAGCTTTGCTGGTTTATGGTAGATTTTGACTCAAAGAAATTTTACTGAATTTATAAGCTAGGTTGCATCATTTTCTTCAACTTCTTCTTTGAATTTTAAATAGATCTTAGTAAAATTATTCCAGACATCTTAGAATTATTGATGAAAACAATAAGGTATTTCAAGCGACGAACCAAGAGTAACCGGTTATCTTTGGTCTTTTGTGGTAAATACCTTTTGCATTCAAGCGGTTTGGGTTATAGATCCGTGACGTCATGAATTAACCTCAATTTGATCGAGAAATGTCAAATCATGCTCTCGAGCAGGGTTACGATTTTGGTTATTAGAGCAAGTGGGGTTAGATGTGTATAAACATGAAAATAGTAAACAAAGCAAGGACTCTGAATTATTTGGAAGTTGAAAAACTCATCTTGGTAGAACCGAAAGACTATTGAATATTTCACAGAGATAATTAATAATCCAAACTACAGCAACACGAATTCTATTTAATGAAATGGAAGTTCAACTCCAGGTAGGAACTAAGGCAATTTAAGATAAAATTAAAAATAATACGCTCTTCCTAAATTCACAGGTTCAAAAGAAAACTTAAAGAACGTGGGTGAAAAGTTGTGTTGTTTGGATTGAAAGAACTCATCAAAAATGGGACCACAATGTAGAGTTTCTTTAACATAATAAAAAACAGAGCAATTATGCAATACAGTTCTTGAAAGAAGGAAATACTCAGGATCTAATATAATCATGTGCTTCTGAATAATGTTGCTGAAAATCATGTGGAAATCGTAAATTACAGTTCAGTAATACAACTGGTCTGTCAACTGAAGGTGCGTTGAAATGAAACTTATAAATCCAATGATTTTCTTGAATTTTAACTTTGAAGGCTGTAGGTATTTGATCACAATTTAAATTTTAGGAAAACTCAAAAATAAAATTGGAAGCAGAAACTTCAATGGAGAAAAATTCCATTTCTATAAATCACCTAGTTAGAAAAATTATTTGGAAACCATTAGAAGCATTGTAGCATGTACAGATTAGATTTGCTTTTCATTAGAGAAAAATAGAATTCCTTGTGTATTTTGTTAGCTGCAGTAATCAAAAATTTTATCAGCAGCTGCAAACATTGAATGTAAAGAGAAACTTAACCAGTCATCAACTGAAAGTATGTTGAAGTAACACAGGAAAACCATCTATTCTTATTGAATTTTTTATAAAGATAATATTCAATTCTATTTCAAATTTCAGGATAACTCTATAAGAGAAGAAATAAAAGGCTCGAAGAGAAAATGTCACTTGTGTGAAGCAATCTATATTGATAATAATTTGAAAATTACAAGAAAAACCTAAAAATTAAAGCCACATCAATAAAAATCCTTTGAGAATTCTGTTAATGGAACTATGAAAAGTTGCTTCAAATTTATGTCATGTGTGCAATACTGAGTATCTGCAAAGCATCGTATCAATAGTTTGGGTGTTCTGAGAATGCACAATATGGTAGCAATAAGGAGAAATTTTAAGGTAGATCATTAAATTGAAAGAAGAACCAGTAGAAGTGACCAAATAACTCTTTTTTTTTTAAATTGGAATAAACTGAAATTTACAAATTCAAAATATTGTTTGTTAAAACCATCATGAGATTTGTCATTGCTGTTCCTAAAGTTAAGAGATTAAGAAGTTCTTTCATTGCCTTTTTGTGTTTGTTTCAAATTTTCATCAAGTATAATCTCGAAATAATGGAAAAATAGATTTAATTTTCTTCGTTTTACTAGCTGTTAATATTGATATTTTTCATTTTAATCATTTCTTGTCATTTTCTTCATTCCTAGTTAGGTACTCACAAAATAATTTTTATGATCATTTTTTACATGTTTAGATGTTATATGAGTCTAATTTAGTATTTTTTCCTTGTTAAATTTATTGTAGTTTCAGTAATTCCATTATAAGGATATATTGGCTAATAAAATATTGCTTATAAAAATGTCTTTTTGTTTATATAAGCTTCGGGAATGGGCCCTTTTTATCTGAATCAGATAAATGCTCAGATAACGTGTTATGCAGATAACCTATGAGCATAAATAAATAAAGCGAAGCAAAAGAATGACAGCACGGATAACCAAACCCGAGCATTCAAGCGATAATTTCTGGTTATTCTTTCTGGATTTCGAAGGAATAACCAAGAAGAACCAGCAATAACCGCTAGATGGACCAAAATCATAACCTGGTTACTCTTGGTTCATCGCTTGAAATACCTTAATGAAAATTTTTACATTCGCGGTCGATTATAGGTTATGGGCAGGGAGGAATGCGTGAGTCAGACTTTGTGTAAGAAAAAGAAAATCCACGGAGTGCGACTGCGACTACTGCTTGGTCCCTATACTGTGACGTTACCTGAGCATTTATCTGATTCAGATAAAAAGGGCCCATTCCCGAAGCTTATATAAACAAAAAGACATTTTTATAAGCAATATTTTATTAGCCAATATATCCTTATAATGGAATTACTGAAACTACAATAAATTTAACAAGGAAAAAATACTAAATTAGACTCATATAATATCTATACATGTAAAAAAATGATCATAAAAAATTATTTTGTGAGTACCTAACTAGGAATGAAGAAAATGACAAGAAATGATTAAAATGAAAAATATCAATATTAACAGCTAGTAAAACGAAGAAAATTAAATCTATTTTTCCATTATTTCGAGATTATACTTGATGAAAATTTGAAACAAACACAAAAAGGCAATGAAAGAACTTCTTAATCTCTTAACTTTAGGAACAGCAATGACAAATCTCATGATGGTTTTAACAAACAATATTTTGAATTTGTAAATTTCAGTTTATTCCAATTTAAAAAAAAAAGAGTTATTTGGTCACTTCTACTGGTTCTTCTTTCAATTTAATGATCTACCTTAAAATTTCTCCTCATTGCTACCATATTGTGCATTCTCAGAACATCAGAACACCCAAACTATTGATATGATGCTTTGCAGATACTCAGTATTACACACATGACATAAATTTGAAGCAACTTTTCATAGTTTCATTAACAGAATTCTCAAAGGATTTTTATTGATGTGGCTTTAATTATTAAGTTTTTCTTGTAATTTTCAAATTATCAATATAGATTGCTTCACACAAATGACATTTTCTCTTCGAGCCTTTTATTTCTTCTCTTATAGAGTTATCCTGAAATTTGAAATAGAATTGAATATTATCTTTATAACAAATTTAATAAGTAATAGATGGTTTTCCTGTGTTACTTCAACATACTTTCAGTTGATGACTGGTTAAGTTTCTCTTTACATTCAATGTTTGCAGCTGCTGATAAAATTTTTGATAACTGCAGCTAACAAAATACACAAGGAATTCTATTTTTCTCTAATGAAAAGCAAATCTAATCTGAACATTCTACAATGCTTCTAATGGTTTCCAAATCATTTTTTTACCTAGGTGATTTATAGAAATGGAATTTTTCTCCATTGAAGTTTCTGCTTCTAATTTATTTTTGAGTTTTCCTAAAATTTAAATTGTGATCAAATACCTACAGCCTTCAATGTTAAAATTCAAGAAAATCATTGGATTTATAAGTTTCATTTCAACGCACCTTCAGTTGAAGACCAGTTGTATTACTGATCTGTAATTTACAATTTCCACATGATTTTCAGCAACATTATTCAGAAGCACATGATTATATTAGATCCTGAGTATTTCCTTCTTTCAAGAACTGTATTTCATAATTGCTGTTTTTCATTATGTTAAAGAAATTCTACATTCTGCTACATTGTGGTCCCATTTTTGATGAGTTCTTTCAATCCAAACAACACAACTTTTCACCCACGTTCTTTAAGTTTTCTCTTTTGAACCTGTGAATTTAGGAAGAGCGTATTATTTTTAATTTTATCTTAAATTGCCTTAGTTCCTACCTGGAGTTGAACTTCCATTTCATTAAATAGAATTCGTGTTGCTGTAGTTTGGATTGTTAATTATCTATTATCTCTGTGAAATATTCAATAGTTTTTCGGTTCTACCAAGATCAGTTTTTCAACTTCCAAATAATTCAAAGTCCTTGCATTGTTTACTATTTTCATGTTTATACACATCTAACCCTACTTGCTCTTGTTTGATTTGACATTTCTCGATCAAATTGAGGTTAATTCATGACGTCACGGATCTATAACCCAAACCGCTTGAACGCAAAAGGTATTTACCATAAAAGACCAAAGATAACCGGTTACTCTTGGTTCATCGCTTGAAATACCTTATAGACTCAGGGCTATTCACTAACTCAAGTTGCTTTCGCCGTGGCTATCCAAAGCACCTCGTATAACAACTTTCGATAGCCACTGCTACGCTTTTTTGGTATTCTCTAACTAATCATTAACAACTGTTGTTATCATAACAACTTTTTGTGAAGAGAGTCAGGGCAACACCGCAAAATAGTTCAAATGTCCGTTTTCTCGATTCAACCATAGACAGACAAATAATATGGATTTGTCTGTGGAATAAGCACATACATAACCTTCAAAATCACGAAAAATGACCGTTAAAGAAAGTTGGGAAAAGATTTCAATTATTTTCGAGGAATCTGTACTGTAACCAAAGAGTAGAAACAAGAGGGTGCACTCTGTCAAATTAGTACTGAAAATTTTGTTCACGTATTTCGAAGCGAAACTAGGGATGTTCCGATACCATCAAGGTATCGATACCTACTCATATAAGTAGTACTCGAATCATGTTTCGATACCTACTCATGTATCGGAACCAAAGTATCGATACCTACTCTTACTCATATCGATACATTTAAGATTTCATAGAAATTCATAAAGGAAAATAGCTTAAGCTTATCTATATACTGCTATTTTAACAATAACACTGATTTATTGATTGAAAGTTAGCAGAGGTATTGCTAATATGTTTGATTTTAATTTTTCAATTTGTTTTCAGATCTCTCTAAACCAGCTATGGTTCAGGAGTGAATTGAATAATTTTTTTGAAATCCAAATTATGAATATTGAAGTACGTTATATATATTTTATTAATAGAACCTATAAGAAAAGATCGTTAGAATAGATTTTTATTCTGTTTATTCCAAATATACATGTCAAAATATTAAACAAAAAACTCTTTTGCATCCAAATTTCCTAAAAACAGTAATTGCTCCAGGTAGGTTGGAGTCAGTTAGTTTCTGGACTTTGATATTCTTGCTCCTGCCTAGGAAAATAGGCTTTCACTTGGCACCGATGTAGCAACAACAATCAAATACTGAATTGCATATTTGTACAATGACGGAAATATTTGTTTCAATTCATCCCATTCTGCAAATGGGTTGCTCTTCAATGGTGCCCACTTATTTATTATTAGTGGCCCACTATACTTCAAAGACTTAAAACATTGTTTGCACTTGGCTGTTGTCGAATCTATTTTGCTGAAATATGCCCATATTTTCGATTTTGGTGGCACCATGGTTAATTATTAATATTATATTCTTGCACTCTCGATGAACTGTAGGAATAATGTATGAACCTTCTTAGCTTCGACACGCTTAAACGCTTTGAACAGAAATCAGGATTTAACAGATAAATCACTCGAGAATACGAAGAATTTAGAATACACTTACAACAATTTGAACACGTGTAAATGTTGTTCTCGGGCTAGTCAGTGTAACAACAATACAACAAACGGTCACTACGACATTTGGAATTACGAAACTGACCCTAGACCTACACCCTGAAAGCAAGTAGAAATGTAGAAATTGGAAAGAAAGTCCGTATCATAACCTAGGCTGTAGCTGCGTTAATTTTGCATCACATTCTTGACATTCTTTGCGAATTGCGCAAATTGACATCTCTGCTCCTGTGATGCGTATCTTGCGGTGAAAATGGAAACCAGAAACCAATGTCGAAATTTTAGTACAATTCGATTCGATACCAAGTACTTTTCTTTCGATACCAAGTAGGTATCGCAAAATTGATTCGATGCTAAAAGTACTTGGTATCGAAACAAAAGTATCGAGTACCTACTTGTATTTACTTGTATCGGAACATCCCTAAGCGAAACCACAGAATCGCATAAAACGATTCCTCCCTTGACTCAAAATCCCATAAGAGCAATGTAAATCGAGGCAACACCAATGAAATGACATTTCGTTATCACGTGCAATAAGATAGCCAATCGGTTCCTAGTTCCTGTAGCAAGAATCAAACAGAAAAGGATTTTAATCGACATGAAGATGAATTTGGAAAAATCATTTTTTATTTATTAGGAAATATGAAAGCACTTTTCTTTCATCACAAGTGTTTCTGAACGACTTACTTCATGAACCAATACGCAATTTCGTGAGTAGCAATATTTCCACTGTTAATTTGTATTTTGATCATTTGCAATCTATTTTAATTTATAACTAAAATATCTTATAATTTGAAGCTACAACAATTCAACTGAGAAAATTGTAAAAGTTCACACCTTTTAAAATTTCAGGTCATTGCCATACAACTTTGAGGAAGAGTTCAATAACAGAACATTTATTTCCTGTGGAATATGTGTGAAGACCAGAGAGAATTCAAACCAATTTCAAAGTTACACAAAATAAGCTGACGAATAATTGTAATCATAAAAGTTTGTGAATTTTGCTGATCAAATTTTTTACCAATTCCAGACTATAATTTCACTTTCATGTATTGAATGTCTAAATAATGGACTAAAACAAGAGTGCAACAAATAAAAAGGAAATTTTCTTTATAATTCATTTAATATAGTTACATCAAAAGTTAAAGAAATTCATTAGAAATTTGTAGTCAAGTTTCCTTCAGCATTATCAATCTTTGTTATATAATTATCTCGGTTCCATCTTAAGCATTCTCAGAACATAAAAAAAAAAACATAAAAGAGCAATTTCTTATTCTATAAAAATATTCATACATACAAAGGGATCAGATCCCTGAACTTGATATCCAGTTGAACGGTAACTTCTGGAAGAAAACACTGAGAAATATTAACTTAACATCATTTGTGCTGCAGTATATTAAGCTTTATAACTTTTTTATTTTTCTTTTTGTTACATTCATCACTCTGTAAATTTTGATTTGCATACTTCATTATGTAAAAAATTCTCATTTTTAAAAACAAATTTATAATATATTTGTAGGGAAACTGAGCAAGGATGATGAAATGTGATAGTTCTCAGCTTTTGGATTAGCAATTGATGAGGAGATGTAGTGGCAGCGGCTTTCATGTTTTGTGATGTTTGCACATTGCAGTTTACCATTATTGTGGAACATGTTTGAGTTCCTTTATCGATTCCTATTCCATCGGTTTGTGTACCTATATCAAAGCTTTTCGGTCTCTTAAACAGGTTCAAAGTAGGAACAGCCGTTTTATTTAAGTAGCGGCCAGTCATTAAATAAGGTTCGAAGTGATCACTGCAAATCCTGTTTCCTCAGAATTGTCGCATCGCTGCAGGCCAATTTCCATTGCAGGGCTCGTTGAGGGTCATCTGAACTGGGAAATCTAAAGAATCTCACACCCGAAACATTCGAACAGTACTTAACTGAACATCTTCCCTTGGTTTCACTCATTTTATCTACAATACAGACTTCTCTGCAGAGCTATGAAAAACCTTAATCCAAATATGAAAACCCGCGCGGAATGAAATTCTAAATTTTCTATACAAAATCAGCGATAATTTTTACTCCATATATCACACTATCATTAAAAATTTTCGAATGGAGGGAAAAGAATTCATAGACAAGTTATATAAAATATGCCATTTAATTCAAAGGTTTTGATTAAATTAAGGATCTGCTATGATTTTCAGAAATGCCCGGTGAATTGTTTCGCGGTTTAAATTCGAATTTGGACAAGAGAGAGAGATATATCTTTCTTTTATTAGTCCCGCCCCTTTTTTCAACGATAGAATTCTCAAGGTCATTGAATCGTTGACGAGAAAAAGGCCGGAGTGCTCCATCTTTGTAAGTTAATCTTTGCTGTAACTATGGAAGAAGGATGAGGTTATATAAAAGACAATTTTCGGTATTTTTAATTTAACATCTCTTATTTTAGACATAACAGGTTTAAAAAGGCAAGCAATGAAGATATCAATTTATGATGAATTTCCTGAGCGAACATAAAGTGATGATGAAAGTAAAACTATCGCCAGCTGAATCAGTAAAAGTTGGAGAACTGTGAATGTAACTCACAAAAGAGTTGAATAATATGAAGACAGCGTTAAGCCTTTGCAGCAGTGGCGCATTTACCCTACAATACTCTATATTAATACCTTTGTAATTCCAAATTCATTAAAAAGTTCATTTGCACTAAAAATGTCATTCTTATTCGATTAAAACTTTTAATTGTTCACATGAATGAAAAAAAAAAACAATAAACAAATGGTAGCCGACAAGAGTGGTTATCGATAGCTACACCTATGAAGCAGTTGCCAGTAAACTACTTGGGATAGCCACTAGTCGTTATGCATAGTAACTTTCATATCCACTTTCTTGAAGAGTGAATACCGATTTCGCGCTTAGCAACTGACCTTGAAGATGACCACGATTTTCGGTGGCTATTCATAGCAACTTGAGTTAGTGAATAGCCCTGAATATTTGTCAAAAATTTCCTGAAGAATATTCGTAAACAAAAATGAAAAAACAACCAAGTGCTTGAAAGTTGTTACCTGGCAGGCGCAATTAAACAAAGAACCTCCAAAACTGTACCTATCTCTCTCCGTTTTTAATCCTCATTTTGCTGTTCGGGTTTTGCATTTCTCTGATAATTTTCTGACAGTCCAAGAATGGTCCAAAAATGATCCAAAAATCCTCAGCTATTACGCATCAGTTCTGCGCACCCTGAGGACTGTCCCAGAACAGTCAGGAAAATACGAACCCGAATGAAGCTATTAAGTAAAACATTCCTGGAAGTACATTCAAAATTCCCGCCACAATCCCCGCTTTACGATTTAGTACGATACGTAGATCCAGGTGGCGCAAAGATTCGTCTTTTTCGGTTAACATTGGCGTGAGCCATCTATGGGAAAGGTGGGCGATTACGAATGATCTAATCGATTATTTCAGTACTACTAATTTTAATAATCGATTATGGAATTAGTAACTAATAGGTTTTCATAATCGAATGATTTCATAGAATGATATTAGTAGTTAGAACAACTTATGGCGTTTTATGATAATATAGCGTACATTTCGATGCTGTGAAGCGTATACGTTTCAATTTCAATGTGATTACGCTCAATAATAATGATATTATTATTATTAACATTCAATTTTTATTACCTGAATATTTTCCAATCTGCAAATTTCACAATAGTTCGATGGTATAATCTCAAAATTATTATAATATGCTTCTCTAATAAATAACTAATACATTTCAAAACATGGAGTACACTATTATGTGTGGCTGACGGGAGACGACTCGTTTAATCGAGACTGCATAATCGTCTCTCGTATAATCGTATTTCGCTTGTATAATCGAGTGCTGCATAATCGTATCTCGTCTAAGCCGAGAGACGATTATGCAGCACTCGATTATACGAGCGAAAGATCGTGTTGTCGTCTATGTGTCGTCCCCAGCACAGAACACTAATATACAAGAAATGAAAACTCCTAACTAAATTTTGGCAACACATATCGGCCGCCATGTTTGGTAGAGTGGAATCAAATTAGCGGGAAATTTGAATTACTGGAGCAGCGGGAATTTCAAATTTTCTCATATATGCATAGTAAATATGCACCTTCTATGCTGTTCACATTACCTTGAGGCATATACTAAATGATTGAGATGAAAAAACAAGCAGTAATAAATTTTCATCATTTTATTGTTCAATTTAGGAATATAATATACAGAGTATTATTGTATAATATGAAATTATTTCCAAAACTAACAGACTAGTGTTGAATACAAATATCACTTCAAGACTTCACAAAAAAAATCACTAGAGCGAATATCACATTGAATAAAAATAAACTTCAAGAATTCAACAAAATTTATAGGAACATAAAAAAACAGTCATGCTATGTAAATAATACTTATGCTACATAAAAAACACTGATTAAAAACAAAAAACACTCATTTTACGTTATTAACACTTATGCTGCATAAAAAACAGTCTTGCTATGTAAATAACACTTATTCTGAATTAAAAAATACTTATTAGAAATAAAAAGCGGTCATGCTATGTAAATAACACTTATGCTACATAAAAAATACTTATTCGAAATAAAAAACTGTCATGTAACGTGAAAAACACTCATGTTACATAAAAAATACATTTTCTAAATAATAATATTCATGCTAAATTAACCTGAAAAACAACAAATTTTCAGAATATCACAGAATATTATCAGAATATTGTAGAAAAAACATTACAACATATCACAGGATATCACATATTGTCATTATTAGTCCTTATCACTTTTAATGTGTTGATTGCACTCGTATCTGCCTTGCAGTTGTATGTATCATCCAGGTGTCATAGAAAAAAGAAGCAGTATCAAAACTTACGAAGATATTATATGAAGTCATAACTCTCCTAGAAAGAGTTCTGGGAAATGAAAAAAACTTTTTTTGCTTGAATCCAGGAGCATGAGAATAAAAGGCACTCGTGCATGAAGGAACTTTGCAATTATCGGTTTTTATCAACTTGACCAAAGGTACTACTGAAATTTCAGACATTTTAAATGCAAAATAGAGAACGTGAGATGGATAAATTCACCCAATCATATGAATCAACAGAACACTGAGCTTCTTTCAACATTCATAATGTTTCCTCCATATAAAAAATATCTCTACTCTTAACCCCCATCCTTTGTCTTACTTCACTACTGCTCCTGATTTGAACAAATTGTGTTGTAGGTACCAATCTTCAGCATCATTGAAGTGTCTAGGTCCTAAGTAATAAAAATCAAATGATGAAATGAAAAAACAATTTCAAGTTGTAAACAGAGGTAGAACTCACCCGATGAATAGAAGAAAACGTCTGTATGATCATATCTAGCACTTGCACAGCTTCTTCGCTGTGGTTTACATAGTAGTCTCCAATCCATTCAGCAATATCTACAAGGTTATTATCAATTAAAGACAAACATTTTTAATATTCATCTGAATACATCGATATAACTAGAGTTAAAAATGTTTTATATGAAAACCAAATTAATCCTACCTTCTATCTTCTACCTTCTATCTAGATGAATATATGAGGATTTTCAACTAGTTGAAATAACACTATGAGGTCTAGATAGTAAACAAAATTTTAATGGCTAAAGATATTTAGTTTACTCCGTGCTTCCCAACCAACATCTGTCTAAACTGCACTCTCGTGTACTTTGCGTTTATAGAGTGCGACTCTTTAATGATGTTACTATGCATAAGGGGAGGCTGTTAGCTTGACTTCGCCCAGCACCTCAATAGTTCGTTAGTATGAATGTGATACTTCTCTTGGTTTATTGTTATGTTAACGAAGATTCCAGCTGATAGCTCGTGGGGGCGTCCTTGCTCTCCGTGATATAAATCGGCATAGCAGCAGTTTAGCATCTCTCATGGTGGCGGTCTTGGGTGGAAACTGGCCCTGACATTTGGGTAAGTATTTGTGAGCTCAATTATAGTTTTCTTTTTTATTTATTTATTTATTTTTATTATTATTATTATTTTTTTATTGTTTAATTCAATTTGGTTTTCTGTTTCAGATCCAGGAAGTGGCCATCATCCACTGTGTTGAAGCTACTATGACTCAGGTGAGTAATGTCATGTTTTTGGTTTTGTTTGAATCTGTCATGATAATTATTTTCTTTTATTTTTCAGATGCAGACTCGGTCTAGGTGAGTACATTTATTATTCTCCACGTTACTATTTCCTTGCTAATAGTTTTCCGTTTTCAGGTGCAATATTCGAGATCCTTGAGGCCGCAGTACCCCTGTCACAGGTAAGCGACAATAAAGAAAGAAACGATATTATATCTCACACCCTTCTCCTTTGCAGAAACAAGATGTATATTCCAGACGCCAGGTCCACCCAGATGTTAGCAGCGCCTGCCCGTGTCGATAACAGGTAACACAGCACATTGTATAAGTAAAATAATAAGTTAGTTTTAGATTAAAAAGGTGTAAATGGGACGATACACAAACACATATATATTTATGAAAGAAACTGTCATCTTCTGTCCTACTCCTGCGTTCGAACCAATGATTTGATAGGTCGACGTATGTAGTGGGATTGGAGTAGACATGTCCTCAACTAATCACATCATCGTAGTCCAAAAAACTATGGTATATCTCGATGGAATTTCTAAGAGCTGTCAGCGAAATTGTTGGCAACTTGTTAAATTACCTGATGCTCAACTGTGATAGGAAACCTAAAGTAAATTGAGGCATGCCCCCCCTAGAACCAATCACAACCGGAATCACTTCACCGTTGGGGATACCCTCTTGTTGACAGAGATGTTTCAGCAAAGGTAAGTATTTCTCAATCTTTTCCTTTTTAGCGATTTCGAGATAGCGGCCATCTTCAATGCGGACGGTAACGTCGACAATGAAGATCCTTTCCTGGTTTTTCAATACCAGGTCAGGTTTGAAGAGCTTCTCGCCAATTCGGATGTATGGTTCCCGGGTGATCTGATATTTATTGGACCTAGCTATTTCCTCAGTGATGAAATTTAGGATTTCATCGTGTCTCCTAATTCTGGCGGGCTTGGTAAATGTACATAGACCGATAACGTGGCCCAGTGTCTCCGGCTGGCTTTTGCACTTGCGACAGCTTACGTCCTCCAAATGAGTTTTTATACTCATGGGCACACGAAGTCCGACCTGGTTTGTCCTCATACGAAGAGCGGTGATATACCTTGAAGCCCTCAAAAGTTCCGGATTGTCGATCCAGTAATTTCCGATCTTATCGCCCGTGAGAGCCTCCACTGCCCTGCCCTGTACCCTGAGATCACCCCAATCTTTCAGGACCTGTTTTTTCCTGTCCCTCTTCCATTTCTCCACGTCCTTGACCGTACATGGCCAATTCAACCGTATGGAGTTGCTCAGTTTTTTCATACGTTCTTCTAAGCCAGTATAGTTCTTTAACTGGGAAATAAGTGGATCTGAGCTATTGAGGAAATTGATTCCATTTTTCAGGGCTCCTCCAACAACGACCCATTCCAGACGTGGAAGACCGAGGCCTCCGTCTTTCGTGGCAGCATATAGAGATGCGTCGGCCCTCGATTGTTCAGGATGTAGCAGATCTTTTGCACATGTTCGAATGGATTGGTCTATCTCTCGAAGGCACCGGATGGATGGCGGCATGCAGGTAAGTGGGTAGATGTAATGAGGTAAGATGTTTGTTTTCAGTAAATTGAACTTCTGGTGAGGCTTGAGACTAAGGCGTTTCAGACGCTTCAGGACATCAGTCAACTCATTCTTCAATAGTTTGACGTTTGATCCACTCCATGGAGAGATCTTAGCTCCCAGGTAAGTAAACTCGTCACTGGCCGCTAGCGAGGGGATCGTTTCACCATTAGCGCAGAGAAGGGCCGGATCATCCATGCGAAAGGACCCTCTTGTTCCGATTATTCGGAAGCAAATGCTTTTGGAAGAGGAGATCTCCATTCCGAGTCGGTCGATAAACCTCTCAATGAGACTGATCATTCTCTGAGCCTTAAACCTATTGTCGGCAACCACTGTAAGGTCGTCCGCGAAGGCCAAACAGGAGACCTCATGTTCTCCCACCTGATATCCACTCATATGATCTAATTCGACCAGAAGCGGCTCCAGGATGAGGTTGAAAATAAGAGGGGATAGTGGATCTCCCTGCTTAACTCCTTTTTTGACCTTGATCTTAATTGGCCCGGTGTTTGTTTGAATATCAGTCTCCTGGTTGTTGTAGGAGGACGCAACAAGTGTACATATTAAAGGAGAGATGTTCTTCCTTTTCATCGCAGGAACTATGGCTGAGTGTGGGACTCTGTCGAAAGCTTGGCAGAGATCCAGCATGACCGCCACCAGGTCACCTCCGTTCCTCTTTGTCTTGCCTATTAATTCATTGAGGATATGGATGTTGGCGAAGGTGCCATTTTCCTTGACAAAGCCCTTTTGTCTGTGAAAGAAGGTCAGTTTCTTTCGCATTTGCTGGTCTACAAGTCCCCAGAAAGTTCTCTCTATCATAGATGATATAGTGATAGGTCTATATGATTTAATCATTAATGGGTCTTTGTTTTTCTTTTTCAGCAAGATGGTCTTGTTCTTGCCCCATTCAGACGGCAGCATACCGGATCCGATTATTGCGTTGAACAAAATGGTAAGTATTATTTTCATGTTGTTATTGTTTAATTGTTTCTTTCCTATACCATCTCTGCCCACTGCGCCATCCTTCATTTTTCCGATCCTATTTCCCACATCTTCCAGCTTCATCACTTCAAAATCTATCTCCGATTCATTCTGTTCCTTTCGTTGATATAGTTCTTCTATCCTATTTGTTGTTCCTTCCGTGCCCCATAGTTCCTCGAAATTCCTCCTTATTGCATCCTTTTCCACTTGAAGGCCTCCTTCCTCGTGGTAGTCGATGTCCTCTATTACGTATTTCGCAAGTGTTGCTGGAGATCGTTTGAAAATATCTTGGGTATGAGCATAGATATATTTTTTTCTCGATTTACTTTTCTTCGGGTTCGGACTCTTTTTGTTACTTTTATTTTTGTTGTTTATGCGGTGTATTTCAGAGTTGCCGTTTGTTGCTGCCTGGAGGATGTTACCGTAAAACTCATTGAGTTCATCGAGAGTCAAGATTGTTTTAGACCTTAGCAACTTCCGTAACAATTCCTTTCCTTTGTGAACCAGTGTGCTCTCCTCCACGTTAGAGTCAATGTCCAGAAGATCGAATAAGGACTCCTTGTTCTTCTCCAGCCACCCCTGTCTCGCCAGCATTAGACGACCAGTTCCCCAATCATCGTCCTCCAACACCTCCTCTCTTTCAGCTCTCACATCAACGTCCTCATCGCTAACCTCGCTCTCTTCTGACGAACCAACTCTCCGTTCCCTTATCCTAGCCTCCATTATCCGCATGTACCTTAGTTTATCGTACACCTGTTTGGCAGTTTTCACGCCCATTTCCTTGGCTATCTTGGCTGGCATAAATGTCTGTCCCTCATATTTCGGAATCAGCCGAGCGAGTGTCCTTTCTTCTTCGTCAGTCCAGGATTTTCCGGGGATTTTAGCTCTTGGTTGGTTTTTGGGAGCCATTATTTTGTTCCTGTAGTCTGGACGTTTGGATCTCTGATGAAGACCAAGTGAGATCTTTGATTTGAACTTCTCTTTACAGATTTCACAGGTTATTCCACCGATGGAGACCGAGATACCCCTACATTTTCCCTGATGTCCCATGGTGGACCTCCAGTTGGAAGAGGAGTAATTGCCGCATTTGCCACAGCGGAAAATTGATTCTGCTCGAGGGTGTTTATGTTCTAGAAGATTAAGTGCCTCTTTAAGTGACGTATGATGGTAAGTGCCCGATCTTTTGTTGGAACAAGCCTCGCAGTCGTGAGGAATGAAAGGTAAGTCCGTAATAATCTTTTCCTTTTTCTTTGCAGGTTCATCAACAGCGGCCATTCCGGTCCTTCCCGGAGGAGGCAATGGCCTGGCCTCCCCCTCGTCCGAGGCTTCACTTTCTGTGATTATGCCACCAATAATGATAGACGTTGAAGGGGCTGGTAACCCCTACAACCTTCGTCGCACCGCATTAGCCGGTTTTTCAACCGTTACCAACTCTCGCCACGTGAAGGCTGCGGTGAACCGTGGTCCCGAGAGACCATGGCTGGGGTCGACTAACTCCCCGAGAGTTATGTGTCTTCCGTCTACCCTTTGCTCTTTACGAAAATATCTCTGTCTCACTCAGTCGTATTTCCTTCCGGTAGCCATGTTTGGTAGAGCATAGAACCCAGACTTTCATCCCCCTGTCCTCACACAGCTGTTCTGTACAGATTAGTATTAGCAAAGATTAACTTACAAAGATGGAGCACTCCGGCCTTTTTCTCGTCAACGATTCAATGACCTTGAGAATTCTATCGTTGAAAAAAGGGGCGGGACTAACAAGAGAAGGATATATCTCTCTCTCTCTTCTCCAAATTCGAATTTAAACCGTGAAACAATTCACCGGGTATTTCTGAAAATCATAGCAGATCCTTGATTTAATCAAAACCTTTGAATTTAATGGTATATTTTATAAAACTTGTCTATGAATTCTTTTCCCTCCATTCGAAAATTTTTAATAATGTGTGTGATATATGGAGTAAAAGTTATCGCTGATTTTGTATAGAAAATTTAGAATTTCATTCCGCACGGGTTTTCATATTTGGATTAAGCTTTTTCATAGCTCTGAAGAGAAGTCTGGATTGTAGATAAAATGAGTGAAACCAAGGGAAGATGTTCAGTTAAGTACTGTTCGAATGTTTCGGGTGTGAGATTCTTTAGATTTCCCAGTTCAGATGACCCTCAACGAGCCCTGCAATGGAAATTGGCCTGCAGCGATGCGACAATTCTGAGGAAACAGGATTTGCAGTGATCATTTCGAACCTTATTTAATGACTGGCCGCTACTTAAATAAAACGGCTGTTCCTACTTTGAACCTGTTTAAGAGACCGAAAAGCTTTGATATAGGTACACAAACCGATGGAATAGGAATCGATAAAGGAACTCAAACATGTTCCACAATAATGGTAAACTGCAATGTGCAAACATCACAAAACATGAAAGCCGCTGCCACTACATCTCCTCATCAACTGCTAATCCAAAAGCTGAGATCTATCCCATTTCATCATTCTTGCTCAGTTTCCCTACAAATATATGCCAAATTTGTTTTTAAAAATGAGAATTTTTTACATAATGAAGTATGCAAATCAAAATTTACAGAGTGATGAATGTAACAAGAGGCAAAATATAAAAATTAGAAAGTTCAATATACTGCAGCACAAATGATGTTAAGTTAATATTTCTCAGTGTTTTCTTCCAAAAGTTACCGTTCAACTGGACATCAAGTTCAGGGATCTGATCCCTTTGTATGTATGAATATTTTTATAGAATAGGAAATTGCTCTTTTATGTTCTACTCTTTGGTATTAGTAACTACTAACCGTTATTTATCATCAAGATATCTCGAGACATTTCTATAATCGAATGATTTCGTTAGTGTATCTCATAATCGCCCACCTCTAGTCTGTAGATAACTGGTCTGTGGAACTAATAACCAAAATAAACAAATCAGCTTATTTCTAGTTTAGAGTTGATGCCCTGTTGAAATTCAAATTATAATGGATGTTGATCCTATTCCTCTAACTTCAAGTATGAGATGTCAAGAAGAGCTTACTTAGAAATAATACACATTATCGTGTTGTAGGCACAGCTCATTTTTCCTCATGTCCGCTTCCTAAAATTGACGAGAACAATGCCTTAGATTCGAAACCTCCTAAGGAAAGAGTAATCGAACTGTTGGACATTCTAGAAGGTCATGTAGAAAGAATAAGAAAAGAAGCTTCCCAATTAGAAGAAGATAGGGATCAATTATTGTCCTCTATCGACTCGGTTAGAAATTCAGATATAATTAGTGAACTCGCCGATAGTATGTAGTCTCATGTATTCATTCAATGAATGTCGTCATAATTATTCTGTGTTTCAGATGACAAAGATGATGTAATTCGATATGTTGATAGAATATTGAATCGTTGTCTTACGGTTGAAGTAAAGATTTTAACTCAGCGAGATCATTTGCAAGAAGAAGCTCTCCATCAAGTCAATCATTTGATCAATGGTCTTATTATGTGTGTGAAGGCCGATGCAGATGATGCTAAAGCTAAGTGTATCTCTTATATGAATGCTTGTTCATCAAATGTGGAAGGAGTTTCTGATAAGAAGTTTGAGTCTGCCTTACTTGGATGTACAGTTGATGATCAAAAGAGAGTTAAGAAAAGATTACAAGGCCTTTTAAATTATTTTGATAAACTTAATAATGTTACTCTGCTTTCTTAACGTTTGTAATTTACATTAACTTTGATTTAGAAACAACATATTAGCACTCTATTTTAGAATGCATCATAACTTTTCCATAAATCTCTAGGATACATAACAAAAATTAATCTTGAATTGTTGATCCATTCCATTGTCAATTATTAAGAAAATTAAAATTAGCAGTTTTAAATAATCAATTCAGTAATTCAATATTAGTTTATTATTATGAAGCTGAACATTTGTAACATTTGCCTTTTTTTTTTCTTCAAAAGATCGATTATAAATATTATAAATGAAACTAACTACAACCCTGGAGTCAGAATGTCTTCAGATACAAAGATTTGGCCATATAATGTGATCATCTAGTAAGAGTTAATATGTTATGAGCCAAGGAAAGAGGAATGATATAGGAGGTCACGGCACCCCAGTGGTGGCTCTAGAAAAAAAGAGATAAATAAGATCTTTCGTCTTATTGCCTCCAGGTTTTAAGAAATCCAATTCAGTAATATAGGAATGATCCACAGTCTCACTATCCCCAAAATAAAAATATTGTGTAATATAAACAGCTAGTGAACATGAAGCTTATCTCACCACTATCTACAGAAACATAGATAAATAGAAAGCATGTAAACATACAAATAAAAAATCGTTTTTACTCTTACCACTTGATAGAATGATGAAACATATATAAATAATTAATAGTAAGGAAATATACAAATAAATGGCAGTAGGAAACCGAAATAAATAACCAAAAGATGTCTCGCCATTTGATATAATTATAACCTTGCACATTCAATACTTCATAGTAGTATATTTGCATAAAAAAAAAGTATTGAGGATAGTATACATTATCAGGCACTGTACTTTGGGACCGAGAAGAAAGCAGATAACGATAATAGCAGCTAGCTACTAATGGAAACCCCACACGGCACGAATAAATCGCAGAAACATATAATCATTGTTTATATGTCACCATTGAGTTTAAATCTAGATTTAAACTCAATGATATTACCTAGTTGTTCATCCACCCTGCAAATGAGGTGATGCTAAATTGTGGCAAAACCTAGAACCCTCATTTTACATGTGTACAATGATAGCAATATTGCCTAGTTGAAATACAAAGCAGAGAACATAGGAAAAATTAAGAAGTAGTCTAGAAATGTCCTGAGCAGATCCTTCCATTTAACGATACGACTATTTGTTTTGCAAATTAGTCCGGCGGGTCATCCAGGAGAATGCTAACTTTCGAATGGAATGAGTTTGACAATTTAAATTCATATCATGAATTGATACGTTGGGGAATCTTGTTTTTTAGAGTTTAAGTATCTTCTCTTACATGCACTTCGACTAAAGTGCTAAAGCAACCGATCTCACTTTATCACTTTCCGTATATTTTCACTTTGTTGATTCTCAGCTAATCTTTCTTCCCTGTGTTTACGAAGTCTGTAAGAAGTTTAATTATGTCCTGATAAAAATAAATTTACGGAAAAGATCTAAATGTCTTATAGATATTTGTTTATTTTTTATTTCATAATTAATCAACATCTAAAAAATCATGACATACGAACTATACAGAAAACATGTTTTTGGAGGTGAAATCCTTTGGATCATTGAGTATTTAAAATTCAAGCTCAACGCTAGGATTAAACCTTGTATGAGAATTAAAACGAAACAGTATAGGTAATCATTACTTATTATGACACTAAAGGTAGTCACAATGAATAGAATAGAAGCCTTCGAGATGTGGATATATCGCAGAATACTAAAACTCCCATGGACGGCCCGAGTGACTAAAGAAAATGTCCTATGAAGAATAAATAAAGAACGTGAATTGCTGCTGACGATCAAAAAAAGAAAAACTGCATACTTAGGGCATATAATGCGAAACCCGAAATACCAGCTTCTACAATTAATTATCGAGTGAAAGATTGAAGGAAGGAGAGGAATGGGAAGAAAGAGGATGTCATGGCTACGTAACATAAGACAGTGGACGGGCTTACAAACAATGGAAAGCCTAATACATACAGCTAGAGACGGGATAGAAATGAATCGTGTGGTCGCAAACATTCATTAGTGAATATGCATTAGAAGAAGAAAAAGAAAATCATTACTAACAATTTTTTTCAAACTCAAAAGTCTTAATGTAAAAACCATTTTTTTCTACGAATTCAATTTGTTGAAATTTTGATAGATCAAAGAAAGTATAACAAGAATGAAGCTGCTGATACTGAAGAAGTTGTGGTTTATTTTCAACAGTCAAAAGTTCAATAAATGGACGAAATTTGATTACTGAAAACTACTATCAGAATAATTTTCAGAATTAATTTTTTGATATTCATAAAAAAAAATATGAATTAACAAATTTATTTTAATAATTAAGTCAACCAAATCGAGGAAAGCAGCAGGTTTCGACAAAATTTATCCTGAATTCATCAAACATTTAAGAAAAAAGTGTGTAGTTTGAAATGAGGCAAATATCCTTGTGATCCTAGTAGTTATCGACCAATCAGTTTATTGAGTGTTCCTTTTAAGATTCTGGAAAGGTTAATTCTTTTTAGAATTGAATCTTCTGTAGAAAATGCTCTACAAATTTTCCACGGAAGCTTTAAGAAATATATAAATTGTTCAGATCAGGTTCTCAAACCTTACAACTTTCATAGAATCAGGCTTCAATAATAGGTTGAAACCGGAGCGGCTTTCATTGATTTATCCTCGGCATATGACATTGTGTGGAAACATGGATTAATTTTCAAACTCTATAATCATCTGAAGTGTTGGAAAATGGTAAGATTATTAGAAAATTTGTTATCTGATAGAAGGTTTCGTGTTCTTATTGACAATAAGAGTAGCGATTATTGAAAAACGGTCTTCCACAAGGATCAGTTCTAGTTCCTTTACTTTTCAATTTATATCTCCGTGATTTACCCATGACATCATCTCAGAAATTTGTTTATGCTGATGATATTGCTTATCACCATTCGGATTTCCATACTCTGGAAAACCTACTATCATCTGATTTTGAGATTTTAAAGAAATATTTTATTGATTGGCGATTATGTCTCAATACGAACAAATGGAGATATCTTGTTTCCATCTGAATAATAATGAGAAATATAGGAAATTTGCTATATCTTTCAATTATTCTCCTATCGAACATAATTTCTGTCTTAAATACTTAGGAGTTGAATTAGATTCATTTCTCAATTACAAGGCTCATTAGATGATCTGAGCGTGAAACTGAAAACTAGGAATAATATTCTTCAGAAATTAGCTGGATCATCTTGGGGGGGCCGATGCTTTCACTCTTTGCACAGCATCTCTAGCCTTAGTCTTTTCTGCAGCTGAGTGTTATTGAGAAAGAACGACAATTATGAATAACCATCGTACTAGGGTGCGAGCTAGTCATTATTGACGCATGGTAATCTCGGAGAATCAAGACCTCAGGTGCAACTGTTTACCATAGCGTAGCATACTATTCAGATGGAAATCAGTTTCAAGTACAAGTTGTGAATGTGGATATGCAGAAGAAACAATACCTCATCTCATCAATAATTGTCCATATATATGTTCCAAGTTGGTTTTAGGGCTATTCATGATGTTTCCTACCCTTTCTTGAAATGGGTTATAAATTTCAAACAAATTTGATAGTTTGTCTTTTTATTTTCGATGTGCCAGGGTTTTATTTGTTGGGATATTTTCCTTGGCTTTCATGTCATACACCGATTTGTATGGCACCCCCCGTCACCAATCCCTGCTAGCATTACATGCTCTATTGTTTGCCAACTAAAAAATTGTAGGCCTTAAGTTCAAAAGAATATAGTGTGGGATTCGTACTTTTATTCCGAATTGTATTATAATGTTCTATGTTTTTTTTAATGACGTTATAAATAATTTAGATATAGGAGGCGAGAAAGAAAAGAATAGAGTTTTAGACGTCAATCAGATCGGAGACGAGTTTTGTTCGTTGAGAGGCTAAATGCGTAAATAAGTAACCAGGAAAATCGACACTGTATCTGCTCACTTGAAACCACAAGGTCAATCTAAATCATACATCCCTTGATTTTCATTCCTCTCAATTATCACCGGAAAAACTCTCGCGTGTATCCGATCTTGATCGATTTCAATCGAAGATGTCTCCAACAGACTACGCGTAAAGGATCTGTGGTGTCGATCAGTGGCGTCTCTAATGTAATTGAGCATTCATACTGTTACACACCACCCCAACTGGGTGGAAAAAAAATTGGAAACTCAAGGAGTTTACAATTTTTTTTTTTTTAAATAATCGACAAGGAAAAATTCGAGATGTCACCCTCAATTGAGAGGAAATAAATTTCCCGTTTAGGTATGATCCCTAAGATTAAGGACATGAATTCTATTTGAGGAAAGCGCTAACGTAGGAAAGAAAATAGCAGATAGTACAAGGAATAATGCAGAACAGATCATATAATAGAAATTATTACTTAATGCCTTTGAGTGAATCTAAGATATCATCAAATATATTATGAAACAACTTTATCAAATTTTTTCAGAGATATCTGAAACCGTGTTGAAATACTCTTCATCGCTGGTTGAGGAATTTTCATCATCAGTGAACGCAGGTTTTAGATCTTTAACATGCCAACGACCCAAATCTCGCCCATCCATGTCCTCTAACTCATAAACCAAATTTGAGATAACCTTCTTAACCCTACAAGGGATATATTTTGGAGCTAATTTTGCGGAATAGTTACCCATCGCCGAAGACAAAGTTATATTCTTCTTCCAAAGCCTATCACCAACATGAAACCTCACGTCACGCTTTCTCAAATTATACTGGCAAGCATTGCGTTCATAAGCCTGACGTAGTCGTTCCTAATGTCGATATATAAATTCGGAAGTTCTCACAGGGACATTTCTCCCAAAATTTAAAAAGGCAGGGGAATACCCAGTTACATCATGTTTCGAAGTTCTTATTGCTTGGGCCACCTTGAAAATGGAGAGGAGTCCCAAGTTTTATGATTGTCATGTATATAGCAGCGAATGGCGGTAACAATAACTTTATTTACCCTTTCAGAGAAATTCACTTGGGGATGATATTTGGCATTATACCAAATCTTTTGAACTTTATAGGTTTCCATCAATTTCTTAAATTCCCTGCTGATGAACTGACTTCCATTATCAACCATGAAAATTTGGGGTACGCCATATATAAGAAATACATTATTTTCAATGAACTTCAATATTCTCCTAGATGAAGCATTAGGCATAGGTTGAACTAATACAAACTTGGTGAACCAATCCACAACAACCAACACATAGCGGTTGCCTTCTTTTGATCTTGGATAGGGACCAAGCAAATCAGCAGATATACACTGGAATGGAAAATTTATATTTTTATATGCTCCCATATGACCAGCTCGAGGAAGATTGGAGCCTTTACAAGCAGCGCAGACAGAACACTTTTCTGACATATTTATAGACATCTCTTTTCTGATCCTTGGCCAATAATATAATTCAGATATTCGAGATAGGGTCTTAGAAACTCCGAAATGAGCAGCAGTCTCATTGTCATGATAAAATTTCAGAACGTCTGACCGATTTGCCGTAGGTACAACAATTTTCCAGTCCGTTAAATTAGACATAATACGACTTTTTGAGAAAATATGCTTGTACAATATGTCTTTCTACTACTGAAAAGACGGATAAGCTTCAGGTTTCTCCACAACTTTTTTTCAACATAGATTTATACCATGAATCTGGTTTGAAAGGTGGGTATTTCTTTCGCAAAATGAGATTTTGAGTAACAGAAGGAATCACCAATATTTTCATTTGTTTAGTGACATTTTGAAGAGATATAGGTACAACTATGTAACCCAAAAAATCCTGTGATTTACCATCAGCTGTGGTTACCTTCAAAGGGGTTTCATATTTAATGGGAATATTATGGGTTTTTCAACAGGTCGAAACCCGAAGATCCTAATATAGAACAATTACTTCCAGTATCCGCGAGAGCTAATATATTTTGACCGAAAATATTTATACTTAGATAGGGGCGGTTATCGTTAAATTTTCTAACAAAAAGAGGGCAGGTATTGACATTGGTCGAAAAGAAAGATCGTATAATGGCTAGCCAATTTTGCCACTCTGAGGAGGTCCTGTCGATAGTTTTTACTGTTTTTGCTTGGGGCTGGCTTTTGGAGGGACAGGATTTTTTGAACGAAGATTTACTGAACTGTCGGTACTCTGTCTGGTGGCGAGGTTCAGCTGCTCGCCACCACGATACTAGAATATAGTGTGGGATTCGTACTTTTATTCCGAATTGTATTATAATGTTCTATGTTTTTTTTAATGACGTTATAAATAATTTAGATATAGGAGGCGAGAAAGAAAAGAATAGAGTTTTAGACGTCAATCAGATCGGAGACGAGTTTTGTTCGTTGAGAGGCTGTATTTCTTTCGATTTTTTTTGCTGTTACTTGCCTCGAGAATAAAGTTTTATTCCAACTTCGTGGTAATTACTGGTAGTTATCCTAGACAACGGAAAAATCCTACATTTGGGGGCTCGTCCGGGATCAAGAAGCAAATCAACTGGGATAACGAAACAAATCATAGACGAACAAGAAGACTTAGACGAACAAGAAGGATGAACAGATGATCTGAACGAACTATTGACTGAGTTTGGATTATTGACGAAGATCTGAACGAAGAAGAAGACGAAATAGACGAAGATCTGAACAAAGAAAAAGACGAAGTAGACGAAGATCTGAACAAAGAAAAGACAAATTAGACGAAGATCTGAACGAAGAAGAAGACGAAGTAGTGCTGCAGGACAAGGTGTACCTTTTCCACTGAAAGACAGAGACGAAGTGAGGAAACCCACGGCGAGAACTGGGTTCCGAACGACAGGTGGAATTGGTGCTAGAGTTTTGAAGTATCAAGGTAGGAGATATCCTTTCTAGAAGCACTCACTGAGGAAGGCTGTTCAAAAAGAATTTATTTTAATTCTGTATTTTTGAGACATTTTGTGTCATTGAGACATTTTGTAAAGGAGTACAGCCACTCAACAAACAATTGTCAAGTTTTTAATTTTGATCAGTTGATTATTATTAATTTTTGGTTTATCGTTCATCGAACTCTTTTCCGTTATTTCGAAAACTTCTTTTGTGTATTTAGTGTTTTCATTTGTAGATATTCTGATTTTAGTTGTCTCGTTGTGAATTAGAGTATTCTTCATATTTTTCGAATTAGTTATCAGTTTGATACTTTTTAAAGATGTTGATTTTAGGAGCTATACCTAAAATTGCATATCAAATAACTCATGCAAGATTATCTGTTGTGAAAGCGTTACATATTATTTGTTACGGTGATGAGGGAGAGCCGCGTAAAGGTCGAAAAGCTTTGCGGAATTTTTCAGGATTTTCTTGGAATTTAGGTACGGACCAACACTTGGCCAAAGTACGTGATATCACCAAACAGTTGACACTTCCAGATATGATAGCGGTATGCAATATTCTTGATTTGGAGTATAGTGGATCTTCAGATGAAATAGCTGAGCGCATATGTTCATTTTTGATTAAATTTGAATACGCCCAAGAATTAAATATTGATGGTGATGATATTGATAATATTACTGAAGATCGACAAGAATTCGAGAAAGAAGATGATCTTGAAGGTATAGAGGGTAGTGAAGATGAGGTAGAAGAGCAAGGAAAATATGAGTTCGACGCGAGAAGGAACTATAGACGAGAAGGATTTTCACTGACTTTTAGAGATGTAGAAGAAAACATAAGACAATTCGATGGAAAAGATGACTTTCCGATTAGAAGGTGGATTGAGGATTTTGAAGAGATTGCAGAAATAACTGGTTGGAATGAGCTTCAAAAATTAATATTTGGAAAAAAATCATTGATAGGACTAGCGAAGTTGTATATACAATCGCAAAAGGTATAAGAAGTTGGAGCGTGTTGAAAAAGAGACTACTTGATGAATTCGAAATCAAAGTTACCAGTGCACAGATCCATAAGTTGCTGATGACAAGAAGAAAGAAATATGATGAAAGTGTTCAAGAATATGTTTTGTCTATGAGGGAGATTGCCAGTCGAGGGAATATTGAAACTGAAGTAGTCATTCAATATATTATTGATGGGATACAAGATGAATCTGCAGACAAAGTCATACTGTATGGTGCCAGAAACTTTCATGAGTTCAAAGAGAAGGCTAAGCTTTACGAAACTATCTCCAAGAAGAGGAATGTAGGAGGAGGTAATTTCTATAAATCCAAGAGAGAAAATGTGAAGCATCAGGTGAAGCACGAGGCTAAGAAAGGTGTTGAAAGTAGTCCAAAAGATCAGAGGATGAATGGGAAGCAGCAAAATTGCTATAACTGTGGAAATCGTGGACATAAATCTAACGATTGCCCAGACAAAAGTAAAGGTGTAAAATGTTTTAGCTGCAAAGGATTTGGACATGTAGCATCGAAGTGTCCTGAGAAAAATTCAACTGTACAAAACTCGCATGCTTCAAATCATATGAACACAATTGAAGTAATACAGAGCAATATTATGACATTGTATATTGAAGGAGTTAGAATATCAGCATTGTTTGACACAGGAAGTGATATAAGTGTGATGAGACAAGATGTTTATGAGAAATTTTTTGTAGATGAAATGCTATCACTCGACATTCTATTACTCAAAGGAATTGGATCAAACAAGGTGAAAACATTGGGATCATTTAAGAAGAACATAGAAGTAAGTGGAGAACTATTTGATATGCTATTCCATGTTGTACCCAAGGAAGCAACTGACTTTGAGGTGATAATAGGAAATGATATTCTGAAAATAGCTGATGTGTACTTGAAGGATGATGGAATTATCGTACATAAAAAAAAGAATGACAACTTTCTGATGAGGATCGCTGTAGATGAAAGTAAACTAGAAAATGAGATTTGTTTAGAAAACATAGAAGATGTCAGACACAGGCAAATTGTGAAAGATATGATGGAAAATTATAAGCCGGAGAAAACTTTAACTACTGGTATCAAAATGAAAATAATTTTGAGAAGTGAGGAACCAATTTATCAAGGACCTAGAAGATTATCTTTTCCTGAGAAAAAGAAGTCGAGAAACAAATAGAAGAGTGGTTAAATGAGGGAATAATTAGAGAAAGTTCGTCTGAATTTGCTAGTCCAATAGTTTTAGTACGTAAGAAAGATGGAAGCATAAGGATATGTTGTGACTACAGGAAACTAAATAAGAATATCTTAAAGGATAGGTTTCTTTACCCTTGATTGAGGATGTACTTGACAGGCTTGAAGGTGCTAAGTTTTTTTCGACAATCGATCTGAGAAATGGATTTTTTCATGTTGAAGTAGAAGAGGAGAGCATAAAGTATACTTGTTCGTCACACACAATGGACAATATGAGTTCCTCAAATGTCCATTCGGTTTGTGCAATAGCCCACCAGTTTTTCAGCGATTTGTCACTTATGTTTTTAGGAAACTCACTGCACAAGGAATTGTAATATTCTACCTTGATGATATTATCATTCCTAGTAATACCGTAGAAGAAGGAATAGAAAGGTTGAAGATAGTTTTGCAAGTTGCTAGAGATTATGGACTAGAAATAAAGAAGAAGAAGTGCCAATTTTTAAAGACTAAAGTACAATTTTTAGGATATATTATTGAAGATGGCAAAGTGCAGCCTTCAGAAGAAAAGACGCTAGCAATCAAACGTTATCCTGAACCTACAACTTTTAAACAACTTCAATCTTTTCTTGGTCTGACCGGATACTTCAGAAAGTTTGTACCGTCTTACTCTACAATTGCAAAACCGTTGAGTGACTTATTAAGAAAAGATGTGCTATTCAAATTCGGAGATAGACAGAGGCAATCTTTTCGAAAGTTGCAGGAACTACTGACATGCTATCCTGTATTACATATTTATCAAAGAAGTTTACTGACTGAATTACATACTGATGCAAGTAAATATGGATATGGAGCTTGTTTAATGCAGAAATCAAATGAAGATTCCATGCTACATCCTGTTTATTTCTTAAGTAGGAAGACGACTCCAGCAGAAGAGAAATATAATTCCTATGAATTAGAAGTTTTAGCCATCATAACAGCTGTGAAGAAATTTAGGACCTACCTCTTAGGAATGAAGTTCAAAATAGTAACTGACTGTTCAGCATTCCAAAAGACGATGCAGAAAAAGATTTAACGACTAGAGTAGCTAGATGGGCTCTTTTGTTAGAAGAATATGATTATGAAATAGAGCATCGAAAAGGAAGCAGGATGTCTCATGTAGATGCACTTAGTCGATGTCCTCATGTAATGGTGATTTCCGAAGAAGATGGATTTCTAGAAAAAATAAGAATGGCACAAGGAAAAGACGAAAATATCACGCTTATTGAGAAGATTTTGGAGACGAAGGGCGAGTATGAAGATTATTTCACTAGACATGGAATAGTTTATAAGTTTGTCAATGGTAAAGAACTTTTGATGATACCAAAAGCCATGCAGACGGAAATAATAAAGAAAGCTCATGAGGAAGGACATTTTGCGATAAAAAAACTGAAGAATTGATAGAGCAGGAATATTTTATTCCAAAATTAAAGGAGAAAATTCAGACCTTTATTTCTAACTGTATTCCATGTATTCTTAGCAACAGGAAAGAAGGGAAAAAAAGAAGGACTACTTCATCCGATCTCGAAACTAGAAGGTCCTTTACATACTTATCACGCAGATCATTTGGGTCCTATACCATCGACGAATAAAAATTATCAATACTTATTGGTAATTATAGATGATTTTACCAAATTCACATGGATTTTCCCAACTAAAACGACGAAGGCCAAGGAGACTGTAAGTTGTTTAGTCAAGCAACAGAAAACTTTTGGTAACCCTAGTCGCATCATCACAGACAGAGGAGCAGCTTTTACTGCTAAAGAATTTGAAGATTACTGTGATGAAGAAGGGATCCATCACGTGACCATAATCACAGGAGTTCCTAGAAGTAATGGTCAAGTTGAAAGGATAAATCGAATAATAATTTCAGTATTAACTAAATTAAGCTTGGAAGATCCTACTAAATGGTATAAATACGTTGATAGGGTGCAAAGAGCGATTAACTCTACTGATCAAAGAAGCATTAAAACAACGCCTTTCCAAGTATTGACTGGTGTTAAAATGAGAAGAAAAGAAGATTTTCAATTATTAGAAATTATAGAAGATGAGACGAGAAAACAATTTGATGAGGCAAGAGAAATCGTCAGAGAAGAAAGCAAGAAGAATTTGCTTAAGATGCAGGAAGAAAATAGAAGAAGTTTTAATAAAAAAGAAAAGAAGCCAAGAAGTATAAAGTGGGAGACTTAGTTGCTATTAAACGAACCCAGTTTGGCTCTGGATTGAAAGTGACAAGAAAATTTCTTGGTCTGTATGAGGTCTCCAAGGAGAAACGGAATGATAGATATGATGTAATAAAAGTAGGAAACCATGAAGGACCCATCAGAACATCAACGTGTTCAGAGTATTTGAAACCTTGGGTGCAATTCGGAACTGAATCCGAGTCGGATTCTACGTAGGATGGCCGAGTGTGGGATTCGTACTTTTATTCCGAATTGTATTATAATGTTCTATGTTTTTTTTAATGACGTTATAAATAATTTAGATATAGGAGGCGAGAAAGAAAAGAATAGAGTTTTAGACGTCAATCAGATCGGAGACGAGTTTTGTTCGTTGAGAGGCTGTATTTCTTTCGATTTTTTTTGCTGTTACTTGCCTCGAGAATAAAGTTTTATTCCAACTTCGTGGTAATTACTGGTAGTTATCCTAGACAACGGAAAAATCCTACATATATATATATATATTTATAAGATAAACAAGCAGGTGATTGTATTGCTCGAGCATATGATGTCTTCCTGGCGCACCTCACTTTCAGTCCACAACGCAGAAGCGTCTTATCAAACACCTGAGATCCAAATAAAAAGAGGCATATTCCAAGGGGACAGCCCGAGCCCACTATGGTTTTGCCTTGCTCTTAACGTCCTGAGCAAGATGCTCAATAGATCCTCGTATGGTTATTCCATCAACAACCAATCAATAATATCGCATTTATTTTATATGGATGACCTGAAGCTATATGCTAAAGGAAAAAAGCAGATGGAAGGTCTATTGGAGCTCGTGAGGAGTTATAGCGAGGATATAGCCATGACGCTTGGACTCGAAAAGTGTGCTACGGTGAACGTGAGGAGGGGAAGGATGACAGAGGAAGATGCTGTAACCCTATCTGATGGGCGAGAAATAACAAGCCTTGGCTCAGAGGGAAGATATAAGTACCTAGGATTTCAGCAAACATTCGAAATACAACAGAGGGAAAATAAAGACAACACCAAAAAAGAACTCCTCAAACGGGTGAATGCAGTCCTGAGTACGCAACTTTCAGCTAAAAACAAAGTCATGGCAATTAACATCTGGGCCATTCCATTCTTCACATACACTGCTGGAATTCTCTCCTGGTCAACAACGGAGTTAGGACAGGTAGACAGAAGCATTCGGACATTGTTCACGAAACACGGCATGTTACACCCAAATTCAGCCGTAGAAAGAATCTACCTACCTCGTAAAGAAGGTGGAAGAGGATTGTCCAACCTAGAAGAAGCATGCCTGAAAGAAAAAGAAATATTATATCACTTCTTCCAGAGCTCCAACTTACCAGTGCATCGATGGGTCGCTACATCTGATCGCAACTCCGCTGAAGCAGAAGAACTTGAGAGCTTAGATAATTTAGCTCTACTGAGGCAAAGATGGCAATCTGAACCACTACACGGACGATTTTATGCCAGCCTGCATCAACCTGAAATCGTCATTGACAGGTCAAATACTTACCTCACACAGGGCTATCTGTTTCCTCAAACGGAAGGTACTTTTCTGGCCATCCAGGACCAGGTGGTGCCGACACGAACATACGTCCGACACATTATGAAGCAGCAAGTGGAAAGCACCAAATGCAGACTATGTAACAGCGCAGAGGAGTCGGTCCAGCGTCTCTCTTCTGGGTGTTCATCCATCGCGAGCACCAGGTATCTGACCAGGCATGACAACATGGGGAAGGTCGTCCACCAGTTGCTGTGCCTCCAGAAGCAGCTCCTACACAGTTTCACCCCACACCATCTATATTCTCCTCAGCCGACATTGGAGAACAACCAATGGAAGATCTATTGGGATCTGAGAATTGAAACAGATAGAAGTATCGAGCACAACAGGCCTGATATGGTGATCTGGGAAAAGGAAGCGAAGACTGCCCTGATAATAGATTTCACAGTGCCTCAGGACTACAATCTCGCTAAAGCCTATGGAGAGAAGATATCAAAGTACGAGGCACTGGCCAAGCAGATGAGGGATATGTATCAGCTAAGGAAGGTCGACATAATGCCTCTTATAATATCTGTCAATGGGCTGGTACCGAGAAAAACTACTGAACACCTGAAAGAACTGAACCTTCCCCATAATGCAATTCTATGGATGCAAAAGGCGGTCATTCTGAGAACTGTTAACATCCTACGAAAAGTGTTTACCCTCACTAACACACGAGGTCGTCCTTGGCAAGTGCGTCCGGGCGATGGCAAACTCAACCACTTTAGAGTGTGAATTAAAAAAAAAAAAATTATTTCTATGACATTTCAATGAATTGGGCATCTGGGTTATTGTAAAAAATGTAAATATATATTTGTATAAACGTTTCGGCGTCAACCGCCTTCTTCAGTATACATCTAAAATCAAATATAAGTAAATACAAAATTGTAAAAATCATTGTATTAATATCTCACTGTTTCTCTTCTTTCCGTTGTTATGGGTGTTAGCTGGTCGGTATTGTCTTGTCATTTATATATATATATTATTACCCCACATTACCTGGTGAGAATTAGAAGGTTTTTGATAACAGTCATGCATATTTTGGCATCATGCCATTTCTTGTGGGTTTCTCACTACTACTGTACAGATTGGTTAAATAGCATGAAAAACAAATATCACTTGAACTGAAGGTTCGTATCTTGTACTTCCTAGAATCATTAGTCTTTTTTGCAGATAAAATCATTCTTCATCTTTTTTCCTAAATTGCACAATTTTTAAGATATCTGATGAAACATGCGTGGGTGAATCATGTCTTAGAGGGAAAATAATGTTTTTAAACAATTCAGATTCAATAGTGGATGTTGTGGAAGGTAATTTTCATTCAAACTAAATTGGACTACAGAGGCATATTTGCCCAATGTCAGTCAATGGAGTCAGATGGACTCCAGATTCAGAGACTCGGCAATTTAATGTAATCATTTAGCAACGGTAGGACTCTAAGTTATGTTATAAAGAATAACTCAAATTCGTGATTATTGGAATTAGTGAAAAATAGTTGGGAAACAAAGATGGTAAATAAAACACAATGATTAGAGACCCAAATTTCGGGTATAAAAAGAAGGGGAATACCTCAGGCAACAAAAAAAAAAAACCTTGACGATGAAGACAATTAACAAGAAGACATTATGTTATATTAGGTGATTTTATGGCATATAGTATCATACAAGTCGTTAGCAATTAAATACAACAGACAACGACAATCATAACAATTATAAGTTAAACTGAAATAAATTATAACATACAAGTAATCTCACAAGTCGTTGAATAATATCATACAAATAAATAACAGCAAGAAAACAGAAGTAAGTAACAAGAGCTTTATCACAGTTCACTACAATACTAAGGTACCACATACAATGGGCTACATCTATATATCAAACATATTAAACATACTGGTTGATACACCCATGCATTCCGGTTTTAAAACCACAGATCCTGACCTTCGAAACCCTTTGCTATTTATGCTGCAAAATGGATAATGGACAATAGTTTTGGTTAGAACAGATTAATTTATGTGATAGGTTGAAAAGGGGGGAACATTCTTGATTATGGGGCTGGCACGAGAACAGCAAGGATTTAAGTAGGTAGCTGAAAATAATAGGTTTGTTCGCGTCGCAGTTCGGAACTGTAATTTTTGAAAATTTGTTGTTCACACCCATTCACTTGGGGCGGAACAAGAGTTCCTTGTGGTTCATGTGGTCGGAACACTTGATTTCAGAAGTGTTCGTTACTGTTCTCACGGTTCATGATCTAAAGGGGTTACAAGGTATAAGAGGAGAATCGGAAAATTAAAATTGTCGATGATTCAAATTTTCAGTGATACTAATTGGCAGTTAATCTTATTTCAAGAATTATATATTTGGTGCCTAGGATATTTGTATAGCTGTTTTAGTATAAAAAGAAAAGAAAGGTGAACTCAGTTTCTGTATAGCACGAAACACACGTTAAACGCGTACCGAGCACAATCTGCGAAGGTTGTTGTGGTACATTGATATTAAAGTTCATTCGATTGTCCACTGGATGTCACCTCAGTCTATATAATGCACTGGGGCCACTACCGGAGTTCAATAATACCTACTACCAAATTTGTTGTTGTCGGGAGATAAGGTTATGTGGTACTGATGATCCCTAATAAGGGTGAAACTAGTTTACCGCTACCCCTCCCGATAACAACAAAAATCTTAATATCTTTGTGCCTACACGGCCTTTGTTGTATTATTCTGAAATTTCTATATTTTTCTTGACAATGGTTCTGTTCGATGGCAATACCCAGCCGACAACAGAATAACCAGATATTACGAATTCATAAAGAGTTCTGGAATGTGCTCGGTACGCGTTTAACGTGTGTTTCGTGCTATACAGAAACTGAGTTCAACCTTTCTTTTCTTTTTATAAAATAACTCATGATTGTGAGTGCTTGATAATTTTCGAATAATCTGCGAAGGTTGTTGTGGTACATTGATATTAAAGTTCATTCGATTGTCCACTGGATGTCACCTCAGTCTATATAATGCACTGGGGCCACTACCGGAGTTCAATAATACCTACTACCAAATTTGTTGTTGTCGGGAGATAAGGTTATGTGGTACTGATGATCCCTAATAAGGGTGAAACTAGTTTATCGCTACCCCTCCCGATAACAACAAAAATCTTAATATCTTTGTGCCTACACGGCCTTTGTTGTATTATTCTGAAATTTCTATATTTTTCTTGACAATGGTTCTGTTCGATGGCAATACCCAGCAGACAACAGAATAACCAGATATTACGAATTCATAAAGAGTTCTGGAATGTGCTCGGTACGCGTTTAACGTGTGTTTCGTTCTGTTTTAGTATATTTAATGCTAGATGTTTAGATGTTTTGATATGAAATGTGTTGTCAATACGACAGTGAGGAACACAAAATCGTTTACTGGCATGTTCCATAAATTATACAATGCAGCATGATATTATTCAATTTTACCGTACAGCATTAAGACCATTTTGTGCTCCTGAAGAAGTACTATTGCATAGAATTAAACTATCATAAATTAAACTTAGATGTTGGATATCTTCTCTGAAGTTAACTGTGTTATTGGATCTTATATGAATCATTTCACTGATTAAGCGTCTATTGTAAACAAGTTCGTAATCCAAAATTTTGACATTGTCGAAGTTAAATCCATGTCCTTCAGCATGGACTTGTGCAGTGAGAGCTGTTTTTTGTGTCGTGTTACATTTTCTCGTATCATTTTTATGCTGTTTAATCCTTTCTTCTAGTAGTTTTGTCTGGCCTATGTATATGTTATTCAGAACAAAAAGAAATTTTACACCAATCTAAAAGAAAAAACACCAATTTTACAACGATCCGAAATAGTTTATAAAATAGAATGCAACAACTGCACAAAATGCTACATAGACCAGACAAAACAATTACTAGAAGAAAGGATAGTACTTCTTCAGGAGCACAAAATGGTCTAAATTCTGTACGGGAAAATTGAATAATATCATGTTGCATTGTATAATTTATGGAACATACCAGTAAACGATTTTGTGTTCCTCACTGTCGTATTGACAACACATTTCATATCAAAACATCTAAATTGAATTTAACCATAATTTAAGATTTTGATTCCCTTTTACATAAATGATACAAAATTCTATTAACTTGAAGAACCGCTATAAAAAAGAAATACGAGGTGAGTGTTAAATTGACTTTGCTGGTTTTCCATTTATACCTAAATATTTGTTTGATATTTTAGCCTTGATAAAGAATCACATAAGATTCGAAACGTTGGCGATGTGTTAAACTTTTGATTACATTAAATCAGTGGCGGCTCGTGGGTGAAAAAAGAGGTGAAGAGCTAAACAAGCAGAAAAATCTAGAAAAACATCTTTTTTATGTAAACTCACCTATTTTTTGTATATCAGGTCCAACCTTCGGTCCTTTAAACTAGCAAATTTGTCCGTAATGTCTTCATAAAATGGTTGTTTGTTTGTTAGTTGAATTAAAAGTTCTTTTTGAATGGAAATATTGGCCAAAGAGGAAAGCCTTTGTTGAGATACAGAATTTCTTAAATAAGTTTCTATTCTCTTGAGGCAAGAAAAACTCCTTTCTACTGACGCATTTGTCGACGGAATGGTTAAGATGAGGAAAAACAGTTTATAAGCTTCAGCAAATATGTCCTTGTTTTCACTGAGGTTTTGAAGTGGGTGTTGCATGGATACATTTCGGTAGCTTTCATCGGCATACAACAGCAACAGTTCGTTTTTAAGGCGCTGACTTTTTGTAAATATTTTTCCATAAAATTGAAATAAAGTCTCAAAAGCACTAGAGGGAAAACATAAATTATATTGTTCAAACTTTGTAGGATCACCAAGAGAAAGAAACTGCAGCTTGTCACAGTCTTGAAATCGTATGTCCATTTCCATTAAAATATGGTCCAATATTTCGTAAAACAGCATTTTATATTTTAGAGATATTGCATCTTTTGTAAGTGCAGCGTATTTTTGTGAGTTCTTTATTTCAGTCATTTCGTTAGCTTTTTCAAACATTCTCTTAAAATACTGATCATCTCTTTTATTTTGTAATATTTCACGTGTTTTTTTTATCTGAGATAGGCAATAAGTAATATCAAGGGATTTTTTTTGAAGAACATCAAACAATATATCGGTGGAACAAAAAAAGATCATTAAATACCAAGGCTAAAAACGTAAATTCAAAATCATTAAAGTCACTTGAAAATTGGACTAGTAAAACACCGACGAACGTAACAGGTACAGAGGGTTGCTGAAGCTCTTCACTATAGCTAGAAACCGTAATAGAAAGCCCCGGTGACGTCACCCGTTATCATAGCAACGCAGTCTGCTTGAGCGATCGAGGTGCAAGTTCCGTGAAAAACGACAAGATATGTATTTATAATGGGTTTCGTGCAATGTAATAAATGTTCTGGATAATAAACGTCTCCTGAGTTCTGACATGGAGCTAATGAAACGATTAAATTATTGTATAAATAGTGAATAATAATTATCATCCTAAATGAACATCTTAGGTGACCCTGACCCTAGGAATTTTTAGGTGAAGAGCTACTTCACTCCCTTCACCTGAAAAGCCGCCACTGCATTAAATTTGTCCAAAATCCTGCAATCCTTACTTAATTATTGATATCATGGACGATACCTGTAATCAGTGATCATTTACATCATTTACAATTGATGAAAGTAATAATGGCACAGTTGTTGATGAAAGTACGTATTTTAATTTAATTTTATTTCTCTATTTCAGTGTCGTCATGAGTTCATTACAGTCCTAAAAACAGTGCTGTAATGAAGTTCATTACAGTACTAAAGACAGTGCGGTAATGAACTCATTACAGCATTCTTTTTAGTTATATTTTTCGTTTTATGGGCGACAACACTGACTTCCTATCCTTTCGAATGTCAACACGCGTCCATTGCATGTCAATTGTCAATATTAAACCAAGTAGAGATTTGAACGCACTATTCAAATTGTATAATCTGTCAATTTTCGTATAATTTTTAGAATTGACTGTCCCAATATCTGGGAGATCCATGATATGAAATCGAAACACTTTTAAGATATAAGTACTTTTGTTGTTTTAATTTGTAAATCTACATGTTTCGAGCGAATTCAGCTCATCTTCAGGAGTATAAAAATCAAACAAGTGAAGCTGAAAAATAACAAAAATTCATGGAGAAAACGCAAAAATTCCTTATAGTGAAAGACAAGGACAAAGTAAGGAAAAAACTAAACAAAAAACGTACAAAAAAACTATATAAGCGACAAGATAAAGCAAACTAATGAAAGCTTACAAAAGTCAAAAAACTAACAAAAAATAATAGTTAAATTATGAAGGTCAATTATATAATATAAAACAAAGTCAACAGTATAAAAAACAGTTTGAAAAAAGGAATTATAAGCTTTTAAAAAAGGTCAGTATCCAAATTAGAAGAATAAGATGAAGAGGTGAAATGTGCTCTTTTACTCAATCACATTGGAGACAAAGGGTTACAAATTTATAATACATCCCAATTTGATAAACCTTCCGATTCCAATCAATATCAGTTGGTTCTAAAAAAGTTCGACGATCATTTCAAACCTACAAAAAATGTAACATATGAAAGACATATGTTCCGCACCAGGGAAATGAAAACAAAGGAAACAGTCGACGAATATGTTACTTCCCTTCGTCAATTAAGTGAACTCTGCGAATTCAAAGACCTAAAAGACAGTCTCATAAAAGATAGAGTCGTCTTAGGAATCAAAGACGAAGCAGTCAAGGATAGGCTATTAAGAACAAGGAACTTGGATCTGAATAAAGCTATGGAAATTTGTAAGGCTGCTGAAATAACCAAGAGCCAATTGAAAGCCAGCACCTCAAAAAATACAAAGTGAAGAATTCGTCAATACGATAAAAAGAAACAAAAATTCCCAAAGTCCATTATCAAGAAGATCAGAAGATTCCAGAAAAGCTGATAATAAATATCATTTCAAGGCGCAATCGCAGAGAAGCAATAATGCGCATATTCCCTCAACATCAAGAACATGGCGGCATGGTAAACAAAAACAAACTAGCTGTGGGAAATGTGATGAGCATCATCGTCCAAGATCTTGCAGAGCGTATTAAAGAAGATGCGGGAAATGCAAGAAGATGAATCATTTCTCACATTTATGTCGAACCTGGAAACAACATGTCAACAACATAGACAAGAATTCGAATTCTGATAATGAAGATTTATTTTTAGGAACTGTAAGTAAACATGGTAATAGTGAAGAGTGGACAGTGAAACTAACAATAAATAATAATGATTTGAATTTCAAGGTGGATACAGGTGCACAGGCTAATATCATTTCTTTTAATACATACAAAAAATATTTTGATAAAATTGAACTTGAAAAATGTAAAACTAAACTACACACATATACAGGTGAAACTTTGAAGATTATAGGAACTGCAAATTTAAATACTAGATTTAAAAATAATGACTATACTGTTAATTTTCATTTTGTAAGAAATAATGGACCTAATATTTTAGGACTTCAAACTATAAATCAACTTAAAATAGCAAAAATGTTAAATTATGTTGGATCAGAAAATTTACTAGAAGAGTTTAAAGTTTTTGAAGGTATAGGTTGCAATTCAGGACAATATACAATTAAAGTTGACAGAAATATAAGACTTTTTATTCATGCAGCTAGACAAATTCCATTTAGTATAAGAGATAAATTAAAAAGAAAATTGAATAAATTAGTAGAACAAAAAATAATTTTCAAGGAGAATGAGCCGACTGAATGGGTCAATTCTCTTAATATTGTAAATAAACCAAATGGTGATTTTAGACTGTGCATTGATCCAACTGATTTAAACAAGGCTATATATAGGCAACATTTTTGAATACCTACATTCGAAGAAATCATAAAAGATTTAAAAGAAGCAAAAATATTTTCAGTATTAGATGTAGCCAATGGTTTTTGGAATATTCAGCTCGATAAAAAGAGTTCTAAATTATGCACCTTCAATACTCCCTATGGAAGATATCGCTTTCTTCGTCTTCCTTAATGGCTTGAAAAGTGCTAGTGAGGTCTTCCAAAGGAAGATGTTGGAGTGTTTTGAAGGAATTGGCGGCACAGCAATTTATATTGATGACATTTTAGAGTGGGGTTCAAATAAAAAGGAACATGATGAAAGATTGAAATTAGTATTAGAACGAGCAAAATTGAGCAATGTCAAATTTAATAAAGATAAATGTGAATTTAATGTTAACAAAATAAAATACTTGACACATATAACTAGTGATAAAGGTATACAACCTGGTAATAGTAAAATAGAAATTGTTAAAAATTATCCAGAACCAAAATCAAAAAAAGATATTCAAAGATTTTTAGGTATTCTGAACTATGTTCATAAATTTATTCCAAATTTGTCTCAACCATTAAGAGAACTTCTAAAGAAGGAAAATTGTTTTCAATGGGAATGTCATCATAAAAAATGTTTTGATGAATTGAAAAATATTTTGACTTCATCGCCAGTGCTACAATATTATGATTCAAAATTGCCTATCACATTAACAGTAGAATTGAACAATTGAATTCAAAAATGTATTTTGATAGAAGAACAAAACACTTATCACACTTATAGGTCAAAAAGTTTATATCAGAGAAAATAAGCTTAGCATTCCTGGAGTTGTAATGAAGAAACATAATTCATATTCATACGTTGTGAAAGAAGATGAAACTAATAAATTGAAACGTATAAATGGGTATTATTTGAAACCAATGTATGTTAATAATCAATTATATTATGATAGTGATGATGATGGTGATTGTAACTTTGATAAGAAAGATGAAACATTGCCAGAAACTTCCAAATGTGAAATCGAATGTAAGTCAGAAAGTGAAAATGAGGAGAATGTAATTGATAATGAAATTGATGTTCAAACTTCAACGTCTCAAACACCAGTCTCTCGATATGGTAGAAAGATTAAAACACCTGATCTTTTATCCTATTCATAATTTGTAAATAAAATTATTATGTAAATAATATTTTGAATATTTATTCAATAATGAATTAATCAAAATTATTTTTTTTTGTAAAATAAGGGAGATGTAATATACTTGTGTCATTGAGCATCCTCATGATAAGTGGGGAAGTCACATGTAGAATGAAAGGAACTAATAAAGGACAGTTTTTGATCAAGACATCATAGAGATGATAATTAGTGAAACCACACAGTACAATACGAAATATAACATATATGAGGTCCCAAAAGTAATATATAGTATATAGGTTGAGGAAGACCCAAGAATCTGTCGATTTTGTAGGACTCAAACTGTTAAATAAATTACCTGAAATAATAAAAAAATGAAATATAATAAATTCAGAAATTTAGTCAAACATTTGTTCAGGCAAAATGTTTTCTATAGTGTGGAAGAGTTTTTTGAATACGTTGGTTAGTTCCAGATAAACTGTGTACTTCGTAAATTATGTGTCAATTGTTGCTCCAAATTTGTTATGTGAAGTGATATGTCTTATAGGTTTAATTTTAATTCAACTATCTTCTGTAGAGTAATATTTAGAAGATAAAGTTTTTCAAGCATAGGAAAACTGACTCGAGGTGAAATTGATCGGGGACAATATAGCTAACATCTGCATACTGTAGAAAGGTAAGGATATCCCTATACTTATATAGCTGATGATCTTCAGTCTCAAACGGCAAATTCTACAAAATGCAAAAAAGTTGAAGAGCACAAAATATGTCCTTAAGCACTTATTACACAATAGATGAAAGAAGATAAAAAAAGGTTTGAGTAAACTTTATGAAAGAGGCCTAGAAGAAGTGAAACCTTAAAAGTTCAAAAGAAGTAGTGGAAATCAAAGAATTTACTTTACGATACATACTAGAGAAAGAAGAAGAATCTACATCCAATAGTAAAAGCTCTACAAAGAACAAAACTTGAAGATTGAGAAATAGACCGAGACAAGAAAAGTAGAGGTAAATAGGTAATTAAATCTCAAAAGTTGTCTTGTTTCCTTCTTGTCAACTTTAAACTTTTTCTGTTGATATGGATCCTTATCTGAGATATCATAATCGCGAGGAATTCCCCACTGTCTTATTCGAGATAAAGCACCATATTCCTTCTTCAGAGTCCTTGAGGATATTTCTATTAAATCTCGGTGAAAAGGTTAAACAAAAACACGTGTAGCACTAGACTAATTGCTTTTAATACGCACTCTACTACGTAAGACTACATACCTTCGACGACTAGTGAAGAACAGAGTATCACGGAAAAATACATGAACATAGAATGGTATAGTGATGAACATAGAACTTTATAGTTCTTTTTAAATAGCAAGACAATACATTTTTGTTATTTTCAACAATTTCAATTGAACATTAGAAGTGCCTCCAAAAATTTTGATCAGTTGGTTCTTTTATGTGAGTTTTGATTTTCATGTTGTTGCACTCACCGAGACGTTTCGTCTTGAAGATCCAAATTTGTAGGGACTTCCTGGTCTTTCCGTATTATATTTTGATTTTAATTCCTATGATGACGTCCTAGTGTATATATTAAATAACTAATCAACTTCAGTTCCAAACTTATTAATATTTCTGAACGTAGGGGCTAGAAACAGATTTTATTTATGAAGAAAAAAATATGAAAGTAACTGCAATTTATAATCGCCTTGTACCGACAAACATTTTCAAGGAGCAATTATTGAAAATTGCGTACCTGTGTGGTGCCTGTACTAAAGGTACTATTGGAACATGTGAGGTTTTGTGTAATGTAAGTGAAATTTGGTTTCACAATAACTCTGAAGATGTTAAAAAGGAAACAATCAAAAAGATTCAACAAGATAATAATAATAATAAGTCCTTTATTTCCAACAGGTTAACACCCAATTACAGGAAAATTGTGATAAATCATCAGAAATTTATACTAACATATGACAGCATAGGCATGAAACAAAAAATTGTAATGTTAAACATTAAAAATGACCAAACCAATCAACATAAAAAAATCCAAGCGAATATCAACTGACCCCCATGAGAAAAAAAACAAAATTTTACAGAACATTGCGAACTAAAAAATTTCTACTCAATAGAATTAACATATATGTCCACTATTTTATCTATAGAATCAACAGTTACATCACACTTATCAGCCACAGTATTGTAAATATTACACATAAAATTAATTGATGATTGCAGGTTCAGATTAGTCCTACCAGAGTTCAAATAAAACAAATGTCTACTTCTAGTTTCTAACCGTGGAATAAAAATTGGTAACTTCTCCAACAATGCCGGGCAATCAATCCTGTTATTCAGCAAATTGTAAATAGTTTTAAGGGCTAATACAGCCCTCCTGTTCTCCAATGTTTGTCCATTGAACCTTTCCAGTAGACGTCTGTGATTACACCCTATTGGAGGATATACAGAGTCTTCTCTCCAAACTAGAAATTTGCAGAATTTACGCTGAACGTTCTCCAGCTGATCCCCATGACACCGGTATATAGGTCGCCAAATAAGGCTGGCGTACTCGAGTCTACTTCTTATCAACGAATTGAAAAGGGATAGAAGAGTTTTAGTGCTTGCGAGATACACACTGTTACGAACTATAAAACCATACACTCTGAATGCTGACGATATCAGATTTTCAATGTGAGGTACAAAAGAACATATTTCATCAAATATCACACCTAAATCCCTAATCTGTGTAGCACGTGCCAGCTCTTTTCCACCAATATTATACGGATACATAATAATATTTTTTTTACGAGTATAAGACATTACCTGATATTTATTTATATTTAAGTCTAAGTTATTGAGATTGCACCAGCGAGACAATTGATCAATTGCTAGTTGTAATGTGGCACAGTTCAGAATAGATATTATCCTGAGATAAAACTTGAAATGAAAGATGCTAAGAAGAGGCACGGATTTCAATGGAAATGTTCGAAGTGCTCTGAAATTAAGGTAAATAAAGTTTTTTCTCCGGGAGGTGATGCTCTAGAACTGAGTATGAGAGATTTGTTGAGAATGCTAGAAGTTATTACCTACAAATAAATTAGACAATTACTCAAGATAGAGACCCATTCGTCGTTCAATCCGCTAAGGGATGTTTGGAATCCTCGAGTTTAGTCAGATTTCTTGTGGTATATGATGATCGAAATCTGAGACGGGTGGATTATGTTGATCACGAGTGTGGTAAATTGAGTAGTGCATTTTATGCTATGTGTAAGATCAGAAAGGCACTCTCAATGTATACTTTAACTGAGAATTATTATGGTATGGTGTATAGTCACCTTTGTTAAATTGTGGTTCTGTGGAGGTAATCGATTGATTCTAATACTGCTTTTCTGTGACAGAAAAAGATTGTCAGACTTATATTTGGTCTGAAGACCCGTGATTCTTGTCGTCCAGTTTTCCAAGAATCTAAGATATTAACGTTTCCGTCTTAATTGTTTGCTGACAATTACATATTCATCTGAACGAGCAATTTTTAATAAAATGTTCTGATTTTCACAATTATGATACCCGCTATGGAGACCTATTATCTATTAGTAGAGACCACACAGAAAAGTATGAATGTGCCCCGACCTATGGTGGCATAAAACTTTATAATCACTTGACTTGTAGAATAAAATTGATGAATCTCAAGAACATCAAAAGTGAGTCTATACATTTTTTAGCGGACGGTTCTTATAACAGTGGTGATGAGTACTTTTAAGCTGTATTTGCTTACTAACATTTTCACTCAATCTTTCTTATTCTGTGGCATCATCTGAAAAATCATCACTTGGACCGCAAGACCCGATTCGAAGAATCCTCCTTGCAGATTGGCGACAAATTTTGTGTATTGGATCTGAATATGGAGGGTATTTCTAAGGAGAAGAGTGATTATATTTCAAAATTAGCAAAGGACTACGGTGCTGAGATTATTCTTCTTCAAGAGACACATGCGAATACTGAAAAAAATCTTCGTCAGAGAGGAACCATAAAAGGTTATGTATCCATTGATTATCTCCTTAGTAAAATTTACGGTTTAGCTTGTTATGTTAAAAAATCATTGATTCACAATATCGAGTTAATCCAAAAAGGCGAATTTGAGGGTGTTTTCTATATCCTCTCAAATTTTGTAATATTTCTATCGTTAATATTTATAAACAACCAAATACTATTTGGCCAAGAAATTTGGAAATGAATCTTCCTCATCCTTCAATTTATTGGGGTGATTTTAATTCTCACCACGTAATGTGGGGTTATAATAATAATGATAGAAGTGGAATAGCTTTAGCTGACTGGATGAAAGATAATAATATCTATTTAATTTTTGATGGAAAAGATGTACCTTCTTTTCATTCGTCTCGATGGAATAGAGGCTACAATCCTGATCTCTGCCTAGTGTATTATGACAATACTTGCAAACCGCTTCCTGTAAAGCGTCAAATTTTAGGAGTTTTTCCTCATAGTCAACATAGGCCTATACTGTTGACTTCAAGAAGTTTAATTCAATATTCAGAATGTTTAAAAAGACCTCGTTGGAATTTCAAGAAAGCGAATTGGATTGAATTTGCTAAGAGGGTAGACAGTGATATTAGATGGATTAAACCCACTCATGATAACTATCACAGATTCTTAGGTGTTGTGAAAGCCGCAGCAAAAAAGTTCGTTCCAAGAGGTTTCCGGAAAGATTATATTCCAGGTTGGTCGAAAGAAACCGATAATCTGTACAAGGACTATCAAAAATCACCATCCGTTGATAAATGTGAAAGGCTTATGAATTCTATCAATACAAGCCGAAAAGAGAAATGGGATAGTGTTGTATCAAAAATGAATTTTACACATTCGAGTAGGAGTTCATGGGATATATTGAGAAAATTAGGTGAAGCTACTCCTCTTACCTCCTCATCATCAAAAATTGATCCCAATTTAATCGCACGCCGCCTAGTTAATGTCTCTGAATCAGTCAATTTATCCCAATCTAAAATGAGGAATATGAAGAAAAATTGCAGATATTCAGGAGATCAGCTCCTACTTTAGAACATGTGTCACATCCATTCAACATAGATGAATTGAGGGCTGCAATCAAATCTACCAAATCTCGAAAGGCAGCAGGTTTTGACGGAATTTATCCAGAATTCATCAAACATTTAGGAAAAAAGGCCTTGTCTTGGTTATTGTCTTTCTATAACAATATTCTGAATTCGGGAAACTTTCCTTCCGAATTTCGTAAGGCTAAAATAATAGGGATTTTGAAACGAGGAAAAAATCCTTGTGATCCTAGTAGTTATCGACCCATCAGTTTATTGAGTGTTCTTTTCAAGATATTAGAAAGGCTAATCCTTTTCAGAATTGAATCTTCTATAGAGAATGCTTTACAAAATTTCCAGGGAGGCTTTAGAAAAAACAGAAATTGTTCGGATCAGGTTCTCAGCCTTACAACTTTCATAGAATCAGGCTTCAATGATAGGTTGAAAACAGGATCTGCTTTCATCGATTTATCTTCGGCATATGACACTGTGTGGAAAGATGGATTAATGTTCAAACTCTATACCCATCTGAAATGTGGGAAAATGTTACGATTATTAGAAAATATGTTATCTGATAGAAGGTTTCGTGTTTTTATTGACAATGAGAGTAGCAACTTCAAAACATTGAAAAACGGTCTTCCTCAAGGATCAGTTTTAGCTCCTTTACTTTTCAATTTATATCTAAGTGATTTGCCCTCTACATCATCTCAAAAAATTGTTTATGCTGACGACATTGCTATTGCTTACCAACATTCGGATTTCCATACTCTGGAAAACATACTGTCATCTGATTTGGAAATTTTAAAGAATTATTTTATCGAGTGGCGATTATGTCCAAACCCAACAAAACAGAGGTATCTTGTTTCCATCTGAATGATCATGAAAAATATAGAAAATTAGCTGTAACTTTCAATGATTCTCCTATCAAACACAATTTCTATCCAAAATACTTAGGAGTTAAATTAGATTCATCTCTCAATTACAAGGCTCATTTGAATGATCTGAGTCTAAAACTGAAAACAAGGAATAATATTGTTCAGAAATTAGCTGGATCGTCTTGGGGTGCTGATGCTTCCACTCTTCGCACAGCATCTCTAGCTCTAGTCTTTTCTACAGCTGAGTATTGTTGCTCTGTTTGGTTTAATAGTGCACATACACAAAAAATTGATGCACAATTGAATACATCCATGAGAATAATTATTGGCACCATAAGATCAACACCGGTTCATTGGTTACCAGTATTGTCTAATATTGTCCCTCCCCATATTCGCAGACAGACTGCAGCTCTGAATTCTTGAAATAAATATCATTCTTTTCCCAATTTATTCCCAATTATTTCATATTTTCCACAAAATAGAATTCCCGGATTGAAGTCACGTAAACCATTATGGGATAATACGTTCTTCAATATGAACGTAAGTGATAAAGAATTATGGAAGACTGAGTGGAACTCTTACGAAATGTTCAATAAGTATCTCGTTTCTGATCCTTCTGAAAAAGTTCCTGGTTTTGATCTTCCAAGAAACATTTGTACAGGTCTTAATCGTTTGAGAACAGGTCATGGTCGTACGAATGGCATGCTATTTAAATGGAACTCAGTTCCTAGCGCAAGTTGTGAATATGGAGAAGCAGAAGAAACAATACCTCATCTCATCAATAGTTTCCCATATATAAATTTCAAGATGGTTTTAGGGCTATTCATGATGTTTCCAACTCTTTCTTGGAATGGGTTATAAATTTCAAACGAATATGATACGTATTTTTGTTATTCAGTTCTTTTTTCTGCTTTTGTCTTGTTATTTCCAGATTCAATGTGAGCACCTTGAAGAAGTCTCTTTCTCCATCAATAGAAGATCACTCTTGAAGAAAGAAGTCCCTGAAATATATTTCAGCTTATTTTTGTATTTTCACACTTAGACGGGGAGCCAGGGTTTTTTTTTTACTGGGGTTTTTTCCCTAGGCTTTTATGTCATACGCCGAATTGTATGACACCCCGTCACTAACCCCTGATCTATATGCTTTATTGTTTGCTAACTAAATATTGTCAGCCAAAAGTTCAAAAGAATATATATATATATTCTGTGGTAATGATTCAACCTATATATTGTTTCGATATCTAAAATACCATTAAAGATTTATTTATTTTTCCAAGAGTTGGAGTGTCTCATTCTATTAATTTTGTGAAATGCCAACGGATGCGCATGAAATAGAGGAAAAAGTCAAACGAAACAAAGCAGCGATAATTCAATTCTGCTTGGCATGAACTTTTTTGATACTCAAAAATACCATTTCCGTATGAGTGAAAAAAGTGGTTTCGAGAATGTGGGCTTTTTTTCAGGTAAATTGGCACAATTTCTTTCACATTTTTGTATTTGATCGTTAATGACCACGCTTTCTGTTTGGTGTGAAATAAAGTGCAAAGAAATGTCACGCGAAATTTCACTAATATAGTTGATATACAAGGTGATTAATTGGAAAATGGACAAAAGCTAAGGGAAAATAGAGGACTTACAGGTGAGTCTGAATAACTCATATCTCAAGGGCTTATCTTTTCTTATTCTTCAGATACAGATTGTTATATTGATTTTGCCAATTCCTTCAATTACCCAAAACTTTCGAATCACCCTATATATTTTCATGATTTTTGGTGAGTTTATTGTCTTCAACAACCATTTAATACTGACATTGAAAATTAATTTTTTTTTCAGGTCCGGCTAAGAAAAAATTGATAAATAAAATTAAACCCAGAAAAACCCTGTATATCAAAATTTTATGATAATCCAAAAAATGAATTTAAAAATAAAGGGAGCAAGGTATTTTTTGTATTTGCTCATGGGTTTTTAGTACTCAATAAATCTATTCAAGACTGAATATTCAAACCTTGCAGTAACCAAAATTTCGAAAAACTCAATTTTATTTGATCGATATCGATTATACCAATTCAATTGAATTTTTATACGTCACAAATTTTGGAGAGAGCGAAATGTAGTGGTTTTAAATTGAAGACATCTGTATTGATTTTGGTTATTATATCACCACCGAAAACGAGCCCTCGAGGAAAAAAATTATATATTGAAATTGGAAACAAACTATAAAATGAGTCCTAAAAAAAATCTTCAAGAAAAAATTTAATGCTATAAAAAAGCTCCTTAAATACAAAAACGAAGTTTCGGAAAAATTGCTCTTAGTGGCCGCTATTTGCTCAATGCATTCATGAGCTCGGTTGATTAGACAAGTTATTGATTTCCTTATCATTTCTTGATAATTTCTTGATTTATTTCAAGCTTTTTCGATTCTCGGAAAAAGTTGCAATCTATCGTTTATTTGTGTTGAGTAAACTTCCGATTTCAAGTAACCTCAAACAAAACAATTGATAGGTTTGAAGTCGGGGCTCCATGCAGGCCAGATATGAGATCCACCCCTACCTATCGAACAATCCGGAAAATCTTCATTCAATGAATTTTCCACGGTGATCCTAAAATGAGATGCTGCCCCATCATGTTGAAAATATATGCCTCCAACATCAACACCTGCATCGTCTAGCAAAACAGGTGAAATATTTTGTAGGAAACTAAAATAAGCTACACCAGTTGAAAAAGTTGGTAGCACGTACTGATCAACCAACTTTTATCATAAACAGCACACCAATTATTAAACGAGAATCTGTAGTGCGTATTGCCTTGTTTTGTAGCAAAAAGATTCAGTTCACTCCAGACATGCGAATTTTTATAATTATAGATACCATCTTTGGTAAATTGTGCTTCATTGCTAAAAAGAAATCTATATAAAATTATTCGATTTCGCGATATCCACGTACTAAAAGTTAGTCGAGCGATTTAATCGCCCACTTCTAACATCTGAACTTTTCGTTCGTGATATGTATGATTTTTTTTTCAATCTTCGCCATACAGTTGATTGAGGAATATTAGACATATAACTTATTCTTCACGTGCAGACATTTAGATCTGTCGTCTGAAATATATCATGTTTTTGAGAAAACCGAATACATAAGAAATCTTGTTAACACCATCGTTCAGAAAACTGAAATTCATAATCTCATTTAGCAGCTCTTCCATTGCCATTACAAAATAGATATACAGTATATTCATTATTGTCAAACATTTCAATTGATAATTAACTGCGAATCAACAACTAAAAATAAATATTATAAACTATTTTCAGAATCAAACAAGTGACAGATAAAACAAGGTAGAATAATCAAGCCTTCATGTCCAAACGAGCACAGAATTGCATTGAGTTAAATGATACGCAAATTTTATTGTTTATCCCAAACAAACGTATTTGATGAATAAATGCCATCGTTTTCTGTGGAAAAATTACTTGAAATTATCATAGATTTATCCGCACAAAAATATGTTCGTTCGTTGTGATTCCAGTTTAGCCCCCAAAGAACAAGGATCTGATAGGAGGCTGAAATTTGAATTAAATAGGAAAAATTCATTAATATCGAATGACACTGATTTTTACCGCTTGTTTCTAGAGGAACAGCGAGCTATCATTTCGCCCAAATGTCTGTTACTTTCGTCTATTGATCCGGAAATGGTCTCAATCGATTGAGATCGACTTTCTGATAAAAATCCGTGGTCAAACTTGAAATTTATCCTGCTGCACAATTTCTATTTTTCGAATGAGATGACCTAGAGTTTTTATGTTTTTAGAATAGGTTGATTATCCAAACATCTCGGTTCAGTTCAGCAGTTATGAGCATCTGAAATTTAGTTATCTCCATTACTTTTAGAGAGAGCGGTTTATATCCTCAAAATCCTCAATGATACCACCAAATTTTAATTTGATCCTATGAAATTTGCTTTTCGCAATAATTCTTAGAATATCCATCCGACCAATTCAATATTGGAAAATGTATGTATAACCTGGAAAAAAGGGGCTGTATCGACTTTCGAGGAATTCTTAAAGCTAGAAAATATTTTAAAAATTCTTAAGAATTTTTTTCAATATTCAATATTTTATAACATCATCACAACAAAAATTGGCTCATATATGTAGGTTATTGATATTTCGCATGTACTGAAATCATCGTAGTGTATAGTCTCTAGAACAAGTGCGCGAAAGCCTTTGACCGCAGTGCTTTTCTACATTTTTTAGTTACTGTGCTGTATGAGATTTGACTAGTATTATAATCCCAGGAGAAAGTTCGAAAAATACCTTGCTTAGGTGTTTTGGTTACTGTGTTGAATGAGATTCGACTAGATTTATGGAGTACTAGCTGACCCGACAGACTTCGTCCTGTCAAAAAGATTTGTAATGTGGCAGTTTCTGTGCCTACGTATTTTAAAAAATTCTCCTGAATAGAACCGTCACCCTGGTGATAGGGCGTTGTGAATAAAAAATAATTAAATAAAACATATATAAGGATTTAAAAGTAAGTAATCGCTTTATTGTTGATCATGTGAATCATAATTATTATTATTATCATTGTAGTGCTTTGTGGTATACGATGTATTTTGTTTGATTACCTGCCGCATAGATAAACAAATATGATGGTTTTCCAACACGGGAAAAGGCAACATACAATTGACCATGTGAGAAACATGGGTTTTCTAGATTAATACCATAAACACTTAATGATTGCCCCTGGGACTTGTTTATAGTCATAGCAAAAGCAAGTCGCACTGGAAACTGTAGTCGATTAAACTCAAATGGCACATCAGTCGGAATCATTGGGATGCGCGGTATGAGAACATCTTCTCCTTTATACTTTCCTTTGAGTATAGTCGCTTCTATCACATTGTTTAGTGTTTTTTTTATCACTAACCGTGTACCGTTGCAAAGACGCGGTTGGTTGATATTTCGCAACATTATAACCACCGATCCAACCTTTAATTGAAGATTGTGAGGTGGCAATCCTGGCAAATCCAGCGAGTTTAAAAATTCCGGTGGATAGTTGACTACATCATCTTGATTAGTAGCCGAATCAACTGATTTATATATCCTCAATTCGCCTGTAATTTGTTCTTGAATTTTGAAATTTAATTCATATACATCTATGTTTTTTGCAGCCAGTATAGCTCGTTCGCTCAACCAATCATGGTTTCTGTAATTTTGAGAAACATCTGGAAACACCTTCTGAATAAGTTCATCTTTTGATCGAGTTGACTGACAAAAACTTTGAGGAAAGTTAATGCAGCCAGTCAACATGTCAACATTTTGCAACTCGACACGCATATTCTTGATTAAATGAAGTACTTTGACATGTTTCCACAAATTGGATGACTTAAGACGATTGTGTTGATGAAATAAAGTTTGTAATTGTTCTACAATAGACCTCTTTACTAAATTGTTATGTGCACAACGCAGATCAATTTCTTGTGGTGAATTGCCCATAAAATAAATTTGCAGGAATTTGTTGTCGCTATCTGACACTGGAAACAGTGAACCTGCTCTGTGATATATTTGCCCTTGTATCTGTAAATAAAAAAAATATTATGGTGTGGTATAAATTAATGGATTGTCAATGATCGAACTTAAATAATATTTGATCTTAAAAAGTATATATTTAGTTTTAACTAATATCTATCAAATATAAAATATAATAAAAGTGTCACTGAAACTGAATCACCATATAATATGATGACTAAGTGATATATAAGTGATTGAGATATTGAAGATTAGTGACATATCTTAACTTTGGTGACAGAAAATTTTGTTCGCTAATATAATTATGAGTAACTGCTATAATACATACCTTGAAAGTTGGCATAAAATTTTCCCGAACTACATTTGTTGCCCCAAATGGAGTCATTTGAAAGCAATTGTTATATTGTTGGATATATGTCAAAAAGTGTATAGAATCTGTTCCTATTCCTGAAGCCAATGAGTACAATGGTTCTGGTGGTGGATCCAATGGTATCAATTTCACTTTACCATTTGCGCAACACAATCCATTGGCTTCGTTTTTGTATTTTAATGTCTTACAGTGTGAGCAAACCGAGTTCATAGAACCAATAACAACACATTGGTAGTTACTGTAGTCAATTGACACATCGTAACTGAAAGCAGCTCGATTCAAACTTGCGCGATTATTAGTTGAATGTCGCGCTCGCGCTTCACGCGTTTGTGATATCCGAATTCTTTCACGTTCATTTCCGTCGTCACGATCTTGTGCAGTACGATTAGATCGGTAATTAGCTTGGTTTGTAGCATTTCTGGTTCTTCTACCTAAATTGCTTCGTCTTATAGGAGGCATATAAAATATAAATTATTTTTTCACTAATCACGAACTGAACAAACACTAACTAACTAAACCCTCTGCACAAAACACGATATACGAATTTGTTTCGTGTATCAGTTGACAAAAGCAAACTCAGTAGATTAGGTAACAGACAACTTTTTTTTTGTTTGACTGATGTAATGACGTGGAAACTGATGCATTTTATCTCGCGTGCCAAAACTAATACAAAAGAAACGCGAGTTTCGGAACGCGACATTAAACTCCTCCAACTATGTATTCTGTGCTCCAACGGATACACGCACATTATTTTGATAGATATGATCTTTGACGTTAGGAACACACCTACATTGCTTAGACAACAGTGAGTGCTTGTAATTTAATATGAACTTTATACCATAGCAATAAAGCTCAAATTGACTACGTTTTAGTTACAAATCATTTGTATGGGAAAAAGAAAAGGGCTATTTTTAGGGTTTTTCCAGCAATAATTCTAATTTTTCTCGTAAAAACCATCCTTGAACTTCAACGAACATTTTAAAAAAAGATTTGGCCAAATTGCTCCAGGCGTTGTTGAGTTATGCGCTTACCACACATTTTGCGATTCATTTTTATATTATAGATTAAAATCGCATGCGCAAGTACGAGGAATGACTTGCTCCTATTATTTTTTGTCTTTATTTTCGAGTATCTTATTAAATTGATAAACTTTTGATATACATAGTGTATTTTTTCCGGGTTGAATTTTATTAATAAGTTTTTAAGCTAGAAAAAAAAATCATTTTTAATGTCGGTATGAAGTAGTTGTTGATAACAATGAACTTTATAAAAATCATGAAAAGATAAAGGGTGATTCGAAAGTTATGGGTAATTGAAGAAATTGACAAAATCAATATAACAGTTTGTATCTTGAAAATAAACAAAGAAAGACCCCTGAAATGGAGGTTATTCTGATTCACCTGAAGGTCCTCTATGGTATTTACCCTTAGTTTTTGTTTATTTACCAATGAATCACCTTGTATATTGTTTCAAAACTTTAAGCAAGCATTGGCAGAGAGGGTGCTGGTGTTGCATCAATAATTCGGCCTCGACGCACGACGCCCTTCGACAGACGCCGAGATTCGTCCAAATTCGACGTCCTTCGTCTAGATAGCGCTGCAGTCAATACAATACGCGGCGCATCGAACGTTAGGGTTGCTCCTGAATAAAATTCATTTTCTGGATGTATTCAGATAATTAATCGCGAATCGAAGACTGTAAGTGAGAAGAAAAAACGCGTCATTTGGAGAAAATCCTCTGACTGAAAAGATTCGGAAGAATATTTGTGTCTGGAGTTTATTGGATATTCATTGCTTTGTCCAACAAATTCAGTGAGGGCGGGAATCCTAGTTTAATAAGCTAAGTGCGTGAAATGAGTATGAACACCGACAACTGTTCAATATAATTGAGAGATGCGGTAAGCGAAAGTATTCTATTTTTGATGGGTGGTTAGTTCTACAATATTATTTCAAGATCCTCATTGTCATGATTTCTAGGCAATGACCTCATATTCATCAGTCTAAAATTGATGCGATAATCAAATTGACGTAAAACGTTTCTAAATAGCATGATTCAGTTTTTCAGTATGTTCTCAAAGTATAACAAAGTACAAAATAATAACACAGGGTGGTCCAATAAGCGACGTCAACTAATTTTTTCAGATTTCTCGTACCTAGAGGTATTCTACAATACCCAATGTATGTTATGCGATTTTTCTTAGTTTCCGAGTTATTACTTTTTTTGTATATTTTCAATGATTTCTGCCAGCTAGGTTCCGAATATTCATGTCTTTTCTCGAAATAAGTATCTTACAGTCTTTTTTGTGACATGATTTCCCTGAATGTTGTTTTGATTAAAAAAATTACATAGCTTCTTGAAATAACTTAAAGTTATCTCGAAAAGGATATAACGTTGGGACTTTAGTTTTTAGTGCTCGAATATTCAACTCCAATTCAAAAAAATGAAAAGGAACTACCAAACCATATGGCTAAGTTTGAAAACTCCGCTTGCTTCTAATCTACCAAAATTATTTAAAAAAAATTGTAATCAATTAGCATATTTTATTTTAATTCTTTTAAATGCGAAGAGGCCAAAAACCATTGAAACACGATTTTAGCATGTTCAAATTGTTTTATCCCATTTTTTATTATCGTTATGATGAATAAAACCTAAAAATGTCATTTTAAATTAAACTTAGTTGAAATAATGTAATAATTGTAGCATGATAAATTTTATAATAATTTCGGTTTCACCAGGAATATTGTGAGCATGAATAAAAATTGAAATGACCAGTTGAAAAATTTGATAGTTTTCAATACCAAATAGAAAGTGCTAATTATCTCAGAACGACTCTTTGTTACAGTAAATTTCCAATCTTCCTTCATCCAACCTGAATACGAAATCGTTATGTTTTGTCTGAACCGCATTGAATATTCTAGTTTTATTTTTTCCATTTCTTGTGGTTTTTGAGTGCATTTTTGTTGGCTGTGGCTTCTTGTCATGTACAACAGCTTTTTATGAAAAACCCAAATGAAAAAATCGGTTAGGGTCCGTCAAACGCGTCAGTTATTCGATCGGATTAGCCTAATCCAACTTGCGGGTCATGTGGCGTTCAAATGTTCTCTTACTCGTGCCGCATAGTGACAGGATGCCCATCTTGTTCGAAAATCATCTTTCGTTGGGCCCGGAGATTCATATCTTCTAACAGTTCATTGAAATTATTTTGTAAAAAATTTAAGAAACTGTTTCCATCCAACTTTGAGCATCTTCTCTAGTTATAACTGCGAGAAATTGCCATGGTTCTCCTAATAGTAACTTGAAGTCGGTTTCAAGAAGGGGTGAAACATCTACAGCATGGTTCAAATAAGAGTTCCTGAAAATTTCATCTTTTTGGCGTGAAGAGAAAAGAAATAGCTGAAAATTCAAGACGAAAAAGAGTTTTTTGTGAATAACTCAGAAAATATCCACTTTAGGGCAAGGGTGTGATGCATACACTGACATTATTTTTTAACGTAGATTCAATATCTGCCATAAAAAATGGGGTTCTAATTTGAAAAAATTGATTTTTCACGATTTTGTCATCCCTAACTTTGAAAGCGATTTTTTCACCCCCTGTATCATGAATCGCGATTTCGATTTTTAAAGTGGATACATCAATCCTACATCTTGAAAAATCCCAAAAATGAAAATTTTCCATCCAAAAACCTAGAAGTTATTCTTGTTTCAGCGGAGCTCTATTTTCGATTTTTTTTTCGAATTTTCCCGCTCAGAGAGAATTTTCCAACCAAACCTGAAAAATGTTACATCAAAATAACTTGAAATTTTCTAAGGAATCTATTTCTGCAATAAAAAAATGGTGTTGTAATTTGAAAACCGGAAGTTGACGTCATTTCCGGAAAAACCGGAGGTGCTCATGCCTTGAAAATATTTTAGATTTCATCAGCATCGTGAAATACTTATGAGTGCACGATATGAACTATTACCTCGCACGATATGAAATATTACCATTAAATTTATAATATATAACAAAAGAAGAGAACTCGCCACATCAGAATAACAATTATAAACATGATATAATATATGAATACATAATTTACACAGAAAATAGGGTTCTAACGCAAATGAATAATTACATCGTGATATATACCTAAACAACATCATGAGAGATCAAAGAGGTAAATAACTATGAAAGACAGGCGCATATATGTTCACTGTCGTAATCTAACTTCTTTGATTTAATTGCAATATACAGCGCTCAACTTATCTACCTCTGTTCTAAAATTTACTGTATTATGTGTTCGCCTTATAAAAATCATTTCATTACTTAATCTTTTTGACAAATTTTGTTCCGTATGCAACATATGTGGATGACATTTTTATGATTATTCCTGAGGATGGCCTATAACTGGTGCTTGATATTTTTAATACATACTAGTAAGCCAGTACATCCATAGGGCCGTGGATCTATAGGCCAGTAGATCCATAAGCCAGTAGTTAAATAAGCCCATAGCTCAATATAGATCATGAATCAATATAGACCATTGATCAATGAAGCGCATAGAAACAAGAAACACAGCAAAGAAACCCGTTAAAAGCAAAGAAACTCGAAAGAACGCGAAGAAACACGAAAGAACGCAAAAAGCCCAAAGGAATCCGAAAAAACTCGAAGGAACGCAAAAAAATCGTTGAGAGCGAAAAAACATGAAAAACTGGAAGAAACACGAAGATACGCGAAAAAACACGAAAGAACCCAAAGAAACACGAAAAAACACAAAAGAACGCGAAAAAACACGAAAGTTCGCAAAAAACCCAAAGGAACTCGAAAAAACCCGAAGTAACGCAAAACACACGTCGAAACCGAAAAAAACATGAAAGAACTGAATGAAACACGAAAGAACCCGACGAAACACGAAAGAACGCGAACAAACAGGAAAGGACTCGAGGAAACAACAAAGAGCGCGAAGAAATACGAAAGATCGCGAAAATCCCTAAGGAACACGAAAAAAACCGAAGGAACGCAAAAAAAACCCGTTGAAAGAGAAAAAACATGAAAGAACTGGAAGAAACAAGAAAGAACGCGAAAAAACACAAAAGAAAGCGAAAAAACACGAAAGGACCCGAAGAAACACGAAAGAACGCGAAGATACACGAAACATCGCAAAAAGTCCAAAGGAACCCGAAAATACCCGAAGGACCGAAAAAAAACCCCTCGAAAGCGAAAAAATCACGAAAGAACGCAAAAAATCCAAAGAAATCCAAAAAACCCCGAAGGAGCACAAAAATCCGAAAGCGCGCAAAAAAACTCGAAGGAAAACTAAAAACCCCGAAGGAGCACAAAAAACCGAAAGCGCGCAAAAAATCCCGAAAGAACTTATAAATTGCACACCCTGTATCAGAGCTGTGCCAAAGCATTGTGCTTAATGCTCGTGAAAGCACTCTAAGCACTTTAGTGCTTCCGAGTATTGTGCTCGCGAGCACTTTTCAAAGGCTAGTGCTTAGTGCTTGTTTTTCGGAGCACTCTCGCGAAAATCTTAGTGCTTAGTAATCCGCTAAGCACTAAGCCTTTCTGAATTCTTGAAGTAGGGTCAATATAAGCAGGTACGGTATTTGATTTTATTATGTGCGCAAAGATAATATGATCGTTTTGAAGTAATATTCAGTATTTCTTCAGTCCCCATTGATTTGACTTTATGGTCATGAAGGCCAGAAAATTTTTTGTTTTTGCGCGCTTGTTACTAGTGGAACAGGCGGGCTATCGTTCTGTCCAAATGTCTGTAATTTCCGAATATCGAGCCGAAAATGGTTTCAATCCACTGGGTTCGACTTCTTGATGGAGAAACCTTGGTCAAATTTAAGTAGGTCAGGCTGGCCGGTCCTCCGATCGTATACTCTCTATCTTCCGAAGGAGATGACCTAAAGTTTTCATTTTTCAGAATAGGTTGATCGTTCAAATATCTCGGTCAAGTTCGTTATTGGGCCAAATCCATCGTTAGTTATTAGCATTCAAAATTTGATTTTCGCCTAGAATATTCATCTGATCAATTTATAATTTAGAAGGTGTTTTAATGACGTTAAATTAAATGGTTTTCCAAATTTCGAGATAATCGCCACTCTAGAAAATTTATTAAAAATTCCCAAAAAAATCTTCTTTTATTAGAACCGATTCTTTATAAGATATTCGTCAGATATCTATGATGTTTCTATGAACGTTGTCGATTTCCTGAATATAATTAAATTTCATCAATCCTGAAAATATATTATAATTTTATGGAACCGAAAGCGAATAGATTGGAAATTTTGAATTCTCATTCCTTGTTACTATAAGCCTTCGTGTCTCATCACAAAAAAAGGATTCAAAATAGGAAAATTTCTATAAACAATCTGATTATCAGCAACATTTGATTTCATAACGATTTCTGGATGAAATTATATGGTATTCATCAAAATGTGTTTTGTGCATTGTAGGTCAAATGCTTATTTTTCAATAATTTATGTTTCCATTGATGACACTTCATGAGTCTGAAGTTGTTTAAGGGCTAAATTGTGTTCGTATAAATGCATGTTTATATCGTATCACTTATAGAACAAACGCGTTGAGACTGCTTTGCAGCATTTTCAGATTTTTCACTTATATGCTCCATCCAAATATTGACAAGAATAATTGTGTAAAATGTTTGTAGCTCATAGTTCACATTAGTATTTCAAAACTACAAGTATTATACAAGGTGATTCATTGGTAAATGAACAAAAGCTAAAGGTAGTTAGAGGACACCGAGCTGAGTCAGAATAGCACTTATTTTTAGGGTCTATCTCTCTTCATATTCAAGGTCAGACTGTTTTATTGATTTTGTCATCTTTTTCAATTACCCATAACTTTCGAACCACCTTAAATATTTTCATTATGTTTGGTACGTTTATTCTCTTCAACAACTTCTTCACACCGATATTAGGAAAAAATTTTCTTTCAGGACCGGCTTGGGAAAAATTCAACCTTGAAAAACACCTTCTATATCAAAATTCCTTGAATTTCATAGGATATTCGAAGAAATGATGAAAAACTAAAAGGAGCAAGGTATTTTTCGTTCTTGCGCATGAGATTTTAGCACACAATAAATTAAGTAAAACCTGAATAGTCATACAACACTGTAACCAGAATTTTAAAAATCTCAATTTTATGACCCTTAACTTTCGAATCCGCCCTATATATTCTCATGATATTTGGTACGTTTATTCTTGTCATCAACTTCTTCATGCGGACATAGCAGTTGAATATTTTTCAGGTCCCGCCTAGTAAAAAAGGGTAAATTTAAATCAATAAAAAAAAACACCCTGTATATTAAATTTTTTTTGGATGTGATAGAATATTTGGGAAGAAAATAAAATGCTGAAGACAGCAAGGTGTTTTTTTGTACTTGGGCATGCGATTTTAGCACACAGTAAACCTTGTCAAACCTGAATATTCAGACAACATGGAAACTAAAATTTCAGAAAACTCAATTTTATGCAGTGATTATTTCTTATCCGATTGAACTTTTCGGGTCATTTTTAGAGTGTTTCGTTCTCAGGACTCATTTTATCGTTTATTTTTTATTTAGATATTTGTTTGATAAATTTTATCTTATCGTTTTCACTGGTGGAAAGAAATCGAAATCATAAAAGATTTCTTAAACTATAGACCTTTGAATTGCATTGTGTTTCGAAAGTATGACCTAAAAAATTCCATTGAATCGAAAAAATTAATGAGTACTGAAAAAATTGGGATTTCCTGAAATTTTGGTTTCTGTGTTGCCTGAATATTCAGGTTTGACTAGATATATTATGTGCTAAAATCACATGCACCAGTACCAGAAATACCTTGCAGCCTTCAGTATTTAATTTTTTTCTAAATATCCTTTCAAATTTTCAAGTCTGAGAAAAGACTTTAGAACAAGCGCGTAAAAGCTCCTGATCTCACGTCAGTGCGCTCCACATTTTTTCAGTAATGTGTTCTCGCTTATAAAATAATTGGTCCTCGATTATTAATTCAACTTTATGCAATGATTCAGAATCAGAAGGAACATTCAGATTCAGATCGACGAATAAGATTAACTAGTACCAGAATGTAAATTGAATGCATGCGTTTCACAAAACAAATAAAATGGCTTTTGAGTTTTTCCCAGTCTTGAAATCATAATTTTAGATATGTCGATGAAGCTAAAGAGTTCTCATTTCAATCAAACAACATTACATAAAATAGTTCCCACTAAAGTGCTTAGTGCTTAGTGCTCGAAATATTCAATTACTTCTGCAAAAGTGCTCGGTAATCCGGAGCCTTCTGTCGAAAGCGGTGCTTAGAACTCGAGCCTTTTTTTTCGAGTGCTTAGGGCTTAGTGCTCGAAGCACTTTTTTTCGGTGCTTAGCACAGCTCTGCCCTGTATATCAATGGATCGCAATTCATGGTAAATTGCACACCCTGTATGACACTTTATTGAAATTAGCTCTCTCACGCGGAAAAACACTAAAACTTGAGAAAAACTTTGGTGAAAGTCAGCGCTAGGAAGGCGCAACTCATATGTGACATCCTGTATATGAATGGAAAATATTTTATCGAATTAAGAAGCCGTAAGCAGAAACAGCCGAAATAACTCGATCGAAGGTAGCTATTAGAAATAGGCAACACATATGAGACACCATGAGTATATAATTGATTAGCAGTGGGTGCTTTTTCCACCTAAAAAAAACCAAAAGTCTCCATCGATTCGCGCTTGGTGAATTTTACTAAGGTGAAATGAAAATTATTCGATAAAGGTCTAAAGGTGTAACCATGAACAGAGTGCATCACCGATTACTTCAAATTTCATTCCATTCGTTCACGCATAAATCAAGATTTACGTCTAGAATATGACATAAGAATCTACATAAGGTTAGAATGCCAACGACAATTGTCATTTCAGAGTAGGAATCGACAGGGGTGAAATGAATTGGACAGGGATTGCAAAACTGGTTCTATGCTGGATAAATTTTTGAATTTCATAAAAACATATCGTAGACTGTTAAACTATAAGAGTATACCTCACCAGGGATCTTACGAATCGTATGAATTGAAGAATTTACAAAATATTATACGGAGTATGGATTAAAATTGTAATTGAAATTATGTGACAATTTCTGTGAACGTCGGACGTGACTCATGATCTGGAAATTTGTGTTTGAGCCGAAGTAAGGTATTTTCAGCAATTAATTTAGAATATTTTCAATTGCGATTGGAAGATACGAATAGCCCTATCCAAACGTCCGATTCTAGGGGAGTACATATATGAAAACGGCTTTTCCTGATCGTGTCTGTGGAAAAAGCCTTTTTTAATTTTACCGGATAATCTTTCGCGAAAAACCGGGAAATCGGTGTTTCAGATAATTTTTTTGAAAATGTTAGCGTGGTCCTAAGGGCATGTGAAATGCACCTAACGAAAGTCCGTCTTATGAACTTCACGGTGCTCGCTTTGCTCGCAAGATCGCCTTCCCCTTTCTACCTCGAAATATCGCATTTCTAAACCCCTCGCCGACCCAAAGCTTTTTGATCTTCTTCGGTGGTTACTTGTATCGAACCATCGATTACAACAGAAATATTCCATATTGTTTTTAATATATTGGGATTATATATATATAATATGCCAGCTGCTTACAAAATTCTCTCATCGACAATTAGTCACACGATTAACAGCCATACCAATAAGAACAACATCATGTCTCTGGAACAGAATGGATGCCGACCAAAAGCACGTGGAAGCAAAGAACTGCTGATCATCGACAACTCCATCACCAAGCAAGCCAGGAAAATGCTAAAGAATATCTCGGTCGCCTGGATTGACTATCAAAAAGCATTCAACTCTGTCCCCCGTTCATGGCTTCTCGAGATATTGAGAATTTACAAGGTCGATCACGAAGTAGTGGAACTACTGAAAAGCCTGATGTCAACATGGCGCACCTCGTTAACATGGAATAAGAAGTCACTGCAACTGAAATCAAGATCAAAAGAGGAATATTTCAAGGCGACGGACTAAGCCCTTCGTGGTCCAGCCTTGTGCTCAACCCTCTTAGTAACATACTGAATAGAGCTGCTTACAGCTATTCAATGGACTCACAGAATAAAGTAGGCGACTTAAAATTATTCAGCAGGGATCAAAAAGAGCTGGAGGGTCAGTTGGAGTTGTTAAGAAGATTCAGCGAGGACATAGGCATGACATTTGGCCTAGAAAAATGTGCAGTGGTAAATGTGAGGCGCGGAAAACTAGCTGAGGGGGAAAATGTTGTACTGTCGGATGGTCGGACAATGCACATTCTGGGACAGGAAGAGAGATATAAGTACTTGGGCATCCAGCAAACGTTCGAGATCAGACAGCAGGAAAACAAGATGGAAACAGAGAGGGAGACCATGAGAAGAATTCGCCGTATCATGAACACCCAACTATCAGCAAAAAATGAAATGGAGGCCATCAACATCTGGGCACTACCAGTATTCGCGTATATAGCTGGAATTCTCGTCTGGTCGAAGTCAGACCTTGAAAAACTTGACAGAAAGATCAGAACCACCCTCACGCAAAATGGAATGCTTCATCCAAATTCCGCCATAGAAAGGCTTTATCTACCGCGTAAAGAAGGAGGCCGAGGGCTGAGTAATTTGCAGGATATATACCAGAGGGAAGAGAAGAAAAAATGGGTTGCAGCACAACGCTACACATCCTCAGAAGAAACTAGTATACAAGAACCTGAATTAATTAACCTATTATAATTACTAAAGACTTCGACGAGAGATTGAAGAAGATTGAAACCTCTGCATGGAAGATTCTTCGCAAGCCTGAACCAACCTGATCTGGATAAGCTGAGTTCTAATACTTACCATTCACAAGGTTATCTCTTTCCCCAAACAGAAGAAACAGTCCTGGCGATCCAGGACCAGGTTGTGCCAACACGAGTTTACACTAAGCACATCATGAAACAACAAGTACAAACAACAAAGTGTAGGCTCTGCGATAGCGCTGAGGAAACTGTGCAGCACTTGTCATCTGGATGCTCCACAATAGCCGGCACCAAATACCTTGAGCGCCACGACAATATGGGGAAGGTCGTGCATCAGTCGCTGTGTCTAAGGGAGCAACTCCGTCAACATTTCGTCCCACACCACATATACGCACCGCAGACAGTCCTGGAAAACGAAACCACTAAAGTTTACTGGGACCTAACCATTATCACCGATCGAGGAGTAGAGCACAACAGACCGGATATGGTGGTGTGGTCAAAGAAAAGTAACTCAGAAAACATCGCAAAATACGAGCCATTAGCGAGAGAGATAAAGAATATATGGAACCTGGAGAAGGTTGAAATTAAACCCTTGATCATAAGCTGCAATGGGTTGGTGCACCGGAAAACCATACAAAATCTCAAAGAAATGCAATTACCAGCTAACACAATTCTTTGGATGCAAAAGGCGGTGATCCTGGGGACGGTTGGAATCATCAGACAGGCCATCTTTCCTCATTGGTGAACGATGAATGCTCTTGGCTTTGGTCCGAGCATTCTGGATAATGAACCACACTAGTGTGAAACTTCTTCTTCTTCTTCCGGTGCCTTGTCAGGTCCCCCTGACGTTGGTAATTACATTGGCGAGTTGATCGCGGTCTTCGGCTAATCTAAACAGTTGTTCTGCACTCTGTATTCTGGTCCATTCCCGAATGTTCTTCAGCCATGAAACCTGTTTCCTTCCAACTCCTCGGCGTCCCTCGATTTTTCCTTTCATTATTAGTTGGAGAACTTTGTAACGGTCACCTCTAACAATATGTCCCAAATAAGATATTTTCCTTATTTTGATTGTTACTAGTAGTTCCCGGACAGCATTTGCTCTCTTCAAAACTGCTTCGTTCGTCTGCCTTGCAATCCAAGGTATTCGGAGCATCCTTCTGTGCAACCACATTTCGAACGCTTCTAAACGATTGATAGTCGTCGTTTTGAGCGTCCAAACCTCAACTTCATATAACAGCACGGACCAGATGTAACACTTAATCATCCTCTGTCTTAATTTGAGATTTAAGTTATCATTACAAAGCAGGGGTCTCATTTTTTGGAAGGTTGCACGGGCTGCTTCTATCCTGCATTTAATTTCCTTATCTGGGTCGAGTTGTTCGGTAATGTAGCAGCCTAGGTATTTAAAGTGTGAGACTCGTTGCACTTTTTGTCCGTTTATCTGCAAAGAGGCATCAGCATAAGGCTGGCGGCTGAAGACCATAAACTTTGTCTTGGCGACGTTTATTTCCAACCCCCTTTTTTGTCCCACCATGTTCACGCAGTTTAGTAGATGTTGGAGACTTTGAAGGTTATCACACAGAATGGCTGTATCGTCCGCATAACGGATAGTGTTTATGAGTTCGCCGTTGATCTTCACTCCGTGTTCTTGATCGTGTAAAGCTTGTTTGAAAACTCTGTCGGAATAAATGTTGAACAGTAACGGGGAGAGGATGCATCTTTGTCTGACACCACGCTGAATCTGACATTCCTCGGTTAACTCTCTACTCACTCGAACTACCGCTTTTTGCCGCCAGTACAAATTTTCTATAAAACACAGGTCATTGTTATCAATCCCAATGCTTCGCAGTATGCTCGTAAGTTCTTCGTGCCTCACCCTGTCGAAAGCCTTCTCATAATCTATGAAGCATACAAAGATATCCTTCCGTTGATCTCGACATTTTTGGAGGAGTATATTTAAGGCAAACAATGCCTCCCTCGTCCCGAGGGCATTTCTGAAACCGAATTGTGTTTCGTCTAGGTCTAATTCGCATTTAGCCCTTATCCTACCATGTATGATGCGAAGGAAAACCTTTAAGGTGTGGCTCATGAGACTTATTAACCTGTATTCTTGGCATCTTTTTGCACGATGTGTTTTAGGGAGTGTAATAAATTCAGATTTTAACCACTCGTTGGGTATCACTCCAGTGGTATATATAGCATTGAAAAACCTTACTAGAGCATCGATATTGTCTTCGTGAATTATTTTTAATATTTCAATTGGTATGTTGTCGGGTCCAGATGCTTTTTTATTTTTCGTTGATTTTATTGCATAAAGAACCTCAGATTTCAGGATTTCCGGACTTTGCATTTTATTTAGTTGTTCTGGTAATTCCGGTCTATCGTCCTCAAACAACTCTGAGACGTATTTTCTCCACGCTTCTATAATCTCTTGTTTATCAATGATGGTTTTGCCGGTGTTATCTACTAGAACGTTTGGCGTTCTTTTGTTAAATTGACCAGTAATTTCCCCAACTTTCTTATGCATGTTGTACATGTCATGTTTCTTTTCGAGATTCTCCATTTTACACACCTATCCGTCATCCACCTCTCTTTGGCCTTGCGTATTTTTTGTCTTATTTCTCTTTGCATGTCTTTGTACTTTTCTACATTATCTTTATGTCGTCTTCTTTGTTCCATAAGCCACAATATTTCTTCCGTCATCCATCGTTGTTTTTTTTGATTGCCATTTGTTATCGTATGTGTTTTCAACAGCTTATTCATGTGTTCTCGGAACAATTTCCACGTTTCATTCACATCCTCAGTTATAGGCTCTTATATACTCATTCCCATCTGTCTCCAATTGATCCATTCTCACATTTGTAATATCAATCCTCTTTTGATTAACGCGTTTGACCAATCTCTTCAGCTTTATTTTGATTTCAGCCATTAGAGGGTTGTGATCGGAACCGATATCTGCGCTGGGGTATGTTGTAACTCTGCTGACGCAGTTTCTAAATCTTTTGTTAACCAAGATATAGTCTATCTGGTTTCTTATTATGTGCGTTGGGTCGTCGCCGGGCCCCTTCCAAGTATATAACCCGTTTATGTAATTTATACCATGTGTTTGGTATCACCATGTTATGTTCCTGGCAGAATTGGAATAGTCTATCACCTCGGTCATTACTTTCGCCCAGTCCATGTTCACCCACCAGATCTGATCTGTATCCCCTGCCGATTTTTGCGTTAAAGTCACCCATAATGTATGTAATTTCGTTATGTTTCAGGCTTTTCAAGGTTTCATCTAATTTGCTGTAAAGATATTCAACTTCGTTGTCGTATTTTTTCTCTGCCGTAGGAGCATAGATTTGTATCAAGTTTATGTTAAAGGGAGAGGCGCTCAGTTGTAGCAGTATAATTCTGTCACTTATAGGGGTAAAATTTGTAACGTATTTTGTGATTTCTGATGTTATGAAGATGCCTACCCCATTTCTATGGTTAGTGTCACCATCTACATTTCCGGAGTAGTATAGTATACCATCGTCATGACGGCATGCTCCAGTGCCAGGCCACCGCACTTCACTCACTCCCACAATTGACATTCCCATACGCTTAACTTCCTGGATAAGATTATCATATTTACCAGCCGCATATAGACTTCTCACATTCCACGTACCTACGTGTGAAACTAAAAAAAAAAATATATATATATACAGGGTGAGTCTTTGACCACTGCGTTAATTTTAACCGTAGGTTCTTGAGATCAAGAGAAACACTTTTTCCATATTCAGCTGCGTTAAAAAGTTATAAGCATTTTCAGTTTTCACATTGGGCAAATACCCCTCTGTAGTCCAGTTTAGTTTGAATGAAAAATACCTTCCACAGCTTCCACTAATGAATCTGAATTGTTTAAAAACATTATTTTCCCTCTAAAAAATGATTCACTCACTCATGTTTCATCAGATGAGGTTCATATCCAGAAGGAAGATACAAAATACTAATTTTTTGGTAAAAAAAATTCAACACCATAAACATAGATTTTTGTTGTTCTACTATAATTCCTTTCTACTTCAAGATTATAAACCATCCCTTTCTAGTGAGAAATTCCAAAAAAACCTCAGAATTAATGGATGTTATCATCATACATTTGTAATTTTCTTCTTAAAATTTCCAAATCATGAAAACCATCATTTCTATGAAAACCTCCAAGGCAAGAGGTTGTCACTTTGCTTTTTTTTTTCACTCAAAGCCAGAAAAAATCATAATGATTTTCCAAACACTGATATTACTGAAGTTTCTTCTCCTTGACAGAGACCAGTGAACAGATCTATGAAGTCTCTTGATATCATACTGTTAAAAATATGAAAATCTTTTTCGAAATCTTCAACAACAATAAATGATGTCACTACGAATAATTATTTTAAAGTGATGTTACTTTGCTTGATGATTGTTTTCTGTACTGAATCCCAATAACAATTTACTTGGCTAGATTACAAGTATTCCCAGATTTAGATGTGCAATTATTCTTGCTTCAAAAAATGTTTGTTAGATAATTAATATGAATCTATTCTGTTTAGAATATACTTAATTACTGAACATGCGTAAATTTTTGGATTTTATAATCAGAGTATCTGTTTTACTCATGTAAACAAAAACATAAATATTGAATAGTGGTTATTCATAGATTATGTCAAATTTTAATACCTTACCATAGGATATCAATTTATTACCAAACCCCAGGAGAGAAAAAAATTAATAATTGCAAAGTTTTTTTAAATGAACGATAATATCTGTAACCATTATTGATCTTTAGTTATAATTTTTTTCAGAATAACTAGAGTGCATTATCAATATACTAAAATAATAAGAGAGCGATCACCGAAGGACATAAAGTTTTTGGCGGAGGTCGACGGGGTGCGAAGGGTGTTTGGAAAACGGGAAACGGTGGTGTTGAGAAACGGGCTCCGCGGGTGTACCGCACGCGAGAACCTAGAGAAAGAACCCCTCCATCCGTGGGAAAAGACTGGATATCCCGCGTGGTCGAAAAGTGCGAGAAAATTACGTCGGAAAATCGTCAAAAATGCGGATTTCACAAAAGGTCCCGCACGGCAGCGAAGTGTTTGAATAAACGGGCACGCTCCGACCGGCATGAGAAATGGCAAAAGCTTCCTCCATAACCACCGGACCTAACAGGCGTGTCTTATTTCTCCAACTCGAAATGGAAATTAACGAAAAAACCTTGCGAAAATCGATAATTTTGACGTCTACGATAAAATTCTCAAGGACCACAGATTATCATAACTTCCTCCAAAAAACGAGAAAATCCGTGTCAAAAATATTTTTATTTCTAATGTTCGACACTAAATATGGATAATCGTCAAGATTTTCAAGATTCCCAATACGATTTTTAAATTTTTCCTCCTTTCTACACCGAAATAATAACGTGAAAGTAATGGGTCTACTTATCGCTGCGCATTCTTTGAAGGTAGGGACTTTGTTTGTTTACGTCATTTCATTCCGTGCTGTCACAAAGACTTATCCATCGGACTTGTGACATTAGGTTTTTCAAGTAGAAAATCGATCGAAACGGACCGTTAAGGGTAATATTATGTATATTTGGCTTTCATAATGATTGATTTATTTCCTTTATTTTGAGTCAATAATATATCCCTCTGAAAGAATTATCAATGCAATCGATTTGGATTGCCAGATTGTAAACAACATCCGGGGTTAAAATTTTGGGTTATATAATTGCTTAACAGAGGCTTCCAAGGTATTTATATGCTCAGAAAATAATCATATTATTCTGTACATTCAAAAACTATTCAATTCTTTTGCTTAAGAAATCAATTTTATAGAATCTGCCAAAAGCGATCATTGTTTTGATACTGATCACAGATCACGCCATAGAAGAGAGTAATTATCTACATCCCTTTCTATAAGTGAGGCGAATTTAAGAGAATGCACGGTTAAGTTTGCTCAAGTCGCATTCCGTGTGAATATACAGGGGGTAGGAAGAATAAATTTGAAATTTTTCGTGTTTGGTCGGGTTCTTTCTTCGTGGAATGCACTGAGCTTGAAACGATAGAGTTAAAACGATATTTTTTCGGTTTGATTTTTATGATAAAAGCACCCACTACGAATCAATTATATACCGGGTATCCCATATGCATTTTCTTAAAGTTTTCATTTTTTTTCACGTGTGGAGGCCGATTTCGGTAAAATGTCATACAGGGTGTGCGATTTACAATGAATTTGCGATCGGGTGATATACGGGGGGTGCACTTTAGAAGTTCTTCTGTTTTTGCGAGCTCTCAAGTTTTTTGTGTTCCTTCGGGTTTTTTTTTTATGGAAAAAAGATTATTTTCGATTCATATACGGGGTGTTACATAGGAGCTCCATAGAATAATTTTGATACTTCCTTCGTGGTATCCACTGAACTCGAATAGATGGAGTTGCAACGATATTCTTTTGGTTTTTTTTTTTCACTGCTAATCAATTGTATACTGGGTGTCTCATATGTATTTTTCTTCAAGTTATTATGTTTTCTCGCGAATGGGAGCTGATTTCGATATAATGTCATACAGGGTGTGCAATTTACAATGAGTTTACGATCGGGTGATATACGTGGTGTGCGCTTTACGAGTACTTTGGTTTTTTTGCGCGCTTTCGGTTTTTTTGTATTTCTCCGGGGTGTTTCGCGTGACTTCGAGTTTTTTCGCGCGCTTTCAAGTTATATGTATTCTTTCGGATTTTTTCAGGTTCCTTTGGATTATTTGTGTTACTTGGGATTCTTTCGTGTTTTCTCGCGTTGTTTCGTGTAATTTCGGTTTCTTTCGTGTAACTTCGGTTTTTTCATGTTTCTTCGGATTCTTCCGTATTTTTTTAACGTTTCTTCGTTTTTTCCAGTTCTTTAATGTGTTTTCGCTTTCAACGGGTTTTTTGACGTGTTTCGTGTTTCTGCGCGCTTCACTGATGTATGAGCCCTATTGATCTATGGTCTATATTGATCTATGGTCCATTATGATCTATGGTCTATATTGATCTATGGGCCTATTCAACTACTGGCTTATGGATCTATTGGCCCATAGATCTACTGGCCTATTGATCTACTGGCTTACTAGTTATCACATTAAAATGTTATAACGTCTCTGTGGTGGGTAGTTTCCAATGAAATAGTGTTCTGTGGTTCCCTGTTGTTTTGATTCTGTTTGAAACTGTCAACAGATATTTGTATCTTCAAGATAAAAGTGGAAAATATTCTAGGGATAATTTCGATAGTACGAAATAATTCAATTCAGTATGAAATGATTATAGTCACAAAATGCATTCTATTTCAATCTTTCTTGTTTATGAGCCTATAGCTTCCAGTTTTAATATTGATAGAATTTTAATTAATCATGCATCATAACAAACATTCAGAAATATTAAAATCAAGTCAAATTTTATTATGTCCCAAGTTTGTGAACCAGGTTGAATCGATGTATGAAATAAAGATGTGAAAAAATGATCTTTAAAGCCACAAAACAATTCTAGGAGACTGGGTTCGAAGTTTTTAAAACTCATATGAGCTTAATTTGAAGCATTCCTATGTTAAAAAAGATATAATTTGATGAACCGTGAAAGTCTGAAGCTATACAGAACCAGCTCTTCATAAAGACAAGTCTTCAATTCAACAGGTCCTGACAGAAAATATATTATCTATTTCAACGGTCATCATGAAAATATACCGAAGTACCTATGTGAGTGATGGAAATCTTTTTCTCTATTTATTATAGAATATTACTTTGGATTAAATATTAAACAAGGTGCTAGACATCATTAATAATGAATACAGCAAATGGCAATTTAGATTTTGTAGCGAATGTAAGACAAAAATTGTTCAGTGGTTAATTTCATCTATAGTGTTTAGTGGTGGAACCATAGACTGGAGAAATTTTCTCAACCTTGTGGAAATATTTAATAAAGATATAAAATATGGCAACATTGAACAAATCTGATAATTGAATCATTTCAGCAGAGAAGACTCACCCTGTATATACAGGATGAGTTTTTGACCACTGCGTTAATTTTAACCATAGTTTTGTGACGTCAAAAGAAACATTTTCTTCCTATAACATTCTTCTAAATTTGGCCCCGTTCAAAAGATGAAGGGTGTTGAAATTTCTTAAAAAAATTGCATTTTCACCTGTAATAATCAAACGACAATATCAATTGAAATGATCTCTTGTAGAAGGTTTTCGATAACAGTCATGCATATTTTGGCATCATTAGATTTATTCCATTTCTTGTGGGTTTCTCACTCCTACTCTACAGATTGATTAAATCGCATAAAAAACATATATCGCTTGAACTAAAGGTCCGTATCTTGTACTTCCTGGAATCATTAGTGTTTTCTGCAGATAAAATCATTCATCATCTTTTCTCCTAATTTGCACCGTTCTTGAGATATATGAAGTCGGAAGGAATTAAATCGATATAATTTTGTCAAAATTTTTTGATTTTCCCAAATCCAACTCTGTGCTGAAATGATTCTATAATCAGATTTGTTCAATGCTGTCATATTTTATGTCTTTATTTAATATTTCTACGAGGTTGAGGAAATCTCTCCAGTCTATGGTTCCACCACTAAACACTATAGATGAAATTGAATGAATTGAAATTCGAAAAATATTTTATGAGATAGTGCGGATTGAAAATTTTTTTTTTTTTAATTTTTTAAAAATTTTCTAGCGTGACGATTTCTGCGAAATTTTGCGAGCCGTTTTGTTGCAGCCTCCCTCAACAATATTTCAAGTATCAACTTGATCGGATGAATATCCTAGTAGTTATTGAGGAAACAAAATTTCAGATGCTCATAATTACTGAACCATCCGACGGATTTGGCCCAATAACGAACTTGACCGAGATATTTGGACAATTAACCTATTCTGAAAATATGAAAACTCTAGCTCATCTCTTTTGGATGCTAGAGAGGATACGGCCGGACGGAGGGACGGCCGGACAGACTCAACTTTCGCCACGGATTCTTCATCGGGGAGTCAAACCCAATCGATTGAGACCATTTTCGGCTCGATATTCCAAAATTACAGACATTCGGGCAAAATGATAGGCACTCTGTTCGGGTGAACAAGAGCGCCAAAAACCAAATAGTAGGACGAACGTATAGATGTTTAAGCTGAAGTCAGGATAATGTTGATGTCTTCAGTGTGTTTCTGTCGACTTATTGTTGTGGGAGCTGCGTTAGTCACTAATTTATTATTTTTCTGGAGTATTTCGCTTGATGACGGTCAGAGGCACCTCAAACTTTCTACTGGATGCGACAGCAGTTGCTGATCTGGTCCCGTTTATGTAGGTCTTTCCCGAGGATTCATAACTATTATTCATCAATTCAGCATTCGATTATCTTGGTTTTGTTCCACGGCGGTTACGCAGTATCCTTGCCAGTTAATGTAAAGTGTATCTCCCATTCGCAGGTGGAAGCGATTGATAGGGGATCCAGAAAATCCACAAGGTTTTAATAATAATAATAATAATTATTGTTATTATTACTAAGCAGTGTTAGTCTAACCGAAATGTTAATCATCTATTCAAGATGAATCAGATTCATTATTTTTCTGGTTGTTGGAAAGAGGATCTTACGCTACGGATCGAAATTTGAATATTTAGACGTCATGTTGGTTGCAGGTTTTATGCAACGCTTTAGCAAGTGATGTTGTTTGGGCACTATAGAAATGTCCGAATGAAGTAAAATCTAACAAATTTCTAATTGAAACAATTATTTCAGGAAAGCGTCATGTGGCGCCGATACCTGTGCCTACTTCTTATGTACTGGACCTCTGCTACCTATTCAAACCGATCATCGCATTCAAGTAAGTTATGTTTTTCATATGGAATATTTTCAATGCTGATTTCCAAGAAATAAAACTGCGATTCTTCAGTTAGTGTGGTATTACAGACACACACAATTTTTGATAGATTTCTCAGGTCGGTTCTATCATTTATATACAGTGTTTTTCTCATGAAACGTATATCATTTCGTGGAAGGTTCTTATTTTGTTGTTTGTTTCCTTGTGTAAAATTCTAAAATTGTCGAGGTCGAACTTATAGTTGTTTTCTTGCTCTTGCTTTTTAAGGGCTGTAGAATCTTTCGAATATTTATGGTCGTTAATCCTTTCTTTAATGTATTGTGTTGTTTGGCCTATGTAAACTCCTGAATATTCTTTGCATTTCAGTTGGAAAACACAGTTTGATATTTTTTCCTTCGAAATTTTGGATTTTAGCTTGGTGTAGAGAGGTTTCAGATTGTTTGCGGATTCATGTGCAATTTTGATGTCTGTGTTTTTGAAAATATGGTTGATTTTTTCTGATAGGTTTTTCACGTATGGAATTGCTATGTATTTTTCATCTCTTTTTGAGTTTCCATTTTTATTGGAATTATAAGCTGCATGTATTCTGTTTTTGAATATTTTCAGTTTTTCTGGATAGTTGTTTTGTTTCAAGGGTTTCATTGCATTTTTTATTGTTTCGATGCGATATTTTGGTGATGGAAGTTTTATTGACCTTTCTGATATAACACTTTTTTGTATTGAATTGGTGCTGTAGATTCATAGTTTAGGTATCTTCCTGACCACGTTTCCTTTGTTTGCTATATGGTTTCAATATTTGAGCAGTTTCTGTTCTGTATGAGTGCCATGCCCAAAAAGTATATAGATAGAGGGGCTCTCATGCTACATCGATCGAATTGATGCGGTGTATTTCCGGGAAGAAGTTTTTTGGTGGAAGCGCTCCAGGTAAGGAAAGATGCAAAGAGCAAATCATTCAAAATTGGAGTAGATATAGAGCTTTCGGATGATCTCTACAAGCCTGAAAATTGGCCTAGCGGAGTAACTATTAGACGTTTTCGGTTTTTTCGAAAATACAGGAGCTCAGATTGCGACAAGGATCTCGAGACAAACCAGTGAAAATTTTACTGTAGCAAATTTGAACATGCAATAACTGGGTAATAAATTGGATGAATTGACAGCTTTTTTGAATGAAAATAACATCGATATTATTTGTATTACGGAACATTGGCTCAGTAAAGATTTGATGGACAGAATAAATATTGATAATTATATGGTTGTGAATTCTTATTGTCGACAAACAAGACACGGTGGAGCGGCAGTGATTATGAAACAGGGGGTTTCAAACCGTTAAATGAACGAACTGAGAGACTTGACAGTGGAATCGGTGGCTGTGGTTGCTGCAGTGATGTTACCCAAATTAAAAATGATAGTGGTATCCATCTATGGACTACCAACAGGCAATTTTGGGCGGTTTTTATCCATAATTGGTGAAGTGATGGAAATCTGCGCTGAAAGCTATTGTGAATACAAAATTTTATTAGCGGGTGATTTTAATTTTGATTTTCTCGATGAATTATACAACTCTTTGAGTAACTTGAGAACATATTAAGAACTCAGCTAAAACAAGAACCTTGAGGAAGCTGAATCAGGCAACGAACAGAACACATGCTACTTGGAAGCTGATAAATCAGGAAACACGCCGAAAAGACAAATTGATGACTCCCGATGATAATATAACTGCAAGTGATTTGAACGCCTATTTCATCTCGGCTGGAGAACAGCAAGAGAAGTTACAATCAACAACAACCACACCTTTAGAGTAAGTTGAATGTTGTTCATACTTTGTATATGTATCCTGTCACAGAAAATGAAGTCCTGATTTTGTCATTTCGTTTGAAAAACAAACATTCGAAGGACATTTATGGCATGTCAATCACACTGTTCAAACAAATAATTCCATATATAACGAAGCCACTATGCAAGATAATAAATAACTGCATTTCTCACGGGATTTTTCCTGACGAGCTGAAAGTTGCCGTTGTTTGTCCAGTTTACAAAAAAGGAGATAAACAATACTGAGATAATTACAGACCTGTATCCATGTTACCTGCTATATCAAGGATCTTCGAACTGGTTTTGAAAAACCGGTTGGTGAATTTTCTTCAATATGGCACAGCATGGATATAGACAAGGCAAGTCGACCATATCAGCTATGATCGATATACTCGAGGCTATAATAGAAGCCTATAATAACGGTGAGGACGTAGAAATGGTCAGCATAGATCTGAGCAAAGCTTTTGACTGTGTGAGCCATAGAATTCTCCTGGAAAAGCTTAGAAGAGTACGGAGTGCGAGGAAAAGTTCATGATGTGATCTCTTCTTATATATCTAATAGAAAGCAAGCTGTGAAATGGAATGGCACCGTGTCAGATATGAGACATCTGACAGTGGAAGTACCCCAGGGGTCTATATCCTTGGTTCGCTGCTCTTCATTGTCTTCACGAACGACCTCTTTGACAATGTGGAGGGGAGTGGGGCATGTGGCTACGCAGATGATACCGTATTTCTGAACAGCTCGAAGGAAAATACCAAGTACACGAATTGTCACCAGCGAGCCAGTTACAGGCTCTAGACTGGGTCACTACCAATGGTTTACTCATGAACCCAGATAAAACAGAAAAGCTTATCTTTACTAATAGAGAGCACAATACCTCATCTCTAAAATATCTAGGAGTAGAATTTCAGACATCCCTAACTTGGCAGAAACACATAAATGCTTTGTGTAAAAGGCTATCCATAGCAATCTTTCTGATAAGAAGGATGAGACAAATATCTAATGTTGAAACTGCGAAACTAACGTATTATACAGCTTTTCACAGTCCGGCAGTGTATGGAATTATGATGAGGGGACAAGAAAGCTGTAGAGAAATTTTCAGAAATGATAAAATACTTACCATAACTTCTATTTTTTTTCTCGAGTGTGTGAGTTATATCTACCAACATCCGGAAAAATTTTCCAAAAATTTTCATTTCCATAAATACAACATTAGACACAAAGAAAAGATATCTGTCCCGCTCATGCGAATAAGAAAGGCACAGCAGGGTCCCATGTATACCTGCATTAAACTATAACAAAATCCCTGATAGCTGGAAGAAACTTGAACCCAAAGCTTTCAAGCATAAAGTTGAACATCTGTTACTCGAAAAAACTATATACAAAATTGATGAGTTACTGGATCATAAGTCTCTTTCCTGAGTCAAATCTGTTGATGTATATGTTCAGTGATTTTGCGTATTTTCAAATTTTATATTATTTGTGTATAAATATTTGTATTTTTAAATATCTGTATTTTTGACAAGCCATGCAGGTGTTGATGGCGAAATTTGTACATATGAATTGTTGAATCTGCTGTCTGCATGCATATGTATGAATAAATTATTATTATTATTGATCATAAAAGGAATTTTCAAACTGAAAGTAGGAACTGGATATGCAGAAGTCAATGGCTTTTAGGAATTCCACTTTTGTGAGATCTGTGTAACTTTTTACTTCATTCCATCGTTCTGAAATTATGTTTTTCGCATTAACCATTGGATTGTTGGTATATAGACTTAATTCATCGAATGACACCAATTTTTCGTTCTTATTGAGACTTACTGTGTTTATGAATTGTTTGAATGTCCAAGAATCTTTTATGTGGTATACATTCTGGCCTATATTGAGTGAAATACATTCGGCCAAATATTTTGATAACTTGTAGGTGGGACTTTGAATACAGCTAATAATTGGTCTTAGTGGGATATTGTTTTTGTGTAGTTTAGGTAACCCATAAATCTGAGGAGGTATGACATTGTGTATTTCGAGTTTATTTAAGAGAGTTTTGGTTTCCCAATTTGTTATCATCTCAGTGTTTCTTTTTTGGATTTATTGGATTTATCTGACTTCTAAACTGTTAAGCTGGGATTATTTTGAAGGAATGTTTTTGTTTCTTTAATTTCTGGATTTAACACGAGGAAACAAACAACAAAATAAGAACCTTCCAAGAAATGATATACATTCATAAAGAAAAACAATCTATAAATGATAAAATCGACCTGAAAAATCTATCAGAAATTTACCATAGTATTCTTATATATGTTGAACTGATGTAAAGGTGACATCTATGACTATATTCATGAAACATCATCAAAATGAATTAATCAAAATATAATATCTTATTTAACAGTGTTCACAGATGGCACTGCAAACGATAAATTGGAAACCTGCATGACCAACGAAGTAATTACAATATGGTTCTAATCGACAGCGTTCACAATATTGATGAATCTGAGATTGAGTTTACTGAGTTTTAAGTTGTAATTGTTGGACTGGAAGGTTTTCATAAGATATAAAAAAAGCACTTAATAATCTGAATTTTTGATGTGATCGTCCCTTTCTTTATAAGATATAATCTTGAAAAAGGCTCATTGTACGCCGAAACATATGTCGATGAATATCAATAAGAGAGAAATACTACATATCAATATATATCTATAGTTAAATTATTGATAGTAGGAAATTTCAGAGTAAAAAAGGTCTTTAGTTCAGAGTACCATTTATTGTTATGTTGAGCTTCCACGGTATATCAACCGCTTCTTCAGAACATCTGAAATAATATAATAATAATAATAATAAGTTGATATAAAATATATACAGTGATCAGCTAAATGCTCTGAAATTCCCTACTATCAATAATTTAACTATTACTGATCAGAGATGAATTCTTCAAACATCAATATATTAATATATATACATATGTTCGTTTTTGATAGTCCTCATACAACTTATCGGTTTATTTCGACCATCCTGGAAATCTCTAGGAACGAACTTTTTTGCTGCGGCGTTCACAACACCTATGAATCTATGAAAATTATCGTGAGTGGATTTAATCCACCTTATATCCAGGGCCGGATTAAGGGTGTCGTAGGCCCTAGGCACTTCAGCAGCGTAGGCCCAGAAATAATAAATATTTTTTAACTGAAATTGACCGCTAATATTAAGTAATAATTTTGTTGTAGATATAAATCCGAAAATGTGATGATGCGGTATAATAACATTATTTTATTTTGGGATTTTAATGTTTTTATTTTTCATAGAGCCATTTTCAATAGCCATAATTCCAGAATCGAGTTGGTGTGTGTGACGCTTTAGATGATATTACACGTTTAAAATTGCCTTCCGATTAAGTTATTGTTTTTGCGACATAATTTCCAAGTTTAAATTTTTACTACAACTTTACCAGTTGGTGTATTTAATGCTCGACTACTTGTGCTCTGAAGGGTGCTATTATCTCATGGAAAACACGCAAGATTTTGAACAATTACTATATTGGGGGTTTACGAGATATTTGTTTATTCACGATAATAATCAGTGAAACAGCTGTGGCCGGTGATTGTGCGCTCGACGTAAAGCGTTCCATACACGTTCCAACTTGTTCGCAACAATTTCGAAGTTTTCTACTTTGTTTTGACAACATGTCATCCTGCCTCAGCTGTTCAAAATCGGTTTCCAAATCCGATGAATCAATTCAATGTTCGACTTGCATGAGTACTTTTCACTTAGTATGCGAGGGCCTGACGCTTGCTGACAAGAAGTATGTGGTCGAAGTTGGAAAAAAGTGGTCTTACAGTTATTGCACCTCCTCAAGACGATTGAAGCGAGCCGAGGCGCCCACTGTCTCTCAGATCCAGCAGACCTCTCCTATGCCGGATGATGCCCCTATTACCATGAGGGAGTTCAAGCTTCTTATGGAGAAAATCTCATTCCAGTGCAATGCTCTCGACCATCTCTCTACTGCTGTTTCATCTATTAGGGAGGACATCGTTGGAATCAAGGTCAATCAAGATCTCAGGAGCAGCTCACTGCGCAGATTACTGGGTGCTCCTCCCGGCTGGAGGAACATGAATCGAGGTTAACATCTCAGGGAGACTCTATTCAAAAATTGGACACTGACATATCTGCTCTTTCTTTGCATTTATCACAGATCGAGACCGATTTCACCAATTTCCAAGGTTTTGCGCAAGAATTGAAGAAAAAAGTAGTCGAAGAGTCGTCTGTTCCCACTGCTTAAGTCGAATATCAAGAAGTTATTGACAGAGTTCGTCGCTCACATAACATTATTGCACGTTTTGTTCCTGAGAATTCTGACCTTTCTTCCGACGACGGCATTTTGAGGCGGATTGTTGATCAAACCCTGCCATCTCATTCCCAGCATGTTGTTTGCCACTCTCTGCTAGGCTTATCTTCTCGTACACCCAGACCTATAGCCATAACTTTCTCTAGTTCCATTTTTGTTCGTAAAATACTGCAAAATAAAGCAATTCTAGCCAAATCTCCACATTTCCGAAATATAAAGATTTCGGATGATTTGTCTCCAAGTCAATTAAACACATTAAGGCAAGCCCGAGAGGAGCTGAGACGTCGTGAGTTGGGCGGGGAGGAGGGTCTGACCATTAAGTTCATAAAGGGTGTCCCGAGGGTGGTTAGTGTTCCGAAAGCTTCGACCTCAAAAAACTAAATTCTTCTTCTGTCTCTCAATGGACTATACTTTACATCAATGCTCGATCGATCAAGAATAAATTTTGTCAATTATGTGTTAATGTGGATATCTTGAAGCCTGATATCATTTGTATCACTGAAACTTGGCTGCATGATAATGGTCTTCCGGATCAATTATACAATATCAAGGGATTTACTTTGTTTTGATGTGATAGTCCTCTCAACGTTGGCTTTGATGGGGTCTGTATATACTTGAGTGATGCCATCTCTGAGTCTTTCACTCCAGTCTTTAAGAGGGGAGACAAACTGAGTACCAGCAATTACTGCCCTATTAGCTTACTTCCCTTAATCTCCAAGATGGCTGAGAGGTGTAACAATTAAATTTGAATGTAATTGAAAAAAAATTTTGCTCTGGCTAGCAATAGAGCAGATAAGAAATTTTGATGCCTCTACCCTAATCAATGAAAGTTCAAAATAGAACAGTCGTTATTTATTCCACTTTTTACAAATATTAGTTATTTACAAATGTACAGTCAAAATTGAGTGGAATTGACAAGATGTTCGGTCATGTATGTTTCACAGGTAATCACTATCCCCCTCACTGAAACTTATCTTGTTTATCCTTGTATATTGAGATTCCAGGAAAATTATCTCCTCTGGTGGTTTTTCAGTTGAAGAAGTATTCGGTAATTATCTTCTCTGGTGGTTTTTCAGTTGAAGAAACGTTCGATAATTATCTTCTCTGGTGGTTTTCCAGTCAAAGAAATGTTCTGTACGCCACTGCTGCAAGTTGGCAACAAGCTCTCAACTTCAATGAATTTTGTACTTGATAAGTCGACGACAAAATTCCATAGCCCGACGGGTTTGGCTGTGAAAATCGGGTTTATCAGTTTTGACTTGATAAAAATCTCTTAGTTTCCATCGTTCTCTGAATGCATCATTTTACAAACGAAAATCTTTTAAAAGAAGAAAAAATAACCACGTGTTCAGAAAAGAACCCAATGGCGCAGATAGTTCGACACTAAAAATTCAGAGAACTCTGGACACCGAGAAAACAAAAAAAATCAAATAATTGAAATTGAAATTGAATAATAAAGTTAAGTACAATATCAAAATAAATGAAGGTGAGCTGATCCACCAGATATTCTCAAATGGAAAAGTGAAAAATGGCGGTCCGACCAGAATTATACCACATCTTTTTGTCATCTACACAAAAAATAATTAAATGCATTAAATAAACATGACATTTAGGATCGAATAAACCCTGTCTGATCATAAAATGAGGGACTTACCGGAATATCTCTTCCGCCAGGAAAAATTCGCACATAAAATCTACGAAAACACTGCAAACGTGTTATTTCAGCAGCTTCTCGACAGTGAAAGAAACCGACGAGATCGAGGGACATCGATCATGTGATATCGACCGATTCGGCGCGTTAAGTAGATCATTCCAATGACAAATGAAATGGTCACAGACAGTTTTAAAGCGGATTTCTGCGGTTAATTAAAATTGGTAAATTATGGTGCTACACACCCCCTTTACCCGGTAAAAAATTTTTTTTTGAAAAAAAACATTTTTTTTTATAATAGTGAAAAGTTATTCTGCTAAAAAGTTGATCAGACAAAGTTAATTTCGACCTAAGACAGGTCTCGAATATACGCAGAAATGTAGATAGCCAAATTTGGAACGATATATAATAAAATAGATATGTACACAAAGCTACTAAAATTACATGTCACCGCGCAAAACATCAAAAATACTTGAATCCAAGTATTCCAAAGTGAAATGGGAGACTACTCCCAGACATACCTTTTATGAGACCAAATGAGAAAAAAAATTTTAAATTTAGAAAAGTTAATTATGCCTGAAGGGCAAAAAAACGGAAGGTATGAGGGTTTACTTATACAGAGGATATCACCCCAAACTCTGCCGCCCAACCAATGCTGGAAAGACGTCCATCCAAGTGAACTAGACCTTCAACCTCCCACACAATTCTGTCTTCCGCAACACAATGAGATTTAGGAGCCCAGGAGTCACGACTGAGACTGAGAGCCAGAGAGGGTGTTGTGTAGGCTCTCAAAAGCAGCATTGCGTTCGCTATCAGTTATAGGTCACCTCGTTTACTGCCCAGTCCCAATCACGGCCCAAGGAATCCATCCTCCCACTGAGCGCATCCGCCAGGACGTGGTGAAAGCCTACAGTTTCGTTCTGTGAAACAAAAAAAAATATATCAAAGTTGGTATACAGTTTCTTTCTGTGAAACAGAAAAAGCCAAAATCGGTACACAGTGTCATTCTGTGAAACGGAAAAAGTCAAAATCGGTACACAGTTCTATTCTGTGGAACGGAAAAAGTCAAAATCGGTACACAGTTCTATTCTGTGAAACGAGAAAAAATCAAACATCGATACGGTAAGACCTAAACGTGTAGTTCTGCTTTAATTGTTATTGTCTTGATGTTATAGACATGTGACATTGTGACGTATTGTCACAAGTGACCCACCCAACCAAGCATGGTGTATCTTTTCAAGCGTTTGAGTTGGACGATAAAGGGATGAGAGGAGGCAACACCACGCCGCCTGAGAATCTGCGATAAAATATGACTCTAAAGAGAAACATTCCCCACAGATTCCATCGGCCCAATAATACGTAAAAATAGAAAAGAGGTCGGGACTAATTGCCAAGTATTGAGGCATTTGTGCAGATAGGGTAAACATCTACGGATCGACCAATGATAAAAAAGAAAAAGGTAATGGGCGCCAGCAAGGGTTACTTTCAAGATGAACATCACGATTCATCTCTAAGAAAAAGATATAAGGAAAAGAAAAAAAACAAGACAAGAAGGGTTATGGAATCCTAAAGATCCCCAGATCTGACAATCACGATATTTAAAGTACATCAACAGTTACGCTCTGATTTATATAGGGAATAGCATAACAGCGATGAACTTCAGCAAATTAACAGGTACTCAGACTTTTAATAATGACGTCCTCCTTTTCGAAGGTAAGACACCTAATGTGATGTAGTGCATAGATAATCAGGTAAAGATAGTAAAGTCAAAAATAGTTAAGGTAACGATAGTTGAGGTAAAGATAATTAGGGTAACGGTAGTTAAGTTTAAGGTAATTAAGGTATCTATTCTCCAATAGGTAGGGCACGGTGTATGGCGTGAGAGCAAAGATAACTATAGTAGAGACAAGATATTCGATAAAATAGGTAAAGAAGTCGTAGAGTACCTAAGATATATCACTAGTAGGAAAAAATTTTTTTCTTAATCAATCCGCAGTGTCGCCATCCGATTCATCGGCACTATCCTGTGTGACATTGAGTTTAATATGTGAGACATGAAAATTACCGAGATTGCCTCCATTCAGGTCTTCCAAGTTGTACATGACGGGCGATAAAACCTTTTTGATTACGCAAGGAACGAATTTGGGTACTAGTTTAGCAGAAAACTGATTGGTCGCATCTGAAAGAACGAAATTCTTCTTCCAGACTCTATCGCCGACGTGAAATCTGACATCTCTCCTCCTTAGATTGTAGCGTTGTGCATTCACTTGGTGAGCGTGATAGATTCGTTTCTGTACATCTTTATATAAATCAGGTAACTTTTCCTGCAAAAAAGGATCCAACAACCTCTTCTGTACAGAAACAATATTATTCGCGTTTTCCGCAATTTGTCCGTAGAAAGCACCATCAGTGGGTACATTTCTAAGAAAACAGAGATATGATGGTGAAAGATCTGTAACCTCGTGCCTGGCCAATCTAATCGCCTGAGCTATTTCAAAGATGTGTTCGTCCCATGTTTTATGATTTTCATGAATGAAAGATTTAATTGCTGTAGTGATAGTTTTGTTTACTCTCTCTGTCGGATTAATTTGAGGAAAATAGCGAGCGTTGTACCAGATCTTCTGTACATTGTATTTTTTTACAAGTACCTTGAATTCATTAGACGTGAATTGCACTCCATTCTCTACAGCAATGATTTGTGGCACGCCAAATAATAAGAAAACTTGGTTTTCAATGAACTTACATACAGCCTTGGAAGTTGCTCGAATTAAGGGTTGTATCAAGACAAATTTAGTAAACCAATCAATAACAACTAGGGCGTACTGATTACCGCTCTTAGATCTGGGATAGGGTCCCAAAAGATCTGCAGAAATCAACTGAAATGGGAAATTGATATTGCGATAATTTCCTATTCGACCTGTTTGAGGCAAATTGCTGGATTTGCAAGAAGCACAAATTTTACACTTCTGAATATAAATTAAAATTGATTCACGCATTTTTGGCCAATAGTATGAAGGTGAAATTCGGGAAAAGGTCTTGAATACACCCAAATGACCTCCAATTGGATCATCATGGTACATTTTCAAAATTTGGTCCCTATTCGCAGAGGGAACAACAATTTTCCACTCAGATAAACTATTAGGAATTATCGATTTACACAGGATATGCTTATATAAAACATTATTGTCAACTTTAAAATCTGGATAAAGGTAAGGTTTAGACGTTACTTTGTAGAGCATCTTGTGGTACCATTCATCAGGTTTGAGCACAGACAGGTCCAAAACTGCAGCCTCCAATGCCTCGGGAATCCGAGATAGAGAATCCGGTACATTCATAAGCACGCCTGCGCGATGTATTATATTGAACTTATGAGCAGACAACTTCATAATCCAGCGGGCTATTCTAGGTGAGGGATTTTTCATCGTACTGAGCCAAATGAGAGATGAGTGGTCCGTTATCACTGTAAATTCGGTACCTTCAATGTACGGACGGAAATGATCGATAGACAGGAGCACTGCAAGTAACTCCTTTTCTGTGGTCGAGTATTTTCTTTGACATTTATTCAAAGTCCGACTGAAATAAGCAATAGGATGTTCTAAACCATCATGTTCTTGAAAAAGGACTCCGCCTATTCCGACATTTGAAGCATCACAAGCCAAGTAAAATCTTCTAGTGAAATCAGGACTAGCTAATATAGGTGTGGTTGTTAATGACAATTTTATCTGAGAGAATGCCTGATTTGCTTCCCTCGTCCACGAAATACTCTGACCCTTTTTTCGACCTTTCAATAAGTCAGAAATTGGAATACACATGGTTGAAAAATCCTTTAGAAACCGTCTATAGTAACCGATTAATCCAATCAAACGTCTAATTTGTGTGGTGTTTTTGGGAACAGGATATTCTAAAATTGACCGGACCTTCTCAGGATCCGTTCTGAGACCTTTCTCATCGACTACAAAACCGAGAAAATTCAAAGAGGGACGACAAAACATACATTTCTCGAAGTTAACCGTCAAATTGGCATCTTTAAGTCTCTTATAAAGTCTCCTTAAAATAGTCAAGTGCGTATCGAAATCTGGTGTTGCAATAATGATATCGTCGAGATAATAAAAAACGTAAGGCTCCAACGATGGACCAACGACCATATCCATCAACTTACACATTGCCTGAGCTGAATTGTTCAAGCCAAAAAGTAAAACATTGAAACAGAATAGACCTCTACCCTGTACTGAAAAAGTTGTTTTGATTTTGGATTCTTCGTCTAAAGGTATTTGAAAAAAAGCTGATTTTAAATCTATGGAAGTTAAAAAGGAGGCATTTTTAATTTTACTAATTATTGTGTCGATCAGAGGCATCGGATAGCTGTCCTGGACCGTTACAGAATTTAATTTCCTACCATCAAAAACTACTCTATGCTTGCCATTTTTCTTTTGGACAAGCCATAAGGGAGACAACCAAGGCGAACATTCAGTCACCGGCTGATCACATCGAGTTTGATCAACTCATCAATTTCCTTATTAAGAACAGTTTGCATTGCCGGAGATAATGGGTACTGTCTTTGCCTTATAGGACTGCCTTCAGTTTTAATAGAGTGAGTAAGTAGATGAGTTCTACCAATCTTATGCTCTGGGCCAATAAGCTTAAACAAATCAATTACCTCATTGAGTTCATCTCGTTGAACTGCAGATAAATTATCTGAAGACTGAATAGTATGGATGGCTGCTGAAGAAAGCAAAGATGTATCGTAAAGAAATTTAGAAAAGTCGATTTTAATGTTAAAAAGTTTCAAAAAGTCCATCCCCAAAATTAGCTTATGAGAGATAGAAGGTACTACAAGCACTTTTAGAATTTTCAGAGTATCATGAGCGGTAATCAGTAACAAAACGTACCCTAGGGTATTCTGTAAATGACCATCGGCCGTTGTTAAGCTAACAGAGACGTCGTAATCGATAGGAAGATTGAGCTTTTGTAAGATATAGAAAAAAGGTGGGCCGAGAATTCAGACGTTACTGCCACTGTCTAGTAGAGCTGATACTTGTTCACCCTCAACAGATACATTCAGGTAAGGTCGATTATCATGAGCAAGAATACCCTAGGGTACGTTTTGTTACCGATTACCGCTCATGATACTCTGAAAATTCTAAAAGTGCTTGTAGTACCTTCTATCTCTCACTCTTCACTGTCGAGAAGCTGCTGAAATAACACGTTTGCAGTGTTTTCGCAGATTTTATGTGCGAATTTTTCCTGGCGGAAGAGATATTCCGCTAAACCCGTCGGGCTATGGAATTTTGTCGTCAACCTATCAAGTACAAAATTCATTGAAGTTGAGAGCTTGTTGCCAACTTGCAGCAGTGGCGTACAGAACATTTCTTTGACTGAAAAACCACCTGAGAAGATAATCCTCGAACGTTTCTTCAACTGAAAAACCACCAGAGAAGATGATTGCCGAACGTTTCTTCAACTGAAAAACTACCAGAGAGGATAATTACCGAGCGTTTCTTCAACTGAAAAGCCACCAGAAGAGATAATTTTCCTGGAATCTCAGTAAACAAGGATAAACAAGATAAGTTTCAGTGAGGAGGATGGTGATTACCTGTGAAACATACATGACCGAACATCTTGTCAATTCCACTCAATTTTGACTGTACATTTGTAAACAACTGATATTTGTAAAAAGTGGAATAAATAACGACTGTTCTATTTCGAACTTTCATTGATTACGGTAGAGGCATCAAATCATTTTACCTGCTCTCCACCTAGCCGGCCAGAATTATTTTATCTATATAGTAAATAAAGTTGATTTGTTACACAAATTGTGTCTGATAGATTGCTTGGGTTCTTTGTTGAAAATAATATAATTCCTGAACAACAGCATGGTTTTCTTCCGGGACGATCAGTTGTCACATCTCTTCTGCAGGGTCTCCAGCATTGGACCAAGTCTATTGACTGTGGTATACCTGTTGATGTGATATATCTGGACCTCTCCCGAGCCTTCGATTGTGTTCCTTTTCGCCGTTTGCTGTTCAAGCTTGAACATCTTGGCGTGAGAGGTAGGGTTTTGGACTGGCTGCGTTCGTTCATTGTAGGTAGGTGTTTCTCAGTAAGAGTTAGCGACTCATTATCTGACTTCAAACCCGTTATCAGTGGAGTACCGCAGGGTTCTGTTTTGGGTCCTATCCTATTTTTGGCGTACGTATCAGATCTGCCTGGTTTATTCTCGTCCCACTCATCCCAATATGCTGATGACATCAAGCTCTTCAATGACGCTCGCTTGCGTAATATTCTTCAATGTGACCTGAATCGGTTTAGCCAATGGTGCCGTCAGTGGCTTCTTCCCGTGAACATAGAAAAGTGTAGAGTTGTTCATCTTGGGAGTCACAATCCGCGTAACCAGTATATGATCGAGGGCAAATGTTTAGTCTCCGCTGCACAGCACGTCGATCTCGGGCTGGTGATAACTGAGGATCTGTCTTGGTCACCCCATGTGAGCAATATGACTGCCAAATGCCGGAAGATTTTGTACTTGATGCGGAAAGTTTTTCCTAGATGCTCGATCGAGACATGCCGGCAGCTCTACATCACCTATGTTCGACAAATTCTGGAATTTGCTGGCCCTGCATGGTTCCCTAGCCTGATCACAGATCAATAACGTTTGGAGGGAGTGCAGCGTTCTGCAACGAGGATTCCTTTCGGGGTGGTTCGCCCTTCATATGAAGACAGACTAAAAATGTTTAAGGTGGACTTGTTTAGTGATCGTAGGATGCGTGGCGATCTAATAGTGACGTTTCGTATACTGCGGGGCTTCATTGGTGGCAATCTGGGTAGTATTTTCGAGTTAAATAGAAATCATCTTCGTGGCCACCAATATAAACTTTACCATGAGGTATACCGTGCTCGTGCGAGACAGTTTTTCCTGCCGAATCGCGTGTTTGCGAAATGGAACTCTCTTCCTGACAGTGTAGTTTGTGCCGATAATGTAAACTCTTTTAAAAACAGATTGGACGCATTAACAATTGTGTGATATTTTTTCCTTGTGGAAATACTTTTTTTCTTTTCTTTTCTTATTTCTTAAGCGCCACTTAATTTTCAATTTTTGTTTGAGATTTATAGGCAACAGCCTCTTCTCTGTATCCTTTTATAATAATAGTAATAATAATAATAATCTGTAACAATGCAACTTTTATATCTACCAAATTCCATGCAGAATTCCAGGGTTTTAGTACATGAACATGACAAGACATTAGCCGCCGGGAAAACCTCTCGGATGGGCACATGCATTTGACACAGTTGGCACGTTTCCATGCTCAGTACCAAACGCTTGCGCGCGATCGAGAGGTTTTCCCTGCTGCTAACGTCTTTTGTTTTAGTAGCTCAGTTGTGTAAGAAGTAAATATGTAAACACTACTATAGAGCGTGTATGCCTGTGCTTTTATTTAATCACGCTCAACCCCAAGTCAATCTTTAGTTTAAAAACTGGAAGTTAAATTTATTATAAGTAAGGTAAGTAAAGGAAAGTTGTTTTTATACTCTACTTATTTCAACTATTACTTATTTTATTTATTTCTACTTTTTTTTTTAGCGAAAAATGTCTGATGGATATAAAAGAAAACACCAAAGTGGACATGAAAAACGAAAAAAGAAAGAGAAAGTGAGTGAGTCGCTTAGTGAAATTAAAGGTTCTTTATTGAAATATGTTAACAATTCTAAGGAGACAGAAGATAATGCAGATGCGGTAGATATTTCCTCGATCGAGGTTAGACATAAAGAAGCTGAGGCTTGTTGGGACTCGCAAGAATGTTCAACCAATAAAACTGAGAATGTCACAGAAGACGAGGCTGACGGGGGTTTACGAAATTTTAACAACGCTTCCAAGCAGGTGGTGCCTGAATCACTACTAACAACATCAGCCTCAAGTACTTTCAGTTCTGATCCAGCACGGTGGACAACTATAAGCGCAGATCTTATCGATTACTTCTCTCGTAATCACCCTGTGCAGAAATTGGCACTTGAGTTCACACTCACAGAAAGAGCTTTTAGGTGTCTATAATAATCAAGGATTTCAAGTTCTCTGCTCAATCTAGGGCACTTCTGGTAATATAAAATGATAAAGAGATCTGACTTTATTTGTTGTTTGGAGTTTACCACAGCTCTGCTTCAATCGTCGAGGGTAGATTTCTCAGAATAAGGTGCAGGCGCTTTGGATAAAGCTTCTCAAACTTCCACTGATGAATTGTGCCTTGGCGATATGTAATTGCTTCACAGATTCACAATTAACAACCTTTTTCTTTTACGTAAAGAATTTCAACTGAGTAATTCACATACACATGAACTAGGGTAGCTAACTGACCCGAAAACAGATTGTTTTGAGAGATTTTAAGAGGAACTTGTAGTTCTGAGTGCCGTTATGGACTCGTGAAAGTAAATTGATAAAAGAGAGCTTACTTGAAGATACTGTGCACAAGAGCGTCTTGAGAGAGAATGAATTTACTTGTAGGAGTACTTACCACCTTGAGAGGTATAGAGAGAATGAATTTCAATAACTGAAAGAGTTCGGACGTGTACAAAAGTTCAGGTAGCTAAATTTAGGGATTTCCAAAATTCCGTCCGACAGAAGGCATTCTTGCAAGTGACGGCTGCTACCCCAAATTCCAAGAACTGTCCTTTGTTGCGAGAATATCGCAACATACTCCCGCCTGTTGAAGTTTTCTAGCTTCAACAAGAATCGTGCCAATAAAAAACAAATATAAAAGAAAAATAAAAGGAGAGAAGAAAGCAATCAACTAACGAGAAAAGCAAGAGAAGCACAGTTCATAGGAAACGATACGTGTTGTCCAATAGGAGAAGTGAGTCTAATTTTCAGATTCTTCTGATATGGGAAGGGGACACAATTTAGAAATGCTTCTAATGAAGATTCCATCTGCCTTTTTCAGCTTTACTACCCTTATTTTTTCATCCCTTCCTGGGAACACTTCCAATACTCTAGCTAAAGGCCATTTGAGTGGTGGGGTATCCTCATCCTTCAAAAGGATCCTATTTTGAGATCAGAAATAGAACGATAACATTTTGGACGGTTCTGTTTATACTGTGCATAGTATTGGGGACCTTTTAAAAATCCTCTTTCTAGGTTGCCAAACCTTTTTCGATCTATGGCGAAGGACTCTCCAAGTTTCAGATTTTCCTTTAGAGATTTTAACGGTTTTAATGGTTGAAACCTGCCATCCATTGAGTCCTTGGTTGTATTGATGGACGATGTTTCTGCAGCTTCTCAACTTGAGAGAGAGGCATAGCCTTCGAAACATCTTCTAGCTTCCAGGATCTAGAGACTTGCTGCTCAAGTTCCGATTCCTCAGATTCTCGAGACAGCAGAGAAATGCTGCTGTGTTCATTTCCAGCTACACTCAAGAGAGATTTCTGAGCTTGTTTCTGTTGCTGAGATGGAAATGAACCACCAACAACCCATCTCAAATGGGTGTTGATAAGAGTAGGTAGATTTTTACCAAGAGAAAAACTGCCTTGGGAAAGTAACTCATAATATAGACCGGCACCGATAAGCATGTCTATATCTGAAGGTGTAGCGAAATCGGGATCCGCTAGTCTCAATTCACTAGGGATGTTCCACTGAGATACATTCAACTTGAATTGTGGAAGTTGGCATGTTATACTCGGAAGAATAGCATATTTTAGCTGAAACTTTTGATATGGAGGAACATTTGAAAAGATAGTGAGATCTATCATTTTTGTAGAACGATTATTGCTCAATCCTATTCCTGAAACTATGGTTGAGTGGTTGTAAGGCACATAACCTAGTTTCTTGACTAAGTCTTCCTTGATAAATGAAGTTTGAGATCCGTTGTCGAGAATGGCTCTGGCCTTGATTCTGTGCCCTTGAGAGTTGTATAAGTATACATTAGCGGTGGCCAGAAGAACATGGTTATATTTTGTGGAAATACCAGAGATTGCCTGAGAACCTTTGGGAACACTATATTCGACTTCCTGCCTGGACTGTGATTCTTGTTGAGCTTGAGATCCGGAATTTGAGGAGAGAGGAAGTCTTGGTCGCGAGTTGAAATGCGAACTATTTGGGCTAGAGGTGCGAGAAGAAACCTTAGCATGATGTCCCGCATGAGAAGAATTTTGTGAATTGCGAGACTGTGAGTATTGATTGGGATGAAGCAAAGAATGATGTTTGTTGGAGCACACCATGCAAAGTCTTTTAGAACTACATTGGGTGACCTGATGACCGTTACCCAGACAATTGAAACAGAGTTTTTTAGAATTTATGAAATATTTCTTTTCAATAAGAGGTTTGCCTTTAAACTTGTCGCAAGAATAAATTTTGTGAGAGTGGTCATTGCAGAAAGAGCAATTCTGTGTATTTGATGTACCATGACTGTTAGCCATGTGAAGAGAAGTTTTATGGGGAGATCTCCAATTTTTATTGATTACTGGTACCTCAGAATTACTCAAATTTTCAAAAATAAACTTCTTTTTTCTAAAAATTCAAAAAACTGATTTAAAGAAGGTAGTTGTTCACTATTCCTTTCAGTTTCAAAAGCTCTTCTGGTATTGAAGTCAGTCTTTTTGCTAAGAACATAAATGAAGAAAAATTCTAGCAGTTCTGCCTCAGAATAACCCAGATTATGCAAAGAATCCCAATTTCTTTTACAATTTGTTACAAATTCTCTTAAGTTTACAGCATTACATTTTGTGATTGGAGTGGTCTCTAACATGGAAATGAAATGAGTGTTGATCACTGTCAACTTATTCTCATACCTTTTTTTCAAAATACTTAAAGCAATCTCAAAATTTTTATCAATTACAGATAAACCTTCTATAAGTTTGAGGGGTTCATCTCGCAACGACATCTTTAAATATATGAACTTCTGAATTGCAGAGAGAGAGGTGTTTGATATAATCATAGCATCAAATAATTGTAAAAAAGAAGTCCATTCAGAGGCATCGCCCTTGAACGGTTTAATATTAATCTGTGGTAAGCTAATATTACAATGGCCTTGAGGAATAGAAGTTCTAAGATTAGAGGTTGACAATTGTTCAATTTGAAGTTCAATTTTTCCAGCAATAGTATGGAATTTCACTTCTACTTCCTCACGATTTTCATCATCACAATTTTCGTAATTCGGCAAAAGTTCAATGGAATCCTGAACTTCGTCATATCCTTTGAAAGCAGCCTCGAGTGATTCGAGGTATCTCTTTAAAACCTTTGGATTTGATTCTGATCTAGAGTTTTGATCAAATCAATTGATAGTCCTGGTTATTTTTGCTTTGAATGTTGAGCGTTTAGACTTAAGGTTATTAAAAGATACGTTTTCCATTTTGAATAGAGCTTAATTAAAATGTTCTAAATATAAAAAATGAAGAAATTTAACAAATTAGAAAGAAAAAGAAAAGAATCACAGAATGTGTGAACACAAAAAATTCACAATCTTGCAAATTCTACCAAAGTCGAATTCTTGAATCCGGCTCGAAGGACCAATTTGTGCGGGTACAAAATTAGAAATAATAATAATCACCCGCTTAATGAAGGGCAGCGAACTTCCTGAGTCGCTGGTTATACTAAAACAGTAGATCCAAAAATTATCTTTGGTAGAAAAGATGTTTGCAAGGTGAATAAAAACAAGTTTGTAGTTATAATAGAATTATGTATTCACAGATAAAAATAGTTACACAATGTTCGGCACTTGAGATTAGACTCACAGAAAGAGTTTTTAGGTGTCTATAATAACCAAGGATTTGAACCTCTTTGCTCAATCTAGGCATTTCTGGTAATATAAATGATAAAGAGATCTGACCTTATTTGTTGTTTGGAGTTCACCACAGCTCTGTTTCAATCGTCGAGGGTAGATTTCTCTGAATAAGGTGCAGGCACTTTGGATAGAGCTTCACAAACTTCCACTGATGAATTGTGCCTTGGCGATATGTATTTGCTTCACAGATTCACAATTCACAACCTTTTTCTTTTACGTAGAGAATTTCAACTGAGTAATTCACATACACATGAACTAGGGTAGCTAACTGACCCGAAAACAGATTGTTTTGAGAGATTTTAAGAGGAACTTGTAGTTCTGAGTGCCGTTATGGACTCGTGAAAGTAAATTGATAAAAGAGAGCTTACTTGAAGATACTGTGCACAAGAGCGTCTTGAGAGAGAATGAATTTACTTGTAGGAGTACTTACCACCTTGAGAGGTGTAGAGAGAACGAATTTTAATAAATAAAAGAGTTCGGACTTGTACAAAAGTTCAGGTAGCTAAATTTAGGGATTTCCAAAATTCCGTCCGACAGAAGGCATTCTTGCAAGTGACGGCTGCTACCCCAAATTCCAAGAACTGTCCTTTGTTGCGAGAATATCGCAACAGGACTGGTTGATATTTTCCGAATCTACTGGCAAGTTTTTCTGTTATAAATGTATTTTGTTCAAATCAGACCTACCTGGAAATCCAAACCTGTGTAACCAATTCCTTACAGGCTTTAATGACTGGAAAAACGCACATTCGAGAATTTCAAGTCATGAAGTGTCAAAAGAACATTTTGCATCTATTTCTGCTTTAGTGAACTACCAACAAACTAGAAAAATTGATGAGACGTTTGATATTGTCAAGGAAAAAGAAAGCACATATTGGACAACGGTTTTAAGAAGAGTAGTGAAAGTAACTAAGTTTTTGGCCGAAAGGGGAATAGCGTTTAGAGGCGATAATGAAATACATGGTAATCCTAGTAATGGCATTTTTCTTGGATGTATCGATCTCTTAGCCAAATTTGATCCGTTTCTAGAAGAACATGTAAGAAGAAACGGTAATCCAGGCCTCGGAAAAGTATCATATTTATCCTCCACAACGTATGAAGAACTAATAATTTTACTGGGGTCAAAAGTATTGGAAAAAATAGTTACAGGAATCAAAGAAGTCAAGTTTTATGGAATCACTGTGGATTCTACACCTGACGTTAGCCATACGGATCAACTCTCCATAGTTATTAGATATGTCTCAAAAACTGGAGATATATATGAAAGATTTTTGATGTTTGTTAAAATAGAAAAACATGATGCCAAGTATCTTTTTGACACTCTAATTTCAGTTTTAGGAAATCAGGGAATAGACCCAAAATTCTGCAGATGTCAGTCTTATGACAATGCGGATAATATGAGCGGAGTGTATTCGGGAGTTCAAACTAGATTTGGGGAAATCAACAGCGCAGCCACTTGGGTACCATGTGGAGCTCATAGTCTTAATCTAGTTGGCACAGCGGCGGCAGAAAGCTGCTTAGAAGCTGTAAAATTTTTTGAAATTTTGCAATCGCTCTACAATTTCTTTGCAGCGCCCCTCAAAGATGGTCTAAACTAAGGTATTTGGGAAGTAAAATTTCAGTAAAAAGACTTTCAGAGACCAGATGGTCAGTACGTTATGAGGCTGTAAAAACATTATGTGACCATTATGATGATATACGTGGTATTCTTACAAATATTTCAACTAGTGAAGGTATGAAACCTACAACAGTGATTGAGGCACAAACCTTAATCCATCAAATGAATACTTTGGAGATGGTATTACTCACAAATATTTGGGAAGATCTACTAAAACACGTCGATATTGTAAATAAATCTCTTCAAGAACCTGGCATCGAGTTTAACACGATGGTGCGAATTTACGACAGTTTAATTCAATATTTATCTCACTGCAGAACTGAGGACATGTATAATAGCTATTATCTTAAGGCAAAAGCCCTTGCACCAGATTCAGAATTTAAAGAATCCGAAACTAGAGTTCATAAGAGAAAACGACAGTTCGATGAAGGGCCAGATAAGACTCCCTCTCGCAGTGCCAAAGATTCCTTTAAGATTAATGTTTTTTTTTATTGTTCTGGATGTGCTTTGCGCTGAAATGACAAAGAGACGCACTGCGTATACCAGCCTTTATGACACATTTAGTTTTCTTACGGATAATACACTGACCGAGGACATTATCAAGGTTAAGGCTCAAGCTCTGGTAAAAATGTATCCGTCTGACTTAGAAGAAAACTTTGTTGATGAGTATTTGATTTTTTCAAATTTGTACCCCAAAACCACCTCTATAACGGATCTCATCAAATTACAAATAAAGGATAAACTTGTGTCAAGTTTACCAAATGTTAATATTGCATTGCGCATATACCTTTCGATATTGGGTTCGAATGCAGAAGGAGAAAGATCATTCTCCAAGTTGAAGCTTATAAAAAATTTTATTCGTTCAACTATGGGTCAAGAGAGAACTTCGTCACTGGGCCTTCTGTGTATTGAAAGTGATGTTACTCGCGGCATTAATTTTGAAGATTCAATACACGAATTCGCTGTGTCAAAATCCCGAAAAAAGGAGTTATTTTAGGATCTACTTAGTAAACCAAACGTTTTGTATTCGTATTTTTTGTGTATTTGTATTTAGATATATTATTTTGACCTTCACTATATAATAATATAAAAATGTTCATAAGTTTTTGGGGTATTTTATTTCAATATATTTTTTTTCAATGCCCTAAGACCTTTGGCCTTCGTAGGCCCTAGGCACGTGCCTACTGTGCCTAATTGGTAATCTGGCCCTGCTTATATCACTGTCTACTTTCTTGGCAAATTGAATCCAATTTGTTTTCTTGAAATTCCAACGACGTCTATTCAAACATTCCGCATATTGAATTAAACTTCCTAAAGTGGACAGAATGGGCTTATGTTGACTATGAGAAAAATCTCCTAGAATTTTACATAACCTTTTAGAGTACGTCTTTCACGAAGATTTTTTTCAGTATCCGTATGTGTCTCTGAAGAAGAATATTTGCACCATAGTCCTCCGCTAATTAAGAAATATCATCCGTCTTGTCCTTAGAAATACCCTCTATATTCAAATTCAATACACAAAATTTGTCGTCAATCTGCAAGGAGGATTCTGCGAATCGGGTCCTGCGAACCAAGTGACGATTCTTCAGATCTTATGATGTTTTAAGTCTACTATGGAACCCATTCAAAGGAAAATCATCATCCATAGTTGGCGGATGTTGAGATACAAGGTGTCGAGAAAGGGTATCTGGTATTTGTAAGTTCAATAAAACAAAAAATATTTGTGAGCAATAAAAAAGTTTATTTTTTATTGTAAACATGTAAATTGGAGAATTATATGGAAGAGATGATGTTATCTAAATGATGACCGTTGCGTTGCTGGCACATTTCTTTCATATTGCTGCCATTTCTGACCTGATGTTTTGCTTCAACTGGGTTACATTCGTCGGATTATTTCGATAAAACTTACTTTTAAAGTATCCTCATGCAAAATAGTCAAGCGGTCCTAGGTCGGGCCTTCTGGGCGACAAGTTGTTGTTACTGCTTCGCGAAATGACTTTATTAGGGATAAATTCGTTAACAACTTCCATTGAATCATTTGAGGTATGGCAAGTGGCTCCATCAACCACGCAACCACATTCTTGAGTTGAAACCTGCAAATTCCTGCAACTGTGGGACCAGAAAATTTCGCAACACATCGCAATAATGGTCACTATTCACATTAATTGCTCGGCCTCGTTGATCTTCATGAAACTAAGGTCCAATTATGCCTTTATCAGACATAGCGACCCGAACCACGACCTTTGGGCTATGCAGGGGTCGTTTATGCTTTCGTCTCGAATTTTCCACTGACCACTACAGACAATTCTGCTCATTAACATGACCATTCAGGTGAAAATTCACTTCGTCACTAAACAGCAAGTTGTTGAAATTGTTAAACCGCTGCGCATTTCGCTCCCAAAATTCAGTCGAGTAGAATAGTCCGCATCATTGAACCAATTGAATTTTATAGGATTGTGTGAATCTTTCTTTAAAATCGAATGTGAGACAATTTTTTATGTTCAATGCTTGGCTTGGCTTTCGGATGGATAAGGACGTATTTTGACGAATCGACGCCTAAACTTCTTCAATTATTTCTTCAACGCGAACTGAACGAAGACGAACAGAGTTTTGAATTTTAACTGTCGCATCTGTATTCTCGAACACCCTGATCGATTTCCTAATGCTATCGTCACTTGGTGCGTGGCGTGTACGATATTTCGCATGATAGAGACTTTGAGCAGTTACTATTGAATGACCACTACGATAATACGCTCGTACGCAAAATGCGCGATGCATCTCTGATTACTGTTCCATCGTGACTGAAAGTCCACAAAATAGCGGACGCCACAAACCTCACCTCGCTCCCCGTTCCGAATAAGGCGTGAAAACAAATATGTGATACCCTTCTTGAACACCTTGTATAATACTTTTATCACTTTTTTTTGTCGAAGATGGCGCCAAGTGAAGGTGACGTTAAAAGTGATGGAAAACAAAATATCGAAAATAATATGAATGTTACTGCAACTTATTATTTTAGTTAAATTTGTTTGTTTCATTCATTTCTCTTCCAAGTTGCTTGCACGGTTCAATGGTAATACACTCTGTATATGTTCATCTCATTTTCCGATTAACGCGTAACATATGTTGGAGCATATGACTTATGTCGAACAGAGAGTACTGAAACGGCGTTCATCCGATGAAGTACAAAACAGTTTTCTTGGAAATAAATAACTTTCTCGTTAAATCTACAAATTCGAACTCTAGTGAAAAAGTGACTGTTCTCGCCCGTGAGTGCCTGGACAAGTTCATTCAGCCGTACTGTGAAACCAGGTAGGCAGAAGTCGATACTCCAGCATTCGCATTTTCTTTCGAGTCATTATTTCATATTTTCAGAATTTCATTGTTAATTTCTCCTTCGTTTTCTTTTACTTTTCAAAGGCCCTTGTCGTGCCATTTTGGTCCTTCTTGAGCCGCATATTTTCGAACCGCGTTTTCAAGATTATTGCGATCAAGCATTTTGGAATTTTTTCATTTAGTTTTTTCATTTGCATTTGTTTCAATCGGTCAATATTCACCTAACCACAAAAACTTGACAAGATATCGAACACATTCATAAATCCTTTAATCGCGGATAAATTTCTGCGCATGTTATAGAATTTAGCTTTCATTACCTGAGAGCATAGACAACTCTTCATTTGTTTTTCTGATCTATGTTCATAACCTTTATTCAAAACATAAAAAAGATAGACATTCTTGTTTTTGTTTATTTTCATCATTTCATTATTTTCAACTAGATTTTCAATTCAATAGATTCAATCTTAATTATTAACTTTATTAATTAACTTAGTTCATTTCAATAGGTTAGTCTATTTATTCTTTTTTCAAAATTACTCAAAACAAAATTCATATTGTTTTCTGCAGTATACCTTGAATAATAATAATGACGACAAAATTGAAACAACTCAAAGCTCGTCGTCAGATTGTTAATGATGATCTCGAGGAAATTCTGAATGTGGCACAATTCGCTGTCACTGATGAAAGTCTTCACGTAAGATTCAAATTAAGATTTGAAAAACTTGAGGATATTTTCGTGGAATTTCAAAATGTACACACTTCAATTGTCTCTGATTGTATCTTCCGAAGAACCGGAATTGAACACTGAGAAGGTTATTCGAACAGCCTTTATGGATAATTACTACACCATCAGAACGACTTATGTTAATTTATTTCCTAAAGTGAAAAACCCACTAAAAACCCAAAATAGTTGCTCTATCAGTTCGGCAAATGTTAAACTTCCAAAGATAGTATTGCCCATTTTCAATGGGAATTATAAAGAGTGGCCTACTTTTTTCGATATGTTCCAAAGCTTGGTACATGAAAATTCTAACTTGAGTCAGATAGAAAAGTTTCAATACCTCCTAGTTTCACTTTATTCTCATGCTTTAAATTTAGTTGGAGGGTTTCCATTGACTGCTGAAAATTATGAAAGCGCTTTTCAAACATTGGCGGAAAGATATCAAAATAAAAGACTTCTCGCTAATACATGTTGGAAGGAAATATGTAATGTTCCAAAGCTACAGGGTGATTCAGCTAAAGACCTTAGGCAAATTCTAGAGGTTTTTGCGGAGAACTTATCGGTATTAAGGAATTTAGGTTTACTCGTTGACCAGTGGGACTTTGTTTTATTTCACATTCTCATTCAGAAATTAGATTCAGCATCGATCAAACGTTTTGAATTACAAGAATGTTCAACAGATATTCCGTCATTTGTCAATTTACGAAATTTCCTGACAAATCAGTGTATAGCCTTGGAGGCAGCAGCTCTTTCTCTTCCGTCGAAAACTCTTTCAGTTTCGAATTCTCAAGTTTTAAAATCTAGTTCTCTCTCAATGAATAAAAGAAATTCTACTCTTCTCGTTCAAACGGAAACTGAATCATTCAACAAACGTATAACCTGTAATTATTGCAAGTTAGCTCATAATATTTACAAATGTCCATCATTTTTGGAACAAACTGTTCAAGATCGGTTCAAGACTGTGAAGGACAAAAATTGGTGTATCAATTGCCTCCATTCTGGACATAAGATTAACAATTGTTCTTCAAAGTCGAATTGTCGTACTTGCCACGGAAGGCATCATACCCTGTTACACATGCGTAATAATGCGGATAATTCTTCAACAGATACGTTTCACTTCAATGCTGCAAAGTTATCGGATTCAGGCTCAGCTCAGGTTTTAACGAATGTTTCTTCAAATTCTACCGTTCTCTTAGCAACCGCTGAGGTCGAAGTTCGTGATGCTTGGGGTAGATACCAGAAGGTCCGAGTTCTGTTAGATGGAGGCTCTCAAATAAATATTATAACTCAATCGTGTGTGAATAGATTAGGCTTGAAAATTTGTGATGCTTCATTTTCGATAAATGGAATTTGTGAAAGCTCATCTTCTGCTAATTGCTGCACTGAATGTACTATTCGTCCATCAGGTCAAATAAATCCATCTTTTACATTCGATGCCGTCGTGATTCCGAAGATTTTTTCGGAAATGCCGAGTTCTTTCGTAAATCATTCGTTTTGGAATTGTGTCTATAACAAGAAGTTAGCAGATCCGAACTTTTCTATTCCGAAATCAATAGACCTTCTTCTGGGAGCGGATATATTCTCTTTGATAATTCGACCGGGTCGTATCGACGGTAACGGTTTGGAGCCAACAGCACTTGAGACAGTATTTGGTTGGGTTTTCATTGGAAAGATTCAATCACCTAACATATCAGTTAACAATTTTCATTTGTCATTATCTGAATCAGGTTTGAACTCCTCGTTGAAAAGATTCTGCGAACTTGAAGAAGTGTCAGAGAATGTCATTGTATCACCAGAAGATCAATTTTGTGAGAACTTATACACTCAGAACTATTCTAGAAATGCATCTGGACGGTACACTGTGGCATTACCATTTAAACCTGATCAGTCAACACTTTCATTCGGTGACACATATTCTCTCGCACTACGTCGTTTTTTATCCCTTGAACGTGAACTTATTAAAAACCAGAATATATACAAGGAATACTCTACTTTCATGAAGGAATATTTAGAAAAAGATCATATGTCATTGATTTCTACTAGTTCGGATTATGAGAATACTTTCTATATCCCTCACCATTGTATAATCAAACCAAACAGTCCATCCACAAAGTTGAGGGTTGTTTTCGATGCGTCAGCTCATGTACCTGGTTATTTATCTTTAAATGATGCTCTATTGATAAGTCCTAAATTACAAAAGGATATTATTGTGATTTTGATGAACTTTCGTGTTCATCGGTTCGTTTTCACAGCTGATATCAAACAAATGTATCGTCAAATATTGGTTCAAAATTCACATCGAAACTTTCAAAGAATATTGTGGCGGTTTTCTCCATCGGAACCCATAAAAATATATCAGCTGAATACCGTTACGTACGGAGTCGCACCAGCACCTTTTCTTGCCCTTCGAACTTTGACACAGTTGGCCGAGGATGAGGGAGCTCGTTTTCCAAAGGCATCCAAAATTTTGCTCACAGACATTTATGTCGATGATGTCGTTACAGGTTGTGATGGTTTGGAAGAGGCAAAAATGTTACAAGAGGAACTGGTTTCCCTATTGAATTGCGGTGGTTTTGAGCTCCGAAAATGGAGTAGTAACAGTTCTCAATTACTCTCAACCATACCTCCGGATCACCAATATCACCATTCTTTGTATTTTGATATAGATCCGATAGTCAAAATTCTCGGTTTGAGGTGGTTTCCTTCGTCGGACGAATTTTATCTTGCAGAAACTACTGTGCAGGTATGTACCAAACGTACCATACTTTCCGAACTTTCTCGAATTTTCAACCCTTTAGGGTTCCTTTCTCTATTTACTTTTCTTGCTAAGCATTTGATCCAGCATCTTTGGACATTAGGGTTGCAGTGGGATGATACACTTCCAGACGATTTCAGCCGTCGCTGGAATCAGTGTAAATCCGAATTAACCGAATTGGGTAAATTAAAGATACCTCGGAAACTTGCATCGAAACCATTTTATCGTTTCGAACTTCATGGTTTCGGAGATAGTAGTGAGCGTGGTTACGCAGCCGTGGTCTATTTTAGGTTTTTCAATTCTGACGGCTCCATTGACACCTCTTTCGTATGTGGTAAATCAAAGGTCTCCCCAGTGAAGAGAATTTCACTTCCACGACTGGAATTGTGTGCTTATCTCTTATTATCAAAGCTCATTAATATGGTTTCCTCTGTTTACCAGTCAGCCTTTACAATGGATAACATTTTTGCTTGGTCTGATTCTATGGTAGCTCTAACATGGATTAAGTCTTCTCCTCATCGATGGAAGACATTTGTAAGCAATCGGACAACTCAAATTCAGGACTTAGTTTCAACAGAGAATTGGTATCATGTCCAATCGAAAGACAACCCAGCTGATTGTGCTTCACGCGGCTTAACGCCAACCGAACTGTTGAACTGCTCTTTGTGGTGGACAGACCCTGACTGGCTACGTTCCAAACATCTCACTTTCGCAAATGATGAAATAGAAAATTCTCTTCACCTTGTACAAAAAGAAGAACGTCATCTCTCTTTGTCAGCTTTTATTTCTCTGTCGTTTGTTGATGATTTGCTCTCCAGGTATTCATCTCTGTCCAAGGTTCAAAGGGTGGTAGCTTATATTTTCAGGTTTGTTCACTTCATGAAAAACTCTAAAGCTCCTAGGATATATGGGTTTTCCGCAATTGATCTCAAAGATTTTTTTTCTTCATTATAAAACAGGTTCAACGGGTTGTGTTCAAGGAACAAATCGATAATCTCATCTCGGGAAATCCCATATCTAAATCACTTCGAAAATTGAGTCCATTTATTGGAGAAGATGGTGTTCTCAGCTCCTTATTCAGCATTTCCATAAAATATATCTGCATCCAGGTGCTCAGACTTTGCAGTTCCTTCTGTCTCAACAGGTCTGGATATTATCAGCCAGACGAGCTATAAACAAAGTTATTTCTCGCTGTAACACGTGTTTCAAAGTCAATCCCAAAATGTCTCAACCTCTCATGGGTAATTTGCCACCCTTGAGAATCAATCAGCTCAAACCCTTTCAGTGCGTCGGAGTAGATTATGGTGGCCCATACTTCATAACTATGTCTAGATCTCGTGGCTCCAAATCGTTAAAGGCGTATATATGTCTCTTTATATGTTTCACAACGAAGGCATTGCATTTGGAGTGAGTGTCAGATTTAACGCCTTCTAGTCCTCATTTTTGAGGTCTTTGGGAGTCTGGTATAAAATCTGTCAAATCCCATTTGTTGAGAGTGATCGATCATCAGATCCTGACATATGAGGAGTTTTATACAGTCCTCACACAGATTGAATCTGTGCTCAATTCTCGCCCTCTATGTCCGCTTAGTAATGATCCGAATGACATATCTGCACTGACACCAGGACATTTTCTTACTTTGGCTCCATTAACTGCTATTCCTGAACCAGATTTGTCTCACCTATCTATCGGTCGATTATCGCGTTGGCAGCTTTTAACTCGTATCCATCAGGATTTTTGGAAAAGATGGAATTTAGAATATCTGAACACACTGCAACAACGAAAAAAGTGGTTCAATAGTAACTCGCCTCCTTATTCAATAGGTGCACTAGTCTTGCTAAAGGATGATCAACTCCCTCCATTGCGTTGGCGACTTGGACGCATTGAGAAATTGCATCCTGGCGCTGATAAAATAGCTAGAGTAGCTACTGTTCGGACTACTCAAGGTGTACTGCAGAGATCAGTGGTTAAATTATGTCCATTATCTCTTCAATAATTGTGACGTATGTTGATGTATATATATATTATTTTGCTTTATGTTCGATATCTTTTCAATTTTGTATTTGCTTTGTTTCATAAAATCTTCTATTTTAGGTGGGCGGTTATGTTACTGCAACTTATTATTTTAGTTAAATTTGTTTGTTTCATTCATTTCTCTTTCAAGTTGCTTGCTCGGCTCAATGGTAATACACTCTGTATATGTTCATCTCATTTTCCGATCAACGCGTAACATATGTTGGAGCATATGACCTATGTCGAACAGAGAGTACTGAAACGGCGTTCATCCGATGAAGTACAAAACAGTTTTCTTGGAAATAAATAACTTTCTCGTTAAATCTACAAATTCGAACTCTAGTGAAAAAGTGACTATTCTCGCCCGTGAGTGCCTGGACAAGTTCATTCAGCCGTACTGTGAAATCAGGTAGGCAGAAGTCGATACTCCAGCATTCGAATTTTCTTTCGAGTCATTATTTCATATTTTCAGAATTCCATTGTTAATTTATCTTTCTTTTTCTTTTACTTTTCAAAGGCCCTTGTCGTGCTAATGAATGAATATAAAATTTATTACAAATGTTGTGAAAAAAAAATGCAAGACACTCTTGTGCATTAATTGTGATGGTTTATTTCACAAGTCTTGTGCTCAAGCGAGAAAACACGTTTTCCTCAACTATACGTATATCGCGTGCTGTGAGAAAATGGAAGAGGAGGTCAGTCAACCTGAAAATACAAAACCGAAATTACAAATGATGGAAATGAAGTTAAATTATTTAACACAATTATTGAAAGCAGCAAATGAGAAAAATGATCTACTTCAATCGTATAATTTTTTCTTGACAAACCGTGTTCAAGAACTAGAACAAAGAATTATTTCAAATGAAAAAGATGATAAACAAACAATAAACAAGAAGAGGTAAAAATTGCCATCAACATCAAGCAGGGATGTAACAACGGAAACATCGACGTATCGACAAAATATTAGTTCTGAAATCGACTGTTTAATCGGCGGACAGACGTTTGAATTGACGATGCGAGAACCTGAAATATCGAAAGAAAATCAATTGCAAAATATAACACCGACAATTCGACGGAATTAAATGGAACGGGATATGCCGCGGCAGTGTCGAGAACTGTTTCCAGGGAATTAAACCAACCAATAAATGATAAAAATAAACCGAAGGAGAGGAAGCACGTCCAAGAAGGGAAAAATAGACTTGAGGAAGAATATAGAAAGCCGAATCGAAAGAAAGTCATACGTATTGGAACCGGAAAATCACATGATAAGGAGGGTTTCAGTGGACCGGAGAAAAAAGCATGGTTTTTTATAAGTAGGGTGTCACAGCACGTGACAGAAGAGATAATTGGGGAATATATACGGAAGAAAGAGGGATTTGAAAACCAGGAAGTGGAAGTCAAGTATCTGCAGTTCAAAAGGAAAAAAGGTGAGCTAAAAAGTTTTCTTGTCAAAGTACCTTTCGATAAAAAAGACGAGCTATATAAAACAGAATTTTGGCCGAAAAATGTTAGTATTAGAAGATTCAGCTTCGATGCCTACAACAAAAATCGCCCAGAAAACGATTTTTTATAGTAGAAAATATAATATCATCATGAAAACATTGTCATAGTGCATCATAATATGCAATGTTTGAGAAATAAAGTAGGTGAAGTGGAGTTGCTACTGGGTGACTTGAGTAGTCCTCCCATGTACTTATGTTTAACAGAGCACTGGCTACAATCCAACGAAACCGTGAATATCAATGGTTACAAAATGGTTTCCTCTTTTTCTAGATCGACTTTTCAACATGGGTGTTCTGCAGTATACTCCAGAATGAATAATGAAAGTGCAAGTGAGGTGGTTTACCTTAGGCAGAAAAGTGAAGAACTGTACTCTGAGTGTTCGTGTATTCAGGATAAATTGAGACATTTACTTATTGTTTGTATATATAGGTCAGGTAAGTCCCTATTGCAGAAATTTTCTGAAAAATTTGAAGAGGTTCTGAGCTTGATAGTTAGGGATTTTAATGATTGTAAGATAATTATTTGTGGAGACTTCAATGTAGATCTTAAGGTATATAATTCTGTAAGTAAAGGTTTTTTAGATATGTTCTCATCATTTAACTTTCAACAAAACATATTTCAGTTCACTAGGGAAACAGCAATATCTAGGTCATTACTGGACAATATTTTCACCAACTTTGATACAATTAATGAATGTCGAGTGTTGAAAACTGCAATATCCGATCATTACGGCCAGTATATATCTTTTAAACTTCAAGGTGAAGGGCCGGCCACCCAAAAATTGAAAAAGAAGATTTTCACATCCTTAAAATTGAATGATATTTTCGATGCTTTATCTGTGAAGGATTGGTCAAGTATATGCGACTGTAATGATCCTAACAAAGCACACAATTTATTTAATTACAATTGGATAACGTTGTAAATAGTATAATCAAAAGTAAAATAGTATAGGTAAATACATCAAAAATAATCAAGTCGATGACAAAGGGAATAAAGATATCATGCAGAAATAAGAGGATTCCATTCAAGAGAAAATTGGCTGGCGTCGTATCACAAGAATAATACAAAACATATAATAAAATACTTAAAAAGGTTATAAGCGCGGCCAGAAAAATGAGTTATACAAGGTATATTGATCAATCACGAATTAAATCAAAAGCTAGCTGGGATGTTATAAAACAATTAACCCAGAATCATAAACCAGTAGAGTCCAGTATTTTGGGTGCTTTCAAGGATGTTTGTGATGATACAACACTACTTCTGAATGACTTCAACGATTTTTTTGTAAACAGTTGCCAGGATGTAAATACCAATAGCACCGCTAACATAAAGCTTTTAAAAATTAAAGACTCCTCCATATTTTGGTATCCGTGTGATGAATATAGGATAAGGGCAAGCATAAGAGACCTAAAAAACGTAAAATCTTCAGGGGAGGATGGAATACCAGTATGTCTTCTGAAAAAAGTATCTCCTTTAATTGAGAGACCCATTTGCCACATATTGAATAGAATGATGATTGAGGGTAAATATCCTGCAAAGCTGAAAATTGGACTGATTAAGCCAGTGTTTAAAAAGGGAGATAAATCAGATATGAATAATTACAGACCTGTTAGTTTACTATCGAATATCGGAAAGGTATTTAAGAGGATTTTACTGAAAAGAATGCTTGACTTTTTTGAGAAAAGGATGATATTAACAGATTACCAGAATGGTTTCAGAAAACAGCGAAGTACAACAAATGGCATATATCAACTTTTATGCACAATAATAAATTCATTGAATAGTGGATCTAATCTAATCAAAAGCGTTTGATAGAGTGGATCATGTGACTTTGCTCAAGAAGATGGAAAGATATGGAATTAGAGGAGTGGCCCTGGAGTTGATCAGGTCATATCTGAAAGATCGGAAACAGCGTGTTTTTGAAACTAATCATAGAGGTGAATTATTGAAATCTGAGGAACGACTGGTGAGGAGGAGAGTGCCACAGGGGTCTATCCTGGGGGCTTTCTTGTTCATAGTATATGTGAATGAGTTGGCAGAGGTCATTAAAAGTTTTTTAACAATGTATGCAGATGACACGTCTTTGGTGTTTTCAGAAGCTGATTCGGAAAATTTGAGAGAAAACATCAAACAAGCACTGAGACATTTGGATGAATGATTCAGAGACAACAACTTGTTGATCAATTTGGAAAAGATTCAAATGCTGAAGTTTTCTTATAGGGACGAGATACTGGAGGAGTCGAATGGAATTAATTACAAAAGTTTCTCAGTGCAGCCCAAACCTGTTGTTAGAACGCTGGGTATGGATATTGATGAACGTCTGGACTGGAGGTGCCATGTTGAGGGGGTAGCGAAGGCTCTGGCAAGAAGTAGTTATGCTGTGAAAGTTTAAGCCAACACTGTGAATCAGCAAGCAGCCATTGTGGTGTACTATGCCTATGCATTTTCAAAAATGACATACGGTGTGATTTTTGGGGAAACTCTGTAGATGCATCTCGCATATTTGTTCTCCAGAAAAGATGTGTTAGAAATATTTTTCAATTGGAAAGGACAGAAGCATGTAAGCCAATTTTTATAAAATGCGGCATACTCACATTGCCATCTATCTACATATATGAAGCAGTTTCTTTTGTAACGAGAGATTATTTTACAAGTATAGAAGAAATCATGAGTTTCCAACAAGAAGGAAAGATGATTTGAAGCCACCAAAACAAAGATTTTCCTATCTCCAAAAAAAATGTTGAATACTAAATCATATCAGTGTTTAATAGGATACCTGTAAAAGCTAGAATGTCTTATAGTATCAGAGAACTGAAGAAGAAAATAAAGATTTTTTTGATCGAGAGAGCATATTATAGTAGGTATATCGGAATACTTGTGTGATGATGTACACTTATAGAATCAAAAGAAGGATTGAACTTCTGATAAATTGTTTCACCATTCGTTATACATTAAATTTTTATAGATTCAGCAGAATATGTTAATTATTGATTTGTTTTTTTTTGCATACATTGTGTATTACTTTTCAATAGAATCAGCAAAATGTGTTAAATTTTGATTTTATGATTAGATGTTCTTATGTAATCTTCTGTTTTGACATACTTGAATCCTTAATTTTGGGAATAATATACGGTGTATATTAGTTATCAAGTAAATAAAAAATTATCTCATCTTATCTATCATTAAAAAAATTACGTAGGAAAATTATCGACATAATTATAAGATAGATACATTGTATCGTCTCCATATTAATCGTCATATGTTCATGTGATATTTTGCTTACTGAACATATTGTTTATGCTTATGCTTCTCCACAATGCAGATATTGTCAATTGTTTGTACCCATTATAAATAATAGAAACATCCCATGATGCGTTGAACTTAAACTGTTCTAATGTGAGAATAGCCACTCTAGATAATGAGCATGAGACTCTACTTCTTCATTTTCTCAAGGGGGTCTAAATCATATCACAGCAACAAAACTGTCCTCGCTTTTTGACAAATATATTTAACTACTTATGTATAATTAACAAATATACAATTCACATGCGATAATGGACTTGAACTGAAAAATAATAAAGTTCAAGATTTGTGTAAAATCCACTAAATTGTAATTCATTGAAATACAACTTATAACCTAAATTTGAATGCTCTCGTAAAAAGATTTCACTCTACCCTACAGAACAATTAAGAACAATTCAAAAAAGCGATTTGAATATTCAGAATAAATTAGCTCAGGCAATGTTAATCTAAAATAACTCTGAATACCATTCTAGTCTTTAGATGACCCCAATGTGAATAATTAAAACCGATTGAAAAATCAGATGAAGAAAGAATTGAGAATTACGTCGAGAATTATATTAAAAATTTGAATGATATTTCCGTAAAATTAAAGAAGAAACGAGGTGAAAACGTTGAACACATTGAAATATTTATTGAAAATAGAGCAGCTTTTACGGATTATACATTGAATGAAAATCCTACTTTTATTGAAAAACCAATAACTAGAAAAGTAGATCCTGTTTTTAAGAAAATTGATATGCGTGAGATAGATTTCCATAGAATTGAGGACACAAAAAATAAGCATTTTTACCATAAAAGATATTGAAACAACGAAAAAAGTAAATGAAATTATTTTTTTTCAGGTTGAAAAAGAACATTTTCTTCAACGTAATCATAGTATTGCAGACAGTAATTGTGTCTGCCTTTGATATAATATCCCTAGGAAGCAATGTGTTGCCAATTTTATTAGGCATTGCTTATCTAACAAAAAGAAACATACAGCTTATGTATCATATTGATTTGGAAAAGCTGAAAAACGGATACTCAAATTTCAAAAAGAAATCAATAAGTTAGAAGACCAAAAATTAAGTTTTTCTAAAACGGCTCATTACCAATATCTTCAACAATTAAATTTAATGAATATCAGAAATCTGGATAAGTTACTTAATGAAAAAGTTAGAATTGGAAATACAGAAAGGATTAATTAATGTTGGAGGAAAGATATGGAAGATAATTTTCGGAACCTTAGATTGCGAAGATAAAGAATTATATAAAAATTATTTTGATAGAATTGAAAAAAATGAAACAATACTTATGAGGAATCCGAAGAAAATTGCAACAGTGGTGAATGAATTCAGAAATAAATATTATATAATGATAAATTTCAAAAACAATAAGAAAATTATAATTTATTAAAAGTTGTTTCAGCTCTCAGAGAAATTTAACTAATGCATCTTATGATGTTCGAAATAAAACATATAAAAAATATTCTAGATGAAATCCGAATTGCTGTGAGTTTTGCGAGATATCATGTACTCCGTGAATCTATTTTGCCGTAACCAAGTTCACAGAATGAGTTCAGAATGTTGTCATCATACCTAGAAATCAGTTGAAAGACTATTATCAAATATGTCATACAAAAGTTATTTTAATATCAAAGTCATACTTTGTCTAATATCTATCCCAAGAATTCATAAAGAAAATTTTAGTCTCTACAAGTTCTATAACTAGACGCAAAACAATTTAACCCTACCATATTCCGATCCATATGTGCTTCCACAAAACGAGGAATTAAAATGGTCGACAAGTCATGCCAATCCTTAGAAGAGGATTTCCTGTGCGACCAAGAAACTCTCAATAAACCTCCAAAGTGCTTGACGAATATTCTACAGAAACAAATGCAGAATTGTCCAAAATTAACTGTAGCCAATCTGAAACTTTTTGTAGATGGAAATATTCTTCCACAAATAATTTGGAAATTGAAGAGAACTATGTACAACAAACGAAATACCATTTCGCTCCTAAAACTGTAATTTTACGATCAAAATGTGTAAATAATTAAAAGGATATTCACCCAGTTACTACGATCGATGAAGAAAAATATATTATTTTGGCTAAAATGAAAACTCTAAAGAAAGAAGATTTTAAGAAGGAAGATTCCAATAAAGAGGACCTCAGTAAAATTTCAGACATAAACATAGAAGAAATGGAAAATGAAACCAAGTGAATTTGGTTTAATTTTAATATTGATGATTTTAATAATAATTATTTAGTTAATTGTTAAATGTTTTCTGAAGAAAAACGACTTATGTAAAACTATACCAAAGATACTTTTATTCAAAGGGGAATTCCATGATTACCCTCCTGTATTTTAAGATAAATACATTGTATCGCCTCTATACCAATCATCATATGTCCATGTACTATTCTGCTCACTGATCATATATGTTGGAACGATTTGCACGCCACTGACGTTATTCCGTACGCGCACCCGAATTATGGTTGAAATTTGAAGTAGTTCTCCTTCAATAGAATATAGATGTGTTCTATGCCAGTTATCTGTGTTCCGCGAAGCTAACCTCGAACGGTCAGAGTAGTTTTTTCTCTCTGTCGAGATCAGATGCCGGTCATCTTCTGTAGTAATTATTGAAATCAATACCTAAATTTGACTCTTGTGGGGTCAGAGATTTGCGAGAAATACATAACTATTCTCGGTAAGTTTTTCTTTCCTCCCAGGAACCGAAATTTCAGTTCTTTTTGGCACTTTAACATGAGAGCTCGTTTTTGCAATGACTGCTTTCAATGATCCCACAACATGACTTCTTCTTGGTTTAATTTGTTAAGATAATGTAATTTTACTATGATTTGTTCCATATTTGTCTGAAAGAAATCGAGAGGGAGCCTTGCTACACACGCACTTGCAGTTTCTAATGCTCTTTCGTTCATCCTGATATAGCTCCTCCCTGGGGGCCAAATTATATCCTATTACGAGGCCAAAGACATATGCTAGTTCAAGATAAAGATCCATTCCACGATGAGATTAAATCATATCCAATCCCTGGGTCGAGCAGTATATAATTGGAGCTTGTGGCATAACCACCTTGCCCTGGAGCACATTCTTCAACTGGGATGAAAATTGAAGTCATCGAGTCGCTGTCTGGAACATCTGTGTGAAAACTATACAACCCGTTTCTGGTCAACTGGCAGGCCCTACCCTCTGGGATTTTATTTTGTCTCTGGGAGCTGGGAGGAAGCTATCAACTCAGATAGCTTCAAGATAAGTCCCTAGTGTTCTGTTTTACTTGGGAGATTGGATATTCCTTAAAATTGATATTTGTGAATTGTACTTATACACTTCGATATATTTGCCAAAAACCGAGGGGAGTTTTGTTACTGGGATAATTGAGCCCACCCTGAGAGAATTAAGAGTAGAGTCTCATGCTCGTCATTTTAAGTGGTACTTTGTCTTGTTACAATGTTTATGTTTATCTTTGGGACCCTACGCTTCTCTACAATGCTGCTATTGTTAATTGTTTGCACTCAATTGATAACTTATACTCTAAAAAAATGCTTACAACAAAAAAAGAATTGATTTTTTATTAAAGACAGTTTCAATTCGCTGAAATAGTAAATAACACATACCTGAAAAAAAAACGAAATTCTCATTAGTTGGAATATAATATAATTATTCAGCAATATTTTGAAAGAAAAAGTAATCGATATAATTAAAAATCATAAAGAGGAAATTACACAAGCATGCTCACTTACAATTGATCGATTCATAGAGCTCATAGAATTTGTTTACGAAAACACATATTTTGCATGCAATGACACCTTCAAGAAACAAATTTTTGGTACTCCTCCAATGGGATCTTCTTTTTCACCAACACTGGCCCATTATGTTATGAATACTATATTTGATGAATGTCTAAAAATGCTAGAACCAACTGTAATAAAAAAATTTGTAAATGATATCTTATGCAGCATACCTTTTTTTCTGGTCCTGAGGAAGGGGGAAGCTGAAGCCTTTCTCCGCAACGAGACTTTTTTGGTGTTTCAGAATTTGTTGCGGGATTCGTGTGGGACTTTCATTCAACTAAACCCCCTCCTCTTTCCTTGAGCATCATCGCCTCCCGAATATGCACAGGCAAGCCTATGCTTCAGGTGCTTAGCTCGGTTTGATTCTAAATGACCCTTGGGAGAGGTGTCAACCCATTCATCCATTTGTCATTTAACAGGAACATCTCCTTCGCCTTGCCTTTGTCTGCCTCCAGATCTCTTTCATTCGACCTGTCGCCTCTTATCTTCTCTTTCCCTATCCTCCCTTTCCTTTCTTTTCATTATTTTTGCAATGAACTCAAAATGCGCATTGCATGAATTTGCATTCCCCATCATGCTCTCCACCACCTCCTCCACCTAGGGAGCCACCCCAGTCTATCCCTCAGCGCCACCCTCTCCTCATTCCACCTTGCACACACTGCGTACATATGCTCGGGGCTATCCTGAACATCGCATACCGTGCACCGATTGTCAGATGTTTTTCCGATCCTCGTAGTAAAAGTGTAAGGTATTGGGTAATGTAGTAGTCTGTTGTCTTGTGTCCACATTTTAGCCACTCTTCCAGATTCTTAATTATCCTTCTCGTCCAGACTCCCATCTATCTTGCCATTTTCTTACAATTCTTCTCCGGGCCATCCTTCCATTCCTCGGTAGCCTTTCTCCTATCTTAGCTTCTTTCTGCTACCATTAAGTCTACCGGCGGAGTACCCGCAATCACCTGTACCGCCTCGGCCGATACCGTTCTATATGCGGACGTCACTCTCAGCAGGGATTTAAGTTGTATTGAAGTTATTCTCTGAAGGTTCCTTTGCACCTTCAGAGCCTCCCTCCATACCGAAGCCGCGTATAATAGGACACCGTGTGTGACCCCGCAAAGGATTTTCCGCTTTTCGTGTCTGGGTCCCCTTATGTTCAGCATTAGCCTAGGAATCGCTGTCAGTTTTACCGCCTTTTCCGTGCAATGCTCTATATGATTGGTGAATGTCAAGCCTTTGTTGAAAATAACTCCTAGATACTTCAGCTCCATCGTCACCTTCACCTCCTTCCCCATCATCATCAGCCTCAGATTGTCCGCTCTTCTAGGTCTTTTTGCTACCATCATCTCCGTCTTTTCCACGGCCACCTCCAGTCCTCTCACCCTCATCCATTCAATCTCCATCTTCATGGCTCTCTTCGCCCTCTCCTTTACCTCCTCCTTCTCATCTCCGTCTACCACATACGCCAGATCGTCCGAATAAGCAATTGCTTGTATACCTGCTCCGTAGTTTAGCTCGAGGCCCCGTTGTACTCCACGTTCCAAAGACCTGGTCCTTTCACCGACCCCTCTGGAACGCCCATGCTGCACTTGTGTTTAATAGCCCCTGATTCTATTATCCGATTTGACAGGTAAGATTCCACACTCTTTACTAAGTATGCACTCAGACCTGCACCGCGCAGACCCTCCACGATATACCTCCAACTCGCTGAATTGAATGCATTTTTAACATCGATCGTCATTATCATACACTATCTTATTTTCGATTCTTTAACTGCTTTTTTTAATTGCAGCATTGCAGTTATGGTGGATCAACCTTTTCTAAAGCCGTGCTGGCTCTGCGAAATAGTGTTTTCTCGTCAAGCTCCTGCTCAATTCGGTTCCAAAGCATTCTCTCGTACAACTTCCCCATTGTGTTCAACAGACATATAGGCCTGAATCCCGACGATTCCTCCAGACTTTTACCCTTCTTAGGGAGAAGTATTACTTTCCCGACCTTCCACCCTTCCGGAAATTGCTGCTCATATAGTAGTTCATTGAACATACTTAGGATCACTTAGGAATTCTTTGATGAGTTATTTTTATTGCTTCCGTTGTTATCCCGTCCGGTCCTGGGGCTTTCCCGTTTTTTTTTGAGAGGATACAACCTCTCGTAGCTCCTCCTGGCAAGTGTCTCCAGTTTTGTTGAAACGTTTTCCATCTGTTGGGAACAGCTCCCTTATGATCCTCCTCCTCTGTTTGGTAGGTATCTTATATGGCAAACTTCGGCTTGACATTTTTTGCACGACTATTCTGTAACCTTGTCCCCATACGTCCGTGTCAACCTCCCTCAGCAAGGTCTACCACCCTTCTTTTTTGCTCTCTTTATCTCTGCCTTCAGTCTGTTCTTCTGCACCCTCATCCTATTCCTCACCACTTGTCCCTTACCGCTGTCATTACCTCTCGTCATCCAAGAGTACTCCCTCCTTGCCCGAACACACCTTTCCCTATGTTCTCTGATATTGTTATTCCACCAATATGGCTGGTTTGTTCTTGCTCTCTCCACCGCGGTCGAAGAGCGCTTAAAAGCCTCCACTATTCTATTATATAAATCTCCGTTCTCATCCCTTTCTAGCTTATTCAACTCTCAGACAAATTCCTCCACATTTAGGTATGCTCTCTTATTTTCTCTTCTCGATATGTTCCTTGTCGTTTGGATCTCATAAAAGATGTGTCCATGGTAGGTATTCTCAAAGTGGACTGTCCATCCTTTGATCATGCGAGCCATACTTTCAGAGCATAGGGTCACGTCTATGTGGCTCCTAGACTGTGCCCTCTCAAACGTATGCTGCCCGTTATTTATCGTCGTCCACGCTAGTTGTGAAAGCCATTCCTCTATGTGTTCACCGCGTGCGTCTGGCCGTGGGGATCCCCAAGCTTGCGACTTTGCGTTAATGTCCCCTATGATTAGAAAATTTCTTGAGTGCTGTGATGCCTTCTCAAAAACCCTGTCAATTTTTATCTTGTAGTTGTCGAGATTTATGTTCGGAGACACATAGATTGCGTAGATATGCATCCCTTATAGCTTCACATGTACATATCCTTCTTCACAGCTTACTTTCTCAACTTCCAGATTACTGTTCAGTATCACCACAGCAACATCACCATTTATATCTCTGTAGATTCCTTTGTCAGAGTAGATCCTCTTATTGGGCTCCGAAATTATCATGATGTCTTGTTTTTCTTTCATCGCCTCTGCCCATGCATGTCTTGAGCTGCTCTCGCTCTCCCAAAATTTGTCTGCATTATACGGACAAGCTCGGCGAGAGAGTTTTCATTTCCGATGGATTCACACACACCAGGCCAAACACAGGTTCTCATGAACACACACGGACCAGACAATACATTATTGTAAGAACATAAACTAGTAAGGAAATAAAATTATATACAAGAGTATAAATAAAATAATGAATTAATATCTCATTAAAATTGTGAATTTGTGTATAAGTAAAAACGCTATCCGTTCAAGTATAGGGAAAGTAGGCTTGTGCGTAGCCCTGTCTCCTAGATCGTGCACATTCATGTGGATCTGCTTTTTTGACCCCGTTCGGTGTCCTGTTATGGAGCAATCCATACAGTATGGCTCTTCCTTGCAGTCTCGAACCATGTGTCCCACCTTACAGCAATTTCTGCATTTATTGCTCCTACCTTCACCCTCACACTCATTTGCGACATGACCGTCCTATCAGCACCTGTTACATTTAATCAGGGGTTTTCTTTCCTTTATGTCTATAGTGGATAGACCAATTTTAACGTTTGCTTTTAATTCCAGTTGTTTTATTATTTACGGTTTGCTTACTACCGTGGCTGCACGCCTTCCACCATACATTGGCCTAATGGCCTTTATTTCTATTATCGTCAACCAGGAAACTGCATATTTTTTTCAACGTGTCCTTGATTTCCTTTTCTTCTATGTCAATGTCCATGCCAAATATTTTCACGACCTCTTTCTTTGTTCCTCCTCTTTATCTCTTTACCTGTTCCCCACTCATATTATCTTTAATGTTATGGTAAATATTATCCGTTTGTCTACTACCCCTTTTTATTTCTAGTAGCAAATGTCCCTCCCTAGTTTGTCGGATTCTTTCTTCTCTTTTGTAATACTTTCGTTTTCACCTATTTTACTTTTTAAGCTTGATACCATTTGAGAATATGTATTTCCTTCGGCTCTTTCAATGACAATCGCGTCTGTTTCATGTTTTTTTCTCCTTCTCTGTTTTTTCTCTACCCGTATTCACCTCTTCATGGAGAGTTATCGTTTACTCATGATCATGGAAAATACATTCCATTAACTTTCTCTTCATTTCAACTTCGATATCCAGTAAGATAGGCAATGTAAATGATCATATTTGGTCTTACAGTTAATCTCTCTCATTTTCTTCAATGCCGTGTATAGATCATTTTGTTTCGTTATTTGATCGTCTTCTGTAGCTAGTCCTATGAAATGTACGGCGCTTGACTCACTTATAGTATCTCCGTCTATCGTTGATCATCCGTCGGTTCTGTGAGTTAGAATTTTTGCATCTTTCAAATTTCCTTTTTTTAAGTCATACACCCGTCTGTTTCCACCAGTCAACTGTCGAAGGAAACGCAATTCGTGCATTTTCGTTGCTTCTGCCACAACAACTATGTTACATTCCTCTTTGACATTTGTGATTTTTTTATCACTCACATTTATTGTATACACCTGTTCTGGTCATTCCATATCTGAAACATCTACTAATTGCTCTGAATTTAGATCTTATTTCAGTTCCGTTTCTATTGAGCCTTTGGACATATCTAGATTTATGTCCTCCGTTTCCACCTGGCATCCCAAATCTTTAGTTTCTCTGGGTTTTTTTTGATTTCTTGATCTCTCTCATCCCTTCCTTTAGAAGTTCTGTCAGTCTCTTTATTTCTTTAACGGCAGCTTCATTCTTATTGTCCATTTTCAGGAGTTCGTTCAGACTCTCGGTAACTTCTGTCAACCTTATTACCATCGAATCCAAGAAATCGCTGCAGACACTGATATTTTGAGGCGTCTCCACTCTCTTTCTCTTACTTGGATTTATATCCGTAACAAGCCGTCTCACAAACTCGTCCTCCTCCTCAGTATCTTGTTCTTCCTCTCCCTTGTCAAGTGGGTTTGTTATTATTACTGATTTCTTATCTTGTTCTTCTGACTTCTTTTTGATACCATCCCTACTAGGGGGCATTCTAGTAACCTTATTCGATCTTCCGAATATCTTCGATTCATCTGAAACACCCCCTCAACTATTCTCTCTTCCAGAAGCAGTATCCAGTGCAGGGCCCTGGTTGCCTGACCTCTCCGCCTTGCAGTCGTTGGATGACGGTCGGTCCTGGCCTGCACTACCACCATACTTACCGACCGGTACTGAGATCTCCCTCCTCTGCACCGTAGATTTTGAACCTTTTTTCCTAGAAGACATCTTGATTATTGTATGGGGCAGTGCGAACACACATCCCCGAAGTCTGTCGCTGTCGCGTTGTACCGTGAATCCGATCTAGGATATGGGTAGTGTCTGGATAACCCTCTAGCCCTCGCAACCTAATAGTGTCGAGGGGGGGAAGATGGGAACGGCATTTCTGCCGCTTTTAGGTGAGTGGAGATATAGCAAGACCGGAAATTCTTCCTGCCATATGGGAAATAGATTTGATCAGTCTTAGTTTCGCTGCTCATCTTGAACCTTAACGATATGGGTAACCCTACCAGGAACAGAGGTCCCCGTCGTCATCACTTCAAGACTCCTTGCAGCTACTCAGCCCCCGCATCACGACAAGGTGCTGACCACGGGGGAGATATGCAGCATACCTGAAGAAAAAGAAATAAAAATATTCAACGAACAAGACAATTATAAACACATTCAGTTCAAAACGGAAACAGAAAATCCATCAATCAGAGGCATATCTTTTTTAGACACTTTAGTTATAAGATCAATGATGAACTCTTTAATATTGGGTTGGTATAAAAAACCTAGTAGTTCAGAATAATATATAACCTACAAATCTAACCGCACATACAAAATGAAAACAAACTTTTTTATCGGCATGCAGAACAGAATACAAAAAATAAGTCACCCTAGTTTACTACAAAACAAATGTAATTGTTAGAAAATATTCTTCAAAAGAACTCATACCCCAAAAAAATATAAAAAACTTGTTATATAATTCAAGTTCAAACATGACAACTTCAAATGAACTATCAGACCAAAAAATAATCCAACTGAAGGAACCGAATCAGAGCTGTGCCAAAGCATTGTGCTTAGTGCTCGTCAAAGCACTCTAAGCACTTTAGTGCTTCCGAGCACTGTGCTCGCGACCACTTTTCAAAGGCTAGTGCTTAGTGCTTGTTTTTCGGAGCACTCTCGCGAAAATCTTAGTGCTTAGTAATCCGCTAAGCACTAAGCCTTTCCGAATTTTTGAAGTAGGGTCAATATAAGCAGGTACGGTATTTGATTTTTTTATGATATGATAATATGATCGTTTTGAATTAATATTCAGTATTTCTTCAGTCACCATTGATTTGACTTTATGGTTATGAAGGCCAGAAAATTTTTTGTTTTTGCGCGCTTGTTACTAGTGGAACAGGCGGGCTATCGTTCTGTCCAAATGTCTGTAATTTCCGAATATCGAACCGAAAATGGTTTCAATCCTTTGGGTTCGACTTCTTGATGGAAAAACCTTGGTCAAATTTAAGTAGGTCAGGCTGGCCGGCCCTCCGATCGTATATTCTCTATCTTCCGAAGGAGATGACCCAGAGTTTTCATTTTTCAGAATAGGTGGATCGTTCAAATATCTCGGTCAAGTTCCTTATTGGGCCAAATCCATCGTTAATTATTAGCATTCAAAATTTGATTTTCGCCTAGAATATTCATCTGATCAATTTATAATTTAGAAGGTGTTTTAATGATGTTAAATTTAATTGTTTTTCCAAATTTCGAGATAATCGCCACTCTAGAAAATTTATTAAAAATTCCAAAAAAAATCTTTTATCAGAACCGATTCTTTATAAGATATTCGTCAGATATCTATGATGTTTCTATGGACGTTGTTGATTTCCTGAATATAATTAAATTTCATCAATCCTGCAAATATATTATAATTTTATGGAACCGAAAGCGAATAGATTGGAAATTTTGAATTCTCATTCCTTGTTACTATAAGCCTTCGTGTCTCATCACAAAAAAGGGATCCAAAATAGGAAAATTTCTATAAACAATCTGATTATCAGCTACATTTGATTTTATAACGATTTCTGGATGAAATTATATTGAGTGAACTTACAGTTCAGCAAATTCTTCGATCTGGCATTCTTTCCACATTTCTATACCATATATAAGTTGTTGTAGTTGAGTGTCATCAATTATAACCGAATTTCAGATTCATAATTGCTGAGCTATCGGACAGGTCTGGCCCAATAACTAACTTGACTTATATTTGGATAATAAACTAATTCTATTAATATGGAATCTCTATCTCATCTCTTTCGGAAGATAGAGAATATTCAGCCAAACATTTTCAAATTGGACCACCATTTCTTCATCACGAGTCAAATCCAACCGATGGCGATCATTTTCAGCTCGATATTCAGAAATTACAGACATTTGGGAAAAAAATAATCCTCTTGTCGCAAAATTCATAATGACATTTCCATTCAAAATATGACAACTGCACACACCAGTATTTTAGACATGTTTGTCATAAAAATGAACCCACAGAATCAGTTTCATTTTCGGCTCAATATTCACTCATTATGACAACTTGTCATAAAATTAAAACCACCCTCATAGAGATTTATAGTTGAAGTGATGTGAATTCATAGATAGAAATATAATCTGTGACTTCATTTTCAGAAAAACTCTTATATCTTCTGGAGATTGTACGTGATGATGATGAAATTTTAAAATATTTTAGGTACCTATACCCTGCATAAATGCCCTAAATTGTTTTGATCTGACGAATAACTTATGAGATATCGTGTGTTGAAAAAAAACATTTTGGGAATTTTTAAAAAATTTTCTCTCGTGACGATTTTCTCGAAATTTGGCACACTCCTTCCTTTTAACGCTATCTAGACATTCTCTAAGTTACGAATTGATAGGATGAATATTCAAGAAATTAATGTTATTAACTGCTTAACTATTCGATGGATTTAGCCCAATAACAAACTTGACCGAGATATTTGGACACTCGACCTATTCTGAAAAAATGAAAACTCTAGGTCCCTCATAATAAACAAGGGATATGTTGTCTGTGACCAGCTGAGATTTCTTCCAGTGAACTGATTGAGGAATATTTGAATTGTATGTTGATAGGACATCTGGCAAATTAAATCAAATCGAATTTTGTATTTGGTTACGCTAGTAGTTAATTAGACTACAGAATATCGCTTCATCTTCAAAACCACTTTCTGAAATGTCTTACTTATTTTGAGGTCTTTAATCACAGACAAAAATATTGAAACTTTATTTTCAGCATTCGGTATTCTTTGGTACTGAACAATATTGATTGCGAAACATTTTAGGATGAAATTTTCTTTATCACAGAGTGTTCAAATTGCATTTAATTATGATCTTTTCCTTGAGTGCTTGTTCAATATTATTTATTAGTCCAGTGGAATATTACCCAGAAGTATGGTTTCTCAGAAGATAATTTGGGTGAGCTTTTTGCTTGAAAATGTCAAAATGTCCTGGCAAATGAATTTTACTTCTCTAGAAGTGCTTTTAGTGCCCAAGAAATATGAAGTTTTCAGTTTTTCTGGAGCACCAAAATTATGCATTATTCCTTATTAGTAAAAAAATTTTGATACGCCGATACTTTTTAATGCTTCAGATATTCTGATTGGGATTAGAGTAACAATACGTTAGTGCTTTTCGCATTCCAATGTAGTTGAAAAATGTCACTTCGAATTTTTTATTGAAGTAGATTCATTTTTGATATTTTCATTACTACCTAATATTAATGTTTTTCCACCCTCCCGGGTTTGAATCTCACACTAGAACTGATTTGTTTTATTCAAAAACTCAGCTACGACGGTAAAATTCTGGGCATACAAATTATCGGTAATCTCGATTTATGTACGAATTCTTGTTGATTTCGAAGGAATATCTGATAAGATATCGAGTATTGAAAAAAATGTTTTTGGGGATGTTTTAAGAATTTTCTACCGTGTCGATTCCTTTGAAGTTTGGCCAACCCTTTTATTTCAAAATCGTCCAAGGTACGAATTGATCGGATGAATATTTTAGGAATTATTGCGAAAATCAACTTTCAAATGCTAAACTATTCGATGGATTTGGCCCAATAACGAACTTGACCGAAATATTTGGACAATCAACCTATTTTGAAATTATGAAAACTCTAGGACTCTAGGTCATCTACTTCGGAAGATAGAGAGTAAACAGCCGGAGGGCCCGCGTCCGCACATACTCAAATGTTCTTCATCAGGAAGTCGAACCCAATCGATTGGGACATTTGGGTAAAACGATAGCTCGCTGTTCCGCTAGAAACAAGCGCGCAAAAATGAGGGCTGTGTTTCAAGGATTGCCATAACTTTCGAATTTTACAACTACCGGTTACCCACCGAGTGCCACTGATAAGGTAGTTATTGAACCCTGGTTTTGTGTATTTAAATATCTCCGTGAGCTTAGGGCCCAATTGAACGTTTCACAAACTTTCCAAATAATCAACAAATTTGCCGACGGAAATTCCGAAGAGTGCTAAAATTGATGGGTCATAAAAAATATGCACAAGAACATCTGGCTTAAAAATTCCCAATTGGGAACGGCAGTTTGGTCTAACGTTTTTGTGAAAATATTCGTTTGTTTACAATATTTTAAAAGAGCTTATCAATCTTCTTTTATTATGGTGTAACATCCATTTTAATCAGTGATATAATGTTGTGAAAAAGAATTTCTGAATTCCCACCATTTGAACCAGTAATGAATGAAGTTTATTTAAGAATATGGTTTTCCTCGTTTACCATTTTTCAGTTGGAATCTACAGATTTGCTCAAAGTATTTCTACCGTTTTCGCTCTCTGACGTTCGAGACTACTGATGTGATGCATTGTTCGCTTTAGTGTGAATGGAGCATATAAGTGAAAAATCTGAAAATGCTGCAAAGCAGTCTCAACGCGTTTGTTCTATAAGTGATACGATATAAACATGCATTTATACGAACACAATTTAGCCCTTAAAAAACTTCAGACTCATGAAGTGTCATCAATGGAAACAAATTATTGAAAAATAAGCATTTGACCTACAATGCACAAAACACATTTTGATTGGTATTCATCAAAATGTGTTTTGTGCATTGTAGGTCAAATGCTTATTTTTCAATAATTTATGTTTCCATTGATGACACTTCATGAGTCTGAAGTTGTTTAAGGGCTAAATTGTGTTCGTATAAATGCATGTTTATATCGTATCACTTATAGAACAAACGCGTTGAGACTGCTTTGCAGCATTTTCAGATTTTTCACTTATATGCTCCATCCAAATATTGACAAGAATAATTGTGTAAAATGTTTGTAGCTCATAGTTCACATTAGTATTTCAAAACTACAAGTATTATACAAGGTGATTCATTGGTAAATGAACAAAAGCTAAAGGTAGTTAGAGGACACCGAGCTGAGTCAGAATAGCACTTATATTTAGGGTCTATCTCTCTTCATATTCAAGGTCGCAATGTTTTATTGATTTTGTCATCTTTTTCAATTACCCATAACTTTCGAACCACCTTAAATATTTTCATTATGTTTGGAACGTTTATTCTTTTCAACAACTTCTTCACACCGATATTAGGAATAAATTTTATTTCAGGACCGGCTTGGGAAAAATTCAACCTTGAAAAACACCTTCTATATCAAAATTCCTTGAATTTCATAGGATATTCGAAGAAAGGATGAAAAACTAAAAGGAGCAAGGTATTTTTCGTTCTTGCGCATGAGATTTTAGCACACAATAAATTAAGTAAAACCTGAATAGTCATACAACACTGTAACCAGAATTTTAAAAATCTCAATTTTATGACCCTTAACTTTCGAATCCGCCCTATATATTCTCATGATATTCGGTACGTTTATTCTTGTCATCAACTTCTTCATGCGGACATAGTAGTTGAATATTTTTCAGGTCCCGCCTAGTAAAAATGGGTAAATTGAACTCAATAAAAAAAAACACCCTGTATATTAATTTTTTGTTTGGATGTGATAGAATATTTGGGAAGAAAATAAAATGCTGAAGACAGCAAGGTGTTTTTTCGTACTTGCGCATGCGATTTTAGCACACAGTAAACCTTGTCAAACCTGAATATTCAGATAACATGGAAACTAAAATTTCAGAAAACTCAATTTTATGCAGTGATTATTTCTTATCCGATTGAACTTTTCGGGTCATTTTTAGAGTGTTTCGTTCTCAAGACTCATTTTATCGTTTATTTTTTATTTAGATATTTGTTTGATAAATTTTATCTTATCGTTTTCACTGGTGAAAAGAAATCGAAATCATAAAAGATTTCTTAAACTATAGATCTTTGAATTGCATTGTGTTTTGAAAGTATGACCTAAAAAATTCCATTGAATCGAAAAAATTAATGAGTAATGAAAAAATTGAGATTTCTTGAAATTTTGGTTTCTGTGTTGCCTGAATATTCAGGTTTTACTAGATATATTATGTGCTAAAATACTAAAATCACATGCGCCAGTACCAGAAATACCTTGCAGCCTTCAGTATTTAATTTTTTTCTAAATATCCTTTCAAATTTGAGGAATTTTGATACACAGTGTGTTTTTTTGTTGGTTGAATTTGAGTTATCCAATTGATATGTCTGCATGAAGAAGTTCTTGACAAGGATAAACGTTCTAAATATCATGAAAAGTGCGGTACGAAAGTTATAGGTAATAAAATTGAGATAAAGATTCCATATTAATAGAATTAGTTTATTATCCAAATATAAGTCAAGTTAGTTATTGGGCCAGACCTGTCCGATAGCTCAGCAATTATGAATCTGAAATTCTGTTATAATTGATGACACTTAACTACAACAACTTATATATGGTATAGAAATGTGGAAAGAATGCCAGATCGAAGAATTTGCTGAACTGTAAGTTCACTCAACTTCCATTTAAGATATATGTTTATTGATTCTTTCACACTCATTGTGCTGGCTGATTTTGAATCGCACTCTTTTTAAGTCTGAGAAAAGACTTTAGAACAAGCGCGTAAAAGCTCCTGATCTCACGTCAGTGCTTTCCACATTTTTTCAGTAATGTGTTCTCGCTTATAAAATAATTGGTCCTCGATTATTAATTCAACTTTATGCATTGATTAGGAACAGCCATTCAGATTCAGATCGACGAATAAGATTAACTAGTACCAGAATGTAAATTGAATGCATGCGTTTCACAAAACAAATAAAATGGCTTTTGAGTTTTTCCCAGTCTCGAAATCATAATTTTAGATATGTCGATGAAGCTAAAGAGTTCTCATTTCAATCAAACAACATTACATAAAATAGTTCCCTCTAAAGTGCTTAGTGCTTAGTGCTCGAAATATTCAATTACTTTTGCAAAAGTGCTCAGTAATCCGGAGCCTTCTGTCGAAAGCGGTGCTTAGAACTCGAGACTCGAAGCCTTTTTTTTCGAGTGCTTAGGGCTTAGTGCTCGAAGCACTTTTTTTCGGTGCTTAGCACAGCTCTGAACCGAATACATAACTGTTCCTTAAATTGACCATCTAACAGAAAAAATAATTTCAGTATTGAGCTCGGTATTGAGACAAATGGACAACTAGAAGTTTGTAGAAAAATCTATAAAATTTATTCACAGAAACAAAAGAAAAAATTCCAAAAGAAATGAAAAAAGGTGTCGTCTATAAAATAAACTGCAATAATTGTAACAAATATTATTTAGGACAAACCTCAAGAAATCTCAAAGGAAGAATTACATCACACAAAAGTGAATGCAGACATAGATGGAGAAATATATGTGCAGAAGTAGTAAAGTGAAACATATGTTAGAAGATCATCAAATGAACTTCTAGGAACGACACATTCTAGATATACAGTGTGGAACAGCCAAATGGAATAAATTCGATAACGAATAAATAAGAGCCTGTTTGGAAAAACGCTTGGACATGGCGATTTGTATTTTTAATTGAGCATTTTTTCAAAAAAAAAAATATATATATAGGGTGCGTCATGTGACAGTGGCCAATACCCACTTTCTTATTTTAAATGCAAGCTCCTGTATATTATTAATTTTTTGGATTCTTCAGAGAATTCTAGACTTAAATCATGTACAATGTCCTATACCTATCTTCAACTGTTTCGGAAATATTAAGCCAGCACGATTTCCTGGTCTGTCGCTGTTAACTACTTTTTGTGGGGATATGTCAAAGTATTGTATACAAAACTAAACCCCTCAACTTAGATGACGAATCACGCTTGCGATTAGATCAGTTACACCTGAGATGTTGAGTAATGTTAGAAAACATTTCTATACCAGATTAGCATGTTGCCAAGACGTTCGCGGCGAGCATTTTGAACATTTACTACATTGACATTAATATTTTTTTTTTTTTTTTAAATTATAAAGAAATAATCAGTATTAATTATTAGGTTTTTAGTGTAGCGAATTTGTGAAATAACATAGTTTTCTTTTTTTAATGTTAATTTTTGTAATAAATCTGAAAACACTTAATATTTCCGAAACAGTTGAAGATAAGTATAGGACATTGCACATGATTCATGTCTAGAATTTTCTGAAGAATCCAAAAAATTAATAATATACAGGGGCTTGCATTTAAAATAAAAAAGTGGCTATTGGCCACTGTCACATGACGCATTTTTTTTTGAAGAAAATGCTCAGTTAAAAATACAAATCGCCGTATCCAAGCGTTTTTCCAAACACGCTCTCATTTATCCGTTATCGAATTTATTCCATTTGGCTGTTCCACACTGTATGTTCACAAAATGAAACAAGAGAAACTTAAGAATCGAGAAGAATAAGTCAGTACCCAAATAACATCAATCTAAAAACAGATACAAAAACCTCAGCTCCATTTGAGCACTAGTTATAGAAATTGATGGTGATATTGATTCCCTTTGATATTTTAAGAACATAGAAAAACAGATTGAAATTTTGAACCTCATCCTCTAGTCGATGATTTCATATTACTGATAATTTTTCAATGAAAATTGAGATAACTTCAAATTACATGGAAAATCTACTTCAATTAAGAAAAAAAACCGGCCAAGTGCGAGTCGAACTCGCGCACCGAGGGTTCCGTACAAACCTGCAAGGTTTACAAAGTTCGTTCATTACGACAATCGAGTCATAACTATGGTATTTTTTTTTTTTGGTGGTATAACTACTTAAAATTTTAAGCTTTCCGGAATTTTTCTGTTACCTGTGCTGTATACTATTGCTTCTTACCAAATTTCGAGATTCCATATCAACGGGAAGTGGTCTTTAGGTTTTAATTCCCTTGCGTGTAGTTGCGAGTTTCAAAATATGCGGTATCAATGGTTGTACTTTTGCGTTTTGCGTTTTTGCGTTGACTTAGAATTTTTTTTTTCACGGGTTAAAGGCAGTTAGATCTAAGTATTTGATATGAATTTCAACTTGATAGCTCTACGCGTTCATGCCTTGCTTCATGCCAAATTTCAAGATTCTAGGTCGACTGGAAGTACCTTTTAGGTTTTGATTCCCTTGCGAGTTTCAAAATATGCAGCTTAAATTGCTGTTTCTTTTAATTGCGTTGACATAGAAGTTTGATTTTGTTACAGCTTAAAGGTATTATAGACCTGAGTATTTGGTATGAATTTCAATTTAATACCTCTACGCGTTTATGAGGAAATGGGTAGTAAGTTTAAAATTATTAAAAAAAAATATATTATGTGATGTAACTAAAAATTTATGGTTTTCGGAATTTTTCCTTTATGTGTGCTATAAAATGTTGCTTCATGCCAAATTTCAAGATTCTAGGTCGACTGGAAGTACCCTTTAGGTTTTGATTCCCTTGCGAGTTTCAAAATATGCAGCTTAAATTGCTGTTTCTTTTAATTGCGTTGACATAGAAGTTTGATTTTGTTACAGCTTAAAGGTATTATAGACCTGAGTATTTGGTATGAATTTCAATTTAATACCTCTACGCGTTTATGAGGAAATGGGTAGTAAGTTTAAAATTATTAAAAAAAAATATATTATGTGATGTAACTAAAAATTTATGGTTTTCGGAATTTTTCCTTTATGTGTGCTATAAAACGTTGCTTCATGCCAAATTTCAAGATTCTAGGTACTTGCGAGTTTCAAAATATGCAGCTTAAATTGCTGTATCTTTTGATTGCGTTGACATAGAAGTTTCAAGCTTCAAGGGACAGTAGACCTGAGTAATTGGTATAAATTTTAGCTTCATACCTTCACGCGTTCCTGAGAAAAAGGGTCTTGACAGACGGACGGACAACAAAGTGATCCTATAAGGGTTCCGTTTTTTCCTTTTGAGGTACGGAACCCTAAAAATACTGTCAAATCGGAATTATTCAAATATTTTCCACTTTTTCTGAAACAAAATCTGAAAGGTTATGCCATATCAATATTCATCAACTTTTTGAGCAAAACCTCACATTGTTGTAAGTGAAACTTATATTCTCGTTTATATTTAATTTAACCTCATGTCTATTCAAGTTGTATATGCCATTGTTTATTTTCAGATGTCTGATGGAGCAAATGTTGTTTATTTGCAGATGTCTGATGAAGCAAATGAAATTTGCGAAATCTTACTTTATAGGTATATATATATATATATATATATATATATATATGAAATATCTGATAATCTTGAAAGTGATTTAAAAAGACAACGTGCAATCCATAATGGTCTGAAGAGCAATTTTTACTCCCGAAATGTATTTTATGAAATTCCTGTTTGAAGAGAAATTATGACCAATATTATTGTCCTGGTAGCGGTGTCTACCGGCCAGTCGCTACTTATCCTTGTTTTGTTTCATTCTTTTAATTTTTTCCACTTGTCGTGGTGCGTTCGCGCAGTCTTGTACTCATGTCACTTGTTCTGTGTAGGACTCGCTGCATTATATCAAACTCGCTGTGTATAGTGTGAGTATATTTGGGTTCAAACCTTAGACTATATAAAAATAAACCCCTTTATTTACATTGAAAAGTGTCGCATCTGATACTTAGAGCTGGTCGAATGTAACGTATTGAGATGGTCCACTCAGGTCATAAAAAAATGTTCATGTTGCCAAACTGAGCTAATAGTAGGTTTCTTTATTGCCCTATAATTGTGAATAAACACTTTTTCTCCAAATTGCAATCAAAACATTGTATAAAATTTTATATTTTGAATTGAAACTATCTTATCGGATATATTAGCAAGAAGTAAAAGAAAAACTTAAGTTGATTATGCTATTTTATGCCAGAGACCGTAGATGGAAAGAAAACAGATGAAAGTCAAGACAACGTTGCCGCATTCTCTGCTTGACAGTTTGAAGGTCACATGATGTTCAGAAGACACACGTTGCCGCCTCTGTATAGAAAATAAATAAGCAAATTGAAGAATATTTGTGGGAGTCAGTATTAGGTTTTTCCTATTTTTTATTTTTTATTACTTTTTGTCACACTAAAAATGGTTCGTAAGTGTAAAAGTTGTAGTAAAGACAGGAATTTTAATCCGACTTTATAGTTCTATAGCTAAGTGTATTGTTAGAAACGAAGCATTCAGTTATTTACATGTTCAGTAGCTTAAAAAGTTTTAATAAGGAAGTATTCAATGAGATTATTATAAGATAAAATGAGGTTTTCTTGAATTAAGGTTCCCAGATGACGATGAAAGAATAAGAAGTTGGGCTTCGCTTTTGGGATGGTCAAGTATTTGCCCAAAGAAAGCAATTTTCATTTGTCCAGATCATTTTGACCCTGAAGATAATGTGATCCGAGTAAATGGAAAATGATTTTATGCGGTGTTGCCGCGTGAGGTTTCACAAGAGACTTTCAATGAGGAAGTCAAAACAAATCGAAATTTTACAAAGGAATGCTTAGTCTATCTTATATAGTCTAAGGTTGTAACGAAACCTTCATCATGGATAAATTCGTAACCCGTACGTCAACTGATGATCAACCGTGATCGAGTCAACCCGTTGTTGAAAAACAAAAAATTATGAGTAATAAACGACAATACCATGAAAACTCTTTGAAGTTGAGGTTTACTTGAACAGGAGACAAAGACGAACCAAACCTTTCTTGTCTTATTTTCGGCCAAAAATTATCCAATGAAGCAATGTTTTCTAGCAAATTAAAGAGACACCTCTCTAGAAAACATTCTCATATCTTGGACAAGGACATACAGTACTTTCAACATTTGCTGAAATCTCAAGTCCAGCAATCTATAAGTCTGACCAAGACAATTACTAAATCTGAGAAGTGTCAAGAGGCAAGCTATCACGTGGAGAGGCAAAAAGATGAAACCATATAATATTGCAGAACATTTAGTTTTGCCAGCTTGTCGTCAGATTGTGGAGACCTCATTCGAGGTTGAATCTGAAAAGGAGGTGTTGAAAATTCCTCTGTCAAATGACACCATCAGCAGGCGCATAGAACACATGCCAGAAGATATTGAAGCACAAGTAATAGAAAAACTACGAATTGTTCGTATGTTCGCCTCACAAGTTGATGAATCAACTGCCAAAAGTGGGAAGGCCTAGCTGCTGGCATTTATACGTACGGTCGTTAAAGATTACTTTATCGAAAACTTTCTTGTGACAAAGTACTGCTCGAAACAACTTGCTCTTGAGGCGAAGACATATTTAATATTTTGGTTGCATATTTGAAATCCTCTGATTTATCATGGGCCGATCGTATTGAAATATGGGCACCTTCAATGACTGGTTCTGTAAAAGGGTTTGTTACTTTTGTGCAAGAAAGAAATCCAAATATTGTGTTGACCCACTGCCTTATTCATAGAGAAGTTTTGGCATCGAAAACTCTACCGAATGATTTTAAAGCTGTGTTGGAAGATGCAGCAAGGGTTATAAATTTCATTGAGAATCGTCCCTTGAAATCTTGATTATTTAAACAAATTTGTCAAGACATGGATGCAGCCCACTAGACGTTGCTTATTCACACTGAGCTGAGATGGCTCTCAAGATGACATATTTTGTCCCGCATGTATGCAGTTAAGGAAGAGTTACATGGTGCACAAAATTGGTGTACCTGGCAGATTTATTCGAACATATTAACAAATTGAATACAGGTATGCAGTGACAAAATGAGAATATTCTGACGTCATTAGATTAAATAAAAGGTTTAGCGGAAAAATTAACGCTATGAAAAAATCATATTTGCCAGGGCACTCCGTCCATGTTTTCGCATAGAGCGTCAAGAACTGTGGATTCTAGAATTAGATCTTTGATAAGGGATTCATTAGAATTGTTAGGAAAAATATAAACAAATACTTTTCCAACATCGAGGTTGAAAATTTTGATTTAGTGAGAGACCCGTTCAATATTTCATTCAGTAGCTTGGTTGTTTTTGAATTGGAAGAGAAAAAACAGTTTCATATGATGTTAAAATTATAGGAATTGAATGTAAATAAGTTCTGATTACATGTTTCAGCAATATAACCAGAATTGAGTTTAAAAGCTCTTATTGCCGTTTTCGACATCTTACCCATGCGAACAGGGATTTTCAGCGTTGACAAATATCAAAAGTAAAAATCGCGAACGTCTGCTATCTGTTGAAGAGCTCCGAGTATTTCTTTCGACAATTCGCCCAAGAATAAAAAGCCTTTGCTCCGCACGCCAGGCTCAAATATCGCATTAAGTGATTATATCATGTTATTTCGAATTTATTGATTTAATTAATAAAAATAAAGTTTATTTTCTCCAATGAAACACAGGCTTTTTGGCGCTCTTGTTCACCCGAACAGAGTGCCTATCATTTTGCCCGAATGTCTGTAATTTTGGAATATCGAGCCGAAAATGGTCTCAATCGATTGGGTTCGACTCCCTGATGAAGAATTCGTGGCGAAAGTTGAGTCTGTCTGGCCGGCCGGCCGTATCCTCTCTAGCATCCAAAAGGAATCAGCTAGAGTTTTCAAATTTTCAGAATAGGTTAATTGTCGAAATATCTCGGTCAAGTTCGTTATTGGGCCAAATCCGTCGGATGGTTCAGTAGTTATGAGCATCTGAAATTTTGTTTCCTCAATAACTACTAGAATATCCATCCGATCAAGTTGATACTTGGAATGTTATTGAGGGAGGCTGAAACGAAACGGCTTGTGAAATTTCGCAGAAATCGTCATGCTAGAAAATTTTTAAAAAATTCCCAAAAAAAAAATTTTCAATACTGAATATCTCCTAAGACTTCAATTAGATTTAAACAAAAATCCGTATATATATTGAGGTTACCGATATCTTACTCATCCTCAAATTTCATTGTAGTAGCTTTTCCCCTTCTGAAGATATGATAATTTTTTTCATTTACTCAAGAGAAAAATAGAAATATCATGAAGTCCGAGCTTTGTCATTTAAAGATTTGCCATCACAGATCGATATTCGTTTGACAACTTGCGGACCTAGGTATCAGTGTCAGTTGGCGTAATATCAATCAAAATTTTCATAGAATTCATAGAGGTAGAATTCGATGTCGATGACGTTGTCAAAATTCAGAAAAGCACAGTCGTGATATTAATCAAAAAATTTTTTATCATAGAGAAAGAATTTGATGGCGTTGTCAAAACTCAGAAAAGCAATGACGTAAGTTTTTAGGAGAAGCATAGAACAAAATTTGGTGAAAATTATGAGTAGTTATTTTCAAATTGAGATAAAGGTTTGTTTATTCATTAGGCTTTCATATTTACATCACATTGTCCCATAGTACGGAAAAAGACTATTGTTCACCCGATCAGAGAGCTTATAGATTTGTTAAGGTTTGAATATTTACTCGCAAGTAGCTCAACAAGAGCGCCAAAGCAATCTGACCTCACGTCAGTGCTTTCTAAATTTTTTTATTATGGTATCAACAGAACCCCTACGTCCGTTACATATTAAACAAGGCCTCTAATATACCTACGGCTACCAAATTCTTTACTGGTGTGCCGTGAAAGTTTACTGAAACTAAAAGTGTGCCGTTTACAACAAAATGATGAAAACGTCTGATCTAAAAAATTGGAAAGCCTCATGGAATTGGGAAAGTTGATATTACATAGGAGTATTTTCTCATGAAATGTTCAATCGAATTGAGGATAAAATTCATAAATTTCAATATTTTCACCGATATTCCACTGGAAAATTACTAACCATGTAATTGAGTATGATTTTCATCTAGCATAATGCTTTGAATGAAAAGGTTATGCGACATCAACCGGAGAACAATAAAAATGGATTTTGTCCTAAGTATTATACTTTGCAACCTCAAACGGGTACAGGGTGCATTGCAAGAAGTGTGTCTCTACAATATTATGGAATGTCTTAAGGCCAAAGCTGAATTTTTTTGCGCAATCTCGAAAGGAGTCCAGTAGTCGCTCAGCCCGACTTGAAACCTTAATTCGTTTATAACTTTGCACGAAGACAAAATTGGTTAAAGTGGTATAGGAATAAAGTGTTACTTTTCGGTTAAAGAATCAGTAGTTGAAATTGACGCAGTGGTCAAAGACTTACCCTGTATATCAGAGTTGGCAAACTTCATCATTCTGTGGTCAGGAAATTTATATTATGTTATTTTCAAGGTTAAAAAAAATTGTAGTTCATAAGGCGATGCAACAAATGGTAGAAAATGTATAAAAGGTGAAAAATTATTTTTTTTGTAATTCATTCAATCTTTTATTACAAATACTTTTTATCATCTTGTACATCTCTCACGACTCCTCACAATATCCAGATTATTCAATTGATTGCGCGCTTGTTATATTATGAGATATCTTCGATTTTATTGAACATCTTCCGATTCTGTTATAAAAATAAAATTCAATATTTAGGACTCATTAAAATCAATTCTCATTTCAGGAAATGAAGACCAGCAGAAATACTCACAGTGGAAACAACTTTGGTATCCTAATCCTGAGGAACTGGCAAAAGCAGAGGCAAGTTTGTCTGCAGACAACAACACTGTTACCAATATCACTGTACAGCTGGGTGCAACAGCATTCCTTCATTGCCATATGAAAAACAATCATGACAGAGCGTTAGCTGGATCAGAGGTGAATAAAATATTCCATTTGTCAAAGAAGAAATGCACTTCAGTGTAATAATTCCATTAGGCGTAAACCAAGCTACTTTCTTCAAAGATAATATCATGATTTCCTAAAGCTTACGAATTAATTATTATGTGAAATTTTCACGCCAATTGTACGTTTTTCGAAAAATTGTCAATTATTAATTTTTATTTCTATTTGTAACTTTGATGTGAACAATCAAAAGAAGAACTCAAGTTCTTTGTCTTCTTTCAACGCTGGGTCTACTTCGTTCATTCTTATATTCGTTTAACATACGATAATGGAAATTGAAGTCACATCTGCGCTTATAAAATTTTATTCTCACGTGGATTTAAGTAGAATCTATTGCTTTTCATCACGGAAAATCGAGTTTGCTTTCAATATTTTCGATCACTAGTTGTTATATTCGAAAATACATTTGCTGCCTTAAAATTTGCTTCCAAGAATATTTTGATTCCAGAATTTTCGAGTTCACGATCGAAAATGTAATTGATATAAAATATCGAATTGAACTGTTCGTACCAGTCGTATGATTTATAAAAACTAACAAGGATAAGTGTGTTCTATTTATTTGGTGAACCTCCTTTCAAGGAGTCCCTACGATCATTCCGTTTGAAAGAGCTCAATCATTCTATTAATGTAAGAGAAACTATTCAGATCCATATAAGTGACTGATGAAGGTGAGCAATTTCTTGTTTTTTCTTTAGAGTACACTTATCCTATCATTTTTGTTCGGAAACGATTATAAGGATTTCATTTCGAAAGTTATGCTACAATTGAGTCTTGGATGGCTGAATCTTTCACCCTACAAGAAGTATGAGAAGGAATTATGATGACGGCATTGACCGATGGCGCTTGGTTTTCCAGTGATGTTATCGACACCCTGAAATACCTTTATTTAATTTCTGAGTACTAGTAAGCCTATAGATTAATTCTCATAGGCCCTTAGATCAATATAAGAGTATACATCAGTAGGCCAACAATTCAATAAGCCTACATTTCGATATAAGTGAATAGATCCATAATAAGCCAGTTGATTAATACAAGCAGATAGACTGATGTGAAAATAGCCGAGTAAGATAGCCGAGTTTTGTACGGAATTTTTCGTACGCCACTGGAATATTGGCCGGATAGCGATACAAAAAATTTAGATTCGCCGAGATAATTTGGGATTTTTCTATTTTCACGTTGGAATCTGGATACGGTACGTTCTCTACTACGATGGCCCATGATAAATCCATTACCAGAACTCATTCCACAGCACTCCCGGGACGAATATGCCGAATGACGAACGAGTTTTCAATAAAAATATTCTTATGTGGCAAACTAGACATAGGATTGATGTAAAATTTCACAATAACATTCAGAAGCATCAACTCACAGTTTCAGCATATGCCACATTCACTTGCATCCCCCAGGGGGTTCAGTAGGTACTCGGCCTGATTTTTAAAGATTCATAAAAAATCAACCATACATTAGAATGCCATCAAACTCCTGCAGAATCATCCACATATCGACAAAAAAATAAATCAGTAGTTATGTCTGACTTGCAATCCCTTGGGGGGCTAAAATAACGGCTTAATGATTATTCAAGCAGATTCGAATATCTCGAGAACTAGACATAGAATCGACACGAAATTCGTTATTTGTTCTTCTCTCTTGGTACAGAGAATAAATCTATGACTTCCTTCCACTTGCACTCCCTGGGGGGGGGGGGCTAGCCGAGTTCCAGCCGAGTTTTCTGTGAGTAATTCATACCTGGGAAACTAGACATAGGATTGAGGTCAAATTTCACAATAACATTTAGAAGCGTCAACTCACAATTTCTGCATATGCCCCATTCACTTGCACCCCCCAGTGGGATCAATAGGTACTCGGCCTGATATTTAAATATTCATAAAAAATCAACCATACATGAGACTGCCATCAAACTCCTGCAGAATCATACACATGTCGACAGAAAAATAAATCAGTAGTTATCACTGACTTGCAACCCCTTGGGGGCCTAAAATAACGGCTTAATGATTATTCAACAAGAAAGAGAACTCGCTCATATTTTATATATTTAATTGTAATATTCCATATTGTGTGAGTCTCTGAACATGATCTTATTGTGTCATTATGAAATCTTATTGGTTTTCATTTCAATATCGACTTTCGACAGATATTTATTTTTATTTTATTTTATGACGTATGTGTACTTATCATTGTTATTAATTTTATATTTTTTGACGTTTGTATTCCTTATGATTTTTTCTGAGTGCTCAATTGATTGTATTTTCCTATTTTTGTAGCCTGAAGAAGGATATAAAAGATTCTGAAACGTCGCTGAAAGAATAATAAGTTTTTCATTTGGTTCCTTGTGCCGATAAATACTACTGTATTTTATTCTTCATATTTCACAATATGGAATATTACAATTAAATATATATGATATAACAAGAAAGAGAACTCGCTCATATTTTATATATTTAATTGTAATATTCCATATTGTGTGAGTCTTTGAACATGACCCTATTGTGTCATTATGAAATCTTATTGGTTTCCATTTTAATTTCGACTTTTGATAGATATTTATTTTTATTTCATTTTATGACGTATGTGTATTTATCATTGTTATTGCTTTTATATTTTTTGACGTTTGTATTCCTTATGATTTTTTCTGAGTGCTCAATTGATTGTATTTTCCTATTTTTGTAGCCTGAAGAAGGTAATAAAAGTTTCCGAAACGTCGCTGAAAGAAAAATAAGTTTTTCATTTGGTTAAAATAAACGAAGAATAAAATTACACAAAAGTGCGTCGTTTGTCAGATCTGGTGTCAGTTCGTTTAGCTGTCCGTAAATGTGGGGCACTATGTTAATGGTGAGACAAAGTTCTGATATCAAGAAAAAATCGTTGTTTCCATTGATTGCGACATTGATGGTACAGCGGCCCAGCTCTTCGAGCCATTGTGAGAAGTCCCCTCCACCAACGTTAATACTCATATTTTGTACAACACGAAATTTCGTACGTATTCTTGAGCTTCACAATTTGAGAAGTTGAGCTCGTTTTGCTGAACGCGACTTGAAGCTAAAGCTATATATAATAACTTTTTCACGTCCACTCTCAGAAGTACACATTTACCTCCAAAATTACGGGGTCAAAGCATACGTCCTGAGGAAAATGATCCACTGCGTCATAGATATAATAGTTAGCTATAGTCAGTTCATTTCAAATTATAAGTTGGGGATTTCTCAAACCTTCAGTCTCTTCAGAATTAGCGCTTATTGACGAACGGAAGTCTCCATCAACATCTAGGGGCAGTCTGAAAGTGGAATAGATCATTCTCCTGTTTTTTTGCTACAAAGCTTCTATACCTGTGAAAGCCATAGCTGCAATTGGAATAAACTCTGTTCGATTTATACAATGAATATTTGTGGGATCCTCATTTTGTCTTCCATCATCTTCGGTGGTATTTATTTATTTATATGACATTGGGGAGACAAACATGTCAAAGACCCATGAACAGTATTCACAAATTAAAAAGTTAAAAATAAAATTCATCGAAAACCCCCGTACCAAATCAAACATCAAGAGAAAAAAAATCTGAAACTCAGTGCACCAAAAAATGTTTTTTTCAGCTGTAGCTTGACGTTCGCACAATGGAATACAACGATCATTCGTAACTCGTTGCAGGCCCGGAACATTCTAATTAGCGGAGAGTTCCTAGATGCATTTGTCCTTCTAAATGGTACATGGAAAATTTCAAAATATCTTGAATTAACATTAGGAACATTAATGTGTACTTTCTGCAATGAATCCGGTACCTGCAACTCACCACTTACAATTTTCCTCAAAAGAACTACATCACCCACAGTGCGCCTGATGTCAAGCGAAATCAAGTTGAAATGTTTTCTGGCCATATCATAAAAATTATCATTATCCCTTGAAACAGAGAAATTACCTCTAAAACTTAAATATTTCAGCAATTTATTTTGTATTCGTTCGATTCGTTCTATGTAGATTTTGTATTGCGGATTCCAAACGACCGAAGCGAAATTCAATCGGCTTAAAACGTAAGCATAATGTATACTTAAAACCGGCTTGATACTTCTTAAAAACCTACACCCCCTAAACATAAATCCCAACATTCTACTAGCAGAATTGACAATACTGTCGATATGTAATGAGAAAGTTAACTTCTCATCCAGAATTACACCCAGATCCCTGATGTGATCAACTCTTTCCAATGTCGTCTGATCAATACTATAGTGGAAAAAAAGGAGGTTTATTACGTGGGAATGTAATTGTTCTGCATTTAGAAATGTTCAAGAATAAGTTGTGCAAACGACAAAATTCCGAGAGCTTCTTCAGTTCCCCTTGTATGATCTTACAGTCCTCTATAGATCTGACAGCGTAGAAAATTTTCAAATCGTCCGCATAGAGAAGCACTCTACATCTAACAAAAAAGAAATAATATCGTTGATATAAATCAAGAAATATAAAGGTCCGAGATGAGAACCTTGTGGCACACCAGATAATCACGGGAATTCGGCCGATCTACATCATGCTACAGAAACTAACTGCACTCTATCAGTTAGATGAGATTCACAGCAGTGCAAAAGACCACCCGCCACACCGACCCCAGAAAGAGAACGACTGAGAATTCTATGTGAAATTTTATCAAATGCATTACTTGAGTCGGCCTAAACAGCGTCAACCTGCAGACGCTCATGCATTGCCCTCTCCAAAAGGGTCATGAATAACAAAAGGTTAGTCTCTAGATTTTTCCTTTAAAAACCCGTGCTGTTCTGGAATTATCTGATTTTTCACTAAATTGTACAAATGATCATAAACAAGCCTCTCGAAGAGTTTGGAAAAGGCGCATAATTTGCTGATGGGCCGGTAATTTCCAAGAATAGAATTATCACCACCCTTGAAAATAGGGAAAACCGATGCAATCTTCCAGAGCCGCGGAAATATGCCTGTGCGAAGGCAAAGACTGAGAATATGTTCAAATGGAAGGCATATAACAGGACAATTACAAACAAAATATGATGGAATACCGTCAGATCTGGCACCCTTACTTTGATTCAGGGACCTTTTAGATTTTTCGATTTCTTTGGCAGTTATAATAATTTTTGAGAGGTAAGCAGGAGAATCAGCTGCAGTAGAGTCTATCCCGTTGGTTAAGTTTAGAGGGTCAACAAAAACACAACGGAAATACTGAGCAAAACTATTATATAACATCTATTGTACTCCGCCCGTGCTAACTTCATCTTTATATTTCATCGAAGAGGGCAGCTTGCCATGTCTACTCTTTGCTGATGCAACATCGAAAAAAATCTTAGGATTATTGGCCAGTTCATCTTCCACAAATTAATTGATCTTCCACAAATTTAATATAATTAGAATAATCACATTTGATCATGATTTTTGACAATGCTCTGAGACGCCGAAATTCAAGTAAATCCTTTGTATTATTATGAATTTTTAATTTTCTTTTTTTTTACTAACTTTATGGTATGTTTAGAAAAATATCGGGGAAACCTAGAGTTGATATACCTTCTTGAGACAAAATCCTCAATAATACCATCAAGTATACCTTTAAATAAATCAAGATCAAAATCAACAACTCCACTAAAGAGCAAATCAGACCACGGTAAAGAAGACAGTTTATTGTTTATGCTGTCGTGATCGCCATTTTTGAAATTATAGATCCAAGTACTTGCTTTGGAAAGATATTTGATATTTAATTGGAGCATAAACTCTTAAGAAGGATGGTACTTGTCTTCTCCCACCAATGGACTGTTACATGGAGTAACTTGAAACTAAAGAAACTGATAACACAAGATCAGGTCCAAGATTTTATCATTACTGTTGACAGTACTATTGAATTGCATCAGCTCACATATGGAGAGAGCATCTATGAGATCAGAATACTTTGCCTCTACTTTATTTAGTTCAAAATATGAATTGTTGGCATCTGGATTACATATCCATCTAATGGATCAACAATTAAAATCTCCGCACATAACGACCACATCACGTTCTATATTATTCTTTAAAAAACGCAATTTTGAAGAACAACTAGCACTGAACCAGAATCTCCAGGGGGTAGGTAGACGCAGCACAGAAAAACTCTCGTGGATCCAATCACTATTTTAACCCACAGATCTTCAGCTTCACTCTGGAATTGGGAAACCAAAGAGGCACCGAATCTATTCTTCACGGCAATTAAAACACCACCGGCAGTTCTCTAATCACTGGTTGTTGTTTCGCGATCACGACGGAACACCGAGTAAACTTCAGAGTCGATGAGTTCGGAATCAAACACAAAGACATTTAGCCACGATTCGGTTATGAATAAAATGTCATGATTATTGGAAAATATATTTCTCTTGAATTCATTGAGTTTGGTTTTCAAACCTCTAACGTGCTGATAGAAAATGTGTAGTGCCATAATAGTCCAAATCAACATTCACAGTACAAACAAAATTATGGAAATGTGTCAGAATGTTAATTTATTTTTGAGCTATCGATATCACTCAATATTTGAATTATTTTGCTTTGATAATTCTTACATACAAGGATATTTCCATTTTGAACCCAAACGAACTTATATTTGTGTTCCTTGGCTGCATCACGAGTTTTTCATGCAAAATTTTATTATTGGTGGTGAGATGTTCATTGACGAAGAATCTAGTGGAAACTCCATCGATACTCATACAGTTATCAATCGATTGAAGGCGTTTATCTCTCGCTCTTGAGAGAAACACATCTCTATCCAGCTTAGATACAAACCTAAGAATTATATATTTTGGCTTCAAGGGTACTTTCGTGGGTACTCGTACTATACTCTCAATCTCCTCCCTTTTAACTGGGCAACCAAGAAAGTTTTCAACACTATCAACTATATGAAATGAGTTTTCACCCTTACATTCCGGGATATCCTGGATTTCAACACTATTAGATTTCGTGTGCTGTTCCATTGCATTCATTTGGAAATTCAGAGAGGATATTTGCTCCCAAGATGCTTGTTTTCTGACTTCAAATCCTCGGCAAGTTTATTCAAACCCTTGAGATTATTCACCAAATCCTCAAAATCTGAAATTTTATTAGAACAGAAATCCACGCTCCTCTTCATCTCGCGAATTTCGCTCCGCAACAGCTCCAGTTCAGCGCCTATGGAATGAAAGAAATGGTCACCCCCCATCCTCGACATCATCGCCGTCACTGTCCAGGGAAAGAAACACTCGATACCCGCCCGCGATCGAGTATTACGACGCGGTGCGGGCGAATGTGTGCGGCAGCCGCTGCAGAGTCATCTACCCCCTGGTAACGTACCATACCGAATTTGCGTGATCATATCGCTCGCAAGCACCACATGGAAATTTCTTTGACAGAGGTTTATTACAAGAAACGCACTGATTACTCATTATAGAACGATTATTGACACAATCTAAAAGAACCTCCAGAGCAGAGCTACACAAATGGCCTATAATCCGGTTTTAACGTACCATACGGAATTTGTGTGATAATATCGCTCGCAAGCACCACATGGAAGGCCCGGAAATTTTTTTTTATAGAGGTTTATTACAAGAAACGCACTGATAACTTATTATAGAACGATTATTGGCGAAATCTAAAAGAACCCCCAGAAAGCAGAGCTACACAAACGGCCTATAATCCGGTTTTGAAAAATTTAATCGGTTTATTTCCACTAATTTTCACATATTTACTCGGGAGACCAGAATGGCGGTCTAATCTCGTGAAACTAGACGTATTACTGGCATTGACGTCTGAGTCTGAGTTTGGTGCCCAAAATTCGAAATTTCTAAGAATTTTTTCAAGGAAACGCAATACTCGTTTGATTCTACAGAGTGGGTACTTTTCTAAATCTACTGCCGAAGATCCTCTTCTCCTGTATTCCTCTATCATATATCATTTAAATTGAAACCAAAATGCCGCAGGATCACTGATTTCACAAAAGCACAACATATACAGGGTGTCCCGTAACTCAACATCAAGCGTTGTGATGCTATGTACCTAATGTCAGTATAATAGACTAAACAGGAACGAACCAGCTTATGCTTCCAATGGGTTGATTGCTGGGACTGGGGAGTCTAGGATAAACCTATATCAACCCATATAAAATAATAATTGATTATCTCAATTTATGTAAAAATCATTTTCAATGTAAATCAGTGATAGGTGATGGATTGCATTGTATTGCATTGGATTCACACAAAGAAATCAAACATACTGACAATATTTAAGCCGATATATATCAAACAAAGTGTTACTCTCAAATTTTTATCTGACTAGTGGATAGAAAAGTAAAAATTGCCTCATAGGCAGTCAAGTTTTCTGAAAATGAAATCTGTTATTAATGGGAAACTTGAAGCTCAACTTTAAAGTTTGTCATGGATTGGGAGGTAAAATTAGGGCAATCAAAAAACATATGGAAATAGTTTGACGCCTCACCGCAGACGCACAAGTGAGAGTCAACAATCCTTAATCTAAATAAGTGGTCAGGAGAACAGCAATGGCCAGAGCGAAGCCTGTGAATAGTTGATATGAATTTTCTAGACTTATCCACTCCTCGGAACCATTGCCTATTGTATGGGGAGCAACCAATTATCTGGGCATACGTCCTACCCATAACAGCGCTCAACCTTTCAAAAAGTGAGCACCACTTGTCACTTTATAAACCTTACTTCTCAACCTTGTACCTATTGAGATGCGAATGACTTTTATAATAGCGTGGAAAGGAACTTAAACAGATGCGATCGCCTCATGCGTCTATTGAAGCAGTTGAAATCGGCAGAATTTCTCTAAATATTTAGTTAGAGAGTGATCTATCTATAGGATGTCTATGATCGGATGTACATATATTAAGAAAAATGCATCACGTGAATTGAATTTTCATTAAAAGATAGTTGATAATATAGTGTGAAAAGTAGTGAATTGTAATTTGTAATGTTAGAGTTGATGAAGTTTACTGTCTGGTGAATGGTTTAGGATGTTGGTTCGTGATGAAGTGTATTGTAAGGAGCCGTTTAGTATGGGGAAGATTCCAGACTCCATCTACATCCTGGAATATTGAGTTTGGGTGCATAGCAGAGAATGCTAAGCCCATATATCAGCATAACAAATCCTAATCTCCATGTTCATATACAAAAATCTGGTACTATAATATCCATATTAGAAAGGAAATCTCTAATTTTGGCTAATCTCCTCTCAACTCCTCGCCATTCGTCAAAAAAAACTCTATAATTCAGGATTCCCAGATGAATTTTCTGAAACAAGATATAAAATAGTATGTTTGGTAAAAATCTGAAAATATTTTATTGGGATTTAGAACTATTCATCTACTGCCTTCTAGAACAATATTTTCATTTATTTATTTTCCTCCTCTTGGATATAGTTTTTTAGCTACCTATGTGGTCCACTAGCCTTTTTTCCAATGTTTTCCTTCCTTTCAGATCCAGCATACAATATTTTTTCACCCCCTGTAGCATGAATCGCGATTTCGATATTTAAAGTGGATACATCAATCTTACATCTTGAAAAAAAATGAAAATTTTCCATCTAAAAACCTCGAAGTTATTCTTGTTTCAGCGGAGCTCTATTTTCGATTTTTTTTTCGAATTTTACCGCTCAGAGAGAATTTTCCAACCAAAACTGAAAAATGTTACATCAAAATAACTTGAAATTTTCTAAGGAATCTATTTCTGCAATAAAAAAATGGTGTTCTAATTTGAAAAACGGAAGTTGACGTCATTTCCGGAAAAACCGGAGGTGCTCATGCCTTGAAAATATTTTAGATTTCATCAGTATCTTGAAATACTTATTAGTGCTGAATTTCATGAAAATACGTTCAGTAGTTTCCCGTATAAATATGGGTGAGGTTCCTCGTGAAAGACCCTGTATAGAGTTAATGCAAAAATGTTATCATCAGGTGTCCAACGCTTCCCATGTTTTCTACAGTTGAAATTTCTGATCTAAGAAGATATAAATCGAACCCCATTATCGCCAATCAACTGTTTAAGCTGCAAAAATAATTTAAAATCATTAATCATCTCAGCTAATTTTAACTTAGTTCAGACTTTTCAATGTTTTTCTTTGATTTAGACAGTTGCACTCTTTGCCTTTTATTAATGTCATAAAGAAATTTCTCTTCAAGCGATAATTGGTTTAATCGATGAATATTGATTTTTTTTTAAATTTCTGATTTTTTGTTCTCTACAAAAGGTTTATTAATTTTCCTTGTATCAATCAAACTATTACTCGGAACACAATTTGAAAAATCTGATAATATCTGAGCACTAGATGTTTTCAAACCTTCAATTCCGAAATCAAATTCATTATTATTATTTTTTTCATTATCATTATAATTTTGAGATGTAAGCATTTCATAATTTGGAAAATCTGGCAGAGCTGAAGGAAGGAGTTTATTTTTAAATGTACTGGTAAAGTTTTTGACATTGAAATGACCCTCACATATTCTAGTATTCGAATTTATAAAACAGCTGGAATGAAAAGCTCTAATTGTATGATCCCATTCTGAAATTCTACTTGCAGGAGGTCGAAAAAAGTGCTTGTTATTGGTTGAACCCACAGACCAGTAATCTATAGACGGTTCACGCCAATGTTAACCGATGAAGACGAATGTTTGCGACATCGTAAGTCTCGTATCGGTACTACATTGCAAAGCGGGAATTTTGGCGGAAATTTTGAATGCAGTGCCAGTAATTTTTATTCAAAAAATTTATTTAATGGATATTTTGAACAATGAGATTTCTACGAGAGATTTTTGTCTCGACGAGAAAATCTGGGAAGAGTTGAAATTACATCGAATGCTTCACACCAATTTTATTGTTCTAGAAGAGGTGTGAAACACTTAGTAAACTGAAAATGATTAAATTACTCTCAGATTTTCAATTCGTGAGACAAAAATATCATGTAAAATTCCCATTGTCATTCATTCAAATTTATTATTTTCATCTAAAGCTTTACCTACCGACATCATCACAATAACGTTGATATTTTTCATTGGATATTAAACGATGTTTTTACATCATGTGACACTATAAAGCTCTAAATATCGAGAAGAAAACACTAATATTCAAACTTTAACTATTTATTATTTAAGATCAAACGTTTTGAGCAAGGTGCCTAGGTTGCTTCAAATTTTTTGTTTCAATCCTGTTGGAGCAAATTTTGTTCGATAATTTTTTTATTGGATTACTTCCAGTGTAGGCCTTTTCTTTCCCCTGAATTATATTGTTCACTTTTGTGCACCAATTATGTATAATGGTCCTTATAGAGAATTTTGCTACCATTTCAAGTATTGAATTTCTTTGATTCTCTTCCTCGCAGATAATGAAATTGGAGTCCACTGTTCGTATGATGGTGTGCTTGATGATACCGGCTAAATTTTCAGAGGAGGGCTGTTGGTCCAAGAAAAAATTTATTATTTGACATATCTCAAAGAACATTTCAACAAAGCCAGGAGTTGGGTAACACAATCTCCTGGCAAAGGAACCTCCATATTCTCTAGCCGATATCAGAAGATTTCGTTCCGAACTATAATCCTCAGAAAACAAGCATCGTTTGCATACATGACAGGCTATATTTTTCCTGATTTTTTCCAAAATATAGCCTGCCACATAATTTGTTGCCAATTCAGCCAGTTTTTCATGAGGTTCTTTCGGTGATTTTATATATTCTTCATCAATGAAAATGTTGTCCGATTTGGCATCATCCTTCCCCACAAAGAGTTTTTTTATTGTGATGAACATATTCTCGCATTCATCGTCCTCACAATTGAAAGAATTCTTATACATCGACACTGTCGTGTTGAATAACAAAATTTTATAAATTCCAACAAAGTGATGACATGAAGGGTTATTGTTTTGTCCTCCGAAGCTGCTAGTTAAGAGATATTGAAAACCTTCTTTCTTCAAAATATGCCAAATTGATTTTATATTTTGTATAGTAAAGGACCAATTTTTCAAACTTGGAGGTTTTGCTTGATCCCTGGGTAACCTTTTTTGAAATTTCATGGTTTCTAAAGTTGGTAGAGCTTCGCCATTCCAAAAAGTGATATGCTCAGACCCACCGCTCAAACCTGCCCGTAAAGTTTTTCCTTTATCTGGCAGTTTATTTGACCCATTAACTGAATCGAATAAATGGTCAAATAATGATAAGAGATGGGCAGTGTCTTCAAGATTTTCCTCCCCTCTTCTATCTGTTAATTACAAAAAAGTTAATGACCAAATAATACGAATTCGGCAATTTATGATACTATTCTAACTTCAATCTGAATCGTTGATTATATAGTAAAGAAAAGGAAATACATAATGAAAACTGATGATATAATGAATTTTTTATAGAACACCATTTTAATTTATCATATAAAAAATGATAAATATTTTACGACATAAAAAAACAGAATAAGGATTACTAAACCAGGAAAATTACAAATACTAACTATAATAATACATCAATAATATATAATTAATCTATAATCCAACTGTTATACTAAAAATACATATACATAATGAGAAATTAATAATCATTCACATTTGCATTCACTTACCAAACTGGGCAACTAATCGCAACATTGAAGCCAGCCTTTGACTAAATATTTGAGCAGCATGTTTTACTTTCATCTTTCTCATTTTGTTTTCGTAAATATGTTCATCAGAAAGATGCGACAGTGCCTGCAAATTACGATCAGCATTCCTGTCTTTCTCATAAACGGTTTCTATATGTTTCCATTTTGCAATTTTGGAAACATTATCCTTCACATATTCTATGTTCTTCTTGATGAAATTGTTTCTTATTCCTTTCAACATATGTGGAGGGTCGAATATAGGGTAAATGATAAAATTATCAATTTCAAATGAACCATTCTTATAATGAGAAATATTTCCACTTCGCAAGTAATTTTCTCTAGTTTCTTTGATCAATTTGTTTATTGTGCCAACATTATATTGATCACAAACAACAGTTATCGGTTTGAGACCAATGTCTAAGAGCTTCTTTACAATTTTTACAATCAAGTGTTTAATTTGAAGACTTGTTGCGCCCACATTGCTTGCGAAGTGATATGATATGGGTGATTTCCACTGCTTCTTAATACCTCTCACCATAAAAACCAATACATGGTCAGCCAAGGAACTTTTTCTTGCATTTCCTCCCATATCTTCAAAACCTTCAATGAACCCCAAATGTTCATTGAAATGAAGGTTTGCCATAATGGACATTTCATCAAAAAGAATTGCTACAAATTTCTCTGAAGAATCCATTGCTGCAGTCTTTGCTACTAGAGAGTCAAAAATGGCATCGTTCAAACCAGGCTCTCCAACAACTTCTGATAAAAGCCTTGTGAGTGTGCATTTACTAGGCAGAATGAATATTTTTGAAAGAATTGAATAAGATTTTGCACTCTGTTTGTACAAAACCAAAGCCAATAATTTTTCATTAAGTGTGAATCTCCTCAGATTTTTCGACTTCTCACATTCTCGAAGCTGACACTGTATAAACATGGAAGTCAAATGATTTAATTTACCAGTTTTATTTTCCATGTGATTTTTCTGAAACTCTTCAGCAATAGCAAGCCTGCGCTCAAAAGTTTTATTCCTATTCCGTTGAAAGGTATATTTTTTATGGAGAAATTTCATTGCTCCATACATCTTCTCCTCTCTACTTGTTAAGCTGCCCCTTGAAATTCCAGATTGTTTCAGCAACTGATATGGGGTTGAAGAAAGTTCTTTAGTACCTGGAAATTAGACAACATATATAAATATATAACATTATCTCATTCATGGCTGACGAAAATATTTGATATTTGAAGATTTTTTCAAGAATGATTTATAGGTGAAATCATAATTATAACGAACAATTTGAATGAAGAAATTGTCGACTGTATTATATTCCTTGAAAAAGGCATAGGTACGTCGAAACATATGTTGGAAAAAATAAAATAGTAAATAAACAATCACTCTTTATTAGTAAAATGAGTGCTATACACCCAAGAATTTCAAACAAAAAAATTAATATATAACTATCTATTGAAATCAATAGTTAGGACTTGTTGAAATCATAGTCAAATTTAAGCAACATTGAGTTTTTCTGTTGTAATAATGAATTTGTTCCTTTATTCACCAAACAAAACGGTAGATCAGAATTTGAGCTGTTATTTATGAGTATATTATTGGAACTTATGGCTATCAATACCTTTTTTTGTTGCCATATAACAATTTTTATATACAAGATTTAGATTGATTACCTGGTGTGTTTGCTTTCTCTAGATTAATAATTGCAGCTTCAAAGCTAGATCCTTCTTCTATATAGCTTGTTATAGGTTCCGATGACCTGGATGTAGTTGGCGTAGTCTGAATATCAAATGTGCCTATTCGAGATGTACCTAGAAAGGTTTAATTTTTAAATGTTTTATCCCCTATGGACACCAAATAAGTGTATTTCCCATTCAATTGTTGCATAATTTTCACTCACCAGGAATATTCAGTGTTGGAACAGCATTACGAAATAAATTATGCGACCACTTAGAAACATATGCCTCTTCGAAGTGGATATGACACACTCATTTCTTCTTGTTCACCGCCATTGGATTCATTTCCATGATATCCTTATCATTGATTGCATTGATCCACATATTAAAACGATCTAGGTCCTTTTCTGGATTAGGAAAGCAATGCCTTATTTTACTATCACTGTTGCAGTTGGGCACAGCACATTTATTATGACAAACCATGTTGAACGAAGGGTAAAACTATTATAACAAACTATAAAAAATCTTAAAATATTAATCACCTAAACAACTACTCTTAACAATCTTAAAATCTCAACATGAAAGATGGAAAGGATAACCTCTCATTATTTTCTGCTTAAATAACCTCAGATTTCAATTCCATAGAATAAAAAGAAATTTGCATTCTTTCAGATTGAAAGTGTCAATTATTCTGCTCTGTGCTGAACAAATTCATGATATAGCGACATCTTAAGTCTCGTATCGGTACCAAAATAATTTTCAAGGTCAGCAACCTGCGTGAAACGTCTATAGATTACTGGTCTGTGGTTGAACCCGTGTAATATTTATTAGCAGAATTTGGGATGCAACAATAATACTGAATGATTTGAATGATGATGACATACCGTTCAATTACGAGAAGAGGTGCTATGAATTTATACTTACCTTCAATATACTTACAAAAACTTTCAATTAATCCCTCACCGAACACTCATCGCTGCTATCACAAAATTTGGTCGATCCACAAAACAAATAGTGTAAATTTTACTTTAAATATTTCTAAGGGGCTTCAGTAAACGAAAAAGATATATTTCAAATATCATGATAATAGGTACCATAAAGAATTTCAAATTTCTCAAAAAAAAATAGGTATGATGTATTGTAGTATAATACATAAAAAAAAAATCAAATCATTCGTTCTATTCAACTTTTTAATATTCTAGATAAAAGAACACTCACCACGATTCATAAACAAAAAACAACAGAACCGTTAACTACACTTCAATGAAAGAATGAACGAAACTAAAGAGGGGTTAGAATTCTCGACATTACGCGCGAAAATATGTCCCCTTCTTTTTTATTATATAGCTTTTTCACACAATTAGTTCCATCTGCTGCTCATAAGGTCGCCACCGTCAACGTGCCAAACGAATCAAAGGAGTCGGAGGTCTATCTCTTCTTTGTCTATGGCGCCATTGATGGTACAGCGGCCCAGCTGTTCGAGCCGTTGTGAGAAGTCCCCTCCACCAACGTTAATACTCATATTATTGTACTACACAAACTTTCGTACGTATTTTTGAGCTTCACAATTTGTGAAGATGAGCTCGTTTTGCTGAACACGACCTGAAGCTAAAGGTATATATAATAACTTTTTCACGTCCCCTCTCAGAAGTACTTATTTACCTCCAAAATTACGAGGTCAAAGCATACGTCCTGAGGAAGATGATCCACTGCGTCATAGCTATAATAGTTAGTTATAGTCAGTTCATTTCAAATTATAAGTTGGGGATTTCTCAAACCTTCAGTCTCTTCAGAATTAGCGCTTATTGACGAACGGAAGTCTCCATCAACATCTAGGGGCAGTCTGAAAGTGGAATAGATCATTCTCCTGTTTTTTTGCTACAAAGCTTCTATACCTGTGAAAGCCATAGCTGCAGTTGGAATAAACCGCTGTTCGATTTATACGATGAATATTTGTGGGATCCTCATTTTGTCTTCCATCATCTTCGATGGAATTTATTTATTTATCTGACATTGGGGAGACAAACATGTCAAAGACCCATGAACAATATTCACAAATTACAAAGTTAAAAATAAAAATCATCGAAAACCCCCGTACAAAATCAAACATCACGAGAAAAAAAAATCTGAAACTCAGTGCACCAAAAAATGTTTTTTTAGCTGTAGCTTGAGGTTAGCACAATGGAATACATCGATAATTCGTAACTCGTTGCAGGCCCGAAACATTCTAATTAGCGGAGAGTTCCTAGATGGATTTGTCCTTCTAAATGGTACATGGAAAATTTCAAAATATCTTGAATTAACATTAGGTACATTATGTGTACTTCCAGCAATAAATCCGGTACCTGCAACTCACCACTTACAATTTTCCTCAAAAGAACTACATCACCCACAGTGCGCCTGATGTCAAGCGAAATCAAGTTGAAATGTTTTTTGACCATATAATAAAAATTATCATTATCCCTTGAAACAGAGAAATTACTTCTAAAACTTGAATATTTCAGCAATTTATTTTGTATTCGTTCGATTCGTTCTATGTAGAATTTGTATTGCGGATTCCAAACGACCGAAGCGAAATTCAATCGGCTAAAAACTTAAGCATAATGTATACTAAAAACCGGCTTGGTACCTCTAAAAACCCTACACCCCCTAAACATAAATCCCAACATTCTACTAGCTTGACAATATTGTCGATATGTAATGAGAAAGTTAACTTCTCATCCAGAATTACACCCAGATCCCTGATGTGATCAACTCTTTCCAATGTCGCCTGATCAATAATATAGTGGAAAAGAAAAGGGGGTTTATTAAGTGGGAATGTAATTGTTCTGCATTTAGAAATGTTCAAGAATAAGTTGTGCAAACGACAAAATTCCGAGAGCTTCTTCAGTTCCCCCTGTATCATCTTACAGTCCTCTATGAATCTGACAGCCTAGAAAATTTTCAAATCGTCCGCATAAAGAAGCACTCTACATCTACGAAAAAGGAAATAATATCGTTGATATAAATCAAGAAATATAAAGGTCCGAGATGAGAACCTTGTGGCACACCAGATGAACATGGGAATTCGGCCGATCTACATCCTGCTACAAAAACTAATTGCACTTTATCAGTTAGATAAGATTCGCACCAGTGCAAAAGACCACCCGCCACACCGACCCCACAAAGAGAACGACTGATAATTCTGTGTGAAATTTTATTAAATGCCTTACTGAAGTCGGCGTAAACAGCGTCAACCTGCAGACGCTCATCCATTGCCCTCTCCAAAAAGGTCATGAATAACAAAAGGTTAGTCTCTTGCACAAATGATCATAAACAAGCCTCTCGAAAAGTTTGGAAAAGCCTTATAATTTGCTAATGGGCCGGTAATTTTCAATAATAGAATTATCACCACCCTTGAAAATAGGGGCAACCGATCCAATCTTCCAGAGCCGAGGAACTATGCCTGGGCGAAGGCAAAGACTGAGAATATGCTCAAATGGAAGGCATATAACAGGACAATTACGAACAAAATTTGATGGAATACCGTCAGATCCGGCACACTTACATTGATTCAGGGACCTTGTAGATTTTTCGATTTCTTTGGCAGTTATAATAATTTTTGAGAGGTAAGCAGGAGAATCAGCTGCAGTAGAGTCTATCTCGTTGGGTGAGTTTAGAGGGCCAACAAAAACACTACGGAAATACTGAGCAAAACTATTACATCTACTCTACTTCGCCCGTGTTAACTTCATCTTTATATTACATCGAAGAGGGAAGCTTGCCATGTCTACTCTTTGCTGAGGCAACATTGAAAAAAATCTTGGAGTTATTGGCCAGTTCATCTTCCACAAATTTATTCATCTTCCACAAATTTAATATAATTAGAATAATCACATTTGATCATGATTTTTGACAATGCTCTGAGACGCCGAAATTCAAGTAAATCCTTTGTATTATTATGAATTTTTAATTTTCTTTTTTGGCACCCTTGTTCACCCGAACAGAGTGCCTATCATTTTGCCCGAATGTCTGTAATTTTGAAATATCGAGCCGAAAATGGTCTCAATCGATTGGGTTCGACTCCCGGATGAAGAATTCGTGGCGAAAGTTGAGTCTGTCCGGCCGGCCGGCCGTATCCTCTCTAGCATCCAAAAGGAATCAGCTAGAGTTTTCATATTTTCAGAATAGGTTAATTGTCCAAATATCTCGGTCAAGTTCGTTATTGGGCCAAATCCGTCGGATGGTTCAATAGTTATGAGCATCTGAAATTTTGTTTCCTCAATAACTACTAGAATATCCATCTGATCAAGTTGATACTTGGAATGTTATTGAGGGAGGCTGAAACAAAACGGCTTGCAAAATTTCGCAGAAATCGTCGCACTAGAAAATTTTTAAAAAATTCCCAAAAAACAAATTTTCAATACTCAATATCTCCTAAGACTTCATTTAGATATAAATAAAAATCCGTATATATATGTAATATGTTTTATGATCCTGGATTGGTGACAGCAAAACTACAGCCAAATTGAGTTGCTCTAAAAAGAGTATTTTATTTTATTACAATAAAATTAACTTAAGACTTAAACATTCAAACCACATTATTTACAAACTCACCTAAAAAGAGAAACAACATTTAAAGCTATTGTTTCACCAGTTATTAACAATATATTTCATTCTAACCTTAAAGAGAATTTGTCTACTGCTACGTTTGTTTATATAGCAAAGACAGTGACAGTGACAGTGACCATAGAGTCGAATAATGTCACAGACAAATTATTCTTCGAAGTAGGTGAGCTGCGCGGTACATTCAAACTATTTAAGCAAAGTTTAATAACTTTGTTTACATCTCCCCCTCCCCCATCTAAATCTCCGAGTATCACTGCTACAATACTACCGGGAAAAGTTTGGTAATGTGGAAGAGATTTGACTCTGTCTTTCTGTGACCCGTGTTTACCTTGTAAATTGAGCTGGATATTCTGTCTATGACCTGATAAGGTCCTATTTTTAATTCATCTAGTTTTTTTCTGTTGAGCTGGTTTCCATTCTCAACATATACTGAATCTCCGACTTTTAGGTCATAATGCTCTCTGTTTTTATCAAATCTTTCCTTATTATAATTATGAGATTTTATACTATTTTCTAAGGCAATTTTTCTGTCTTGCAATAGCTGATTATCGTTTATACTCTGTTTCAGTTCATTTGGTAGAATATCCACATTCTTTCCCTGCAGTAAATATTTTGGGGAAAACCCCGTTACACTATGTTCAGTTTCGTTATATTTTTCGGTACATTCATGAGCGATAGATGCCATGCAGATTTTTTGAAAGGATTTTCATTAATTTTACAACGAATTTTATTAATTAATGTTTGATTCAATCGTTCATTTAGTCCATTTGAAAACGGCGCATTGACTGCAGTGAAAACCATAGTTATATCTTCATTTTCCAGAAAAGTCTTGAAATCCTTCGAATTTATGCCAGGATATTGATCTGACAGAATCAAGTCAATTTTATAATTCTGTGTCACTTTTTGGACAAGTTTTATGAAATCATTAGCATTCTGAGTTTTGGAAGTTTGAATAAAGGCGTAACGCGTAAAATGATCCACAAGAAGGTGTAAATAAGTCTTAGTTGAACGAACTCCACCAAATCCCCCTATGGTGTCTATAGATACTATTTCGAACGGATAGGTAGCAGGACCTAGGTGAGACATAAGTCCAAATTTGCATTTTCGTCTTGACTTACTTCTTATACAGATGTCACATCTTTCGCAATATATTTTTATATTATCTAATAAGTTTTTAGCTTGATAAAAGGGTTGAATTGTTTTCTCCATTTGTTGTCTACCTATGTGACAGTAGTAGTGATGTACATATTTTATAATTTTTTTACTGAACTCTTCCGTTAGTATAATCTTTTCATTTTTCCCAATTTTTCTATAATAAATATTGTTTTTAAAAATAAGTTTGTTTTTATCCTTTTTTATATCTGAATTTTCTTCTTGATCCTTCAGTATATCTTCCAATTTAACACAATTTACTACTTTTATGCTACTTTTTTGATTTTCATATGGTTCTAACACCGGGTTTCTACTTAAAGAATCTGCCTCTACATTATATTTGCCTGGAGAGTATATTATGTGAAAATCAAATTGCGACAAATAATGGGTTAAATCTCCCAGTTCCTCGTCGGTTCTGGCTTTAATATTCATTTTCTCTAAAGGTTTATGATCAGAAAAAACCGTGAATGTTTTCCCCATAAGCCAGTGTTGCCAGTATTTTACCGCCTCTTTTATTGCCAAACACTCAAGGTATATGGCTTTTTTCTTTTTTTGTGAGTCGTTTAGTTTCTTGGAAAAATATGCACAAGGTGGTACTCATCCTCAAATTTCATTGTCGTAGCTTCCCCCCTTCTGAAGATATGATCATTTTTTGGCGCTGTTGTTCACCCGAACAGAGTGCCTATCATTTTGCCCGAATGTCTGTAGTTTTGGAATATCGAGCCGAAAATGGTCTCAATCGATTGGGTTCGACTCCCTGATGAAGAATTCGTGGCGAAAGTTGAGTCTGTCCGGCCGGCCGGCCGTATCCATTCTAGCATCCAAAAGGAATCAGCTAGAGTATTCATATTTTCAGAATAGGTTAATTGTCCAAATATCTCGGTCAAGTTCGTTATTGGGCCAAATCCGTCGGATGGTTCAGTAGTTATGAGCATCTGAAATTTTGTTTCCCCAATAACTACTAGAATATCCATCCGATCAAGTTGATACTTGGAATGTTATTGAGGGAGGCTGAAACAAAACGGCTTGCATAATTTCGCAGAAATCGTGATGCTAGAAAATTTTTAAAAAATTCCCAAAGAAAAAATTTTCAATATTCAATATCTCCTAAGACTTCATTTAGATTCAAATAAAAATCCGTATATTAATTGAGGTTACCGATATCTTACTCATCCTCAAATTTCATTGTCGTAGCTTTCCCCCTTCTGAAGATATGATCATTTTTTTCATTTACTCAAGAGAAAAATAGAAATGTCATGAAGTCCGAGCTTTGTCATTGAAAGATTTGTCATCACAGATCGATATTCGTTTGACAACTAGCGGACCTAGATATCAATGTCAGTTGGCGTAATATCAATCAAAATTTTCATAGAATTCATGGAGGTAGAATTCGATGTCGATGACGTTGTCAAAATTCAGAAAAGCACAGACGTTATATTAATCAAAAAATTTTTTATCATAGAGAAAGAATTTAATGGCGTTGTCAAAACTCATAAAAGCAATGACGTAAGTTTTTAGGAGAAGTATAGAACAAAATTTGGTGAAAATTATGAGTAGTTATTTTCAAATTGAGATAAAGGTTTGCTTATTCATTAGGCTTTCATATTTACATCACATTGTCCCATAGTACGGAAAAAGACTATTGTTCACTCGATCAGAGAGCTTATAGATTTGTTAAGGTTTGAATATGTACTCGCAAGTAGGTCAACAAGAGCGCCAAAGCAATCTGACCTCACGTCAGTGCTTTCTAAATTTTTTTCATTTACTCAAGAGAAAAATAGAAATGTCATGAAGTCCGAGCTTTGTCATTGAAAGATTTGCCATCACAGATCGATGTTCGTTTGACAACTTGCGGACCTAGATATCAGTGTCAGTTGGTGTAATATCAATCAAAATTTTCAAAGAATTCATCGAGGTAGAATTCGATGTCGATGACGTTGTCAAAATTCAGAAAAGCACTGACGTAATATTAATCAAAAAATTATTCATCATAGAGAAAGAATTTAATGGCGTTGTCAAAACTCAGAAAAGCAATGACGTAAGTTTTTAGGAGAAGCATAAAACAAAATTTGGTGAAAATTATGAGTAGTTATTTTCAAATTGAGATAAAGGTTTGTTTATTCATTAGGCTTTCATATTTGCATCACATTGTCCCATAGTATGGAAAAAGACTATTGTTCACCCGATCAGAGAGCTCATAGATTTGTTAAGGTTTGAATATTTACTCGCAAGTAGCTCAACAAGAGCGCCAAAACAATCTGACCTCCCGTCAGTGCTTTCTAAATTTTTTTAATATCTTTATAGTATGTTTAGAAAAATATCAGGGAAACCTAGAGTTGATGTACCTTCTTGGGACAAAATCCTCAATAAAACCACCAAGTATACCTTTAAAAAATCAACATCTCCACTCCAGAGCAAAGCAGACCACGGTATAGAAGACAGTTTATTGTTTATGCTGTCGTAATCGCCATTTTTAAAAATATAGATTCAAGTACTTGCTTTGGAAAGATATTTGATATTTAATTGGAGCATAAACTCTAAAGAAGGATGGTACTTGTCTTCTCCCACCAATGGACTGTTACATGGAGTAACTTGGAGAAACTGATAACACAAGATCATGTCCAAGATTCTATCATTACTGTTGACAGTACTATTGAATTGCATCAGCTCACATACGGAGAGAGCATCTATGAGATCAGAATACTTTGCCTCTACTATATTTAGTTCAAAATATGAATTGTTGGCATCTGGATTACATATCCATCTAATGGACCAACAATTAAAATCTCCGCACATAACGACCACATCACGTTCTATATTATTCTTTAAAAAACGCAATTTTGAAGAACAACTAGCACTGGAACCAGAATCTCCAGGGGGTAGGTAGACGCAGCACAGAAAAACTCTCGTGGATCCAATCACTATTTTAACCCACAGATCTTCAGCTTCACTCTGGAATTGGGAAACCAAAGAGGCACCGAACCTATTCTTCACGGCAATTAAAACACCACCGGCAGTTCTCTAATCACTGGTTGTTGTTTCGCGATCACGACGGAACACCGAGTAAACTTCAGAGTCGATGAGTTCGGAATCAAACACAAAGTCATTTAGCCACGATTCGGTTATGAATAAAATGTCATGATTATTGGAAAAAATATTTCTCTTGAATTCATTGAGTTTGGTTTTCAAACCTCTAACGTGCTGATAGAAAATGTGTAGTGCCATAATAGTCAGAGCTGTGCCAAAGCATTGTGCTTAGTGCTCGTGAAAGCACTCTAAGCACTTTAGTGCTTCCGAGCACTGTGCTCGCGAGCACTTTTCAAAGGCTAGTGCTTAGTGCTTGTTTTTCGGAGCACTCTCGCGAAAATCTTAGTGCTTAGTAATCCGCTAAGCACTAAGCCTTTCCGAATTCTTGAAGTAGGTTCAATATAAGCAGGTACGGTATTTGATTTTTTTATGTGCGCAAAGATAATAAAATAAAAATAAATTTTAAATTTTAAATAAAAAATTTTGAATTAATATTCAGTATTTCTTCAGTCACCATTAATCTAACTTTATGGTTATGAAGGCCATTTTAACGTTATCCAAACATTTTAAGAGTTCGAAATTGATCGAATGGATATTCTAGAAATTATTGCGAAAACCAAATTCCAGACGCTCATAACTGCTGAACTATCCGACGGATTTGGCCCAATTACGAAATTGATCGAGATATTTGAGATATTTTGACAATCAACATATTGTGTAAATATGAAAACTCAAGGTCATCTCCTTCGGAAGATAGAGAGTAAACGGCTGGCCGGCCAGCAGAGTACTCAAGTTTGAGCACGGCTTCTTTAACAGGAAGTCGAACCCAATCTCCATTTTCAAAAATTACAAGCGTTTTGGCTAAACCATAGCATGCTGGTCCACTTGGAATAAGTGCGCAAAAAAAAATCATTGTCTCAATACAAAACATGCAAATTTTAACCTGATCCCTTTTCCAAAAACGACTTCCAAATAGGCCATCCCCGTGAATCGCCCTGTCTATGCTTGATAAGGAAAATATAAATATATACACCTAATTTTTTTCAGTACCTTTTGGCGCGCTTATTCCTAGTGGAACAGCGTGCTATCGTTTTGCCCAAAGATCTGTAATTTTCGAATATCGAGCCGAAAATGGCCTCAATCGATTGGGTTTGACTTCGTGATGAAGAATTCGAGGTCAAACTTGAGTATGTCCGGCCCTCCGGCCGTATACTCTCTATCTTCCGAAGGAAGGGACCAAGAGTTTTCATTTTTTCAGAATAGGTCGAGTGTCCAAATATCTCGGTCAAGTTCGTTATTGGGCCAAATCCATCGAATAGTGCAGTTAATAACATTAATTTCTTGAATATTCATACTATCAATTCGTAACTTAAAGAATGTCTAGATAGCGTTAAAAGGAAGGAGTGTGCCAAATTTCGAGAAAATCGTCACGAGAGAAAATTTTTTTAAAATTCCCAAAATGTTTTTTTTTCAATACACGATATCTCATAAGTTATTCGACATATCACAACAATTTAGGGCATTTATGCAGGGTATAGGTACCTAAAATATTTTAAAATTTTATCATCATAGCGTACAATCTCCAGAAGATATAAGAGTTTTTCTGAAAATGAAGTCACAGATTATATTTCTATCTATGAATTCACATCACATCAACTATAAATCTCTATGAGGGTGGTTTTAATTTTATGACAAGTTGTCATAATGAGTGAATATTGAGCCGAAAATGAAACTAATTCTGTGGGTTCATTTTTATGACAAACATGTCTAAAATACTGGTGTGTGCAGTTGTCATATTTTGAATGGAAATGTCATTATGAATTTTGCGACAAGAGGACTATTTTTTTCCCAAATGTCTGTAATTTCTGAATATCGAGCTGAAAATGATCGCCATCGATTGGATTTGACTCGTGATGAAGAAACGGTGGTCCAATTTGAAAATGTTTGGCTGAATATTCTCTATCTTCCGAAAGAGATGAGATAGAGATTCCATATTAATAGAATTAGTTTATTACCCAAATATAAGTCAAGTTAGTTATTGGGCCAGACCTGTCCGATAGCTCAGCAATTATGAATCTGAAATTCGGTTATAATTGATGACACTTAACTACAACAACTTATATATGGTATAGAAATGTGGAAAGAATGCCAGATCGAAGAATTTGCTGAACTGTAAGTTCACTCAACTTCCATTTAAGATATAAGTTTATTGATTCTTTCACACTCATTGTGCTGGCTGATTTTGAATCGCACTCTTTTTAAGTCTGAGAAAAGACTTTAGAACAAGCGCGGAAAAGCTCCTGATCTCACGTCAGTGCTTTCCACTTTTTCAGTAATGTGTTCTCGCTTATAAAATAATTGGTCCTCGATTATTAATTCAACTTTATGCATTGATTAGGAACAGCCATTCAGATTCAGATCGACGAATAAGATTAACTAGTACCAGAATGTAAATTGAATGCATGCGTTTCACAAAATAAATAAAATGGCTTTTGAGTTTTTCCCAATCTCGAAATCATAATTTTAGATATGTCGATGAAGCTAAAGAGTTCTCATTTCAATCAAACAACATTACATAAAATAGTTCCCACTAAAGTGCTTAGTGCTTAGTGCTCGAAATATTCAATTACTTTTGCAAAAGTGCTCGGTAATCCGGAGCCTTCTGTCGAAAGCGGTGCTTAGAACTCGAGACTCGAAGCCGGTTTATTTGAGTGCTTAGGGCTTAGTGCTCGAAGCACTTTTTTTCGGTGCTTAGCACAGCTCTGATAATAGTCCAAATCAACATTCACAGTACAAATAAAATTATGGAAATGTGTCAGAATGTTAATTTATTTTTGAGCTATCGATATCACTCAATATTTGAATTATTTTGCTTTGCTAATTCTTACGTACAAGGATATTTCCATTTTGAACCCAAACGAATTTATTTGTGTTCCTTGGCTGCATAACGAGCTTTTTTATGCAAAATTATATTATTGGTTGTGAGATGTTCATTGACGAAGAATCTATTGGAAGCTCCATGGATACTCATACACTTATTAATCGATTGAATCTCTCGCTCTTGAGAGAAACACATCTCTATCCAGCTTAGATACAAACCTAACAATTATATGTTTTGGCTTCAAGGGTACTTTCGTGGGTACTTGTACTATATTATCAATTTTCTCCCTTTTAACCGGGCAACCAAGAAAGTTTCCAACATTATCAACTATATGAAATAAGTTTTCACCCTTACTTTCCGGGATATCCTGGATATCAACACTATTAGATTTCGTGTGCTGTTCTATTGCATTCATTTTGAAATTCAGAGAGGATATTTGCTCCTTAAGATGCTTGTTTTCTGACCTCAAATCCTCAGCAAGTTTATTCAAACCCTTGATATTATTCCTCAAATCCTCAAAATCTGAAATTTTATTAAAACAGAAATCCACGCTCCTCTTCATCTCGCGAATTTCGCTTCGCAACAGCTCCAGTTCAGCGCCTATGGAATGAAAGAAATGGTCACCCCCCATCCTCGACATCATCGCCGTCACTGTCCAGGGAAAGACACTCGATACCCGCCCGCCGCCGCCCGCGATCGAGTATTACGACGCGGTGCGGGCGAATGTGTGCGGCAGCCGCTGCAGAGTCATCAGCCCCCTGGTAACGTACCATACCGAATTTGCGTGATCATATCGCTCGCAAGCACCACATGGAAATTTCTTTGACAGAGGTTTATTACAAGAAACGCACTGATTACTCATTATAGAACGATTATTGACACAATCTAAAAGAACCTCCAGAGCAGAGCTACACAAATGGCCTATAATCCGGTTTTAATAAATTTAATCGGTTGACTTCTACTAATTTTCACGTATTTACTCGGGAGTCCGGAATGGTGGTCTAACTCGACGTATTACTTGCATTGACGTCTGAGTCCGTTATTGGTGCCCAAAATTTAATTTCTAAGAATTTTTTCGAGGAAAAGCAATACTCGTTTGATTCTCCTTTTCTAAATCTACTGCCGAAGATCCTCCTCTCCTGTATTCCTCTATCATATATCGTTTAAATTGAAACCAAAGTTCAGCAGGATCACTGCTATCACAAAAGCATAACATATACAGGGTGTCCCGTAACTCAACGTCAAGCGTTGTGATACTATGTACCTATGTCAGTATAATACACTAAACAGGAACGGACCAGCTTTATGCTTCCAATGGGTTGATTGCTGGGACTGGGGAGTATAGGATGAATCTATATCAACCCATATAAAATAGTATTTGATTATCTCAACTTATGTAAAAATCATTTTCAATGTGAATCAGTGAGAGGTGATAGATTGCATTGTATTGCATTGAATTCACACAAAGAGACATCAAACAAGCTGACAATATTTAAGCCGATATATATCAAACAAAGTGTTACTCTCAAATTTTTATCTGACTAGTGGATAGAAAAGTAAAATTTGCCTCATAGGCAGCCAAGTTTTCTGAAAATAAAACCTGGTATTGATGGGAAACCTGAAGCTCAACTTTAAAGTTTGTCATACAATAACCTAGATTGGGAGGTAAAATTAGGGCAATCAAAAAACGGCCTCACCGCAGGGAGAGTCAACAAGTCTTAATCTAAATAAGTGCTCAGAAGAACAGCAATGGCTAGAGCGAAGCCTGCTAATAGTTGATATGAATTTTCTAGACTTATCTACTCCTCGGAACCATTGCCTATTGCCTGGGGAGCAACCAATCATTTGGGCATACGTCCTACCCATAACAGTGCTCAACCTTTCAAAAAGTGAGCACTTCATAAACCTTACTTCTTAACCTTGTAGCTAAAGAAATGCGAATGACGTTTGTAATAGGAACATAAACAAATGCGATCGCCTCATGCGTCTATTGAAGCAGTTAAAATCGGCAGAATTTCTCTAAATATTTAGTTAGAGAGTGATCTATCTATAGGATGTCTATGATCGGATGTACATATATTGAGAAAAATGCATCACGTGAATTGAATTTTCATTAAAAGATAGTTGATAATACAGTGTGAAAAGTAGTGAATTGTAATTTGTAATGTTAGAGTTGATGAAGTTTACTGTCTGGTGAATGGTTTAGGATGTTGGTTCGTGATGAAGTGTATTGTAAGAAGCCGTTTAGTATGGGGAAGATTCCAGACTCCACCTGCATCCTGGAATATTGAGTTTGGGTGCATAGCAGAGAATGCTGAGCCCATATATCAGCATAACAAACCCTTTATCACCATGTTCATATACAAAAATCTGGTACTATAATATCCATAAATTAGAAAGGAAATCTCTAATTTTGGCTAATCTCCTCTCAACTCCTCTCTATTCGTCAAAAAAAACTCTATAATTCAGGATTCCTAGATGAATTATCTGAAACAAGATATAAAATAATATGTTTGATAAAAATCTGAAAATATTTTATTGGGATTTAGAACTATTCATCTACTGCCTTCTAAAATAATATTTTTATTTATCTATTTTCCTCCTCTTGGATATAGTCTTTTAGCTGCCTATGTGGTCCACTAGGCTTTGTTCCAATGTTTTCCTTCCTTTCAGATCCAGCATACAATATTTTTCAATTAATTCATCCTCAGAAAGCCATAAAAGAACAGAAAAGTATGAGTCAAATAACAAAACTGAGCTGAATATATATCACATCTTCGTGATGTTGAAATATCAAATTGGCATGAGTTATATTATGCGTAAGACAGTGTGATTTTTGAAAAACTTCATTCGTTACAAATACCCGCGAATGGTATCAAAACTATGTCAAGACTAATATAAAAAGTTCTAAGTTCTAAACTTATACTAAAGGAAAACTGCTTATTCGACGTATTCATACATCGAGCTTCACACGAAAAGATGAGCTGAAGATGATATCTTGCAACATCATCGTTCTGGGATATATAACTCCTCCATCCACAGAACTTTCTTTGTGGGGTGAAACACGTTTCTTGCGTTAGATTGGCATCTTGTTTTAGAATTTGGGTGGGTTGGAAACTTTTCTGGGGTAGCATATATGAAACATTTTCTTTATTTCTAAGTAACCTCCTGCGATGATGAGGATAATAAAGAGGACTCCATTTAAATTTGTATGGATATTTTGTTCATTAACCTGGAGTATCAGTAATCTCATATCCTCTTGTTTTTGCTTCAACTCATGTAATGAATCTAATGATATGTTCTGCAAGTTTATCTTCAATAGATCTGGTTCAGTCCATTTGGAATTGGATAGAATTTGTGGTAGGTACATTGGTTGACTATTGATCACTTCCTTGAAATTTTCCATCTTCTGTTTCAATTAGGCATTCTTTAGGTATGTTGGTAAGGTAAATACCCTTAAGCGATGTATAATCATATATTTACAGGTGGGATAGATCTTCATTTCATTTGGTGCTATGATTATATATTTTATGGTCTGATAGATCATTTCCTTGTAGAGATATGTTGTGATTGATTTTCGCGGAACTTTGAGGAAAGCAGTAGGTCAAAAACCAACATTCAATTAATGCCAACGTTTCGTAGATATATTTCTACTTCTTCAGGACAAAGTCGAATTTATGTTTTACATACACTACACAATATTGAGATCTTTTTTATCTAAAACATAAATCCGACTTTGCCCTGAAGAAGTAGAAATATATCTACGAAACGTTGGCATTAGTTCAATGTAGTTTTTTGACCTACTGCTTTCCTCAATGTTCTGTGAAAATCAATCACATTATATATTTTGCACTATCGATTTGTTCCATAAAATTGATTTTGGTTTCCACTGGACGATTTTGACAATTTTTTATTGTCTTCTGATTTGTAACAATTCAAAAAGACAGTCTCAATCTTCAATTCCATTCACTAAGCTGTTTTCCTCGCAGTTATAATGTGGCTGTATTTCTATACAAGGTGTTGAGGTGTTTATTTATATTTTTATTTTCATTTAACGTCAAAAAGATATTTCGCGGAATGTTTACAGTATTATTTTTGTTTGGAATGGAATACAAATGAAAATGAAAAATTGATTTGGTATATAGATAGATCATTTATTGGTGCTTCTTTACAAAATATATTGTATTACTCAAGTCATAATTTCAAAATGGAAATAGGATGATCACACATCATTGTCATAACATAATACAATAATACAATATATATATATATATATATATATATATAATTTTTTTTTCTTCTGAACCATTCAGCTCACATTTTGAATGCCATTCTCTATAAAAAAAAAAAATACATATACAATAGGTTAATCATATAAACATAAATAGGTATATATAGGTAATAGAAGACGTCCAAATAATACAAATTTGGGAGGTTAAAATCACCATTCCGTATCAAAAACAAAATAATACAATAATCCACTGTTGAAGATTAAAGTGTCAAGTTACTGGACAGGAACTCCTGCACTCTTGTACTCTCCAAAGTGCATTCTCCGTTAATATATCATTGATCTTTTTTTGAATTCTTTAAAATTAAGCCTTTTAACTTCTTCGAGTAATTTGTTGAAAAGTTTATGAGAGATGAAATTGGGACCATTCTTGGATTTTTTGAGTCGCATATACTTGGATTTTAAGTTACAGAATCAACTTAAAATCCAATCGTGTATAGTAGTCATAGTTATCCCCATATTTTGGGAGATCCCTGATATAAGTATATGCATTGACCAGGCATTCATGAATGTTGAATGTTTATAGATGGAAAAGTAAGTATCTTCAGTTCTTTGAAAGCGCTCAAACAATTATCTTTATATCCCAGGCCAGCCTAACCTAACCGCTCTCCTCTGCAACTTGAAAATATTCACTCTACTGGAACAGTACTACAGAATATTTATAATATATTTGTTAATATCAATATGAAGGGGTTCCTTACTATCTAAATAGCCATTAATTATATGGATAGGTTTTTGCTTGGTCAAAGAATTATATGCAAGAGGAAAATGCAGAATGAAAACGATTCTGAGATTGACAAAATAAGCATCAACTGTAATCAATTCATAATAATTACGAAATTCATTTTCATTGGAGAGAATTGAAGAATTTTCTGAATATCGGGTTGAAATGACAGATATTATTGATCTTAATTTCGAAAATTTTATCATACTATAATGAAGGATACCAAGCTTCGATAAGCTCATAGTAATTTTAATGTCGTTAATTATTTTTGTTATAATATTATCGGGTATACTGATTTGGTTAATTAGATTTTTGAAATCTATATAAGAATACATCTCATTCCTCAAATTTTTGGAAACCAATTGGAATTGATTTGAAATAGTTTTCTGATTTTGTGCTAAAATTGAAACCGATTTATGAGTTTTTCAATAATCTCTCTAGCTAAAGAAATATCAAAGTTTAGTCTGATTTTAATTTCTTGATTATTTTTCTGGAGCAAATTCAATATTGATTCATAATAAGTTGCATCATTTGAATCTAAATGGCCAGAAATACTTTGGATAATAGTTCCTACTCTATCAGTCCTTGCTTGTTTCTTTTGTGAGGTAATAAACTATTTAGTTTTTGCATAGCCATTTGTACCTGGTAATTGACGATTCTATTATAATTTGGTAATGTGGAATAAATTCTATTAATATCGAATAATGATTGGGGTTTCATTACTTCCTGACAAATGAACTCACGGTGAATAATTTGGTTCGACGGATAAAATCATGCGTGTTTTCCTTAATTCGTGCCTTTCCTAGACAAATTGGAAGAATCCCCGGGCTGTCCTTCAGATCTGCTATCATTATCTCCTTGGTTGTCGTTAGAGAGAGTAGAATCCTGCAAATTTTTCTTAGTCTTAGTATTTGGTTTTCTGAGATTTTGCTTATGTAAAATTTTCGTATCGGTATATTTTAATTTTTTGATCTCGCACTACTCTATCTTTAGAGAATTTAGGTGTGAGTTTATTTCTCCTATTTGATTTAATTTTCATAAATACTGCTGTCCTAGCTTAATACGTTGACGGATCATGTCTTTCTTGATTATAATTTTTGATAATGCTTTGCTTCCTCTCCCCAATCAATTGTCTGTGAATTTCTACGTGATTATTAATAATATTTTTGTTTATATCAATACGAAGAGGATCTTTACTATCTAAACGGCCATTAATTATATCGATAGGTTTATGGTTTGTCAACAAATGAATAGAATTATTATAACCACGAATTGCATAGGTCATTAAATCTTCGATATTTAATGAATTATTGTACTTATTTTGCAAAATTCTCAAATGTTTCAGTGAAGTGGAATGAAATCTTTCAATAATACCATTGGATTGTGAATTGTTTACAGTGATATAATGAGGAGTAATTTGGTGTAGATCTAGAAATTCCGATACAATGCTATTTTTTAATTCTGTTCCATTATCCATTACTATCATTGAGGGTGACTCGTTATGTGTCATAAAAGTCAAAAGAGATTATACTACTTCTATAGCCGATATCCGATATCATCGGATATCCCTTCATCAGCAATTGTAAAAAATTTCCTATTTTGAGCTTGAAAAGTATCAATTTGTATAATTTCCAAAGGTTTAGAGGGTCTGGGTGTAAACATGAACTTTTGATTTGGGGGATATCTATCGTATTCATTCATTAATTTGGCATATGTCACAATTGTTAATATATTCCGTCACGTCATTCAAAATACCTGGCCAATAGTATGACCTTTTTATTCTGGGGATAGTCTCAGAAATTCCTCTGTTGTTTTACCTTTAGGCATAAATTTAACAATTCTGATTTGTTCGTCTTTTTTCTCCATGCCTTCTAAAATGATGTCGCACTTCAATAATTTGAATGCAAATTGTTTGAAGGTTTTCCTGAAAATTTCGCGAATTTCTATATAACAATCATATTTTTTGAAATACAAAGCATAAACAATATTAGGTCTGATATACGTTTTGAAGAATTCTAAGGTTTCTCTACTCAGATCGTTGGTAGACAATTGGACAAAAAATCTTTGTTTGTTCGAAAAGAAATTTTCCACTCTCACGATCACCGGGGAATAAAGAACAAATTCAAAAACTACTTGGTTATCAGAAAAAATCAGAGCCCTTTTAGAAATGGGTATTTCTAGAATTGGGTTTTCGTGATTTGAATGTACATATTCTCTTGAACTTTTGGCTTACAATATTTAGTTAGCAAACAATAAAGCATATAGATCAGGGGTTAGTGACGGGGTGTCATACAATTCAGCGTATGACATAAAAACCTAGGGAAAAAACCCCAGTAAAAAAACCCTGGCTCCCCGCCTAAGTGTGAAAGTACAAAAATAAGCTGAAATATATTTTAGGGACTTCTTTCTTCAAGAGTGGTTTTCTATTGATGGAGACAGAGACTTCTTCGAATTGCCCACATCGAATCTGGAAGTAAAAAGTCAAAAGCAGAAAAATGAACTTAATACAAACATACAAAATTTGAAAGAGGTAAAGAATACACCCTCAAATTCGCCTGTTTGGATTAAGTCGATATTGTAAATCAAGGATTTTTCAACGTAACAAGCTAAACTGTAAATTTTTTAAGGAGGTAATCAATGAATACATAACCTATTATGGTTCCTCTTCCACAAAGATTTTTTTTTAGTATCCGTATGTGTCTCTTGAAGGGGAATAATCTCAGCACCATAGTCCTTTGCTAGTTTAGAAATATAATAACTCTTGTCCTCAGAAATACCCTCCATATTCAAATCTAATACACAAAATTTGTAGCCAATCTGCAAGGAGGATTCTTCGAATCGGGTCTTGCGGTTCAGGTGATGATTTTTCAGATCTTCTGATGTTTGAAGTCTGCTACGGAACCCATTCAAAGAGAAATCATCATCCATAGGTGGGGAAGGTTGTCATATAACACTTATTTCATTGAAAAAATTATCGACTGACATTCATTATGACTTATGTCATGTACAGTGTTACCATCAGATCGATTTTCAACATTCTTGGAATTGATAAGTTCCTTCTGAGGTAAGTGATAGATATTGATGACTATGTCAGAATTTGCAAAAATGAAATTTATCATACGGATTATTTTATTCCATTCTGATCAGTTCAGACCACTAGAAATTTTTGGTACAGCTGAATATTTAACAATCGTTTTTTGGCACAATTATTGTGAACTTTGATTCTAGAAAGAGCGTCATCATTTGTACTTTTTGATTCTTTTTTGTGGATGATTTCAAAATCATATTCTTCTCAAGTGAGTCTTCACTTTAGAAGGCGACTATATTGTTTCCTTCAGGGACATCATTCATTCTAAAGGTTTGTGATCTGTGATGATTACAAATTTTCTACCAAAAAAGTAAGGCCTAAAGTAATTCGTTGCCCAGACTATGGCTAGTTCTCTCTTCACCGTACTATTATACAGGGTCTTTCACGAGGAACCTCACCCATATTTATACGGGAAACTACTGAACGTATTTTCATGAAATTCAGCACTTGTAAGTATTTCACGATGCTGATGAAATCTAAAATATTTTCAAGGCATGAGCACCTCCAGTTTTTCCGGAAATGACGTCAACTTCCGTTTTTCGAATTAGAACACCATTTTTTTATTGCAGAAATAGAATCTTTAAAAAATTTCAAGTTATTTTGATGTAACTTTTTTCAGTTTTGGTTGGAAAATTCTCTCTGAGCGGTAAAATTCGAAAAAAAAATCGAAAATAGAGCTCCGGTGAAACAAGAATAACTTCGAGGATTTTGGATGGAAAATTTTTATTTTTGGGATTTTTCAAGATGTATCTAAGATTGATGTATCCACTTCAAAAATCGAAATCGCGATTCATGATACAGGGGGTGAAAAAATCGCTTTCAAAGTAAGGGATGACAAAATCGTGAAAAATCAATTTTTTCAAATTGGAACCCCATTTATTTTATGGCAGATATTGAATCTAAGTTAAAAATAATGTGAGTGTATGCATCACACCCTTGCCCTAAAGTGGATATTTTTTGAGTTATTTACAAATAAAATTTTAGAAAGCACTGACGTGAGGTCAGATTGCTTTGGCGCTCTTGTTGAGCTACTTGCGAGTAAATATTCGAACCATAACAAATCTATAAGCACTCTGATCACGTGTATAATAGTCTTTTCCCGTACTATGGGACAATGTGATGCAAATATGAACGCTTAATGAATGAAAAAACCTATATTTCAAATTAAAAATCACTACTCAAAATTTTCCCCAAGTTTTGTTCGAAGCTATAATTCCCTTTTCCTAAAAACTTACCTCAGTGCTTTTCTGAATTTTGACATCGTATATTATTTCAGCCACCGAGATTGAATTCTATTTCTATGATTTTCCGTTATGAGAAATTTCGATTAATATTACGCCAACTGACACTGATTAATGAGTCCGGCATATGTCAATCGAATATCGATCTGTAATGGCCATCGTTCAAAGAAAATCATCGGGACGTATGTCATTTCTGTTTTCTCTTGAGTAAATTAAAAAACTGATAACATCTTTAGATGGGAGAGAGCTACGACAATGAAATTTGGGGATAAGTAAGATATCGATTACCTCAATATAATCACGAATTTTTATTGAAATCCGAAAAATATCTTATGAGATTTTTTTTTGGAATTTTATAAAAATTTTTTAGCTTGACGATTTCTGCGAAATTCTGCTAGCTGTTTTGTTGCAGCCTCCCTCAACAATATTTCAAGTATTAATTTGATCGGATGAATATTCTAGTAGTAATTGAGGAAAAAAAATTTTAGATGCTCATAACTACTGAACCATCCGACGGATTTGGCCCAATAACGAACTTGACCGAGATATTTGGACAATTAACCTATTCTGAAAATATTAAATCTCTAGCTGATTCCTTTTGGATGCTAGAGAGGATACGGACGGCTGGCCGGACAGAATCAACTTTCGCCACGAATTCTTCATCAGGGAATCGAACCCAATCGATTGAGACCATTTTCGGCTCGATATTCCGAAATTACAAAGATTCGGGCAAAATGACAGGAATTCTGTTCGGGTGAACAAGAGCGCCAAAAACTGTTTTTCGTTTAGAATTTCCAGCTATTCCTTTTCCTTTCACGCCAAAAAGATGAAATTTTCAGGAACTGTTATTTGAACCATGCTGTAGATTTTTCACCCCTTCTTGAAACCGACTTCAAGTTACTATTAGGAGAACCATAGCAAACTCTCGCAGTTATAACTAGAGAAGATGCTCAAAGTTTTGACCGTTAATGTCTAGACATTTATTTATACGTCTCAGGAAAGCTTCGTGCGTTGCTCTTCTTATTTCATCGGGAGAAAGAGATCTACAAAAGTGTTTAAAAACCAAATTGAGTTTCAAAACTATGAATCTAAAAATCTAAACAAACCTGAATGCATTTGTGACTCGTTCTATGCAGTCCTCTTTATCAGTCAGGGGAGTTGAGTAGACAATATTTCTTATCCTACTCCAATCATAATAGTCTTAAGAAGTTGAATCGGGAGAACGTGGTGGCCAAAGATGTGGACCATTGTTCGCCTACCATCGATCTTCAAATAGCCTGTATAGGATATTTGACACATTGAGTGAATTGTGTGGAGGCGCACCATCTTGTTGATACCATAAGTCATTATGGTTCTGTACTAGCGGCTCAATTATTTGGGTCAATATATCAGAATATCTATCTCCTGCGGGAGAACATTCTTTAATTAATGCAAACATGTGTAGTGTTCTATCTTACCAGTTAAAGTCCCATCATAAATGTGAACGTCGAGAATTGTACTATTTTTGATGGCGCAAAAAACATTGAAACTCCAGGTCTCTTGAAAGTTCCATTGTCTGAAGTGGTGGTTGTCTCTTCATCCCAATAATGACTGTTATGCCTATTGAAAAAAAACCATTCTTTGTGAATTTAGATTCATCTGTCCAAATTATACAGTCCAAAAAGTTTTCATTCTCTTGAAATCGAATTATCATAGCTTCGCAAAACTCTGTTCTCCTGACGAAATTAGTTTCCTTCAAATGCTGTACCTTATTGAATTTATATGGGTGCATTTTATGTTTTTTAATATTCTCCAAACACTCGATTGAAATAATCCCAGAGCAATCTCGGCATCCGTGAGAGAATTTTGAGTATTCACACGAAAATATGCAAGAACTGTTATTTCGTTGTTATCATCTTCTACTACACTTTTTTCTCTGTGTATAGTTTTCTTAACGAAAGGTCCGACATTTCATTTGTCATGGTTCTGTTAATGGTATCTCTCGTTGGTCTGGGTCGGTCAGAAAACCTCTCAATGAACAGTAGAATCGTTCTATCTACAACTTTATTACATTCTCCAGGAAGTACAATGAGATTTACATAATCTTCATTGGTAAAAGTAGGCATAGTGATCGATTTTATAACTTAATACGAATTATCACCAAATTAATATTATAGTAAACACAAAATGTTACTGAATAAAAAGGAATTTGGCAGATGTAATTAATGATATCTATCATTAAAAAAAAATAATGTAAAACATGGTAAATTTTTGCTTATGGTTCATGAGGAATTATTTATTTATCACTGGAGAGATTACCGATGGCCGATTAGTTGAAATAAAGAGGTTTCCGATGCAAATTCGAATCCAAATTCGCCATCTATTTAGGAACAACCTGTAACTTTTTTCTCTTGCATATTAGGGTAGTAAAATCTAAAACATGGTTTAAGTAACAGTTACTGAAAATTTCATCTTTTTGGCATGAAGGGAAAAGAAATAGCTGAAAATTCAAGACGAAAAACAGTTTTTTGTGAATAACTCAGAAAATATCTACTTTAGGGCAAGGGTGAGATGCATACACTCACATTATTTTTTAATGTAGATTCAATATCTGCCATAAAAAATATTTTAGAAAGTACTAACGTGAGGTCAGATTGCTTTGGCGCTCTTGTTGGGCTACTTGCTAGTAAATATTCAAACCATAACAAATCTATAAGCACTCTGATCACGTGTATAATAGTCTTTCCCGTACTATGGGACAATGTAATGCAAATATGAACGCCTAATGAATGAAAAAACCTATATCTCAAATTAAAAATCACTACTCATAATTTTCCCCAAGTTTTGTTCGAAGCTATAATTCCCTTTTCCTAAAAACTTACGTCAGTGCTTTTCTGAATGTTGACATCGTATCTTATTTCAGCCACCGAGATTGAATTCTACCTCTATGATTTCCCGTTATGAAAAATATTACGCCAACTGACACTGATTAATGAGTCCGGCATATGTCAATCGAATATCGATCTGTGATGGCCATCGTTCAAAGAAATTCATTGGGACGTATGTCATTAAAATTGATAATTTTCAAAAGGTGTCTTACTTTTCACCTTGATAAAGATAGAAGATGTCTATCGAAACGTCGGAAAACATTACATCCACAATAGATGATGGTTATAGCCCAAACAGTCATTCAATATGTCATTTCTATTTTCTCTTGAGTAAATTAAAAAAAATGATCATATCTTTAGATGGAAAAGAGCTACGACAATGAAATTTGAGGATAAGTATGATATCGATCACCTCAATATATTCACGAATCCGAAAAATATCTTATGAGATAGTCAGGATTGAAAAAATTATTTTTGGGAATTTTTTCAAAATTTTTTAGCCTGACGATTTCTGCGAAATTTTGCGAGCTGTTTTTTTGCAGCCTCCCCCAACAATATTTCAAGTATCAATTTGAGGAAACAAAATTTCAGATGCTCATAACTACTGAACCATCCGACGGATTTGGCCCAATAACGAACTTGACCGAGATATTTGGACAATCAACCTATTCTGAAAATATGAAAACTCTAGCTGATTCCTTTTGGATACTAGAGAGGATACGGCCGGCCGGCCGGACAGAATCAACTATCGCCACGAATTCTTCATCAGGGAGTCGAACCCAATCGATTGAGACCATTTTCGGCTCGATATTCCAAAATTACAGACATTCGGGCAAAATGATAGGCACTCTGTTCGGGTGAACAAGAGCGCCAAAAAACGGGGGTCTAATTTGAAAAAATTGATTTTTCACTATTTTGTCATCCCTAACTTTGAAAGCGATTTTTTCACTCTCTGTATCACGAATCGCGATTTAGATTGTTAAAGTGGATAACATCAATCTTACATCTTGAAAAATCATAAGAATGAATATTTTCCATCCAAAAACCTCGAAGTTATTCTTGTTTCAGCGGAGCTCTATTTTCGATTTTTTTTTCGAATTTTCCCGCTCAGAGAGAATTTTCCAACCAAACCTGAAAAATGTTACATCAAAATAACTTGAAATTTTCTAAGGATTCTAATTCTGCAATCAAAAAATGGTGTTCTAATTTGAAAAACGGAAGTTGACGTCATTTCCGGAATAATCGGAGGTGCTCATGCCTTGAAAATATTTTAGATGTCATCAGCATCGTGAAATACTTATTAATGCTGAATTTCATGAAAATACGTTGAGTAGTTTCCCGTATAAATATGGGTGCGTTTCCTCGTGAAAGATCCTGTATAATTTTATTCACTATCATCAAGAGTCCGAGAAGCGTAAGAGATTGGCTAGTCACTTCCTATTGGTCCTTGTGATAATACGGCTCCTATAGCAAAATTACTCGCATCTGTAGTGAGAATAAATTCTTTCGAAAAATCCGGATAATGTAATATCGGTTCATTAATTAACAAATTCTTGCAATATTCAATTTATGAATTGTGTTGTATGTTCAATTTTTGCATTCTTTTCTTAACACGCAGTGTAGCGTAATTTTCTTCGATAAATTTTCTATAGTATTCCGAAAGTTCTAGAAATCCTTCGATTTCTCTAGTTGTTATAGGTAATGGACTCCTTCGGGAGTTACTATGTGACCTAAATAAGCAATTTCTTTTCGTAAAAATTCGAGTTGAAAATTAAAATTTGATTCTCTGAGTCGTTAAAATACTTTCTTCAAATTCATTGAATGTTCTTGAAGAATTTGTTGAGAAAATTATAATATCGTCAAGATAAACTAAACAAGTTTTATTCTGTAAACCTCTCAAAACGTTATACATAAAGCTTTGAAATGTGGATCATGCATTTTCTAGTTCAAATGTTATTCGAACAAATTCATAATGACCGTTTTAGGTATATCTTTAGGGTTCATTTCTATATGTTGAAATCCACTCGCCAAGTCTGTTGTTGCAAAATATTGACACTTTCCTAACTTACCTAAAACGTCAGTAATGTTTGGTAGCGGGTACTTATCATTCTATAATTTTATCGTTTAATTTCTGACTATGACAATTCTCCACGTTTTTTACCAGAGGTCTCAGGTTCTTTTAAAACAATCCAAATTGGAGAGAATCATGGGGACTCACATGGTCTAATGCTGCCTCGATTCAGCATTGATTTCATTTGGGTTTTTACCTCTTTTTTTTGTGTACAAATGGTAACCTATACGATCTTGTGTGTACAGGAATATCATCCTTCGTATTGATAGAATGTTTTACTTCATTTGAAAAAAACAATGACATATATCTGAATATTTATTGCATAAATACTTTTGATTTTTCTTCTTTGTTCATATGAAAATTATTATTATGATTTGCAATTTCGGAGTTTTTGATATTTCTTATATCTGCATCGAGGATAAAAATTTCCAAATCGTTATTGCTAAATAAAAAAGATTCAATAGAGTAGTCAGTATAATTAAAATATCTTGATCAGTTTTATTGAGGATTTCGACACAAGTCAAACCGCTTTTTGATATTGTTAGTGTTCTTGGCTAATTTACATTGGAATCAAAATTTCTTCATTTTTCTGGAATGTTACGTTTTTTTCCTCAGCGAATTAGAAAAACACTACAAGTCTTCTTTAAACTAATTTATATTCACACTTAACTAACAATAATCAATAATTTATATACACAATTTATCTACAGAATTTCACTGGAAACACCTGTTTATTCGTCGGCAAGTTCTATTCATCAATAAATTCATGAATCGGCTTCAGTCATTTATATACGGAAGTGTTTTTCTAGAAGTTACCAGAAAGATGCTTCACATTCCAGAGTGTTCATAGCGGTCTCCTTTATGCCACATAAATATGCCACCATTAATCGTTTTTATGTGACAGCTTTATGGCGAGCGGTCCCTTTCATGTTCTTGATCCCTCTGTCGGCGCATGAAGCGGAACTCCTCTGTTGACGTAGTAGTAATTAGACGGGTCATATTTGGTTTTGTTACATTGCTCCCTCCTTAAAAGAACGTTCGGTCCCCAAACTTTTACTGAATCTGCAAGCGCTCCCATTTCTGCAGAACCCTTGTTGATCGAAATAGCAGGATACCGTTTTCTTTACGGGACCGCCTTTCGGGTTGAAACTACAAAACCGTATTCGGACATCGGTATTCTGGAAAACTACCTCCAGCATGTTACGAACTACTCTCCAGTTCAGACGATCCAGTCCACAACCCAGCTTGGGAATTGCAAGCTTGTTCACCCCTACTCTAGCCAGCTCCTCCCTAAGGTTCATCAAGGTGCTCCATATGGCTTGGTAAGTTGGCTTTCCATAAGATTTTTCCTTGGTTACCATGTAGAAGAGGAAACGAGGTCCATCGGTCAACTTCAGGATTCGGCAAAGGGAAGGTTGAAGAGGAGAGCTATCCCTTTGGACATGTTGAGATCTTCAGCTACACAGTGCGCCAATGAGTAGTCTACCGGTACCGCAAACAGATCTTGTTGCTCCTCGGTTGTGATCCCGAACCTCGCTTTTCCGGTTTCTCCATAATTTGCCATGAACTGATTAAAGCTCAATTCCTCTTGATCTGGGGTCTGAGTTGTAGTCCTTCCCACTCCCGCCTCATCCTGAGCGTTATGATCGGCCTCATACCTTGCCAGGCGATTCACATGAACTACACGTTTCTTTCCACTTGGCAATTTTTGAATGCGGTAGACTACGTCGTTGATCCTCTTCACAACCTTATATGATCCTTCCCAATCCTTCTGTAACTTTGGGGATAGCCCTCTTCTCCTCTGGGGCTGAACAACCGTACCAAATCTCCTACCTCGTATCCACCTTCTGCTGCCTTGATGTCGTAACGAGTCTTCATGCGATCACTTGCAATTTGCAGGTATTTCCGGACCTTCTCATGGATGTAGTGCAATCTCCCCTTCAGACTGCTCACATCATCTTCACCCGCAATATCCGTTCCAGGAGTACACCCAAACTCCAGGTCACAAGGGAGTCTCATCTCTCGACCGAACATGATACATGCTGGGGTTTCCCCTGTCGTTTCCTGCACGGATGATCTATACGCCATGGTGAATAGATGCAGGTACCTATCCCAATCTCTCTGGTGATCGGAGACAACCTTGGCCAAGTATTTTCCCACAGTCCTATTCATTCTCTCGACCATACCGTCTGACTGTAGGTGGAGAGCAGTTGTTCTGGTCTTCTTGATCCCTAGTAACTCACATAGGGTCTGGAACAAGCTGGACTCGAAGTTTCGTCCCTGATCCGAATGAAGCTCCATAGGCATGCCGAATCTGCAGAACATCTTCTTGACCAATACATCAGCAACTGTTGCGGCTTCTTGATTCGGAATGGCGTAAGCCTCCACCCATTTGGAGAAGTAGTCCATAGCAACAAGGATGTACTTGTTTCCATCGTCAGTTTCTGGAAACGGACCAGCTATATCTATTGCTACGCGTTCCATTGGGCTACCAACGTTATACTGTTTCATAGGGGCTCTACGACTTCCTCTTGGGCCATTTACCGAAGCACACATTCCGCATTTTCTGCACCAGTCCTTGACGTCCTCCTTGCAATTAACCCAGTAGAAACGCTCTCGAACCTTTTCTAGGGTCTTCTTGATGCCGAAATGGCCCTCGGAGGTCCCATCATGTAACTTCTGCAATACATCTTGTATTCTACTCTTAGGGACTACAACTTGTTTTCTGGATCCGGTACCTTCTTCATTCTCAAGGGTCCTCTTTAGCAACCCATCCTCTATTAGGAGGGAGTACCATTGTGCCCAATATGATTTGACCCTTGAATTCATCTGACACAGTTCTCCCCATCCAGGCCTACGACCATCCGCTTTCCATCTTAAAATCAGTTTCAGCTCTGGGTCGTTCTCTTGGTCTTGTCTCAGGTGATCTGGCAGCCAATTCTCATCAGTTATAATGGTTCTTCGGCAACATTCCTTGTCCTCCAGTTTTCTACAGTGCTTGCAGTCTATAGGGCACGGTCTTCTAGACATAGCGTCAGCGTTTCTATGGGACTTTCCTGCACGATGCTCCACAGTGAAATTGTACTCTTGAAGTCTTTCGATCCATCGCGCCACTTGACCTTCCGGGTTCTTGAATTGAAGAAGCCATTTCAACGCTGCATGGTCTGTTCTCAGAAGAAATTCTCTTCCGTAGAGATATTTATAGAAGTGCTCCATGGACTTGACTGCAGCAAGCAGCTCTCTTCTCGTTACGCAGTAGTTACGTTCCGGTTTCGACAAGACTTTGCTGAAGTATCCTATAACTTTTTCTTTGCCATTTTGAATTTGGGGCAATATACCACCTATTGCCATTTTACTCGCATCCGTGTCCAATATGAACTTTCCTTTCATCTGGGGGTAACTCAGGATGGGGGCCGACGTAAGAGCACCTTTCAATCGAGTAAAGGCTTCTTCACACTCTACATCCCATACGAAGTCCTTTCCTTCTTCATTCAGTTTTGTTAAAGGCTTCGCAATATTGGCAAATCCTAGCACGAATTTCCTATAGTAAGTGCACAGCCCAAGAAAGCTCCTGACTTGGTGTTTGTCTTGCGGTGTTGGCCATTCGCGTACGACTCGGATCTTGTCTGGATCAGCACTTACTCCAGTTTCAGATACTACATGTCCCAAGTACTTCACTTCCTTCTTGAACAGGTGACACTTTTTCGGACTTAGCTTCAGATTTGCAGCGCGCAGCCTCTCAAGTACATCTCTCAAGTTTCCCATATGTTCGTGGAATTTACGGCCACAAACAATAACATCGTCTAAATATACAAGACACGTCTTCCAAGACAACCCTCGTAGAATGGTCTCCATCAGACACTCGAAAGTTGCAGGTGCATTGCAAAGGCCGAATGGCATCACATTAAACTGCCATAATCCGGTCCCAATAGTGAAAGCAGTCTTCTCTTTGTCCTTGGGATCCAATTCAACCTGCCAGTAACCACTCTTCAGATCGAGGGTAGAGAACCATTTCGAGCCTGAGAGTGTATCTAGGGTGTCGTCAATTCTTGGAATAGGATTGCAATCTTTTTTCGTGACTTCGTTCAGGCGACCGTAGTGAACACAGAATCTAGTGCTGCCATCTTTCTTTCTGACCAGAACTACAAGTGATGACCAAGGACTGTCCGAGGGTTCTATTATGCCTTGATCATGCATGTGCTTAATGATTCTCTCGGCCTCATCTCTCTTGGCAATGGGAAGTCTTCGCGGATGTTGGCGAATAGGTCCTGAATTTCCGGTATTGATTGGGTGCTTCACGACATTAGTTCTTCCCAGCTGGTCATCATCCATGGCAAATACATCACTATATTCGGTGATTAATTTTCTTACTTCCTTGATGTATTCTGGTTATAGGTTGTTGCAGGAGGATGTCAGCATTTCGACCAATTTGTGTGACACCTTATTCTTCTTGGGAATGCTCTTCTGTTCGTCTTGACTACCGCCTGTCACACACGATACTGAGCAGCATTCTCCTATTACAGTGTCTTTCTTCAGATTTACTGGATACATGTTCGTGTTCAGTATCCTCACGGGTACTTCCTGTTTCTCCCTCACCAACGTCTTTCCGGTGAGTATTCCTTTGGCTGGGCTACCGGCGGCTGACTCGATGAGTCTAACGTGACCACTGCGAAGATACTTGTCTAAATACCCGCTCACCAAGGCTTCCGCCAGGCCAGGCACGGTGATATCTTCCGCGAGTAAGACTCTACTCACAGCGTCTTCCTTTCCTAGGAATGGAATTTCTAGGTTTCCAATTCTCAGGATGTCGTTCCTCATATCCATCTCGAAACCCTGTCCCTTAATCACATCCATTCCTAGGATGACTTCCTCCGTGATATCTGCCACCAGCACCTCGTGCTCGAATGACGTACCACCAATTAGTATTCTGGTCTTCTTCCTTCCGTGCGTTGGTACACTCTCCCCAGTGGCGGTGCGTAATCGTGTCATAGTCGGTAATGTCTTGCCTCTGACTATATCGGGTCTTGCAATAGTACGGGTTGCACCTGTGTCGACCAACATTTTAGCCGACCGCCCATTGATCTTACCGTCGACATATATACTGCTGGAGTCCAAGATGGTCTGGATGATAACTTCTGGGGCATTGTTTAGTCGGGTCGGCTTATGCCCCCTTTCACCAACCCGTTTTAGTTTCCCTGTTCCTGTTGTTTTGAGTTCACCGTACTTCCCACATCTAGGTCCTCTATTTTGTTGTTGTTGGAGAACTCGGCGTATTATATCCTCTATATTTTCGATGCTGTCCTCGGAATCATCCATGGTACGCCTGATTTTTATCTGACCCCTATGTGAAGCCTGCTTGGCTGCTTCGAACTCTAATGAATGGGCTAGAGCATCGTCCAGGGTCTTAGGTCGGGCCAACCGCAAGGTTTGCTGGGTCTCACTATCTCTCAGTCCGTCTACGAACGTCTGCACTGCAAGCTGTTCTAGGAAACTGTCCGGTGCAGTCGGATACGCCAGCCTTACCAACCGTGCGATGTCAGCTTCAAATTCTTGCAGGGTCTCTGAATTTTTCTGGATACGGCTCTTTATCTGGGCGTGATATACTTGCTGTAAATGTCTGTCACCGTATCTCATCTGTAATTTACTTATCAGCGCCCCGTAATCATTTTGCTGACTGGTTGGAATAATCTGTAAAATATTTAAGGCCTCGCCTCTCAATGCAACAATCAAGGCCGTCGCTTTTTCCTCATTATTCCATCCATTCGCGCTAGCTGCAGCTTCAAATTGTCTCTGGTATGTGCACCAGGCGGTTTTACCATCGAAAGATGGTGGTTTGACCCTTGCTCGGCCTGCTTCTCCACTATTTTCGTATTTTACTGGAATACTTCTATCTTTATTGACCTTCTCATCTACTTGTCTGCTTATTTTGTTTAATCGATCTTCCATAATTTTCAACACACTTTCGGTATGCTCTTCCAATTTCCCTTGTATATCCTCTTCTATTTCCTGCTTCAAGATCTCCAAGTTTTCTAACCGATCTTCAATATTTCCAATCTTATTCTCTAACTTCGAGCCATTATCGGTCATCGTGTTTAGACTATCCTCGACTTTATTCTATATAGATTCTAATTTATCTCTAATACTTTTTCCTAGAGACTTACTGTTGTCGTCCATTTTATCTTTCATGTCCTTCGAATTTTCCTCGATTCTATTTGTCAGTTCTTCAAAAGCTTTCTTGAAAAAGTCCATACTGGCCTGATCCATTTTCTCAGCTTGAGATCTCGTTACCGGCATTCAGGATTTTCCTGACTAATTTCGTAGTAGTTTCCACTCTTCTTGGCAACCCCACACCTGACACCAATTGTTACGTTTTTTTCCTCAGCGAATTAGAAAAACACTACATAATCAATAATTTATATACACAATTTATCTACAGAATTTCACTAGGAACACCTGTTTATTCGTCGGCAAGTTCTATTCATCAATGAATTCATGAATCGGCTTCAGTCATTTATATCCGGCGCTGTTTTTCTAGAAGTTACCAGAAAGATGCTTCACATTCCAGAGTGTTCATAGCGGTCTCCTTTATGCCACATAAATATGCCACCATTAATCGTTTTTATGTGACAGCTTTATGGCGAGCGGTCCCTTTCATGTTCTTAATCCCTCTGTCGGCGTATGAAGCGGAACTCCTCTGTTGACGTAGTAGTCATTAGACGGTTCATATTTGGTTTTGTTACAGGAATTTTAGTGATCATTTTTGAATTTGCATTTATCTTCAATTTAAACATAACTTGAGAATTTTGATACTTGATTGGAATTATAGCATGCGCTGTGAGCAATTTCAAATTATTGAAATCTAATATTGCGTTCAATAACTTCAGATTATCAAGTCCAATCAAACCATCATAAAGATTGTGGAATTTGAAAAGATAAAGCTTGAATCGTTATTTGAAATGAAATTCAGGAAATAAAGGAATTTCAGCGCAATAATTATATGAAGCAGATTGGAAGACTGTTGACACTGTGAAAGGTTCTATACATATGAATTTTGAATAATATTTTCTTGCTAAATCTCGATTTATAAATGTTCTTTAGACTCATTCGGAATGAGTTCCTCAATGTATTCCGTATTGAATAATTCCTCATTTATTTTCAGGTTTTGGTAAAAAGTTTGAATTTGCCTGTTTGGAAATAATTTGGTTATATCAGTTGAAATACTCATCGGTTGTGGTCTATTTTTTGTATGAGTTGGAGAAATACTTAGGCCCAGTTGTACAGTGACAACTCAATTCGAAGCTCAACTGAGCTCGGTTCACTCTTGAGCCAGGTTCAGATATGTCATCCGGTTGTACAGGTTATGTTAGAGGCGAGTTCAAGTGAACTTTCCTTGAGTACAATTCTTCAGAAAATGGCAACGTCGCTTCCTTTGAGACATGCGTTTTTGATACGAATAGTAACAAATTTTGGACAAATGGAAAAAAGAAGAAGAATTAAAATTCTTCTATGATAAGAGCGCAAATATAATTTTAAAAATTTGAATTGTTCTATTTCAACAAGATTAGTTGATGAGTGCTGTTGTGGTTGTGATTGCAAAAAAAGTGTCAGTAATAATGTCAGACGTAAAGCGAAGCGCAAATTTCACGTGCACCGAAGGGAACATTTTAATAAATCTTATTAAAAAATACAGTAATATAATTGAAAATAAACAAAATCCATTTCTATTAATTTCATATTAAAAAATTCTGTTTTTGAGTGAAACAAGAACATAAATCATTCACGAAAATACTACCTTAGCAAGCCTTTCAACTACAACTATTTGACATATAACCTATAAATTGAACTCTATGATTGAACTGAAATTTCTGTTGAACCAGGCTTGAGCGCCCGATTTTGGAAGTTCAACTTGAGGGTCGGTTTGAGTGAAGTTCAGCCTTGAACTCGCACTGTACAACAGATATTTCTTATTTGAGTTGGGTTCAGTCTTGAACTAGGCTTGAACTCGGACTGTACAACCGGGCCTTATAGGTGTAGGCTTTGGTTATACGGGTTTTCCGAAAACTTAGGAATTTCTGAAATATTTAGGCTCTTTATAATTGAAGTTTTTTTGTAAAGTAATCGGTCTACTAGGAAACGGCTAATTTTGAGGAAAGTTTTGGTGATTAGAAAATTTTGATTTAGAATTGATGGAATATTAGAAAAGTTACCAGGAAACTTAAAATTTGGAGTAGGATAATTCTGCCTATGATAGGGAACAACATTTGGATTTTGACATAATCTAGAGGAGTAATTAAGAGCATTTCTCTGATTACTTTCGCCAGTATTCCTTTTCTGGTTTTTAATAAAAACAATTTAGAAAGCACTGACGTGAGGTCAGATTAATTTGGCGCTCTTGTTGTGCTACTTGCAAGTAAATATTCAAATCATAACAAATCTATAAGCACTCTGATCAGATGAACAATAGTCTTATCCCGTACTATGGGACAATGTGTTGCAAATAATGAACGACTAGCGAATGAACAAACCTATATCTCAAATTAAAAATAACTATTCATAATTTTCCCTAAGTTTTGTTCGAAGCTATAATTCCCTTTTCCTAAAAATTGACGTCAGTGCTTTTCTGAATTTTGACAACGTATATTAATTCAGCCATCGAGATTGAATTCTTTCTCTATGATTTCATGTTATGAAAAATTTTGATTAATATTATGCCAACTGACACTGATTAATGAGCACGGCATTTTACTGAAAAGTGCGGATTAAAAAATTTTTTTTGGGACTTTTTAAAAAAATTTCTAGCGTGACGATTTCTGCGAAAATTTGCGAGCCGTTTTGTTGCAGCTTCCATCAACAATATTTCAAGTGTGAACTTGATCGGATGGATATTCTAGTAGTTATTGAGGAAACAAAATTTCAGATGCTCATAACTACTGAACCATCCGACGGATTTGGCTCAATAACGAACTTGACCGAGGTATTTGGACAATTAACCTATTCTCAAAATATGAAAACTCAGATTCCTTTTGGATACTAGAGAGGATACGGTCGGCCGGCCGGCCGGACAGAATCAACTTTCACCACGAATTCTTCATCAGGGAGTCGAACCCAATCGATTGAGACCATTTTCGGCTCGATATTCCAAAATTACAGACATTCGGGCAAAATGATAGGCACTCTGTTCGGGTGAACAAGAGCGCCAAAAATAAGAATTTGGGTAATGTTTTATATTATCTTCCACTCTAATGAATTGAAGGACTTGCGTCATACCGATTGTTCACATAGTTCTTATTATAAAACCCAAAGGATCTCTTAAGCCAGATAAAAATGTTTTTAAAACTTATTTCGTAAAAATTCTCGATTACTGGCATGTAAATCTATGTCACATCTCGAATCAATATAATTACTAATTGTATTCAGCAACGATATAATTTTTTCATGAAAAGCTTGAGGAGATTAACCTGGAATCTCACCTGGAATCACCTTGAATTTACTAGATTTTGATTAAGACAAGTTTCTTCTCTTTGCTCTCCGAAGTTTCCAAGCATTCTTTATATCGTTCCAATATCTCGTTGCTCCTTGGATTGCCACAGCTTCTTCGGAATTACCTTGGTGTTTATTTGAAATACGTTTAATAATGATGTATTCTGAAAATTATTAGGATTACCTAAACCAAAGAAATGGTTTAAAATTGCTTCCGCGGCTTGAATTAACTCATGTTATTTATCAGGATTCCCATCAAATTCGGAAATTACACTTACACTTTTTAAATCAAACATTGGTACATTTTTCTAGTATAGTTATCTAAAACTAGATTATTGAATGAATTTAAAAAATCTAAATCCAACTCTAACTGGGAATTGTTTTCGATGATTGTATCAATGGATGAATTAGAGAGTCTGACATAAACGAAATGAATGAATACGCTGACCACTTTGCAATGAATATCCACAACAGCATTTTGTCTTATCCTTCTTATCCTCGATGGAATTCACAAAACACTAATCGTAGATGAAACAAGGTAGGTTCTGTTTTCACAAAAGAGTCCAACTCTGAAGTTATTCTCGATGAAAAACTCCGTCGAAAACTCCGTCGACTGCGACAGTTATATTATGCGTAAGACAGTGAGCTTTTCAAAAAAACCTTATTCCTTACAAATATACTTGAATTGTATCAAAACTATATCAATACTAATAAAAATGTTCTAGTCTCTAAATGTATGCTATAGGAAAACTGCTCATTCGACAAATTCATACATCCAGCGAGATTCACACGGGAAGATGAGCTGAAAATGTATCTTGCAGCATCATAGTGTTGTGATATATAACTCAAGCCAATTCCTCCATTTCGACCAGTAGTGGGTTTACTAATGAACAATATTGAATCCTGTCTGAGTCGTCAATTGAAACAAAATGGTTTCTCTGTCCGAACATGAATGCATCATGCCTACGGTTTTCTATGATTTATTTACCTTTTATATTTGACAAGTCGTTGGAAGCTCGTACACTCATCCTAGTTAAATTGTCATTCTCAATTATTCTTGCATGTTTGAGTATTCGGGTACACCTGCTTTTAACTTTTCCATAATCTGTAACTCCTCCAGGTTTACATACGGCTGCCAGCTTAGTCCTTCAAAAGTTAAAACTTGAAGGCCGTAGCTTAATGAATAATCTAAATTTAAAGAAAGAATAATAAGGAACGGAAGTGAACGCAAAGATACGCTGGAAGCACCTGGAACCTACCTTTGTTGGATGAACCCAGAATGGCGATCAGCACAGATCTCTCAATACTTTCACACAATGTTCGAATAATTCGAGAAAAACGGTCGAGTTTTCACTGATTATTATATTTGTGAATTGAGCCTTCATTTCCACGATTTCAGGTGGCAGAATGAACTCAAAAATCAACAACTGGAGAGTCCATCGTGTCACTGGAAGATGTAAATTGTCAGAGTTTCAGGAGGAGCATTGCAAATCCGGCTAGGTGTTTGGGTTGCAATGATGCCTTTCACCTCAGTGACAAGTTTTATTCAATTGTACTTCGCAGATAGAAGCAATATACAGGGTCTTTCACGAGGAACCTCACCCATATTTATACGGGAAACTACTGAATGTATTTTCATGAAATTCAGAACTCATTAAGTATTTCAGGATGCTGATGAAATCTAAAATATTTTCAAGGCATGAGCACCTCCGGTTTTTCCGGAAATGACGTCAACTTCCGTTTTTCAAATTACAACACCATTTTTTCATTGCAGAAATAGATTCCTTAGAAAATTTCATGTTATTTTGATGTAATATTTTTCAGTTTTGGTTGGAAAATTCTCTCTGAGCGGGAAAATTCGAAAAAAATTCGAAAATAGAGCTCCGCTGAAACAAGAATAACTTCGAGGTTTTTGGATGGAAAATTTTCATTTTTGGGATTTTTCAAGATGTAAGATTGATGTATCCACTTTAAAAATCGAAATCGCGATTCATGATACAGGAGGTGAAAAATTGCTTTCAAAGTTAGGGATGACAAAATCGTGAAAAACCAATTTTTTCAAATTAGAACCCCATTTTTTATGGCAGATATTGAATCTACGTTAAAAAATAATGTGAGTGTATGCATCACACCCTTGCCCTAAAGTGGATATTTTCTGAGTTATTCACAAAAAACTGTTTTTCGTCTTGAACTTTCAGCTATTTCTTTTCCCTTCACGCCAAAAAGATGAAATTTTCAGGAACTGTTATTTGAACCATGCTGTAGATTTTTCACCCCTTCTTGAAACCGACTTCAAGTTACTATTAGGGGAACCATGGCAAACTCTCGCAGTTATAACTAGAGAAGATGCTCAAAGTTTTGACCGTTAATTTCTAGACATTTATTTATACGTCTCAGGAAAGCTTCTTGCGTTGATCTTCTTATTTCATCGGGAGGAAGAGATCTGCAAAAGTGTTTGAAAAGCAAATTGAGTTTCAAAACTATGAATCTAAAAATCTAAACAAACCTGAACGCATTTGTGACTCGTTCTATGCAGTCCTCTTTATCAGTCAGGGGAGTTGAGTAGACAATATTTTTTATCCTACCCCAAACATAATAGTCTGAAGGAGTTGAATCGAGAGAACGTGGTGGCCAAAGATGTGGACCATTGTTCGCCTACCATCGATCTTCAAATAGCCTGTATAGGATATTTGACACATTGAGTGAATTGTGTGGAGGCGCGCCATCTTGTTGATACTATAAGTCATTATGGTTCTGTACTAGCAGCTCAATTATTTGAGTCAATATGTTAGAATATCTATCTCCTAAGGGAGAACATTCTTTAAATAATGCAAACATGTGTAGTGTTCTATCTTACCAGTTAAAGTCCCATCATATATGTGACCATCGAGAATTGCATTATATTTGATGGCGCAAAAAACATTGAAACTTCAGGTCTCTTGAAAGTTTCATTGTCTGAAGTGGTGGTTGTTCTCTTCATCCCAATAATGACTGTTATGCCTATTGAAAGAACCATTCTTTGTGAATTTAGATTCATCTGTCTAAATTATACAGTCCAAAAAGTTTTCATTCTCTTGAAATCGAATCATCATAGCTTCGCAAAACTGTGTTCTCCTGACGAAATCAGTTTCCTTCAAATGCTGTACCCTATTGAATTTATATGGGTGCATTTTATGTTTTTTTTAATATTCTCCAAACACTCCATTGAGATAATCCCAGAGCAATCTCGGTATCTTTGAGAGAATTCACACGAAAATATGCAAGAACTGTAATTTCGTTGTTCTCATCTTCTACTACACTTTTTTCTCTGTGTATAGTTTTCTTAACGAAAGATCCGAAATTTCTCAAGTTTGTCATGGTTCTGTTAATGGTATCTTTCGTTGGTCTGGGTCGGTCAGGAAACCTCTCAATGAACAGTCGAATGGTTCTATCTAAAACTTTATTACATTCTCCATGAAATAGAATGAGATTTAAATAATCTTCATTTGCAAAATTAGGCATAGTGATCGATTTTATAACTTAATACGAATTATCACCAAATTAATAGTAAACACAAAACGCTACTGAATAAAGAGAATTTGGCAGATGTAATTAATGATATCTATCATTAAAAAAAAATGTAAAACATGGTAAGTTTTTGCATATGGTTCATAAGGAATTATTTATTTATCACTGGAGAGAAAACCGATGGCTGATTAGTTGAAATGAAGAGGTTTCCGATACAAATTCTAATCCAAATTCGCCATCTATTTAGGAACAACCTGTAACTTTTTTCTCTTGCATATTAGGGTAGTAAAATCTAAAACATGGTTTAAGTAACAGTTCCTGAAAATTTCATCTTTTTGGCATGAAGGGAAAAAAATAGCTGAAAATTCAAGACGAAAAACAGTTTTTTGTGAATAACTCAGAAAATATCGACTTTAGGGCAAGGGAGTTGGCCCGACAAGGGCCTTTGAAAATTAAACGAAAGCGAAAGAAAATTAACAATGAAATTCTGATAAGAAAAAATGACTCGAAAGAAAATCGAATGCTGGAGCACTGCCTACCTGGTTTCACAGTACGACTGAATTCACCTGTCCATGCACTCGCGAGCGAGAATAGTCACTTTTTCACCAGAGTTCTAATTTGTAGATTTATCGAGAAAATTCATTCATTGCGGAGAAAAATGTTGTACTTCATGGATGAACTCCGATTTCGTACTCTCGTTGGACACAGGTCATATGCTCCAACATATGTTACGCGCCCATCGGGAAATGAATGAACATACGTGGGCCGCACGAAACGAGCAAGCAACTTGGAATAAAAATTAAATGAATTCAACTAATAATAATGAGTTGCAGTAACATAACCGCCCACCTAAAATAGAATATATTATGAAACAAAGCAAATATTTAATTGAAAAGATATCGAACAGAAAGCAAAAAAAATATATACATATATACATCAACATACGTCATAATTATTGGAGAGGTAATGGACATAATTTAACCACTGATCTCTGCAGTACACCTTGAGTAGTCCGAATAGTAGCTACTCTAGCTATTTTATCAGCGCCAGGATGCAATTTCTCAATGCGTCCAAGTCGCCAGCGCAATGGAGGGAGTTGATCATCTTTTATCAAGACCAGTGCACATATTGAATAAGGAGGCGAATCACCATTGAACCACCTTTTTCGCTGTTGCAGTGTGTTCAGGTATTCTAAATTCCATCTTTTCCAAAAATCCTGATGGATACTAGTTAACTGTAAAGTGGACTTTAAAGTCTGAGCACCTGGATGCAGATATATTCCATGGAAACGTTGAATAAAGAGCTCAGCAAGACGATGAGATGAAGGAAGCAAAGCTGGGTGTTCGCGATCATAAGCCAGACCAGAAAAAGACAGACGACCGCCCACCCTGAGAACACCATCCTCTCCAACAAATGGACTCAATTTTCGAAGTGACTTAGATATGGGACCTCCCGAGATGAGATTATCGACTTGTTCCCCGAACACAACCCTGTGAACCTCCCTTATAATGAAGAAAAGTGCATCTTTGAGATGAACTGCGGAAAATCTATACATCCTAGGAGCCCTAGAGTTTTCCATGAAGCGAACAAATCTGAAAATATAAGCCACCACCCTTTGAACCTTGGACAGAGATGAATACCTGGAGAGCAAATCATCAACAAACGACGGAGAAATGAAAGCTGACAAAGAGAGGTGACGCTCTTCCGCCTGCACAAGATGAAGAGAACTCTCTATTCCATCATTTGCGAAGGTGAGATGTCCGGAACGAAGCCAGTCAGGGCCTGTCCACCACAAAGAGCAGTTCAACAGTTCGGTTGGCGTTAAGCCGCGTGAAGCACAATCAGCTGGATTGTCTTTCGATTGAAAATGATACCAATTTTCTGTTGAAACTAAGTTCTGAATTTGAGTTGTACGATTGCTTACAAATGTCTTCCATCGATGAGGAGAAGACTTAATCCATGTTAGAGCTACCATTGAATCAGACCAAGCAAAAATGTCATCTATTGTAAAGGTTGATTGGTAAACAGAGGAAACCATATTAATGAGCTTTGATAATAAGAGACAAGCACACAATTCCAGTCGTGGAAGTGAAATTCTCTTCAATGGGAAGACCTTTGATTTACCACATACGAAAGAGATGTCAATGGAGCCGTCAGAATTGAAAAACCTGAAATATACCACGGCTGCGTAACCACGCTCACTACTATCTCCGAAACCATGAAGTTCGCAACGATAAAATGGTTTCGATGCAAGTTTCCGAGGTATCTTTAATTTACCCAATTCGGTTAATTCGGATTTACACTGATTCCAGCGACGGCTGACATCGTCTGGAAGTGTATCATCCCACTGCAAACCTAATGTCCAAAGATGCTGGATCAAATGTTTAGCAAGAAAAGTAAATGGAGAAAGGAACCCCAAAGGGTCGAAAATTCGAGAAAGTTCGGAAAGTATGGTACGTTTGGTACATACCTGCACAGTAGTTTCCGCAAGATAAGAAAATTCGTCCGACGAAGGAAACCACCTCAAACCGAGAATTTTGACTATCGGATCTATATCAAAATCCAAAGAATGGTGATATTGATGATTCAGAGGTATGGTTGAGAGTAATTGAGAACTGTTACTACTCCATTTTCGGAGCTCAAAACAACCGCAATTCACTAGGGAAATCAGTTCCTCCTGCAACGTTTCTGCCTCTTCCAAATTATCACAACCTATAACGACATCATCGACATAAATGTCTGTGAGCAGAATTTTGGATGCTTTCGGAAAACGAGCCTCCTCATCCTCGGCCAACTGTGCCAAAGTTCGAAGGGCAAGAAAAGGTGCTGGTGCAACTCCGTACGTAACGGTATTCAGCTGATAAGTTTTTATGGGTTCCGATGGAGAAAACCGCCACAATATTCTTTGAAAGTTTCGATGTGAATTTTGAACTAATATTTGACGATACATTTGTTTGATATCAGCTGTGAAAACGAACCGATGAACACGAAAGTTCATCAAAATGGCAATAATATCCTTTTGTAATTTAGGACCTATCAATAGAGCATCATTTAAAGATAAATGACCGGGTACATGAGCTGACGCATCGAAAACAACCCTCAACTTTGTAGATGGACTGTTTGGTTTGATTATACAATGGTGAGGGATATAAAAAGTATTTTCATAATCCGAACTCGTAGAAATCAATGACATATGATCTTTTTCTAAATATTCCTTCATGAAAGTAGAGTATTCCCTGTATATATTCTGGTTTTTAATAAGTTTACGTTCTAAGGATAAAAAACGACGTAGTGCGAGAGAATATGTGTCACCGAATGAAAGTGTTGATTGATCAGGTTTAAATGGTAATGCCACAGTGTACCGTCCAGATGTATTTCTAGAATAGTTCTGAGTGTATAAGTTCTCACAAAATTGATCTTCTGGTGATACAATGACATTCTCTGAAACTTCTTCAAGTTCCCAAAATCTTTTCAACGAGGAGTTTAAACCTGATTCAGACAATGACAAATGAAAATTGTTAACTGATATGTTAGGTGATTGAATCTTTCCCATGAAAACCCAACCAAATACTGTCTCAAGTGCTGTTGGTTCCAAACCGTTACCCTCGATACGACCCGGTCGAATTATTAAAGAGAATATATCCGCTCCCAGGAGAAGGTCTATTGATTTCGGAATAGAAAAGTTCGGATCTGCTAACTTCTTGTTATAGACACAATTCCAAAACGAATGATTTACGAAAGAACTCGGCATTTCCGCACAAATCTTCGGAATCACGACGGCATCGAATGTAAAAGATGGATTTATTTGACCTGATGGACGAATAGTACATTCAGTGCTGCAATTAGCAGAAGATGAGCTTTCGCAAATTCTTTATCGAAAATGAAGCATCACAAATTTTCAAGCCTAATCTATTTACACACGATTGAGTTATAATATTTATTTGAGAGCCTCCATCTAACAGAACTCGAACCTTCTGATATCTACCCCAAGCATCACGAATTTCGACCTCAGCGGTTGCTAAGAGAACGGTAGAATTTGAAGAAACATTCGTTAAAACCTGAGCTGAGCCTGAATCCGATGAATTTGCAGCATTGAAATGAAACGTCTCTGTTGAAGAATCATTATCCGCATTATTGCGCATGTGTAACAGGGTATGATGCTTTCCGTTGCAAACACGACAATTTGACTTTGAAGAACAATTGTTAATCTTATGTCCAGAATGGAGGCAATTGATACACCAATTTTTGTTCTTCACAGTCTTGAACCGATCTTGAACAGTTTGTTCCAAAAATGATGGACATTTGTAAATATTATGAGCTAACTTGCAATAATTACAAGTTATACGTTTCTTGAATGATTCAGTTTCCGTTTGAACGAGAAGAGTCGAATTTCTTTTATTCATTGAGAGAGAACTAGATTTTAAAACTCGAGAATTCGAAACTGAATGAGTTTTCGACGGAAGAGAAAGAGCTACTGCCTCCAAGGCTATACACTGATTTGTCAGAAAATTTCGTAAATTGACAAACGACGGAATATCTGTTGAACATTCTTGTAATTCAAAACGTTTGATCGATGCTGAATCTAATTTCTGAATGAGAATGTGAAATAAAACAAAGTCCCACTGGTCAACGAGTAAACCTAAATTCCTTAATATCGATAAGTTCTCCGCAAAAACCTCTAGAATTCGCCTAAGGTCTTTAGCTGAATCACCCTGTAGCTTTGGAACATTACAGATCTCCTTCCAACATGTATTAGCGAGAAGTCTTTTATTTTGATATCTTTCCGCCAATGTCTGAAAAGCGCTTTCATAATTTTCAGCAGTCAATGAAAACCCTTTAACTAAACTTAAAGCATGAGAAGAAAGTGAACCTAGGAGGTATTGAAACTTTTCTATCTGACCCAAGTTAGAATTTTCATGTACCAAGCTTTGGAACATATCGAAAAAAGTAGGCCACTCTTTATAATCCCCATTGAAAATGGGCAATACTATCTTTGGAAGTTTAACATTTGGCGAACTGATAGAGCAACTGTCTTGGTTTTTTACTGGAATGTTTACTTCAGGAAATAAATTAACATAAGTGGTTCTGATGGTGTAATAATTATCCATAAAGGCTGTTCAAATAACCTTTTCAGTGTTCAATTCCGGTTCTTCGGAAGATACAATCATAGAGACAATTGAAGTGTGTAAATTTTGAAAGTCCACGAGAATATCCTCAAGTATTTCACATCTTAATTTGAATCTTACGTGGAGACTTTCATCAGTGACAGCGAATTGTGCTACATTCAAAATTTCCTCGAGATCATCAATAACAATTTGACGACGAGCTTTGAGTTGTTTCAATTTAGTCGTCATTATTATTATTCAAGGTATACTGCAGAAAACAATATGAATTTTGTTTTGAGTAATTTTGAAAAAAGAGTAAATAGACTAACCGATTGAAAAGAACTGAATTAATTAATAAAGTAAATAATTAAGATTGAATCTATTAAATTGAAAATAGAGTTGAAAACAATGAAATGTAAATAAACAAAAACAAGAATGTCTATCTTTGTTTATGTTTTGTTCAAGGTTATGAGCATAGATCAGATAAACAAAGGAAGAGTTGTCTATGTAATGAAAATGAAAAATGAATGTATTGAAAGCTAAATTCTATAACATGCGCAGAAATTAAAGGATTTATGAATGTGTTCGATATCTTGTCAAGTTTTTGAGGTTAGATGAATATCGACAGATTGAAATAAATGCAAATGAAAAAACTAAATGAAAAAATTCCAGAATGCTTGATCGCAATAATTTTGAAAACGCGGTTCGAAAATATGCGGCTCAAGAAGGACCAAAATGGCACGACAAGGGCCTTTGAAAATTAAACGAAAGCGAAAGAAAAGTAACAATGAAATTCTGATAAGAAAAAATGACTCGAAAGAAAATCGAATGCTGGAGCACTGCCTACCTGGTTTCACAGTACGGCTGAATTCACCTGTCCATGCACTCGCGAGCGAGAATAGTCACTTTTTCACCAGAGTTCTAATTTGTAGATTTATCGAGAAAATTCATTCATTGCGGAGAAAAATGTTGTACTTCATGGATGAACTCCGATTTCGTACTCTCGTTGGACACAGGTCATATGCTCCAACATATGTTACGCGCCCATCGGGAAATGAATGAACATACGTGGGCCGCACGAAACGAGCAAGCAACTTGGAATAAAAATTAAATGAATTCAACTAATAATAATGAGTTGCAGTAACAGGAGTGATGCATACACTCACATTATTTTTTAACGTAGATTCAATATCTGCCATAAAAAAATGGGGTTCTAATTTGAAAAAATTGATTTTTCAATATTTTGTCATCCCTAACTTTGAAAGCGATTTTTTCACCCCCTGTATCATGAATCGCGATTTTCAATCGCGATTTTCAATCATGAATTTCGATTTTCAAAGTGGATACATCAATCTTACATCTTGGAAAATCCCAAAAATGAAAATTGTCCATCCAAAAACCTCGAAGTTATTCTTGTTTCAGCGATTTTTTTTTCGAATTTTCCCGCTCAGAGAGAATTTTCCAACCGAAACTGAAAAATGTTATATCAAAATAACTTGAAAGTTTCTAAGGAATCTATTTCTGCCATAAAAAAAATGTTGTTGTAATTTGAAAAACGGAAGTTGACGTCATTTCCGGAAAAACCGGAGGTGCTCATGCCTTGAAAATATTTTAAATTTCATCAGCTTCGTGAAATACTTATAAGTGATGAATTTCATGAAAATACGTTCAGTAGTTTTCCGTATAAATATGGGTGAGGTTCCTCGTGAAAGACCTTGTATTATAAATCTCATGAAATATATCTATATGAAATATCTGATTATCTTGAAGGTAATTCAAAACGACAACATTTGATCCATTATGCCTTGAAGAAATATTTTCATTTTTAAAATGTACCTTATCGAATTAATATTCTAAGATAAATTATAACTTATCTAATTACACTGATCTTATTTTAAGTTTCTTCGTGTATTTTTGGGTGCTTCATTCAGTTTTGAGAAGAATTATTTTTGTAGAAAAATCAAGAAGAATCTCAAGAATTTCATAATCTATCCCTAGTCGTGTAGTGGTTAAAATTTTTTTTCCGAATTAGGTTTGATATTACAGCATTTCATTGAACTGTTTCTTTTGTTGGGAACCTATTTCGAAACATGGAAAACTTCTAGAGTATCATGACTTTGACATTTGTTTTCTACGAATTATTACAAAATTGCAGTTTAAAGTTTCAAATAAGGACATAGAAGGGAACATAGAAATCTTCGATAGTTATGAAAAATAAAAAGCATGGCAATAGTGTTGATTTGATGATCTACCGAATTTGGATGACTCAGAGAATTGGGAATGTTGATATAAGTTTGAATATTTTCTTGTGAGATGTTCAATGACATTGAGGATAAAATCCAGGAATTTTAATTTTTTGACCAATAGTCTGCTGAAAAATTACTTACCATGGAATTCAGTATGATTTTCAGCTGGAATACGGATTTGGATGGAAAGTTATGCAACATTCTCTAAAGAGCAATAAATATGCAGTTTTATCATGGATCTTACATTTCGAAGCCTCAAGGAGCAACAAGCCATGCATCAACAAGTATGCCTCTTCAATTTGATGGAATGTCATAACGCAAAAACTAAACGTTTTGTGAAATGTCGAAAGGAATCCAGAGGTAGCAACGGGGCACAATTGGAAAAAGTGGTAAAGGAATAAAGTGTTTCTTTTCGCATAAAGAATCAGTCGTTAAAATCAACAAAGTGGTCGAAGACTCACCCTTGTTATAAGGTCTTCATTGCTTCTACGCATTCATTTTAGGATGGCTTCACATAGTTATTTTGCGATGAAAAAGTTTTTTACGCAATGAAATTTATTTTCATTCTTTGATTTTTGAATAGCTGATTTAACGACTGTACCAAACTGATTTCTTTCGAAATAAATGGAAAATATATGATATTAATTAAATAAAATGCTCATCCTTTCCTTCAGATATTTATGGACTATTTTAATGACATTGATTCGGGTTCAATGTTTTTGGTGAATGAACCATTACAAGATTTCAACTCATAAAAAGAGATTGGAGCTGAAGAAATGTTAACAACTTTGCCAAATACTATAATTGTGAAGTCCAGTCTCTACTATTTATTGAATAACTATTGTTGGTTCCAGCAAGTATCTTGGATAAGGAGAAGAGATTGGCATATTTTGTCCTCTGGAGTGTTCACCTATACGAACGATGAGCGTTTCCAAATTCTTCATAGCGAGGGTTCAGATGATTGGACCTTACAGATCAAATACGTGCAGAAAAGGGACAATGGTACTTATGAGTGTCAGGTGAGTATTTCAGCTTTTTTTAAATTTTTTTCTATCAATGAATTTAGTCTCCGTGCAGTCGTTAAATAAAACACACACATTCGCGTGATTCTAAATTTTATGTTTATACAGGGTGAGCCTTTGACCACTGCGTTGATTTTAACCATAGGTTCTTGAGATCAAAAGAAACACTTTTTCCATTACGGTTTTTCTATATTCAGCTGCGTTGAAAAGTTATAAGCATTTTCAGTTTTCACATTGGGAAAATACCCCTCTGTAGTCCAGTATAGTTTGAATGAAAAATACTTTCCACAGCATCCACTATTGAATCTGAATGGTTTAAAAACATTATTTTCCCTCTAAGAAATGATTCACTCACTCATGTTTCATCCGATGAGGTCCATATCCAGAAGGAAGATACAAAATACTAATTTTCTGGTAAAAAAAATTCAACATCATAAACATAGATTTTTGTTGTTCTACTATATTTTCTTTCTACTTCAAGATTATAAACCATACTTTTCTAGTGAGAAATTCCAAAAAAACCTCAGAATTATTGGGTGTTATCATCATACATTTGTAATTTTCTTCTTACAATTTCCAAATCATGAAAACCATCATTTCTATGAAAACTTCCAAGGCAAGAGGTTGTCACTGTGCTTTTTTTTTCACTCAAAGCCAGAAAAAATCATCTATGATTTTCCAAACACTGATATTTCTTAAGTTTCTACTCCTTGACAGAGACCAGTGAACAGGTCTATGAGGTCTCTTGATATCATACTGTTCATCTTTTTCGAAATCTTCAACAACAATGAATGATGTCACTACGATTAATTATTTTACAGTGATGTTACTTTGCTTGATGATTATTTTCTGTACTGAATCCCAATAACAATTTGCCTGGATAGATTACAAGTATTTCCAGATTTAGGTGTGCAATTATACTTTCTTGAAGAAATACCTAAATTTGATTTTGAAAAATCAACTAGGTGTTCTTTAATAAAAATTTTTTTGTTAAATCATTAATATGAATCTATTATGTTTAGACTATAATTACTGATTACTGATTTTTATAATCAGAGTATCTATGAATTACGTAAACAAGAACATAAATATTGAATAATGGTTATTCATAGATTATGTCGAATTTTAATACCTTACCATAGAATATTAATTTATTACCGAACCCCAGGAGAGAAAAAATTAATATTTGCAATGTTTTTTTAAATGAAAGATAATATATCTGTAAATTTTATTGATCTCTAGTTTAAATTTTCCTCAGAATAATTAGAGTGTATTATTATCACATTAAAATATTATAACGTCTCTGTGGTGGGTAGTTCCCAATAAAAAAGTCTTCTGTGGTTTGTAGCTTTCTTTCAAAAAAATGTGGAAAATATTGGATAATATCGATAGTTTTGAATTATTAAATTCAGTATGAAATGATTATGGACAGAAAATGCATTCTATTCTGATCTTTCTCGTTTATGAGCTTATAGCTTCCAGTTTCAATATTGATTGAATTTTAATTAACCATGCATCATAACAAACATTCAGAAATATTAAAACTAAGTCAAATTCTATTATCTCCTAAGTTTGTGAACAAGGTTGAATCGGTGTATGAAATAAAGATAATAAAGGTATAAAACAAATCTAGGAGACTGGGTTCGAAGTTTTTTAAACTCATATAGCTCAATTTGCAGCATTCCTATGTTAGAATAGATATAATTTGATGAACCCTGAAAGTCTGAAGCTATAAAAAACCAGCTCTTCATAAAGACAAGTCTTCAATTTAACAGGTCCTGACAGAAAATACTTTACCTATTTCAACGGTCAAAATATACCGAATAGTGATGGACAACTTTTTCTCTATTTATTATGGAATATTATTCTGGATTAAATATTAAACAAGGTGCTAGATATCATTAACAATGAATACAGCAAATGGCAATTCAGATTTTGTGGTCAATGTAAGAGAAAAATTGTTTAGTGGTTAATTTCATCTATAGTGTTTATTGGTGGAACCATAGATTGGAGAGATTTCCCCAACATTTTGTAGAAATATTTAATGAAGACATAAAATATGGCAACATTGAATAAATCTGATTATTGAATCATTTCAGCACAGTTGGATTTGGGAAAATCAGAAAATTTGGACAAAATTATATCGATTCAATTCCTTTCAACTTCAAATATCTCAAGAATGGTGCAATTTAGGAGAAAAGATGACGAATGATTTTATATGCAAAAAAAGGTAATGAATCCAGGAAGTACGAAATACGGACCTTTAGTTCAAGCGATATTTGTTTTTCATGCAATTTAACCAATCTGTAGAGTAGTAGTGAGAAACCCACAAGAAGTGGAATAAATTGATGCCAAAATATGCACGAGTGTTATCAAAAACCTTCTACAAGAGATCATTTCAATTGATATTGTCGTTTGAATATTACAGGTGAAAATGCAATTTTTTTATGAAATTTCAACATCCTATATCTTTTGAACGGGGCCAAATTTGGAAAAATGATATAGGAAGAAAATGTTTCTTTTGACGTCCAGAATGTATGGTTAAAATTAACGCAGTGGTCAAAGACCCACCCTGTATACTTCAGGAATGATGTTTACGTGATATATTCGCCTATTTGAAGGATTCTTTTCAAACGCAGATGAGCCTTACCGTGTAAAATCACATATATCGGTACAATCATCTTATAGTATTTTAGGCTTTGTAAGCTAGAATAGAGCTGCGCCAAGCAAAAATGCTTCGACGACTATAAGGATATGGTAAAAAAGGTCTTGGAATATCGAGTTCTAGGCACCGATCACGAAAGACGGCTCCTGGTCTCCAAGCACTATTGAAAAAGTTATTCGATATTTCTAGCACTACACCATTTCACGAGAATCCAATGAAAATGTGGTTGTTCGATTGAAATATCTATCAACTTTCAAGCTTGTGCTCGATTGTTCTAGTAGAATATCGTGCTATCGTTTTGTCCAAATTTTTGTAATTTTCGAATATCAAGCCGAAAATTGGCTCAATCGGTTGGGTTTGACTTCCTATTGAAGAATATAGTGTCAAACTTGAGGGAGTCCTTCAGGCCGTATACTCCCTATGATCCAGGCTAGATGACTTAGAGATTTCATATTCTCAGAATAAGTTGAATGTCCCAATATCTTGGTCAAGTACGTTATTTGACCAAAAACGTCTAATGGTTTAGGAGTTATGAGCATCGGAAATTTGGTTTCTTTAATAACTCCCAAAACATCCATCGGATCAAGTTATAACTTGAAGGTTATGATATCTTAAGAATCCTCAAATTTCATTGTCATGGAGCTTCCTTCCACCTGAAGGTATCACCATTTTATTTACTTAAAAGAAAAGTCCGTCAGAAATATTAATTATTGATGCTCTAATTGAAACGTATTCTATTGACATCGGTCGGACTTTCACTTGAGAAAAAGGTATTGCGATGAAGTAATGTACGTTGTCAAAATAAAAAAAAGACGGGTTGCACTCCGAGAGTGCCGGCGGAAGTGAAAACTTGAATATTAACGTTGTGCATTTTTGATATTTTGGAATGGTTAGAGAATAATTTTGTATGAATTGCTTTCATTATCAGTATAAAAGTGCTATTATTTATGTGGTGGAATACAATATTCATTTATTGCGCTATCGTACACAAAAATGACAATAGGTTTGTTCGGGTGGCAGTTCCCAGTTGTACTGGGGTCACAGAGAACCAGGTTCTGTAACTCTTGGAATCGTCGCAAGTTGTTCTATGACACGAACGTTTGAGAACAGGTGGGAACAGATAATTTCAAAACGATTTCGTTAAGTGCATAGATAAGTGAAAGTAAGGTTATGTTGTACATCATGGACATTGAACTCTAAATACCATATAGGTATTCATGTAGAGTTCAATGATCATGGATCATATCATGGATAGTGTTAAAAAGATATTGAATAAGTTATTGTGTTATTAATACGGTGGAAATACTTTAGAAATTACAAATATTAAAATTTAACAATTTTTTTGTCATAAATGAATAAACATAAACATATCCATATAAATAACTGTAAATATAATTTATATGTAATGAAATATTTAAAGAAATGATATAATTTAATTATAATTTGAAATTTCAATACATGTAGTTGTGGTCATCAGTGGAGAAATTATTTTGGTTAGTTCACATCTGGATAAACTATGAATTTTTCTGTTATTTCATTGTAATTTTGGTGGTAACTGGGTACCGAAAATTTTATATAATAGAATTAGGTAATTGTATATGGAAATGGTGGCATTTGCGAAATAAATAAAAATATTTTCTAACAATTTTCATAGCTTTGTAATTATTTTTTAGATAAGAATTGTTTTAACAAGTCGTTTTTTTCTTGAAAGAGGTCATTCCTCCGTTTCCTTCCTAAATTTTCAATAAATTTTGAGTGGTTAAAAAATAAAGATACTACAATCACGAAATAACAAAAATAAATATATAGTATGTAAATACGAAATATCGTATATATAAATAATATAAAATAATTATCTTACATACTTTGATCAACCACTATGCAATTGTTTTATTCATCTATTGTAAATGATCCTTCCTCTTCTTTGAGATAACAACAATTTTGAGAAGCTATTATAACGAATTGATTACAAATTTATACTCCCACAACATCAAATATACTCAAAAACAGCTATGCGAATATCCTAGTCACCAAATATATAACTTAATTGCCAATTAGAACTACTGAAAATTTGAATCACCGATGATTTGAATTTACTGCTTCTTCTGTTGTACCTTGTACCATCTCAAGATCAGGAACCGTAAGAACAGTAACGAACAGTTCCGAAATCAAGTGTTCCGACCACACGAACGACAAGGAACTCCTGTTCCGTCCCAGACGAACGGGTGTGAACAACAAATTACCAAAAATTACAGTTCCGAACTGCCACGCGAACAAACCTAATTTATATTACATTAACATACACAAACATTCGCACAAGCGCCCTGCACCGCCTAAACGAAACAGCACACGCAGGCACGGTAGAAAGAGTGGGGGATATTATTCCCTCTCCTACTCCTCGATCTTACGCTTTTTCGATCAGCATCACGTGACCCTGACGCGAGTTTGGATGTTTTTACCCATACAAGAGAGTGCTCAGCGCCGCTAAAGAAGTTTTCACTTAAAAAAAAAAACTGACGTGGGTTTTTAGGAGTATGAAATCAGAGCTTGGAACAGAGCTCAAGGAAAACTATGGCTAGCTATTTTTAATTTGAGATATATTTTCTTCATTCTTCGTGGTGGTTGTGTTTGTATGACATTATTCCAGAGTATGGGACATTATTCGAGATAAAGCTCGCAAAAGCTACTGACCTCACGTCAATGATTTTCTAATTTTTTTTTCACATAAGAACGTGAGATTTTCATATACAAAATGTAGAAAAGCACTGACGTGAAATCAACATTTTTAAGGTTCTTGTTCGTCCGAACCGAGTACGGAATGAGCTAGAGAGCCGAAATTTTCAGGAAAGCTGCCGAGGAATGTGCTCGTTATTCGGCCCAATCCGTTTATAATAATGAGGGAAAATGTTTTCTCAAATTATATTTATTATGCAGTGCTATCACACAAATTCAATGATATTATTCATTGATGTTCTGATAGATCATTTCCTTGTAGATACATATTAGGTTGATTTATCATGGAATTTTGAGGAAAGCAATTGGTCAAAAACTACATCCAACTAATGCCAACGTTTCGTAGATATATTTCTATTTCTTCAGGGCAAAGTCGAACTTATGTTTTACACACAAAGGATCTTAATATTAGTTTGTTGAGCAAATTGAAAAGGAACTTATGGGGAAGTTTCGGAACACTCATTGACCGTAACACGTGATTGTGATGTTTTGCAATTTGTCTAAAAAACATTCTAGACGGAGTTTTCCAAAGTTTCCCAGTTTCGGAACACTCATTGACCGTAACACGTGATTGTGATGTTTTGCAATTTGTCTAAAAAACATTCTAGACGGAGTTTTCCGAAGTTTCCCAGTTTCGGAACACTCATTGACCGTAACACGTGATTGTGATGTTTTGCAATTTGTCTAAAAAACATTCTAGACGGAGTTTTCCAAAGTTTTCCCATAAGTTCCTTTTCAATTTGCTCAACAAACTAATATTAAGATCCTTTGTGTGTAAAACATAAGTTCGACTTTGCCCTGAAGAAGTAGAAATATATCTACGAAACGTTGGCATTAGTTGGATGTAGTTTTTGACCAATTGCTTTCCTCAAAATTCCATGAAAAATCAACCTATTATTCATTGATTGAAAACTTTAGTTCATCTACTTTGGATTATAGGAGTATGCGGCCAGACGCAGATATTCGAGTTAGTCCCCGTATTCTTCCTCAGTAAGTCAAACCCAATCGATTCGGAAATATCAGACATTTAGCAAAACGATAGCATGCTGTTCTAGTAGAAACAAGCTCGCATAAATCAGCAAAACCAAAATGAAATGATTCGAAGCAATCAAAATGAATGGACGTTTTCTCCGATTCTCTAGAAATTTCCGAATATCAGTTATAGATGCAAATATGATGTATGCTTGCTTGGAAAATAAGCTATACCGGGTGCTTCTAAGTTTCTGAATTGAACATATAAACGGAAAGTGGAGAATTGTTCAGTAAGTTCAAGAAAGGAAGGTCTAATAAACATGGGGTTGCAAACGATTCGTTTTCGAGATAGAAAGAGTTGAAGTCTTTGCAATTTTTTTTCATAATATCTATTCATAACACGATATTGAACTAGTTTTTGGGATATATATATATATATATATATATATATATAGCCGAACACATATATATTCCGAGCACTGTGCTCATGAGCACTTTTCAAAGGCTAGTGCTTAGTGCTTGTTTTTCAGAGCACTCTCATGAAAATCTTAGTGCTTAGTAATCCGCTAAGCACTAAGCCTTTCCGAATTCTTGAAGTAGGGTCAATATAAGCAGGTACGGTATTTGATTTTTTATGTGCGCAAAGATAATATGATCGTTTTGAATTAATATTCAATATTTCTTCAGTCACCATTGATTTGACTTTATGGTTATGAAGGCCAGAAAATTTTTTGTTTTTGCGCGCTTGTTACTAGTGGAACAGGCGGGCTATCGTTCTGTCCAAATGTCTGTAATTTCCGAATATCGAGCCGAAAATGGCCTCAATCGATTGGGTTTGACTTCCTGATGAAGAATTCGAGGTCAAACTTGAGTATGTCCGGCCCGCCGGCCCTCCGGCCGTATACTCTCTATCTTCCGAAGGAAGGGACCTAGAGTTTTCATTTTTTCAGAATAGGTCGAGTGTCCAAATATCTCGGTCAAGTTTGTTATTGGGCCAAATCCATCGAATAGTTTAGCAGTTAATAACATTAATTTCTTGAATATTCATCCTATCAATTCGTAACTTAGAGAATGTCTAGATAGCGTTAAAAGGAAGGAGTGTGCCAAATTTCGAGAAAATCGTCACGAGAGAAAATTTCTTAAAAATTCTCAAAATGTTTTTTTTCAATACACGATATCTCATAAGTTTTTCGTCATATCACAACAATTTAGGGCATTTATACAGGGTATAGGTACCTAAAATATTTTAAAATTTCATCATCATAGCGTACAATCTCCAGAAGATATAAGAGTTTTTCTGAAAATGAAGTCACAGATTATATTTCTATCTATGAATTCACATCACATCAACTATAAATCTCTATGAGGGTGGTTTTAATTTTATGACAAGTTGTCATAATGAGTGAATATTGAGCCGAAAATGAAACTAATTCTGTGGGTTCATTTTGATGACAAACATATCTAAAATACTGGTGTGTGCAGTTGTCATATTTTGAATGGAAATGTCATTATGAATTTTGCGACAAGAGGACTATTTTTTTTCCAAATGTCTGTAATTTCTGAATATCGAGCTGAAAATGATCGCCATCGGTTGGATTTGACTCGTGATGAAGAAACGGTGGTCAATTTGAAAATGATTGGCTGAATATTCTCTATCTTCCGAAAGAGATGAGATAGAGATTCCATATTAATAGAATTAGTTTATTATCCAAATATAAGTCAAGTTAGTTAGTGGGCCAGACCTGTCCGATAGCTCAGCAATTATGAATCTGAAATTCGGTTATAATTGATGACACTCAACTACAACAACTTATATATGGTATAGAAATGTGAAAAGAATGCCAGATCGAAGAATTTGCTGAACTGTAAGTTCACTCAACTTCCATTTAAGATATGTATATGTTTATTGATTCTTTCACACTCATTGTGCTGGCTGATTTTGAATCGCACTCTTTTTAAGTCTGAGAAAAGACTTTAGAACAAGCGCGTAAAAGCTCCTGATCTCACATCAGTGCTTTCCACATTTTTTCAGTAATGTGTTCTCGCTTATAAAATAATTGGTCCTCGATTATTAATTCAACTTTATGCATTGATTAGGAACAGCCATTCAGATTCAGATCGACGAATAAGATTAACTAGTACCAGAATGTAAATTGAATGCATGCGTTTCACAAAACAAATAAAATGGCTTTTGAGTTTTTCCCAGTCTCGAAATCATAATTTTAGATATGTCGATGAAGCTAAAGAGTTCTCATTTCAATCAAACAACATTACATAAAATAGTTCCCACTAAAGTGCTTAGTGCTTAGTGCTCGAAATATTCAATTACTTTTGCAAAAGTGCTCGGTAATCCGGAGCCTTCTGTCGCAAGCGGTGCTTAGAACTCGAGACTCGAAGCCTTTTTTTTTCGAGTGCTTAGTGCTTAGTGCTCGAAGCACTTTTTTTCGGTGCTTAGCACAGCTCTGGTCGGGCTTCCTAAAAATTCACGTGTATATTTTTTACAGTGGCTTCCTATGGCATCAGTAAGTCCGTAGACGAATTTTCGCCCTGGCGTCATATCGACCATTTTCTATCGCAACATATACGCGTTTAGTTCATGCCATCCGCCTGTAGGTGGTGCGCCGGTGGCATCGAGTATAAATATATACAATGTGAAGATACTCTGGGCCTATAGGAGTCCCACTATGGTTTGCATTGTTTAGGAAGCCAGTACCTATATTTGGCAACGTTGCATTCCATATTATGCTTATTGAATTCTATTTTGTTTTACCGCCGTATAGTCTAGTCAACACGTGTCTTCAAGGTCAACATTTTTTATTCGCCTCGGAAATTTATGATCGGGGTGTCATTCCATTCATCTTGGCACCCAGAAACATTTTGATAAAGTTGAAGTGGCGCTTGCAAAAATTACACAATTACAATTTATTATAAACAATAGGGTAAAGAAAATAGGGGTGTTTGGTTTATTGCGAATATCTCAAAAGTATTCAGAAATTTCTGAAATTTGAAAAGAGACTCAAAAGAGAAAGAAATTTCCTAAACAAGAACCTACCTTCCAGAACTCCAGAATCAGTATTTATAATTTTGCATAGGGTTGAATATACGGTTGATAATGGGAAATCTCGCTGGGGTAAGCTCCGCTCACTTTCGACTTTTAATAAACAAATAGTTCCTAAACTTATTAAATATAAAAGTTAGAAGCTGAACAAAATTCAGAAGACTACAGAATAGATCAATGTACAATAATCCGTCGACAAGAAATATTTATCGCGATTTTTCAATTAAATATCCATTAGTTAAATAACATATTTTTGTAGCATGAGCATCATCTGCAATAATTGCCATAATTGCAATAATTGCCATAATTGCAATAATTTGTAAACTATAAACCTGGATTATTTAACTGTTTTGCAGCTTTTTTACGAAGGGTATAGAATAGATTCCCGTAGGAAAAATTGAAAAATTGTTAAATTTTTGTTTGTAATTAGCAGTTCCTTCAGTCAGAATGAATGAACTCTGTTCACACATAGAAAAAAATAATGTTTCTTCACTATTTTTATTGATTCATTTTTTATAGTTATAAGTCACTTTAAAATGATTTTCAATAATTTTCATCCCTATTAAAAAATTGTCATAAACAATTTTTAATTGAAATTTTTTTTGCAATTTGATTTTTGATGAAAATTACGATTCAACAAAAACCGTTCTTCAAAAAAAATTTTTTTGCTCAAAAACACTGTTATTAACAATTTTTTCACCACTTGTTATGAAAATTAAGGAACCATTTTTATTCTTTCATCATCATTCATCTCCCTCTTCGATATCTGCAAAAAAAATTATTTCGGTTCAAATTTTAATGCGATACGAAATTTTTTATAATCAAGGAGAAATTTGTTTTGCTTTTAAAATCGAAATATCTGATCAACTTCAACAGATACAGTAAGCATTACAGAGATCTTTTTGGCAATCTTGTTCACCTGAAAATAGTGCTTATCAGTTTTTCCAAATGTCTGTTACTTTCGAATTTTTGGCCAAAAATTGTATCAAGCGTTTTGTTTGGACTTACTGATGAATTGTCCGTGCTCAAAATCGATTCTGTCCGTCTGTTCCCGTGAACATGATAACTCTCGAACGGATAAATCTAGAGAGTTGAAATTTTAAGAGTAGAATTGAATTATAAATATCTCGGTTAAGTTCGCAGTTCAGATGAATCGACCGAATAGTTTCGGAGTAACAAAAAAAAATTACACACGTGACCTAAAGTTTTTTCCTTCAAATGATACTATTCAGGTAAAAATTTTTTTATGATGCAGTTTTACATCATGGTGGTATATCAGTACCATCCTTGACTTCGACAACCTAATAGTTTCGGAGATATGATTCTGCAAAATTTGAGTAATTACGGGTGAAAGTAAACAACTCTGTTTATCCCTCATCAATCATTTAATTACCGAGCTCCCATTGGTAAGTTCAGTCTGGTTACGGGAAGATTCTAGGTTCAAATCCGTACGAAGTTTGAACTTTTCAACATTTATCATTATTTAACTCAAATCCGAGAGATTTCAACTTTTGCATTGAACAGAGTATTTCTAGAATAGATCAAGTAGTTTCGGAGAAACGAAAAAACAATGTTTCAGTTTGAATTCTTTCAAGCACTTGGTTGGTTAGATGGAATTTCAAGGATTCACAGAGTTATCAATTGAAATCTTTCACTGTGTAATTATTCAAATTTGTTTCATCTCAATAATCAACATAGCCAATATATTCATTTCTCGAATCCACCCTCAAATTGCAGATCCTTAGCTCATTCCGTTCATGAGTTATCATGCTCACGTACGGACGGACATAATGTATTTCGACCACAATTTCTTTAAGGTGTCCATCTGAAACTGATGATTCCTTGTTTGCCCAAATGTTTAAAAATCGCTAAGATTTGGGCAAATTCATAGGTAAAAGAGAGAACTGAATATTTTTTGGCAAATTTATTTCACACCCTGTATGGCTAGAAGTTGAATAGCTTCTGAAGAGTCTAGTGAACAACCTATATTTGAAAATTGTCAATGAAAAAAAAATTTGATTACTGAAACTAAGAATACTGATTCATTTCCTGAACTCGAAACCTCTAGCATTGTCGATGTACAAGAGATAATCGTTGAGTAGTCAAATTGTTAAAATATTAGTAAATATCGATATTATTTTGAAAATTTGCAAATATAAAATCTTTTGATGTCACCTGACTTCTGTCTCAATGTTGAATGTTGAGTTTGTTCATTAGATAGTCTATCAAGATAAACATTTCTGCCATTTTTCCATGACTATGCCCATACAAAGTTCATCTTCCAATTTGAAAATCGAAAAAGGTGGATCTTTGAGAATAAAAGATTTTCCAATAATAATTTTTATGAATTGATCTATTATTCAATATAAGTCTCGAGGTAGAGCATGAGGGTTGAAATTTTCAGGTAGTAACCTATAAATTTCTTTGATAAATTCGTCATTCGGTCAACTCGACTGAATAGTTTAGAAGTATATTTTTTTCCAATGACACTTTGCAATTGAATTTCTTTTATGATGCAGTTCTACAATACGAATTTTGACTTTCGGAGATATGATTTTTCAAAATTTGAATAATTAATTGCTCAAAGTGTTTGATGGATAATTCTGTGAACCCCCAGATGGCTAGCTAACAACATTAGCACAATTGCTATCTGATCGGCACCTCGAATTCGAAGGCCCCAGGTTTGAATTTTCAACTCCGGTATTTTGTGATGGGCATTTTTATGAGGATCGAAAGGAGGATTTCATGAATGAATGTTATTTGAGTGGTTCCTGAACATTTCAACTTCATTTTCATTAAAATGAGTAAGATCGAACTATTGGCGTTCGTACCTCTGGCAAATCTATAGGCGGAGCACTTATTGGATCAGATCTTATTATTTTCATGAATGCTGCTACTCTGATATTTCTTCTTGTAAGTTTTTCCTCTATAGATATTATCGATGCTTCATTTCACTATATACGATGATTATCATTCGCAGCATGTTGGAGCAACTTGGATTTATCGCTGTCCAGCACTCGTAGGACTTTCTGATGTGCTTTTATTCGTACATGCAGAGGACTTTTAGTTCCTAGAATATAGGAAGAAAGCCGCATTTATGACAATAATATCTGATCGCATAAAGGCGGTGAAAATAATCTAAACAATCATTCTATACGAGATCCATCATCGAAAATTTCTCATGGTCAACTATAAATTATGATTCTCGGGCTCATGTGACACACGGAATTACAGAGATAACATTTTCTGTTCTTCTGGTTAAGGATATTTTAATAATTGCGCACCTTCGATTAATTCAGGCGTAGATTCAAAATTATTAAACGTTACAAATTTACCGGTACAGAGTGCATATCAATTTGCCCAATTTTCCAACTTTTTGGCCAAAATGAAAGGAAACATTTCGAATGGACTCATCGAAAATCAAACAATATCCATTCTGTCCGTCCGTACGTGAGCACGATAACTCCCAAACGGAATGAGCTACGGATTCAAAATTTGAGGGTGGATTCGAGCAATGAATATCTTGGCCCAATAGTGTCACAGTAATAAAAAAATTTTTTCATTAAGACGTTTTTGGGTGACCTTCAATAGATAGGTATAATGATTCGTACAAAACATATTCTCGTTCTTTTGTCGAGCTTGTGAAATTGAACAGTTTTTGACAAATCAATACTTACGGAGATATGATTTTCAAAAAATTGTTAATTACTCTCGAGTAGTTTGTGTGCGCCAGAGTCACAAATTCTTAGATAGGTTGGTTGTCCAAATATTTCGGTGAGTTCGTTTTTGGCTAAATCCGCCAAATAGTCCTTCTGTTATGACCATAAACTACATTTCTTCCTCAATCCCTGAAACACTTTCTTGATCCATACAAGGTTTGGACAAGGTTGAATCGAGGGAATATCAAGAGTTTCGAGAAAATTGTAGCGCTAGTAAATTTTCAGCTGACAGAAGATGAATGAAACCTTCAAGAATGAGTCTGTAGGTGGCCAGTTGATGACGGCTTTGAAAAGGCTATATAAAAGACATGGAGTTAATTTAAATATATCTCGATATTGAAACAGTTTTATTATGTTCAGTTGACTGTCTGTGAAAAGGTCTTATGAATATTTTACAATACTTATATGACTCATATTTCTACGTAATTTTTTAAGTGGGAATTAAATATATTTCAACTTCTTCCTGTTCTACATTTTTCTTGTGATAAGCTCATTTGACCTAGGAAGTAGAAGAAATTTCAGAAATACTATTGCCGTAACCACTTAATCCCTATAACTTCGAATGAAAATAAACACTTGAAACCGTAACATCTGTTTTCATCCAGTTTTCGTACGGCCGATGATATTGAGAACATAAATTAAATGAGAAACAAACATCTGTCTGATGAGTCATTCCGTGGCTTCAAATGGCCGCATTACTTGTGCTGTATATGAGGCTGAACTGGAAGAAATGGAAAAAAATGCACTTGAACTCAATATCTTACTAGAATATTTCGGCAACACCGCTTGGGCTGGAGATCGACCTCAGGGCATCAATTTATACACAAATGGGCTTAGTTTGTCACTAGGAACATGCCGGGTTTCCGATCGGCAGTGATATGTTACGGAGGCATGTATAAATTATATACGTTCCCCGCATACCCCCACATACCCGGGCGGCCCTTCACCTTCGTCCCGTAGCGGGCTTGGTAAAGATAACTTAATGCGTATATATATATATAGAAGTACCATCGGGGAGTGACGACCCCGCGTACCCGAGTCACCACACCCAACCAAGGTTAGCACCCTTGGAAGGGATTAAATTTACTAGCTCCTGTTACGAGAAGTAGAACACAGGGCGGTAGGGGGCTTCAGACCAGCTCCCTTCGGAGCCGTCCAGAGGATCGGTCTGTTGGAGGAACGTGTGGGGCGAGCGGCGCACCCCTCCGAGATGGCACCGTAAGGCCATGTCCCGCCTCTCCGAGAGGAGAAAGCCCTGACAGCTTGGGTGTTCGTACCGTTCACTCCGCTGCTAGAAGGCCACAACGGGATAGGCGAACGCGCTGGACTACCGATGATAATTGTATGGTGATGCGTTCTCACTATATAGCTTTGAACCTTGTTGAGAATAGTAACACCACATACAGGAACCTACTCTTGGAGACATGGAAGGAAATTTGCCCTGACCGTCCGGCATATGCTCAATTACTGTCTAACAGGGTACGGTGGATCCTTGACAAACAAAAACTTTCCCGTGCTGAGCTGGAATGTATCAAAAACAGCTGCTTCCCTACCACCACAGAGCAAGATTGCCAGTTCACCAGAAGAACCAGAAGAAGGTCATCGGCGGGGATTAGAAGAAGCGGCATTTTTCTTAGACAGCAAGAGGTAGACACGACCGAGAAATCCTTCATTACCAACTTGATGAAGTACTCTGGAGTTGCTGCGGAGAAGAGACCAAAAATCCCGCGATTGAGATACTCCAAGATAACACGAGATCTAGTAACAAGGGTTAACTCAAACATCTCGAGACATCTGGCAAACGTGGAGACACTTGAGGGACTGGTGGATACGGTGTACGCGGGTGCCGTGACTGTGGCTGAGGCTCTCGGATACCTGATTGAACATCCCAACGGTGCACTAAGACCACCCATCACTCCCCCTTGGAAACTGCGCCTAGAAAAAAAGATCACATCTTTAAGGAAAAAGATCGGGATAGTTCATACCTACCTAAACTCGACAACACCAACAGCTAAAGTCGTTAAAGCTGTTAGGAAGGTGGCTTCTGAATGTCGTATCAGGCGCAAGGACCCCACCTTCAAAGACAAGTTGTCTGTCTTTTCCGATCACCTGAAACAAAAAATTAAGGCGCTAGGGAATCGCATCAGAAGGTATAACGAAAGGACCAAACGTAACAGGAACAACAACCTATTCTATAAAAATCAAAGCAGTTCTTTCGATCACTGGAGACAGCAGATGAGGAGAAAGAAGTAAAACTCGAGCCTGAGGCTGCGCGCGACTTCTGGGAGGGGGTATGGTCGAGGGAGAGCACTCACGACGAGGGTGCATATTGGATAGAGGAAGCACAGCAGAAGATTCCTAATGAGGTAATGGAGGAAGTACAGGTGCAGAAGTCAGACATTGTCGAGACACTCAAGAGAACTAACAACTGGGCTGCACCAGGTCCAGATAAACTCCACAATTACTGGTGGAAGCACTTCAATAGTGTTCACGATGTACTGACACTTCTTATACAGGATGCTCTGAATAACCCTGCATCAGTACCTGGTTTCCTCACAATGGGAGTCACATACCTCATCCCAAAGAGTGGCGACAGAAAGGACCCCAAAAACTATCGACCGATCACTTGCCTCTCGTCGCTGTACAAAATAGTCACTGGGATTATAGCGAGATACCTCAGCAAACACATCAGAGATCACAACCTGATGACTGAAGAGCAGGGTGGATGCCGAGGAGGAGCGAAGGGGTGCAAAGAGCTTCTGCTTGTTGACCATGTTACCACTAAGCAGGCGCGAAAGAAGCTTAGGAATATCTCTGTTGCCTGGGTGGATTATAAGAAGGCCTTCGACTCCATCCCACATACATGGCTCCTGAAGGTGCTGGAAATGCATGGAGTAGCTAGACACGTTATAGAACTCCTGAAGAACCTCATGAAGACCTGGAGGACCTCCTTGAATGTTAACGTCGGAGGAACCATGACAGAATCGCGAATGATAAAGATCCGGAGAGGCATTTTTCAGGGGGACACGCTGAGCCCTATCTGGTTCTGTTTGGCGCTTAATCCCCTGAGCATAATTCTGAAGAACACGAATTATGGATACGTTGTCAACAAGAACAGACACATCGCTATTTCACATCGCATGTACATGGATGACCTGAAACTTTATGGAGCCAACTCAGAACAACTCAGAAGAATGCTGGAAGTCGTCGCAGCTTTTAGTGAATCGGTGGGAATGGAGATGGGGGTCGATAAGTGTGCCATTCTGGACGTCAGGAGAGGAAAAATCGATGACAATATGGAGGGAGCAACACTTACCAACAATGTCACAATACCAAGCCTGAGCAAAGAAGTCCCATACAAATATCTGGGAATCAAGCAGGCCTTAGAAATCAAAACTCCCGAAATGAAAGAATCCTTCAGAGAAAAGCTCCTAGCTAGAATAGCTTTGCTCCTCAAGGCAACCCTCAACTCAAAGTCCCTATTCACTGCCATCAACATCTGGGCAATCCCAAGCATGACCTATTCATTCGGTGTTCTCAATTGGTCAACAACTGAACTCAGAGCACTGGATCGGGATGTCAGATCAATGCTGACCAAATATGGAGTTCACCACCCCACTCCTCTACTATTAGGCTGTACCTTCCGCGGCACCAAGGAGGAGAGGACTGATGAGCTTGGAGGAAGCTCATGCCAAAATGGTCAGAGATCTTAGACAACACTTTCTTAAGAACAACTCGCCTCTCTTCAAAGCGATATGTGAAGCTGATGATGGGATGTCTGCTCTAAGGCTTGCTCAACCGGGATACCAGCTTCCGCAACCCTCTGTAGAAGAACGCATCCAGGAGTGGAGAAGCAAGGCTTTGCACGGAAGATATCCAACCCATCTGCAGAGCGAAAACGTAGAAAGATCAGAATCGCTTACTTACCTGCGTGCGGGCTATCTCTATCCGGAAACAGAAGGACGACTTCTGGCGATACAGGACCAGGTTATGCCTACCAGAATGTACATGAAGCACATCGCCAAGCAGGATGTCCCATCGGATAGGTGTAGGAAGTGTGCCCGATGTGCGGAGTCTATTCAGCACGTCACCTCCTCTTGCCCTATTCTTGCCCCCAGGAGTATCTTGACAGGCATAATTCCATGGGAAAGATATATCACCAGCAGATCGCCCTGAAACTGGGATTACTACAGGATGAGGTCGCGCAACATGTCTACTTACCAAAAACCCTCCTGGAGAATAGGCGCTATAAAATCTATTGGGACGCCACGCTTATAACCGATAGAGGAGTGGCACATAACAGACCTGACGTCGCCATCTTCGACAAGGAAAAGGAAACATGCCTGCTGCTGGATTTCACTGTGCCAGCGGATGACAACTTGGCAAAGGCGTACTCTGAGAAAGTCAGCAAATACTCTGAACTGGCCTTCCAACTTCGTGAAGTGCACAGACTGAAGTCTGTAAGTGTACTACCGTTGATTATCTCGGTGAATGGGCTGATTGAAAGACACTTACCTGAGAACACTCGGAGACTCTGCCTGGATCAGCATGTTATATCTAGCTCACAGAAACAGATAATCTTAAGCACAACGAGAATTGTCAGAAAATTTCTCCAGGGCCCATAGCGGCGGTGCACGCCTTGATCCTTGATCCGGTGTGCACTGTTTCTTACCCGCTCGTAACGCGGTGATTAAAAAAAAAAAAAAAATGAGAAAATAGTGAAGTATCAAGATCTGGCATTTGAACTGAAGGAACTCTATAGATTTACCAACATAACAATACTTCCACTGGTAATCACGACAAATGGCCTGATTGAGATTCATCTCCTGGAGAACACAAATAAGCTCGGACTTGAGGAGAAACTGATCGAAGATGCGCAGAAGGAGGTGATTCTGTGGACAACCAGAATTGTTCGAAGATTCTTGATGAGCGAATGAGAAATGTCTTGTTCTTAAGGAACCGGCATCATCATGGCCAAACCCTATTAAGGTGGTAAAAAAAATATATATATATATATATATATATATAGATTTATTTGACCGCCTACACAGACCCAAATCGGTATACTCTACCGACTTTTCGGTCCAAAAGTGACGTTGTCAGACCCGGCTCCGGGTCTGACAACGTTTTTCAATGGAATCATAATCAGGGGGTTAGGGGGTCTTAGATATGAATTTTGAGCCGGGTCCGAAAAGTCGGTGAAACATCATATTTTATACAGAAATACTTTCGGGAACGGTCAGTGCGAGGGCGCTTCAGGCGACCTCGTCTTGCTTTATGTAAACGGTATACTCGATCAACGTCTCCAATCCCTAAATCTGGCAACGCTGTGCCTTGTGTATAAACCCGAACTTCTCATTCTTCTACAACTTATACAAACCCGATATAGGGACCGTCTTCTACTCCAGAAGATAGTTTATTCATTTCTTCCAAGCGGACCAAAAGTATGATCTCATCTCTCTGATATTTCATTCTTCAAACGAGTATAGTTGAAAGTCATAAAAATGGAGTACAATAGCTCGTCGTTAGAAGAAAACTACCTGGAAAATTTTATTATCATTCTTTGGATAACAACTGACTTACGAATCATATTCATAAGGGTCATGGAAATTTCAATCACCCTTTATAGGAGTCGTTACGAAAACTTTTCGATATTTTTCTGAATTCGTCTTTTCCGAATTTTTTTATGTTCACCGAAATGAAATGAATCTGGACAAAATTTTTATTGAGAAATGTACAAGAATATTGGATGGATCTTAAAAATTTAGAAAAGCACTGACGTGAGGTCATGAGCATCAGCGTGCTCTTCTTAATTCCGATGAATATCTTACGAGATATCAAGTTTTTAGGAACGGTTTCTATGAAATTTCACAAACTTCTTTGTTTAAACGCTATCCGCACATCTTCCTAGTGGATTCCTGGTGGATATGTTAGTATGTTAGGAAATGTTGAGGAAACGAAATTCCAAATGCATAAATCATGCAGAACTATCCGACGTTTTTGGCCCAGATATTTGGACAATGGACAATCTATCGAGATTCGAAAGTTACTGGCATTTGAGTAAACGATAGCTCGCTGTTCAACTAGGAATAAGCGCGCAAAAATTCCTGCCTCGCTTATTTAATGAATTTAAGATCTAAAGGTGAATTGATTTCAGAAATTGAATGCTTTCCTCATTCGTCATCTTCAAATCTTAACTCCAATTTTTTTTTCAGTAAATACTGATTCTTATCACTTTTTTCCCACATAATTTAATCTGGTTTTAATATTGAAAACCAAATTTTTAATAATAATGATAATAATAGCTTTATTGTTCAACAGAAAATCCATTTAAGTCACTATACAGGGATATAAATGTTACTATTAAGAATATCTTCTCCATAACCACCTACATACATATATTACACAAAATCAAAATTTTACTAGAATTGGACAGATGTTCAAGTGCAATTTTCATAAAAGTTTGTTGAGAGCACGAAAAAATATCACATCAGGTACAGCTACTATAATATGATTATTACACATTAAATTTATTGGAACCTTACGCAGGATATTCGTTCTAGCTCTTTCACATTTAAAAACTGAAGCATTTCTAGAATAAATATGGTAGGTGGAAATTTAATTTGCTGAGGATTTCGGCACAGTCAATTTTATTATTTAAGATTTTGTACAGAACCATAACTGATCCTAAAGTTATTCTTAGACTTAAACTTGGATAATTCAGTCCCTGATAAAGATAATTATTATCACATCCTCTAGGAGGATATACTTCGTCAATCTTGAATATCAAATACTTCCGTGAATACGATAGAGCTAGAGTTGACATTTTCAGAGTAGATTTGAGTTATAAATATCTCGGCTGAGTTCGTTATTCGGATAAATCGGTAGAATAGTTTCGAAGTAACAAAATAAAATTTTCCAAATAAAAAATTTTTTATGGTGCAATTTTATCAGGCGTATACACCAATACCGTTTCGACTTTGACAAACCAATAGTTTCCGAGATATGATTTTTCAAATTTTGAATAAATACGGGTGAAACTGAATAGGTACCTCTATTTATCCCTTGTTAATCATCTACCTACTCAGGGTCCAAGGGTCAGCGCTCTAGCCTGTAACGCGGAGTTTTAAAATTCAATATATCCCAACATGCTGGTCACAAAAACCAACGTATCATTATGAGATGTTAAACCATTTCTGTTTTTTTTAATACAATTTCACATTTATGACAACTTTCTTTGGTCTCAGTAGAGTGAGATATCCCTATAGAAATGCAAATTTCAAACGGCGATCTTCCTGATAAATCCAAAAGGAATTACGAGAGTTATTGCATTTGGTTTCAGGATATTAATGAGATTTTGGCTTATTACTTTTGCTTGGTTGTTCCAAGTAGAACAGCAAGCTATTGTTCAACCAGAATAGATAAACTTTTCGACTAGCGAGTCAAAAATATTTCCAATCGATTGGGTTCATGAAGATATAAATAAGGTTATTTAATTTTATCCCAATGAAACAATTTTTTCCGATACAGCTTTGGAATAGGGCATTCCGAGTGCCTATAAAGCACTTCTGAAGAACTTAAATTATTTGAAACATTGAACATTAAAAAACTTTAACACCTGTTGAATTTTCTTGAAGCCCGAATACTTCTAGTTATCCAGGTAAAAAATGAGTAATTAGCAGAAGTTATCTCTCTGATGTTTTCTCTTCGTAAATGATATCTTAAAGATCTAGTTTAATATCGGCATTCGTCAAATTTGTTTTCAAAATATCGGAAACAATCTGAAAAACTGCAAATATTTCTTAATTACTGAAATTTTCAAACACATCACAGTGTGTTCCAAATATTGAGCCCAAAATTGTAAAAAATATTACTCATAATTTTTGTTTTTCAATAATGAAAAAGTTTTATATTATTATTATGTCGTGAAATATTGAAAACTTTCCTTAACGAAAACGTTTAGAAATAGATTGAAATTTCTATTATATTAGTTTTTCGAATATGATTCATATGTTGTTAACGAAAAAAACTTTTTTATGCGGAAACTTTCTTACATACTGTCTGACGATGAGCAATTTTACCCGATTTTTATGAACTTCCAAGATGATTCTGTTGAAGATTTAAATACCAGTGAAGATGAGTTATTTGATTATCTGTCCGGTTCGAAGAATTAAATAAAGCAATCTTCTATACGACGGTTCTCTCTATTGGGATTGTATAAGTAGTTAGAAGCGATAGATTTTGGGAGAATTCAGTCTATACATTTCATGTGACCTTCTAATGAAAAAAGTAAAAGATCCTCGTCAGTCAATTCTCAACATAAGATATGCAATTAGAGTTATTTGCGGAATAACTAACCGACGCGGTCAGTCCCAACGATCTGACAACACCGCAGGGACTGAAAAGGTTTGGAGAACATTCCGTCGGCGTATATGTGGGAATGAAAAGTCGGTTTAGGATATCGGGCTTCAAAACGTGAATCAAGTATATCACTTTTTTGAATGAAAAAAAATTTTTCCCCTCTAAAGTTGCCTGAGGAGTTATATTTCCTTAAAGCAGGTTTTCCACATATATACACGCAAATACCATCTGGATCATACGGGTCTCAGGTAGCCTGTCGCATGTATCGGGACTGAACACGTCTGTTAGATAAATATATATATATATATATTCTTTTGAACTTTTGGCTGACAATAGTTAGTTAGCAAACAATAAAGCATATAGATCAGGGGTTAGTGACGGGGTGTCATACACAAGGTTTCTGTCGTTTACATAAGACTCAAATCTGTGTCTATTTTTTTTACAGAAATTTCAATGAATCCATTATATACAAAAAATTTATTTTTAATATTCCATTTTTCTTGAACACACCCCGACACGAACCATGATATGAAATTCCAAGCATAACTCTAAGGAACTTCTTCTGCAAAAAAAAATATTCACCAATCCTTGCAGCTACACCCCCAAATAATTTTCTTCGAAATTCAAGGTGTTGTCGAAGAGACAACACGGTTTCATCAGGGGTCGCGGTACCAAGACAGCAGTTTATGAACTCCTGCATAAGATCATCGAGTTGCTTGAGAGAGATGAGATACGTGTTTGGCTGTTCTCTAACCTCTCAAAAGCATTTGATCGGATGGATCATGGGGTATTACTTGCTAAACTCGAAAGATATGGGATCAGAGGAATTACGCTCAACTTGATTAAAAGCTATTTATCCAAGAAAAGTAGGCTTGAGCGATGAGAATTCCCGATTCGAGCAATCGGATCTCGAGATTATGTTGGGTGTACCTCAGGGTACTATTCTCGGAACAATATTATTTTTGGTATATGTTGATGACTTGCCTGATATTTTTGGTGGGACTGAGGAAGAAAAGGAGGGAGTTATGTCACTTAATCTCCCCAAGAAAGTGAAATCAAAAACCAAAATCTACTTATAGGCCGACGATACTAGCGTTTTGATTAACAGACACAGTGTTGAGGCAGAAACTGTCAAACTTGAAGTAGCGTTCAGTAGGATCGAGAATTGGTGTATGAGCAATGACCTCAAACTCAATACTGAAAAAACAGATGTTGTGTTCTTCAAGAACATTCGATCAAATTTAGTGTGCCCTGGCAGTCTGAATCTCGATGACCAGATCATCCAGGTCTTTTCATACAAAAATTTTGGGTATTATTATCGATCGCAACCTCAACTGGAGACTGCACTGTGAAGGTCTCATCTTTGAGACTCAATTCTGTGATATAGACTCTTAAAGTCTTGAAAAAACATATAGATATTGACACATTAAAGACGATTTATTTCTCTAATTTTCAATCGCAAATGACCTATGGCATTATTTTTTGGGGAGGTAGCACCAAAGCTCAGAATATTTTCATTCTGCAGAAACTAGCAATGAGAACAATGTTTCAGATGACATTCAGGACTTCATGTATTAGAGTATTTAGCGCAAATACTATTATGACACTACCGGGTTTATCTATATTTAGAGTTCCGTCAAATCCATTGAAACATATGAAACACTAATAGAAGTAGGAGAATATATACATACTTTTTTCCCACTCATAAATGCACATTAACTGAGCAAAGTACTTTATATATGGGAGCATTCAAGTATCACGTAACGAAATTTTCGGAGATTTTAACCCCCCTCCTGTAGAGCACCGTAACGTTTTTCTGTACCCCCCTCCCTCTCTAAACGTCACGTAACGCTCAAGTGATCATTTTTACCCTAAAGTCGCAAAAACTTATGCTGAAGTTTTTATTCTTGGTATAGTGTTAACTGCTTTTGCGGTAATAATACTAAATAAAATAAGACATTTTTAATCCGCAACACCTGAGTATTTTGTTCATTTTTTATAAATTTTTGGCTTTACTTACAATTGTTTTTCTACTTTATTGTACTAGCTATTTTTGCTTTTCTTACTTATAAACTCTGAAAATAAAATAACCTATTTATTTCAATATTCGGAAATGCAGTTGTAAACAGAAACCCAACTGAAATTAAACATTTTAATCGAAATAAAACAAAAAAATTAAAAAAATCAACTATTAACCAAGCATTTAAGTAGGTCTATGAAAACAATTCTTTTGAAATTACTGCACATCTGTCCACGGGTTTGCTAGCCACTCAGATTCTTTTATCACTGGCACCTGGAGTGCAGACGAAGACGGTTCTGGAATTGTTAATCCACTTGCATCAACTTCGTCTTCGTCAAGCCAGTCAGCAGATGTTTCATAACAACACATGCAATAAAAAAGAAGATAATATACAACATATAGGTTATTCCATATCAAATCTCAAAATTCTAAAAATCGTATTTTTTTTATTAAATAATAAAATTAATCAATATATATAAAATTTAGAGTTAGTCGTTTATATGACACGTACAAAAACATAATGAATTTAACTCGATCATAAAATACGATTTTTAGAATTCGTTGATTTGACATGGTGGCACGACAAGGGCCTTTGAAAATTAAACGAAAGAGAAATTAATAATGAAATTCTGAAAAAATATGAAAAAATGACTCGAAAGAAAATCGAATGCTGGAGCACTGACTTCTGCCTACCTGGTTTCACAGTACGGCTGAATTCACCTGTCCAGGCACTCGCGAGCGAGAATAGTCACTTTTTCACCAGAGTTCTAATTTGTAGTTTTATCGAGAAATTCATTGATTGCGACGAAAAGTGTTGCACTTCATGGATGAACGCCGATTTCGTACTCGTCGTTCGACACAGGTCATATGCTCCAACATATGTTACGCGCCCATTGGGAAATGAAATGAACATACGTGGGTAGCACGAAACGAGCAAGCAACTTTGAATAAAAATGAATGAATTTAACTAATAATAATGAGTTGCAGTAACACATGGAATAACCCATATACAAACATATTCACCTGTTTTTTGTTGAAGAGCACTCGAAGTCTAGGGATCATTGGGCCTTAGTGTTGCTGGCGTGCTGGATGTTTTCATAGGTAGCTAGAATTATATAATACAATACTTATGACCAGTTCTTTTATGAAAAATCAAGGTTTGAATTACATATTATAATACTTATGCCATTATTACATTACACATTTACCTGTGTAAAATAACTAAGCATTGTTGCTTTCTTCTTCGTGGCCTCCACCCTCAACTCTTGTATAATATCATTTATATGTTGTTTAAACTTTTCCTTGTGTTTTAGTTTTGCTTTAGCCTTTTTATAAATTTCATTGGCATGTTTTTTGAGGCAGTTGCGCTGGCAAGTCAGCATGAGAGCTTTTATAGGCCAAGAACAGATGATGATACAATTCTCCCTCTTTTGAGGACATCACAGTATGAACATTATGAACTCACTTCAAAAACACTGACTACAGCAATGTGCTTCTGCATAAACACTAACGAATACTGACAAAGAAAACAACTTTGAATGACGTACAATATAATCTAGGGTATTCCGTGAAATATGAACGAAAAGGTTTATCAACTTGTGAGAACAAATTAAAAATGACGACCAGACTAAAGGCCGGTCCACACGGTCCGTTTTGCACAACGTTTTGTCTGCGCAGTTCAAAACGTTGCGTGTGGACTGGAAAACCGTGCAGTTTTGAATCCATTTGGAGGACGGTACAGGCTTAGTAAAACTGAGCCAGACAGCTCATATTTCCTTGAACTGCGCAGGCAAGTCGGCGCATGTGTATGGTAGCACCGTTTTCCGATCCGTTTTGCTACTCAGTTTCAATTCGTAGGGCGACAATGGCTGACCTTCGGCAATGTGTTAGGGAGTTTTCAACTGATTTTATTGCTCTGTATGAAAGTTTCCCGTGCATCTGGCGTGTAAAATCAAAAGAATACAGTGACAAGGATAAGAAGTCGGAGGCATATGCAATTTTAGCTAATAAATTTAAAGAATATGATGTAACGGCAAACCGGGAGACAGTTGTGAAAAAAATAAATTCATTGAGAAGCGTGTACCGAAAAGAATAGGCTAAAATAAATAAATCGATTCGATCTGGGGCTGGAGAAGACGAAAAGGTATTTTGATTTGTTACATTTCCTGAATGATCAGGAGACACAAAGGCAGTCTAGGAATATCATGGAGGAAAATGAAGACTCGCAAATTGACGATCCACCAGAACAGGTAAGAAAAAAAAAGTCCTTTTTGTAATCACGTCATCATTCATCATTAATCATTGAATACACCATTAATTGTTCAAAGTTACAAAAATTTCCCCTATGAACACTTTTTAAATTTACTCAAAAAAACCATTAAATATTTGAAGTTATAAATTTATCTTGCCAAGGGACAGACCCCTCATTGTTAAAATACTCTTTAAATTGATCTCTGACCACGATAGCATTGTTCAAAAACTGGCCTCTTGTTCCACGCTGCAAGTCGTGTAATAATTCTAGGTCACATCTTTCACCTAATTCAAGAGTACATTCAGAAATATTTTCCCGATCCATACTTTCAGGAGGGGTATAGTTTTCGGGGGACCTTCTGTGCAAAAAGTTGTGTAAAACGCAGCACGCAAGAACTACAATATCAACGTTGTCCATATTCAAATTAATATTTGTGTGAAAAATTCGAAATCTTGAAGCCAAAATTCCAAACGTGTTTTCAACAACACGCCTTGCCCTAGATAGACGGTAATTGAAAATTCTTCAATCCCTGGTCAATGTTTCTCTTTCGATATGGTTTAATGAGTTCTGGATGCATAGCAAATGCTTCATCACCAACAGAAACATATCCTAACACTCTGTCTGAACTTCCAATGCACCAGGGTTTTGGAATTCTCAGATCGTTGTTAACGAGCTTTTCATAGAATTTGTATTATTCAATACTCCTCCATCGGAGATCCTACCGTTTGTGTCTACATCACAATACAAAATTAGCAATTGGCATTGGCTATTGCCATAAGAACAACACTGTGGGTTTTTTTTATAATTGAAATAATAGGACCCACTTCCTTTAGGTGGCACAGTCCTAATATGTTTTCCGTCAATTGACCCCAAACAATGAGGGAACTGCCACATTCTTTCGAACTCAGCTGTAACTTCCAGCCACTCCTCTTCAGTCTTGGGAAACTGAAAAAAAAAATAAATAAAAAAATGAATAAAATATCTTGAAAGCAAAAAAAAATAATTAAATTTATTGTAACTTAAAAAAAAATAAAAAAATAATAATAATAATTAAAATTACATAGATCGATAATTGTTTATTATTTCCAGGTGGAAGAAGATGGGCATGAAACTGCTGCTGACGGTGGACGCAGTGAAGCGGTTGCTACTCCTCTTTCCGGAGCATCAACTCCTCGTTCTAGTATTGTCCCGCAATACTTCAAGATCTCTCTCTTCAACTCGTAAGAGAAAGACAATTACAAATGATGATGGCACAACTGACGTTATGAAGTTGGTAGGAAATAAACTCGAGCCGCTACAGGCGGAGGATGCTTTTCACGTATTTGGAAAACATGTGGCTAATAAACTCAGAGACGTCTCTACTTCACAAAACGCTATCGCTATGAAACTAATTTCCGACGTTTTATTCGAAGTGGAGTTGGGTACGCTTACGAGAAATTTTGAAATTGTTAATATGGCTATAAAGCGACAAGATGATTTTTATTTAACGAATTTAAGGAAATGGCATCAACAGAATATGCCCCAACATTTGAGAATGCCAAATACTCTTGGACAATACTACTCCTTCTCGCAGCCTATGCCACGTAACTACGACTGAGAACAACTTACACACTCTCAGGAGTATGAAACAATTGGGCAAACTCCGGCAGTTTCACGCATCATCCCACAGGAAGGTGAACAAGATCAACATACACACGCCAGTCAAGGCCTTGCCCACTCTTCCGCTGCAAACTACATGTCAACATTTCAACCAAACTGAAGTACTAGCATGCATTTTCGTTCTGCTTCCCTAACTTTTGTGAAACACTATTGTTACTTTTGAGGTTCATATAAATCTTTTATAGGCAATAGCATTAGGGTAATATCAATATCGTTATATGATTGTAATTAGCAATGGTTAATAATAAGATAAACAAGTATGCATTCTTCAGCACCTTGTAGATAGCTTCACATGTTTCGGGAATGATTTAACTTAACGCTTGTTTCGATATAATTGCTGTGAATTCCAGGTCTTTGTAACTTCTACCAGATGCCAAAAATCTTAAAGTTGCTGTTAGCCTTTCATGTGCTGTATTGCTGTTCTCATACAAGTATTTTCTTTTTTGATATGCGGTGTCACCAATTCCAATGAATAAGTATATGTGTCAATGTCCATTTGCAAGTAGTTCCGCCAATCATTAGGTTCATCACGTAATTCACGCAATAATTTGATATGGGAAAAGTGCTGCCTTTTTAGAAGCCACTTCCGCGACCACTTTGAACGCCGAGTACTTCAGAGATGTCCCAATCTTTTTTTTAACAATACACATCGCGAAAATCAACCAGAGTAGTACCTCCTCCATGGCGATCTCACATAAAACTGAGCAAAATATACGGATATGTCTGTGGCGTGTGGACGCTCTGCAAATTGCAACGTTTCCATTCCGTCTCAAAACTGCGCAGACAAAACGTTATGCAAAACGGAGCGTGTGGACCGGCCTTTATACAATCGAGGGATTTCCCGTAAATCGTAAACGAAAATGGTTGCCAATTTTGGAGTTTTGATGCCCTTTATCTTGTTCTAAGCAAGAAACAATGTTACGTTATACGTGTTAGAAAGACCCCTTCCCGCCCCTGTAACGCATCGTAACACCCCCCAACCCCCAAATTGCGTTACGTAATACTTGAACGCTCTCTACGGGAATTAGAATTTTTGGCGCTCTTGTTCTCCCGAACAGAGTGCCTATCATTTTGCCCGAATGTCTGTAATTTTGGAATATCGAGCCGAAAATGGTCTCAATAGATTGTGTTCGCCTCCCTGATGAAGAATTCGTGGCGAAAGTTGAGTCTGTCCGGCCGTCCATCCGGCCGGCCGGCCATATCCTCTCTATCATCCAAAAGGAATAAGCATCTGAAATTTAGTTTCCTCAATAACTACTAGAATATCCAACCGATCAAATTGATACTTGAAATATTGTTGATGGAGGCTGCAACAAAATAGCTACCAAAATTTCGCCGAAATCGTCACGATAGAAAATTTTTAAAAAATTCCCAAAAAAAAATGTTTCAATTCTGACAATCTCATAACATATTTTTCGGATTTCAATAAAAATTCGTGAATATATTGAGGTGATCAATATCTTACTTAACCTCAAATTTCATTGTCGTAGCTCTTTTCCATCTAAAGATATAATAATTTATTCAATTTACTCAAGAGGAAACAGAAATTACATAAGACCCGATGATTTTCTTTGAACGATGGCCATCACAGATCGATATTCGATTGACAAATGCCAGACTCATTAATCAGTGTCAGTTGGCGTGATAATAATCAAAATTTTTCATAACGGGAAATCATAGAGATAGAATTCAATCTCGGTGGCTGAAATAATATACGTTGTCAGAATTCAGAAAAGCACTGACATAAGTTTTTAGGAGGAGGGCATTATAGCTTCGAACAGAACTTGGGGAAAATTATGAGTAGTTATTTTTAATTTGAGATATAGGTTTGTTCATTCATTAGTCGTTCATATTTGCATCAAGTTGTCCCATAGTACGTTAAAAGACTATATTATTCGCGCTATCAGAGTGCTTACAGATTTGTTATGGTTTGAATATTTACTCGCAAGTAGCTCAGGAAGAGCGCCAAAGCAATCTGACCTCACGTCAGTGCTTTCTAAATTTTTAATTATCTGCCTCAAATTGTCAAGAGCATAAAGGAGTTCAGGGCATATTTCTTATGACTGTTAGACCTGAACGATATACATTGGAAGAGTTTAAAACTTTCTGTACCAGCTATACGATATAGTGGATAGAAGTTATAATGATATTAATTAAGTAATGTATTATTGCTGACTTGGTTTCATTTTATTGTCTTATGATGATACTTCTGAAAATAAATACCACTATTATTATTATTATTATATAATTCGTATAACGTGTCAAAGACTCAAAGCTAGCAAAATGAACATTTCTGTAGCATTCAGTTTTGAGGTAATTAACCAAAATACTCATACTATAGCACAATGTGCTCATTTTATTGTCAAGCCATTCCAAATGATAAAGCCATTTTAGGAACTAATCAATCTAGAGTCCCAGAAATTTAATGGTATGCTCCAATGCGATGGACATTTCTTCTATATTAATTGATTTCATTCTTCATCTATCTGTTGTGAATGAAATACTTGTTTTTAAATTCAAATTGGTGATCCAAAATTGTATTTTTAAAGGTTTAAATGGTTGTAGCAGGATCATATAGAGGATAATGGGAGGATACAATTGTTTAGTCTAGCCCTGAAGATGGAAAAATATATTTCCGACACGTCGGCGAATTGACATAGTATCATTTTCCCGGTTTTTGATCCTGCTACCACCATTTAAACCTTTAGAAATACTTGTTGTTTTTCTTCATTCAAAATCAATTTATTCATAGCTAACCAGTGTTTCACTCTATTATAAACAATAGCAGCATTGTTTTCCAACATTTGACTTGTTCCTCCTCCAATAATTCTATGAGTGCCGTTAACGAATCCTGTAACTGATGTTAGACCCAATTTAAGACTATCATACCAATCATTAATGAACAAACAAACAGTATACGTCCCGAACTCTACCCTGAGGTACCACACAATCACAACTACATTGGCTTTGGTGCCTGATTTCTTTATTACAGATCTTTGTTTTCTGTTCTTCAGATGAGATTCAAATCTGGTATATGCCCTACCTCTGATTCCTATTCGTTTTTGGCAGAGCTGTGCTAAGCACGAAAAATCACAAGCCCTAAGCACTCGAAAAAGGCTTCGAGTCATTGGCTTTGGTGCCGAGCATTTGCAAAAGTAATTGAATATTACAGATCTTTTGAACTATTTTATGTAATGTTGTTTGATTGAAATGAGAACTCTTTAGCTTTCGACATATCTAAAATTATGATTTCGAGACTGGGAAAAACTCAAAAGATGAGATTCAAATCTGGTACTAGTTAATCTTATTGTCGATCTGAATCTGAACTAATCAATCATAAAGTTGATAATCGAGGACCAATTATTTTATAAGCGAACACATTACTGAAAAAATTTTGAGATCAGGAGCTTTTACGCGCTTGTTCTAAAGTCTTTTTCACCTGAAGCACAATGAGTGTGAAAGAATCAATAAACATATATCTTAAATGGAAGTTGAGTGAACTTACAGTTCAGCAAATTCTTGATCTGGCATTCTTTCCACATTTCTGTACCATATATAAGTTTTGGAATTTCAGATTCATACTTGCTGAGCTATCGGACAGGTCTGGCCCAATAACTAACGACTTATATTTGGATAATAAACTAATTCTATTAATATGGAATCTCTATCTCATCTCTTTTGGAAGATAGAGAATATTCAATAAACATTTTCAAATTGAATAATCATTTTCAGCTCGGTCAAAATCGATTCATAATGTGACCGCACACACCAGTATTTTCCGTCCGTTTCATTTTTCGGCTGATGACAACTTGATAACTCTCATAGAGATTTATAGTTGATGTGATGTGAATTCGGATGGCTTCATTTTCAGAAAAACTCCTATATCTTCTGGAGATTGTACGCTAGATGATGAAACTTTCATAAATGCCCTAAATAGTGTTGACGAATAACATGAGATATCGTGTATGAAAAAACAAATATCTCGTGACGATTTTCTCGAAATTTGGCACACTCCTTTTGGGAATTTTCGTCTAGACATTTCGTTACGAATTGATAGGATGAATATTCAAGAAATTAATGTTATTAACTGCTAAACTATTCGATGGATTTGGCCCAATAACGAACTTGACCGAGATATTTGGACACTCGACCTATTCTGAAAAAATGAAAACTCTAGGTCCCTCATAATAAACAAGGGATATGTTGTCTGTGACCAGCTGAGATTTCTTCCAGTGAACTGATTGAGGAATATTTGAATCGTATGTTGATAGGACATCTGGCAAATTATATCAAATCGAATTTTGTATTTGGTTACGCTAGTAGTTAATTAGACTACAGAATATCGCTTCATCTTCAAAACCACTTTCTGAAATGTCTTACTTATTTTGAGGTTTTTAATCACAGACTAAAATATTGAAACTTGATTTTCAGCATTCGGTATTCTTTGGTACTGAACAAAATTGATTGCAAAACATTTTAGGATGAAATTTTCTTTATCACAGAGTGTTCAAATTGCATTCAATTATGATCTTTTCCTTGAGTGCTTGTTCAATATTATTTATTAGTCCAGTGGAATATTACCCAGAAGTATGGTTTCTCAGAAGATAATTTGGGTGAGCTTTTTTGCTTGAAAATGTCAAAATGTCCTGGCAAATGAATTTTATTTCTCCAAAGTGCATTTTCCATTGCCCAAAAATATGAAGTTCTCAGATTTTCTGGAGCACCAAAATTATGCATTATTCCTTATTAGTAAAAAAATCTTGACACGCCAATGCTTTTTAATGCTTTAGATATTCTGATTGGGATTAGAGTGACAATACGTTAGTGCTTTACCGTGTCGATTCCTTCGAAATTTGGCCAACCCTTTTATTTCAAAATCGTCCAAGGTACGAATTGATCGGATGAATATTTTAGGAATTATTGCGAAAATCAACTTTCAAATGCTTAACTATTCGATGGATTTGGCCCAATAACGAACTTGACCGAAATATTTGGACAATCAACTTATTTTGAAATTATGAAAACTCTAGGACTCTAGGTCATCTACTTCGGAAGATAGAGAGTAAACAGCCGGAGGGCCCGCGTCCGGACATACTCAAATGTTCTTCATCAGGAAGTCGAACCCAATCGATTGAGACATTTGGGTAAAACGATAGCTCGCTGTTCAGGGGAACAGAAACAAGCGCGCAAAAATGAGGGCTGTGTTTCAAGGATTGCCATAACTTTCGAATTTTACAACTACCGGTTACCCACCGAATGCCACTGATAAGGTAGTTATTGAACCCTGGTTTTGTGTATTTAAATATCTCCGTGAGCTTAGGGCCCAATTGAACGATTCACAAACTTTCCAAATAATCAACAAATTTGCCGACGGAAATTCCGAAGAGTGCTAAAATTGATGGGTCATAAAAATATGCACAAGAACATCTGGCTTAAAAATTCCCAATTGGGAACGGCAGTTTGGTCTAACGTTTTTGTGAAAATATTCGTTTGTTTACAATATTTTAAAAGAGCTTATCAATCTTCTTTTATTATGGTGTAATATCCATTTTAATCAGTGATATGATGTTGTGAAAAGAGTACAGAAAATTTTGTGCAATAAATCATTCTAGTCTAGTTCGAATTTTCGTTTTATTTCACATCTATTCGAATTCCCACCATTTGAACCAGTAATGAATGAAGTTTATTTAAGAATATGGTTTTCCTCGTTTACCATTTTTCAGTTGGAATCTACAGATTTGCTCAAAGTATTTCTACCGTTTTCGCTCTCTGACGTTCGAGACTACTGATGTGATGCATTGTTCGCTTTAGTGTGGATGGAGCATATAAGTGAAAAATCTGAAAATGCTGCAAAGCAGTCTCAACGCGTTTGTTCTATAAGTGATACGATATAAACATGCATTTATACGAACACAATGTAGCCCTAAAACAACTTCAGACTCATGAAGTGTCATCAATGGAAACATAAATTATTGAAAAATAAACATTTGACCTACAATGCACAAAACACATTTTGATGAATACCATATAATTTCATCCAGAAATCGTTATGAAATCAAATGTAGCTGATGATCAGATTGTTTATAGAAATTTTCCTATTTTGGATCCCTTTTTTGTGATGAGACACGAAGGCTTATAGTAACAAGGAATGAGAATTCAAAATTTCCAATCTATTCGCTTTCGGTTCCATAAAATTATAATATATGTTCAGGATTGATGAAATTTAATTATATTCGGGAAATCAATAACGTCTATAGAAACATCATAGATATCTGACGAATATCTTATAAAGAATCGGTTCTAATAAAAGATTTTTTTGGGAATTTTTAATAAATTTTCTAGAGTGGCGATTATCTCGAAATTTGGAAAACCATTTAATTTAACATCATTAAAACACCTTCTAAATTATAAATTGATCAGATGAATATTCTAGGCGAAAATCAAATTTTGAATGCTAATAACTAACGATGGATTTGGCCCAATAACGAACTTGACCGAGATATTTGAACGATCAACCTATTCTGAAAAATGAAAACTCTAGGTCATCTCCTTCGGAAGATAGAGAGTATACGATCGGAGGGCCGGCCAGCCTGACCTACTTAAATTTGTCCAAGGTTTCTCCATCAAGAAGTCGAACCCAATGGATTGAAACCATTTTTGGCTCGATATTCGGAAATTACAGACATTTGGACAGAACGATAGCCCGCCTGTTCCACTAGTAACAAGCGCGCAAAAACAAAAAATTTTCTGGACTTCATAACCATAAAGTCAAATCAATGGTGACTGAAGAAATACTGAATATTAATTCAAAACGATCATATTATCTTTGCGCATATAAAAAAATCAAATACCGTACCTGCTTATTTTGACCCTACTTCAAGAATTCGGAAAGGCTTAGTGCTTAGCGGATTACTAAGCACTAAGATTTTTACGAGAGTGCTCCGAAAAACAAGCACTAAGCACTAGCCTTCGAAAAGTGCTCGCGAGCACAGTGCTCGGAAGCACTAAAGTGCTTAGAGTGCTTACACGAGCACTAAGCACAATGCTTTGGCACAGCTCTGGTTTTTGGCGCTCTTGTTCACCTGAACAGAGTGCTTATCAATTTGCCCAAATGTCTGTGACTTTCGAATTTTTGGGCAAAAGTGCTATCAATCGTTTTGTTTGGACCTACTGATGAATAATCCGTGGTCAAAATCGATTCTGTCCGTCCGTCCGTTCCGTGAACACGATAACTCTCGAACGGATGAAGTTAGAGAGTTGAAACTTTCAGAATAGGTTTCAGGTATAAATATCTCGGCTAAGTTCGTTATTCGGTCAAATCGACCGAATAGGTTCGGAGTAACAAAAAAAAAATTTTTTTTCAAATGACACTGTTCAAATAAAAATTTTTTTATGGTGCAGTTTTATCAGACGTATACAAAGATACCACTCTCGACTTCGACAAGCTAATAGTTCTGGAGATATGATTTTTTGCATTTACTCAAGAGAAAAATATAAATGTCATGAAGTCCGAGCTTTGTCATTGAAAGATTTGCCATCACAGATCGATATTCGTTTGACAACTTGCGGACCTAGATATCAGTGTCAGTTGGCGTAATATCAATCAAAATTTTCATAGAATTCATAGAGGTAGAATTCGATGTCGATGACGTTGTCAAAATTCAGAAAAGCACAGACGTAATATTAATCAAAAAATTATTTATGATAGAGAAAGAATTTGATGGCGTTGTCAAAACTCAGAAAAGCAATGACGTAAGTTTTTAGGAGAAGCATAGAACAAAATTTAGTGAAAATTATGAGTAGTTATTTTCAAATTGAGATAAAGGTTTGTTTATTCATTAGGCTTTCATATTTATATCACATTGTCCCATAGTACGGAAAAAGACTATTGTTCACCCGATCAGAGAGCTTATGGATTTGTTAAGGTTTGAATATTTACTTGGAAGTAGCTCAACAAGAGCGCCAAAGCAATCTGACCTCATGTCAGTGCTTTCTAAATTTTTTTACATAGTGTCAGAGGTGTAGATAAATAATCATAAGCTTTAGTCCAATCTATGGATAGAGCCAGTGCCAAGTTATCCTGCTCTATCAGATTCACTATTGTCTTCGTTAACTCAAAGATGGCTGTGTGTGTGTTGATCTATTTCGTAGGTAACCATATTGGGAATCCGAAAAAAGGTCACACCCGATATTTCATAAAACGCATAACGTTTAAAATTAATGTAAAATTGAAGGGAATAAATTAACACTGATAAATGTTATCTTATTTCAGATATCCAGTAGTTCAAAACTGATATCCCATTTCGTAGATCTACAAATTGTTGTACCAGAAGCCACAATACAAGGAGTTCGATCAGGCGAACATCATGTGGATGTTGGAAGTGTTATCGACCTTCTTTGTGTTATTGAGAAGGTGAGAGTGATAGAAATCATGTTTTTATTTTTTCTATTATTACTTATTTCGTATTATCAGAGTTGGTATATTTTTAATTACTTGAAGGAACAAACAATGCGAATAGCCATCTAGTTTTTTCAAATTACAAAAGTTATTTCTTATTCGGGAGCAAAGAAAATGCGCGGATAATTAACATAAATAAAAAAGAGAGTATTCATTCTTGAATCACTAATGTTCATTAGGATCGACTGATCATTCACTACCTAGACCAAATCTATAGAGCTGAGGAAATGTCATGCGATGCGATGGACCTGATGTGTTGTCGAGTGGATCTCTTGGAAACTTATTTGGTGGTCTGGTACCATTTGGTGCATGTGCATATCCATGTCATCCTTCAGCCTTTTGAGAAGCAACTTCTCAAATAGTTTACCCAGGATTGGCAGAAGGCTTATGAGCCTATATGATTCTACATTCTGTTCTGGTTAACCAAGTTTGGGATCATTATAACCTCAGCATACCTTCATATGATGATGAAATAAGATATAGTCATCTTTCTAATGAATAATGATGTTCTTCTTAATCAGTCTTCATATTTCTCATTTTTCTTGGTATGAAAGATTTAATTGGCAAGGTCTAATATGGAACACCCAGAGAGGTTTCAACTCCTGCATAGCTGCTACCAGGACAGAGGTCATTTACTGTGAAGACATGTGCAAGATATTTGGCAAACGTAACATAGTTTTTTTCATCCGAGGCAGCCCATTCTGTATAGGTCATTTTAACCGGAGATTTCTTCAATGTGAGTCTTTGAACTTCTTCGTAGCCTTCCAAATACTGTGCTCATTTTTTTTATCATGTTTAATTTCTATATACTGTGGGATTTGAGAATTTTTACATAGTTGCAATGCTTTCTTGTGAGTTGAGTCAGTATTGCCTTGTTCGTTTTTCTATCAGCAGTTCCCGAATTTGAAGTGGTAACTTCTTTTGAATGTCTCCAATCATTGAGTGTGTAGGAGTATTTTCCCATGCTGCTTTTAGTATAATTTTTGTTATGTTGTTTGCTGCTGTTTCTTTGTCATCAGGAATATCAAAAATTATAATCATATGTGCTTTTTTCTCGAGTATTTGCTAAAACTTAGCCCAATTGGCTTTTTCCGTCGTTAGTGAAAATTTAATTTCATACGATTTGGTATTGTGTGGAGGGTTAGCAGGACTGGTTAGATGAAAAGCCTGGAGGATACGATTCCACTTGTATGAAAATATTTTTAATTCTAATTCTATTCGTGACAAAAAGTCCAAGACATCAGGAATCTTGTTTCTGTCTGTTGAGCAGTAGATCATTGAGCCTTGAGACAATACGTCGAAATTGTTGATTTTATCACTTCCATTAGATATCGACCATTTGGAGTTATTAGTCTTGATGCCCAATGGGAGTGCTCCGCATTACAGTCTTCTTCTAATACAGACCGTTGTTGAAAATCTTGAAAAAAGGACTCGTAATGGTTTAGGGAAATAATGTGCTTGGGCGGTGAATATATAGCTTATACGAAACTCCATCATTCTGTGATCATTCTGATGTTCGTTGCTTGTATTTCGTGAGTAACGTATTTCGGTAGAGGATCTAATCTCCGGATTAGAATAGCTGCGCCACCGTGAGCAGTATTGTCTAGGTGTTCAGTTGAGTAAGTGAGGCATTGTGAGATCTGAACACTGTTTTGTTGGTGAAATAGGTTTCTTATGTCATCATGACCTCTATTTTATTAGGGCTCATGAATATTTCTAATCCCTGTTTGTGGTTCCAAAGCCCATTTGCATTACAAGTAGCTATACGTATAAACTAAGCAATTTTTTAAGAATTGATGTTAGTAGATTCAGTATGATCTGGTTTTGGTTAATAAATTCTGCCATCATGGTTTTTAGATTTGATAGGAAAGGTGATATCATCGTAATTTTTACCTTGAGTAGGTAGTTCTTGTTGTGGCTGTTGGCTTCAGGTAACCTTAGCGTCGGACATCCTAATTAAAGTCTTTAAAGACGCTTGTAGCACAATTGGCACACGACGCCAAAGCGGTTTCAACTCAGAACTCAATTGAGTAACTGAGCCCAACACATTTGGCGTAATAGTGCGCAGTATGAGTGAGTTGTGAGTTAATGGTTGAATCGGCGTCAATGACTTTTTTTTCTTTGTGAATGTTTGGATATACTCATTCATATTCATTCAAATTAAGATTTCAAATATATATACGTGTATTCGACATTTAAAAATAAAATTTTGAATATTTTGTGGATTTGAAAAAACAGAGTCTCATGTGGTACTGGTTTTATACAGGGTGTTCGGCACATGGACCGTCAAATTTTTCTGGGACGTTGGTAGGGTCATTTGCTACCTTTTCAGTCTTGGAACCTGGGTCCTTAGTATAGCGGTTACGGAGGTATGATTTTTTTATTAGGTTTCTCTAAATTACCCAAAATGTACCCTTCGAAGCCCCATAACTTTTTTTCGTGGGCTTTCACATGCATTTTTTTTTATTGTATTAAGTCTACATGAGTGTGTGTTTGAAAAAAAAAGGTATTTATTGTTACAGATAACACCACAAAATTAACACGAGGGCCTTTTATTAAAAAAAAAATGAAAGTATGAAAACATCTCTACTTAAAAAAATTTAAAAAAAAGTTGCAGTTATTGCGAACTTAATTTTATTTTAAAACGTTCTTTGGTTTATCGTGGTTCTAAAAGTATGCTATTTACGTAAGTCAATAAAAAAAATAATACTGCAAATAAGGTTTTAGTCAGAAGAGTGAAGAAAGTCGCACCTAAATAAAAGTAGGGATTTCGACACAACACAGCGAGCAAGGAAATTTTACCTACCCGTTTTAGACGCGTGTGAATTATTATAACTATTTCTGTCCTTAGGTTGGATTGGGTTAGTCGCCGCTGACCGGACCCTACCGTCATTCGAGATTTAACTGTCTCTGCTGTTGGAAGTGTCTGTGCCGCGTTGTTCAGTGTTTTAAATTTCTATTTTTTCGTTTTTGTTACTTTTATCCACTTTTTGCTACTGTTGTTATAATTTTGGTTGTTGATATGCCTAATTTCACCAACGCTGTCTATGTTGATATGGTGATGGAATATGGCAAGGCCGATGGTATTGCTCGTGCAGCTCAAAGGATTTATCAAGCCAAATTTCCTGATCGAAGATTATCCCACCACGAAACATTCTCGACGACTTATCGACGATTAAGAGAGACTGGAAACATAAATTTTCAAGAGCCTCGGGTCAATGTGAGGCAACACCATGTAGCAGTTGACGATCAAATACTTCAAGCCTCTGAAGAAGATCCAACTACAAGCATTCGTGCCGTTGCTCAAAGACTCAACGATTTGGATAGTTTGGTCGATACTTCGGGGTAAAAATCGACACGCTTTTCATTACACCCCGGTACAAGGTAAATAAGCTCTTTTTTTGATAAATTTGTCCTTTTGACTGCGAAAAAATTACCACAGACTTGAATTTTTTTAATTTTTACAGGTCTTCATGAAGGCGATCCTGCCAGACGGTTGGAATTCTGTAGATTTTTGCTGCACACAGATGTCGATGACAACTTGTTTCTAAAACGAATTTTGTGGACAGACGAATCCTGTTTTAACCGAGAAGGAATAACAAATCTGCGCAATTTACATCACTGGGCATCTAAAAATGAAAATCCCCACGTGAAAAGGCAAATGAGTTTTTAAAAAAAATTTAGTGTTAAGGTTTGGGCTGGTGTGATAGGAAGACATCTCATCGGGCCACACTATTTACCGGCTCGACTAAGTGGGCCTGCATATTTGCATTTTTTTGCAGAATGCTCTGCCGGAGCTACTAGCCGATGTTCCGGTAGAGCCAAAGAATTGGTTTATTTCACAGAGGTACCTACAAGAGAGGTGTTGATTGAACGCATAAACGCGGCAGTTGTGGTAATGAAAGAAGAAACGTTGCTAGCCACTACAACGATCGAAATCAGAAAAAGGTGTCGGGCGTGCATTCGAAGTAGAGGAGAACAATTCGAACAGAATTTACGTTAAAGCATCGTGTTATTCTACTTTGAAAATAAACAATCATACAAAAACTGTATTTTACTAAAATCTGTCCTTACTTTGCTATTTTATATAAAACACTATTTGTAGTATTTTTTTATTTATTGACTAACGTAAATAGCATACTTTTAGAACCGCGATAAACCAAAGAACGTTTTAAAATAAAATTAAGTTCGCAATAACTGCAACTTTTCCTTTTAATTTTTTTAAGTAGAGATGTTTTCATACTTTCATATTTTTTTTTAATAAAAGGCCCTCGTGTTAATATTGTGGTGTTATCTGTAACAATAAATACGTTTTTCTCAAACACACACTCATGTAGACTCAATACAATGAAAAAACTGCATGTGAAAGCCCAGGCACAAAAAGTTATGGGACTTCGAAGGGTACATTTTGGGTAATTTGGAAAAACCTCATAAAAACATCATACCTCCGTAACCGTAATACTAAGGACCCAGGTTTCAAGACTGAAAAGGTAGCAAATGACCCTTCCAACGCCCCAAAAAAATTTGACGGTCCATGTGCTGAACACCCTGTATAAGACTTGAATTGAGTCATTCGAGTCAAATGTGTTAAATTGGTAATTGGCACTTAGCGGTTTCAACTCGTTGAGTTATTGAACTGAATGAAGAGTATTGATTTAGTCTGTTTAATATTCACAATGATTAAGAACATAAATAAAAGATCAAGATCATAGAATATAAAATATATTAAAAAAAGTTGTGGTACAACTTCAACCTCATTGTTTGAATAAGAAGGGATGAACTTGGGTTTTTCACAGAATTTTGAGTTCGCCATTCGGGTTATTTAATGAATATTAAATATTCGAAAGAAGATGTCTGTTGACGTTGACGTTGACGTTGGTTGAAAGAACAATAATAGATGATGGTTATTGCCTAAATAATAATTCTATACCATCATCAACAATTTTTCGCCAGCTACTTCTTTCAAATTCAACCTCTATTTTGAATACATAATACTATAACTCTTTTAAAAAATGTTAAATGAACCATGTAGTACTTTCACATGTGCTTCAGAATATTTTTCCTATGTACCTACTTCTTTCAATTATCTATCTCTATTAGTCTTCTCTTGTCAGGTTATTCACTGGTCGAAAATTATTTATCTAAACTCTTTATTTGATATTCTTGCTAGTTTTTACAGGAATTGACGAGCCAACTCAGACAAAATCCGCACCAAAAAATATCAACATAAAACTATACACTCGAGCTTATCCCCAAATACCCGAATTAATAGTTCTCTCCGTAGAAATTAAGACAATAACGGATATAACGATTGAATATAGTGATTTTTTTATTGGAGTGATCTAGTTCAGAATTTAGAGAAAAAATTGGAAAAACACTCTGGAAAATCGACACGCTAGAAAAGTCTCAAAAAATTCCAAACGAGAAATGTTTTGAATACTTTATATCCCATAATATGTTGGACGTATTCAAACAAAAATATGTGTATGAATGGAAGATATTGATGTCTCACTTACTCGCAAATTTCATTGTCGTAGCTTTCTTCCTTCTGAAGATATGAATATTTTTTTTATATACTCAAGAGTGAAGAGAAATGACAAAAAGTCCGTAGTATCAATTTTCTATGCTACCACAAATACGAATTTCATTGAGATGATTCTAACTTATTAATCAGTGTTAGTTGGGAGAAAATTAATGAAAATTTTTCATTACGGTGAAATAATGTACGTTGTCAAAATTCTGGGAAGCACTGATGTAGGTTTTTAGAAGAAGGGAATTTAGGCTTCAAACAAAACAAGAGAAAACTATGAAAAGTTTTTTTGTTCATTCTCTGCGGCGTTTATATTTGTATCACATTGCTCCAGAGTACAGGAAAATATTCCACCATTAATCGTTTTTATGTGACAGCTTTATGGCGAGCGGTCCCTTTCATGTTTTTAATCCCTTTGTCGGCGCATGAAGCGGAATTCCTCTGTTGACGTAGTAGTCATATTCGGTTTTGTTACATTGCTCCCTCCTTAAAAGAACGTTCGGTCCCCGAACTTTTCCTTCATGACTGAATCTGCAAGCGCTCCCATTTCTGCAGAACCCTTGTTGATCGAAATAGCAGGAAACCGTTTTCTTTACGGGACCGCCTTTCGAGTTGAAACTACAAACCCGTACTAGGACATCGGTATTCTGGAAAACTACCTCCAGCATGTTACGAACTACTCTCCAGTTCAGACGATCCAGTCCACAACCCAGCTTGGGAATTGCAAGCTTGTTCACACCTACTCTAGCCAGCTCGTCTCTAAGGCTCATCAAGGTGCTCCACATGGCTTGGTAAGTTGGATTGCCATAAAATTTTTTCTTGGTTACCATATAGAAGAGGTAACGAAGTTCATCGGTCAACTTCAGGATTCGGTTAAGGGAAGGTTAATGTCCCATGAGGTCTGTTACACGACCAAATTTCTTCTTGAAGAGGAGAGCTATACCTTTGGACATGTTGAGATCTTCAGCTACACAGTGCGCCAATGAGTAGTCTACCGGTACTGCCAACAGATCTTGTTGCTTCTCGGTTGTGATCCCGAACCTCGCTTTTCCAGTTTCTCCATAATTTGCCATGAACTGATTAAAGCTCAATTCTTCTTGATCTGGGGTCTGAGTTGTAGTGCTTCCCACTCCCGTCTCGTCCAGAGCGTTATGATCGGCCTCATACCTTGCCAGGCGATTCACATGGACTACACGTTTCTTTCCCCTTGGCAATTTTTGGATGCGATAGACTAAGTCGTTGATCCTCTTCACAACCTTATATGGTTTATCCCAATCCTTCTGTAACTTTGGGGATAGCCCTCTTCTCCTCTGGGGGCTGAACAACCATACCAAATCTCCAACCTCGTATCCACCTTCTGCAGCCTTGATGTCGTAAAGAGTCTTCATGCGATCACTTGAAATTTGCAGGTTTTTCCGGACCTTCTCATGGATGTAGTGCAATCTCCTCCTCAGACTCCTCACGTAATCCTCACTCGCAATATCCATTCCTGGCGTACACCCAAACTCCAGGTCACAAGGGAGTCTGATCTCTCGACCGAACATGATGCATGCTGGGGTTTCCCCTGTCGATTCCTGCACGGATGATCTTTAGGCCATCGTTAATAGATGCAGGTACCTATCCCAATCTCTCTGGTGGTTGGAGACAACCTTGGCCAAGTATTTTCCCACAGTCCTATTCATTCTCTCGACCATGCCGTCTGACTGTGGATAGAGAGCAGTTGTTCTGGTCTTCTTGATCCCTAGCAACTCGCATAGGGTCTGGAACAAGCTGGACTCGAAGTTTCGTCCCTGATCCGAATGAAGCTCCATAGGCATGCCAAATCTGCAGAACATCTCCTTGACCAAGACATCAGGCAACTGTTTAGGCTTCCTAATTCGGAATGGCGCAAGCCACCACCCATTTGGAGAAGTAGTCCATAGCAACAAGGATGTACTTGTTTGCATCGTCAGTTTCTGGAAACGGACCAGCTATATCTATTGCTACGCATTCAATTGGGCTACCAACGTTATACTGCTTCATTGGGGCTCTACGACTTCCTCTTGGGCCATTCACCGAAGCACACAGTCCACACTTTCGGCACCAGTCCTTGACATCCTACTTGCAACTAACCCAGTAGAAACGCTCTCGAATATTTTCCAGGGTCTTCTTGATGCCGAAATGGCCGCCGGAGGTCCCATCATGTAACTTCTGCAATACATCTTGTGTTCTACTCCTAGGGACTACAACTTGGTTTCTGGATCCAGTACCTTCTTCATTCTCAAGGGTCCTCTTTAGCAACCCATCCTCTATTAGGAGGGAGTCCCATTGTGCCCAATATGATTTGACCCTTGGATTCATCTGACACACATCCAGGCCTACGACCATCCGCTTTCCATCTTAAAATCAGTTTTAGCTCTGGGTCGATCTCTTGGTCTTATCTCAGGTGATCTAGCAGCCAATTCTCATCAGTTATAGTGGTTCTTCGGCAACATTCCTTGTTCTCTAGTTTTCTACAGTTCTCACAGTCTATAGGGCACGGTCTTCTAGACATAGCGTCAGCGTTTCCGTGGGACTTTCCTGCACGATGCTCCACAGTGAAATTGTACTCTTGAAGGCTTTCGATCCATCGCGCCACTTGACCTTCCGGGTTCTTGAATTGAAGAAGCCATTTCAACGCTGCATGGTCTGTTCTCAGAAGAAATTCTCTTCCGTAGAGATATTTATAGAAGTGCTCCATGGACTTGACTGCAGCAAGCAGCTCTCTTCTCGTTACGCAGTAGTTACGTTCCGGTTTCGACAAGACTTTGCTGAAGTACCCTATACCTTTTTCTTTGCCATCTTGAATTTGGGACAATATACCACCTATTGCCATGTTACTCGCATCCGTGTCCAATATGAACTTTCCTTTCATCTGGGAGTAATTCAGGATGGGGCCGACGTAAGAGCACCTTTCAATCGAGTAAAGGCTTCTTCATACTCTACATCCCATACGAAGTCCTTTCCCTCTTCAGTCAGTTTTGTTAAAGGCTTCGCAATATTGGCAAATCCTAGCTCGAATTTCCTACACAGCTACACAGCAAGTACACAGCCCAAGAAAGCTCCTGACTTGGTGTTTGTCTTGCGGTGTTGGCCATTCGCGTGCGACTAGGATTTTATCTGGATCAGCACTTACGCCAGTTTCAGATACTACATGTCCCAAGTACTTCACTTCCTTTTTGAACAGGTGACACTTTTTCGGACTTAGCTTCAGATTTGCAGTGCGCAGCCTCTCAAGTTCATCTCGTAAGTTTCCCAGATGTTCGTGGAATGTACGGCCAAAAACAATAACATCGTCCAAATATACAAGACACGTCTTTCAAGACAACCCTCGTAGAATGGTCTCCATCAGACGCTCGAAAGTTGCAGGTGCGTTGCAAAGGCCGAATGGCATCACATTGAACTGCCATAATCCGGTCCCAATAGTGAAAGCAGCCTTTTTTTTGTCCTTGGGATCCAATTCAACCTGCCAGTAACCACTCTTCAGATTGAGGGTGGAGAACCATTTCGAGCCTGAGAGTGTATCTAGGGTGTCGTCAATTCTTGGAATAGGATAGCAATCTTTTTTCGTGACTTCGTTCAGGCGACGGTAGTCAACACAGAATCTAGTGCTGCCATCTTTCTCTCTGACCAGAACTACAGGTGATGACCAAGGACTGTCCGAGGGTTCTATTATGCCTTGATCATGCATGTCCTTGATAATTCTCTCGGCCTCATCTCTCTTGGCAATGGGAAGTCATCGAGGATGTTGGCGAATAGGTCCCGAATTTCCGGTATTGATTGGGTGCTTCACGACATTAGTTCTTTCCAGCTGGTCATCATCCATGGCAAATACATCACTATATTCAGTGATTAATTTCCTTACTTCCTTGATGTATTCTGGTTCTAGGTTGTTGCAGGAGGATGTCAGCATTTCGACCAATTTGTGTGACACCTTATTCTTCTTGGGAATGTTCTTCTGTACGTCTTGACTACCGCCTGTCACACACGATACTGTGCAGCATTCTCCTATTACAGTGTCTTTCTTCAGATTCACTGGATACAAGTTCGTGTTCAGTATCCTCACGGGTACTTCCTGTCTCTCCCTCACCAACGTCTTCCCGGTGAGTATTCCTTTGGCTGGGCTACCGGTTGCTGGCTCGATGAGTGTAACGTGACCACTGCGAAGATTTTTGTCTAAATACCCGCTCACCAAGGTTTCCGCCAGGCCAGACACGGTGATATCTTCCGCGAGTAAGACTCTACTCACAGCGTCTTCCTTTCCTAGGATTGGAATTTCTAGGTTTCCAATTCTCAGGATGTCGTTCCTCATATCCATCTCGAAACCCTGTCCCTTAATCACATCCATTCCTAGGATGACTTCCTCCGTGATATCTGCCACCAGTACCTCGTGCTCGAATGACGTACCACCAATTAGTATTCTGGTCTTCTTCCTTCCGTGAGTTGGTACACTCTCCCCAGTGGCGGTGCGTAATCGTGTCATAGTCGGTAATGTCTTGCCTCTCACTATATCGGGTCTTGCAATAGTACGGGTTGCGCCTGTGTCGACCAACATTTTAGCCGACCGCCCATTGATGTTACCGTCGACATATATACTGCTGGACTCCAAGATGGTCTGGATGATAACTTCTGGGGCATTGTTTAGGCGGGTCGGCTTATGACCCCTTTCACCAACCCGTTTTAGTTTCCCTGTTCCTGTTGTTTTGGCTTCACCACAATTCCAACATCTAGGTCCTCTATTTTGTTGTTGTTGGAGAACTCGGCGTATTATATCCTCTATATTTTCGGAGCTGTCCACGGAATCATCCATGGTACGCCTGATTTTTATCTGACCCCTATGTGAAGCCTGCTTGGCTTCTTCGAACTTTAATGCATGGGCTAGAGCATCGTCCAGGGTCTTAGGTCGGGCCAACCGCAAGGTTTGCTGGGTCTCACTATCTCTCAGTCCATCTACGAACGTCTGCACTGCAAGCTGTTCTAGGAAACTGTACGGTGCAGTCGGATACGCCAGCCTCACCAACCGTGCGATGTCAGCTTCAAATTCTTGCGATGTCTCTGAATTTTTCTGGATACGGCTCTTTATTTGGGCGTGATATACTTGCTGTAAATGTCCGTCACCGTATCTCATCTGTAATTTACTTATCAGCGCCTTGTAATCATTTTGCTGACTGTTTGGAATAATCTGTAAAATATTTAAGGTCTCGCCTCTCAATGCAACAATCAAGGCCGTCGCTTTTTCCTCATCGTTCCAACCATTCGCGCTAGCTGCAGCTTCAAATTGTCTCTGGTATGTGCAGCAGGCGGTTTTACCGTCGAAGGTTGGTGGTTTGACCCTTGCTCGGCCTGCTTCTCCACTATTTTCGTATTTTACTGGAATACTTCTATCTTTATTGACCTTCTCATCTGCCTGTCTGCTCATTTTGTTTAATCGATCCTCCACGATTTTCAACACACTTTCGGTATGCTCTTCCAATTTCCCTTGCATATCCTCTTCTATTTCCTCCTTCAAAATCTCCAAGTTTTCTAACCGGACTTCAAAATTTCCAATCTTATTCTCTAACTTCGAGCAATTATCAGTCATCGTTTTAAGACTATCCTCTATAGATTCTAATTTACCTCTAAAGCTATTTTCTAGAGACTTACTGTAGTCGTCCATTTTATCTTTCATGTCCTTCAAATTTTCTTCCATTCTATTTTCCATGGTATCCATTCTATTTTCCATGGTATCCATTTTATTTTCCATGGAATCCATTTTATTTTCCATTCTATTTTCCATGGAATCCATTTTATTTGTCAGTTCTTCAAAAGATTTCTTGAAAAAGTCCATACTGGCCTGATCCATTTTCTCAGCTTGAGATGTCGTTACCGGCATTCAGGATTTTCCAGACTAATTCCGGAGTAGTTTCTACTCTTCTTGGTAACCCCACACCTGACACCAATTGTTACGTTTTTCCTCAGCGAAATAGAAAAACACTACAAGTCTTCTTTAAAATTAATTTATATTTACACTTAACTAACAATAATCGATAATTTATATAGACAATTTATCTACAAAATTTCACTAGGAACACCTGTTTATTCGTCGGCAAGTTCTATCCATGAATAAATACATGAATCGGCTTCAGTCATTCATATTCGGCGCTGTTTTTCTAGAAGTTACCAGAAAGATGCTTCACATTTCAGAACAATTCGTAGCGGTCGCTCTATGTTTCATAAATATGCCACCATTAATCGTTTTTATGTGACAGCTTTATGGCGAGCGGTCCCTTTCATGTCCTTAATCCCTTTGTCGGCGCATGAAGCGGAACTCCTCTGTTGACGTAGTAGTCATTAGACGGTTCATATTCGGTTTTGTTACAATATCATAAACGGCAAAACTAAGGATTAACACAAAATTTAAATAGAATGTTCGAAATGATTTCTCCTCTCTTGAATACATATTCGAGACCTTTTTATTAAATTTCCAATTGACCTTCTAATGAGGGATTGATTTTGCTTCAAGATATTATATTCATCGAAAATCCTTTCAACTAGGTGTTCTCTACTTCTAATTTCAACCTTATAAACTCTTGTTTTCAGATATCCCCACACAAAATAGTCTGCAGGGTTCAAATCAGGCGATCTTTGTGGCCAAGCAATAGGGCCTCCATGACCAATTCATCTATTGAAATTTATTTCATATTGTTGTCAAAATTGGCAATTTTATCGGCCTGTCGGTCGAAAAAGAAAGCGTTGATTCCAATTCGAGAGTTAATACGAGAATACAGAATAAACCGTAACATATTGTGGTGAGATTTACGTCGAAGTATCTAAGAGACGAATTCTTAGCAAAGGCTAAAATAAAGCGTATTCAATGTGAAAATCGAAGTTTGATGCTGGATGGCATTTCAAATAAATTCTTTATTAATGAACACCTAACAATTAACAACAAGATTTTGCTCAGGAAAGTCCGTGATGTCGCGAGGGAGCGAAAATTTAAATTTGTCTGGATTCACGATGAAAAAATACTGATCCGAAAGGACGAGCGAAGTAAAATTGTCCAGATATCTAGCGATTTCGATTTTGCAAAAATCAAGTAATATACAGGGTGTCTCAAGTTCGAGTGCCCATTAGACGTTTCTGGAGAACTAGACATATTTGAAATCTGAAAATTAGGATTATCATATTGTTCCAAGTTCTCTACAGAGCTAAAATATTTTCGAAGCCCAAAAATTTCCGGTTATACAGGGAGTGAAAATAAATTCGACGAAAAATTAAATTTTTTTTTCAAGTTTTCCGTTCCTGGTATGATCGATGATTCAATAGTGAATACATTTCTGTTAAAACCATTGTATTAAATCGAATAGTTTTCAAAATATCTAAAATAAACTGGAAAAGAAGTCAAATATGTTCAGTCAGTAATATGTTCATTATTATTATTTTAAATATCCGGAGCGTAAACCGTTTTCACAACATCGAAGAGGAAGGATGTAAAAAAGTCATGCATCTTTTGGATTTCAAAAATATTATCACAGGGTGTTTCAAATTTTGTGTTGAAAATTGTGATCTTAAATTGGCCATAACTTCTGTTTTTCAAATTAGAACCCTATGTTTTTATAATTGTGTTGGATTCTGCGGTCAAAAATAATGATAGTCTTCTCACATTGATTATGCTCCCAAATTCAATAATTTCTGAGTTATTTGAGATTTTCTGGATTTATGGTGTACGTAGAGTCAAATTGATTGCATCTAAAAAAATTCAATGAATATTCTTTCGAAACCATGGGAACACTCTGTACCCATAGAAGATAAATTATCTGTTAATAATTCACAAGTGTCAGGTGTTATTGTTATTCGTTATCTTCATTTCTCGATTTAACAAAATGAACCGTCATTCTAATTACGAAATTCTGGATCTATTTTATATACATGATGAATGTGACAGAATTATTAGTAGAACCTGTCAGGCCTTCAACGAGAAGTATCCCCATTTACCTTCCATGACGGAGAAGATCTTTAGAAAATATGTTTCAAACTTTCAAAGTTTTGGATGTGTAAGAGCCCCTAAAGAATACAGAAGCAGGGTAGTTGATGATAATGAAAATGAAATTAGTGTTTTGACTTAATTCGAAGCGAATGAAAATGCATCTATTCGAAGTTCACTTCATGAAATCGATTTAGACAGAAATTCAGTGCACCGAATTTTGAATAAACAAAACATGGATTTGAAATAAACAATATCATTAAGTGCATTTGAATGTGTATTGTATATTATACAATTGAAAAAATACAATATAAGAAATAAATCCAAAATCTCATTATTAGAATAGCAACAATTCATTTTGTGAAATCAAAAAATTTCATAACGACTAACAATAAGACCTGTCTGACACTTGCGAATTATAAATGTGATGATTCATCTTCTATGCTCACAGAATATCCTTATGAATCAGATTCGAAGAATTTGACTCTACGTACTACATAAATCCAGAAAATCTCAAATAACTCAGAAATTATTGAATTAAGGAGCATAATCATGTGAGAAAGCTAACATTATTTTTGAACGCAGAATCCAACATAATTATAAAAAAATAGGGTTCTAATTTGAAAAACAGAAGTTATGGCCAATTTAAAATCACAATTTTCAACACAAAATTTGAAACACACTGTGATGATATTTTTGAAATCCAAAAAGTGCACATGACCTTTTCACATCCTTCCTCTTCGATGTTGTAAAAACGGTTTATGCTCAGGATATTTAAAATAAAAATAATGAACATATTACTGACTGAACATATTTGACTTTTTCTTCAGTTTTTTTACATATTTTGAAAACTATTCCATTTAATACAATGGTTTTAACAGAAATGTATTTACTATTGAATACTCGATCATACCAGGAATGGAAAACTTGAAAAAAAATTTTTTCGTCGAATTTATTTTCACTCCCTGTATAACCGGAAGTTTTTGTGCTTCCACAATATTTTAGCTCTGTAGAGAACTTCGAGCAATATCATAATCCCAATTTTCAGATTTCAAATATGTCTAGTTCTCCAGAAACGTCTAATAGGCATTCGAACTTGAGACACCCTGTATATATGTAGGATTTACGAGAGGATTCAGCATTTTTGGATGGAGTTGGTCCCAGTACGGACCTGGCTTTGCAGTTGAAAAGGTGATATCCGATATTTAGTGCATCTTCATGTATCGATGATCTTAAGATGACAAGCTAGTCTCAGACCCTTAGACAATTGATAAAAAAGCCTATATATAATAATGTTGTTTTAGGAGAAACTTGTGTTTTTAAAAATTCTACTTTATTTAGAAAACAACTGTACAATTTACAAGCAATGTACCATGTGAGAAGATCAAATCTATATTTTTCATGCATCATTAGACGTCTCTCCTATTTATAATAATTTAGAACAATGAGAGCATTGTGGAGAGGCGTCGCAAACAACAAATTGACGCGATAACAAATTAATGCGGTAAGCAATATGCTGACTGACAAAAAACAACATGGTAATATTCATTTCCTAATGGATTAATACATTGTTGCAATGATCAGAATACAGGATGGATAATATCTAATTATATATATATAAATTCAAAGTGAAGATAATGCGGTGAAATAAGATATTGGAGAAGGATAATGGGTTAAACCACAGGAATGCAGAAAATATGGGACATGGATGGAAGGTACTTGCCGACACACGTGTTTCTGCTTATTGGCTTCTTCAGGGCAAGGCAACCAAGAAACCTGGATATGGATGGAAATGAATAATAAAATAAAACATAAATGACAACAGGTGACCACAACAGGAGCGAGCATCCAATTTGTGGCTTCAACCCAAGATACCTCTTGTTTGGAGGCTAAACCGAGCATCGCCACGATGGAAGCATAAGCAACCTGTGTGATGCGACCAAAACCCAAGGATACAATTAAATTCAAAGTGAAGATAATGCGGTGAAATAAGATATTATATATATTAAACCTGCGGTTTAACCCATTATCCTTCTCCAATATATATATATATATATATATATATATATATATATATATATATATATATATATATATATATATATCATAACTTGTCACCTTATTAATGGCTCTGAATCTGTTTTACCACAATGTCAGAGGACTGAGGAGCAAAATTCATGACTTCAAAAGGAACTGTTTATCTAATAATCACGATATATTGTTCATAACCGAGACTTGGCTGAACAGTACTGTGTTTGACACTGAGTTGATCAATACCGATTTTTATTCTGTTTTTCGTCGAGACCGTGAAAACCGGCGGAGGTGTGATGGTTGCATTAGCAGAATGGCCGTTTGGTCCCTCGGTTCCACAGTGAGGCGGAGGATCTGGATTTCAGTGAAGATTGGATCTTCAAAATTAATCTTGGGCTGTGTTTATATCCCTCCTGGGGAAAAAGATGCTGCAGTTAATTTTGCAAAAAAACTATAACAAACTGTAATATCAAGAGTGAAGTCGAAAATGACTTGGTTATACTGTGTGGTGATTTCAATTGTGCCAGTGTTCAGTGGATAGCGAACTCGGATTCAAGTGGTGCCTTTCTCCAGTCGAGTAAGGTTGAAGCTAAACATTCCGAGTTAATTGATACCCTTGCATTGTGCGAACTGATGCAAGTTAATCATACCCATAACGCTAATCAAGGGATCCTATACTTAGTTTTAAGTAATCAATTTGTTATATCTCGACTGATTTTTTGCGATAGTCCCTTAGTTAGGAAGGATCACCATCACTCTTCTTTAGAGGTCGACTTCAGTTTCCTTTCAGAACGAGTTATACTTGTTTATGATTTCAGAAAGAGGAGACTATTTTGGCGTTGACCAGGAATTGATGGCGATCTCTTGGTGTGATGTTTTCGGGGGTTTAGATGTTGACTCCGATCTCGATTCATTTCATAATATAATTTATGATATTCTCGACAGATACATACCAAGAAAACATGTGTTTGCTGGATTTCAAGCCTATTTTTCAAGATCAACAATGAAATTAATAAAGCGAAAAAATAATATGCATAAGAAACTTAAAATATACTAGTAAGTCAGTAGAACCATAGGCCCGTAGATCTATAGGCCAGTAGATCCATAAGCCAGCATTTCAAAAAGCCCATAGATCAATATCATTATAGACCATAGATCAATATAGACCATAGATCCATGAAGCGCACAGAAACACGAAACACAGCAAAGAAACCCGTTAAAAGCAAAGAAACTCGAAAGAACGCGATGAAACACGGAAGAAAGCGAAGAAACACGAAAGAAAGCGAAGAAACACGAAAGAAAACGAAAGAACGCGAAAGAATGCGAAAATAAACGAAAGAACGCTAGAAAACATGAAGAGACCTGAAGAAATACGAAAGATCGCAAAAATCCCAAAGGAACCCGAAAAAACCCGTTAAAAAAAAATCATGAAAGAACTGGAAGAAACACGAAGATACTCGAAAAAACGTGAAAGAACCCGAAGAAACACGAAAGATCGCGAAGAAACATGAAAGATCGCGAAGAAACACGAAAGATCGCAGAAAACCCGAAGGAACCAGAAAAACCCCGTAGAAAGAGAAAAAACATGAAACAACTGGAAGAAACACGAAGATACGCGAAAAAAACATCACAGAACTGCAAGAAGCACGAAAAAACCCGATAAACACGAAAGAACGCGAAAAAACACGAAAGAACGCGAAGTAACAAGAAAGAACGCAAAAAATCCAAAAGAACCGAAAAAGCCCCGAAGGAGCACAAAAAAACTGAAAGTCAGCGAAAAATCCAGAAGGAACTTTTAACTGTATATCAATCGATCGCAAATTCATTGTAAATTGCACACCCTGTATGATATTTTATTGAAATTAGCTCCCGTACGCGGAAGAGCACGAGAGCTTGAAAAAAACTTTGGTCAAAGTCAGCGCTAGGAATGCGCAACTCATATGTGACATTCTGTATATGAATTGAAAATATTTTATCGAATTAAGAAGCCGTAAGCAGAAACAGCCGAAATAACTCGATCGAAGGTAGCTGTTAGAAATAGGCAACGCATATGAGACACCCTGTATACAATTGAGTCGCAGTGGGTGCTTTTTTTACCAACAAAAACCAATAGAATATCGTTTCAACTCATCGATTCGCGTTTGGTGAATTTTACAAAGATAAAATAAAAATTATTCGATAAAGGTCTAAAGGTATAACCATGAACAGAGTGCCTCGCCGATTACTTCGAATTTCGTTCCATTCATTCACGCATAAACGAAGTGGGTCCGATTTACGTCTAGAATATGACATAAGAATCTACATAAGATTAGAATGTCAACGACAAATGTCATTTCAGAGTAGGCATCGACAGGGGTGAAATGAATTGGCTTGGGATTACAAAACTCGTTCTATGCTGGGTAAATTTTTGAATTTCATAAATACATATCGTAGGCTGTTGAACTATGAGAGAATATCTCACCAGGGCTCTTACGATTCCTATGAATTGAAGAAATTTCAAAATATTATACGAGATATGGGTTAATTCGTGCCATCGGTACAAAATTCTTATGCTGCAGCCGATTCCGTCGAAGTTCCACCTGCTTACAACATTGTTGTAACCCACATGGATATTGAGAAGTCGATAAAATCCTTAGATCAGAGTAAGGGTGCTGGTCCCGATGGGACTCCAGCCTACTTTATCCGCCGCTGACCTGTCCAGAGCGAGCCACTTTATCATATTTTCAACCTATCTCTATGTACTGGTACTTTTCCACGTAGCTGGAGGGTGGCGGCGGTTCTTCCAGTCTTCAAGTGAGGCGATAAGCGCTCTGTAGTGAACAACAGACCTATTAGTAAATTGTGTATATTTTCTAAAATACTGGAATCATTAGTATGCGGTCATCTGTCACATGTCCTAAAAAGTCAGATAATCCCCCAGCAGCACGGCTTTTTGAAGAGTAAGTCTGTCGAGTCTAACCTCCTGGATTTCGTCACCTTTTTGCATGAGTCTATGGATGAGGGTCTTCAAGTCGACGCCGTCTACATAGATTTTCGCAAGGCATTTGACAAAGTATCCCACAATGTACTTCTTAGGCGTTTCTCTTAGACTGGTTTATGTGGCAGACAACTGAGTTGGTGCTCAAAGAAAGATCGATCGAATTTTTGTAGAAAATAATTGTTTGTTCATAACTCGTGGACGATTCAACGCCACCAATTAGTATATTTTTGAAGAGCTATACTGCAAAGGGCTTTCGACTAATTCCGCGCAAGATTTTCCGTTATAATATCGGGTATTCACATGTGTTGACTATTCACGATTCCGCCAATGAAATTTGGTATCTTATACTGTCGTCCTCCATTTTCTTAGTCAATTAGGGCCTTTTGAGAGGTTAGGGGTCAGGCGGGATACAATATTATAGGAAGTTCAAGAGAAGTGCAGGTGCAGTGCTTTATCTTTATTCTCTTTGAAGAGTTCGAAGGGATAAGTGTTTGTGCGTTTTCTCAGATTTGTGGTCAATGTGGAAAATTTTTGAGTTTGCTCTGATCTGTTTCAAGTGATTTGTGTAGTTGAATTTAGGTGAAAATAATTCAATTATATGCTCTTGCTTTAATGCTCTGAAAAAATTGCACTTTTTCAATTCCATACCTATTCTCTTTCTGTTTTTAAAAGATAGATACGAGTAGGAAAATAAATATATGCACTTTTCCATGGAAGAGTCAGACGTAGGCTCACTGGAGTTTTTCCTACTAAAAAATGGATTAGGAGATTATCGACGTACATTCCAAGGTAATTCGTTTTCTGTTGGAAAAATGTTTCAATTCACTTTTTCTCATTGGATTCATTATAATTTCTGTAGCAATTAAGCCAAATGAGATTCTTTTTAAAGATGTTTATCAAACTTGGTGCCAAATCTTCTTAGACTACCTACTATAGTTTGATTGTTTTCTAGTGTTTGATTTATTTCTAGCGAACTATCCTTGTTCGTCCCAACTCGAGCATATGTTGTGCATTAAAGAAAGCTCATTCGACGTAAAATTCTTATATTCTGCGATAAAGATTCGAATTATGCTTGTGATTTCAGACAACTATATAAGCTTTCGCGCCAATTTCAATTTATTTATACAAACGAACCTTGTTTGGCGCTACTTGAGCCTTCATTGTGCAATAAAAAGCTCGTTAGATGTAAAACATTTATATTTTGAGATGAAAAATCTAAGTTTAGCTAGTGATTGTAGACAACTGCATTAGATTCTAAGATTTGGAAAATCTCTCTGAGACTGTTATCTATAAATTGATACCCATTATTGGACACCAAATAGTTGATGGATTTGAAGTCTCTAACTTGCATATTCCCTGTAGCTCTTCATAAAATGAATGATCCGAATTTATGCATAATTCATATCAAAGTTTGTAATCAAGACAGTGTCTTTAAATGTTTAGGAAACTGATCATATACTTTTTGGAATTTCGAAAGAATTAGGAGATACTAATCAATATTTCACCCTCCATTTTATGTACATATGTTTTGTTTTATACTTAATGTTTTTCAACATATATGTATATTATGTTTATATATTGTTATGAGATTTTGTTGTTTGTGTTAATTTGAGTCGAAGAATAAATATTTCATTCAAATTCTAATAATGATAATTCATGATAAATGGAAGCGCTTATTGAAATATTTCCGAAAGAGTGCAGTATGTATCAATAGATGGTTTCGATTCTCTGCATTTCGCCTCTACTTCCGGTAAACCGCAGGGCTCCCATCTTGGCCCCCTATTATTCCTGATTAACAAAAATAATGTCTCTGAGGTTTCCAGACGATGCAGAATACTTGTATATGCTGATGACGTGAAGATCTTTCTTCATATCAAAACGATGACTGTGCTGTTCTCCAAGAAGAATTGAGTAATTTTGAGTCATTTTGTGGCAGTCACCATCTGTATCTCAATGTATCATAAGTGTCAGATGATCTCTTTTTATCGTGGGAAAAGTCCTATTCATTTTCAGTATCATCTCGGTAGTTCGACCCTGTTCAGGGTCAATCAGGTCAGAGATTTAGGTATAATACTTGATCAGAAATTATCCTTTATTCCGCACATCGATAATATAGTTAATATCGCCAACAGAATGCTCGGATTCCTGTTCAGGTAGTGTAGAATCTTGAAGAACTTGAAATCGATACTAAGTTCATATTCCGCTTATGTGTTTAGTAGAATCAATTTTGCCTCAGTTATCTGGAGTCCCCACTATAATGTTCATATTAATAGAATTGAACGTATTCAAAATAAGCTACTTGGATTTTTAAGTTTGAAATGTAATATCTCCGTACCGGAGGATGAAGATTTTTATCGCTTGGCACGAAAACATTTCAACTCTTTTCTCCCTTTGTGACAGACGTAAAATTGGTGATCTCCTAATGATCAGGAGAATTGTGGGTGGGGAATTGCAGGTGCCGAGTCTATTGCACTTTGCCGGTCTTAATGTTTCAACATTTAATGTGAGATGATTTGAAACCTATTTCATCTCATTGAAGCGAACTGATATCTCAAAACACCAATCAATAATTCGGATGTAGCACTTTGAATTCGAAATTGCTCCTCAAAAGGCATTTTCTCTTAATGAAGGTTTATTTTGGTTTTTAAGCTTTTGTTTTATTGACTGGCTGCTTTCTTTGGTATGTTTTTTTGTATATCTCGAGCTTTGGGTTATGGTGTTGATCAGATCTGAATGTAAACTAGTCTAATTTATATTTTTCCACTGGACATTTAGCTAATTAGTTTAAACTGTGAATACTGTTTATGGGACAACCTATCTGTATTTCTTGTTCATTAAATAAATAAATACCACAGATAGGAGACAAATCATATTCAATTTTATGAATTCCTTCAATTTCGATATATTATAAGAAATGAACATCTTTCAAACTGCTTATGCTTTTTAGATGCAGGATTTCTGATAGTTTCAATACCTCTATAAGGAGTTTGACATCAGTTCTCACAACATTTTATCTCTTTTTATTTTCTGTAAGCTAATGAAACCGAAAAGTTCAAGTATCACTGTAATATCGGATTATCGAAAAGGGTTAGTTCAAATTTTGGCGCTCTTGATCGCCTGAACTAAGTGTTTACAGATTTGCTTAAATGTCTGTATTTTTAGAGTATTTGGGCATAAGTGGTATCAATCGTTTCGTATGGAATCACTGATAAAGAATCCGTAGTCGAAATCGAATCTGTCCGTCTGTCCGTGGGCACGATTACGTCCGAACGGAAGAAGCTAGAGAGATTAAATTTTCAGGGTAGGATGGCGGAATGAATAACTCAGATGATTTCGTTATCGAGCCAAATCCGTACAATGATCCAGGAATTGTGGGCATCTAAAAATTGGTTTTATTTACAACTCTCAGAATATCAATCAGATCAAATTATAACTCGAAAGATATCTGAATTGGATTGAAACAAAAAGGGGTGCAAAATTTTGCAACCATCAACAAGCTAAAAATTTTCAAAACATTTATTACGGAATTTTTTGAATACTTTCCTAAAATTTAGGAGGTGTCTCGTATCTGTACATTGTTTCGGTCGGGCAAACCTGCTGATGTTGGAAACTATAGACCTATAGCTCTCATCTTCGCTTTTCCCAAGTTATTTGAGATCATACTCAATCCGACTCAATTTAGTCACATATTTTCAATGGATTATATATATATGTCAACATGATTTCATTAGCTCAAGGAGTATAGTAACAAATCTCTGAGCCTTTACACAATACGTGTCGGAAAATTTCGATAATCGAAGACAGATCGATGTTGTATACACTGACCTTAGTAAAGCGTTCGATAGGGTGCACATAGGTTGTTCTTGAAGAAGTTAGGTCGTTATGGTATTTCACCAAATATTGTAATGCTCTTGGAATTTTTTCTCAATAGACATTTATATGTAAAATTCGAAAGCGTTAAATCATTTTATTTCATTGTGCACTCAGGGGTACCTTTGGGTTCTAATTTGGATCCCCTTTTATTTATAATATTCATAATCAAAAATAAATAGACAAATTGAAGGAAAAAATTGACTTACTTGAACAATACTCGACAAGACAAAATATAAGGATACATGGTGTGAGAGAGGTCCAGGGAACTAAACCCATGAACGATTTCGAAAACGTTATGAATGAGTTGGGAGTTGAGCACAGATCTGTAATTGAATGTTATAGGGTTGGAAAGATAAAAATAAAAATAAACCCAGAGTCGTTTTGTGAAATTGTCTAGTTACGAGGAGAAAATTAATATTATGAAAAATCGAAGAAAACTCAAGGGGACGAACATCATATCAAGGAAGACCTTACAAAACAGAGGGTTGAAATAGTCAAGAAAGTTTCGGAAAAATATGGTTTCAGAAATGTTTAGAGTCAAAACGTTGAAATATATGCCTTTGCTGGTGGAACTAAAATCGAAATTAAAACGATGGACTTCTTATCTGAATAAATATGTACGTATGTTTTTCATATGCTATAACATAGATATTATTAATCTTAATACAAGATATCGGAGAACATGCTGTTGGTACATAGGGAATACAAAATACAGGTAAATCCCCCTTGTTTGTGTTTTGTTATATTTGTGATTTTCTGCTGGAGAAATCGATTTTTGTTTTTGATTTGCTAACTTGTTATTTTTCACATGATCGAATATATGAATGAGTTGGTGGATTACAATAGGGTGGATGAATATAGTATAGGAGACTGTAGTTATCTCAAATCTGGGATAAATATAATGCAGCAGAATATTAGGAGTTTACGAAAGAACTTCGACGAGCTTGTTGTACATTTAGAATCTCTAGATTTTCAGAATTATGTATTGCTTCAACCGAGACGTGGAATATTCAAAATCTGGACAATTTCGAACTGCCAAACTATTAATAATAATAATAATACATCTATTCTCAACAGGTTACACCCAATAAAAAAGAAAAATTATCAACCAAACAAATGCGATTGAAAAACTTGAACCATACTACATATGAGATCCTTACAACAGCATATGAAAATATATCCAATAGTGCCTTAAAATTACTACATGAAATTTTACAAAAAAAATGTTATTCCCTCAATACTCGAAAAAAATTCAACAGCATACCAATCATCCTTATCCCAAGCGTACAAAATAAACCGAAAAAGATCATGAATCCCCATCACGATTCTCCAATTGGCACATCAAAATCACTGGTAGTTCATCGTAGTAGATATCACATCGGCCACAACAACTGTCATATATTTTTAAATAAACTTGTAAATACGAAAGCCGTGTTTGATTCGACGTTAGACGTTATCTGTAGGCGAAAACCAATCATACCCTAGACAATTGATAATAAAGCCTACATTTTGGGGGCTCGTCCGGGATTGTTCGATTAAATCGATATATAATAATTGACGCTAAACTATACATTTTGGCGGCTCTGTCATAGATCGTTAGTCAAAAGACGTAAATTTGGTTGGCTAGCTGTCGAGATTTCGAGAAGTATCACAGAACGGGAGGAAGTCTCGATCCAGTACTCACGTCCAGAAAAAAGCTGTTTTTTGGTGTGTGTGTTTTTTTTTGTGACCAGTGCTCGGTGTGAAAGTGAAACAAAAACCAAGACGGGTGATTTGAAGGTAGGATTTATCCATTTTTGATTTTGGCAATAGATCTCTATCTAGTGACGAACTTATATCGAGCAGAGACTTTGTGAACAATTTTGAGAAAATTTTATATTTTTTTTTGAGCGATTTACATATCGATATTCGTTAGTTTTCTTTTTAGTGTTTAGACGTTTTGTTTGGTTTTCATTTTTGGTTAGACGTATTTTGAAGAACCAATTCGTGATTGTTGTGCAAATAATCCATTAGACGTTAGTTTTGTTTTTAGTGTTTAGACGTTTTGTTTGATTTTTTTTTTGATTAGACGTATTTTGGAGAATCAATTCGAGATTGTTTTGCGAATTAATTAATCATCGTGTTTTGTTATTTTTTTTTTCATTTTGGTTTTTTAATTTAGATGATAATTCGTTGAGGAAATTATATGCAGATTTTGTAGTTAGGATTAATTAGAACTGTCGATATAGAGTTATGATATTGTTCGTATTTTATTTTGTGTGTATTTTCAGGAATTGTTATTGATTTTGAATTTTCATTATTTCTAATTATTTTTGATTATTGTGAACGATATCTGAGTTTCGACGTTTTAGATCGATCGAGTTCTAATTTCGAGTCCTATTTTTGATCGCGAAAATGGTGGCATTAGGAGATATCACTCAAATCGAAAGGAACATCACAAGCGCGAAAATGTGCGGAATCAAAGCCCTACACTTCGTTTGCTTTGGGAACGAAGGTGATACGTATTCGAGACGGCGCGCGGTTCGTAAATTCGGCGGGTTCGACTGGACAAAGCAGTCCGCGGATCGCGCGAACAAGCTTGACGATATCTCGGAAAACTTATCGGAGGAAGATTTAATTTCGGTGTGTCGAATTCTCAACATTCAACACGATGGAGCCACCGAAGAATTAGCAGAAAAGATTTGCGATTTTCTGCTAGACGTGAATATCGGAGAAAGCTCAAGATATTCGGAAGATAATGAAGAAGAACGCGAAGAAGCCGTGAGCCGTGGTACGTTTTCGTTGACGTTCAGGGATGTCGAGGATTCGATACGACAATTTTCAGGTTCCGAAGACTATCCTGTTGGCAGATGGGTTGAAGATTTCGAGGAAATCGCGTCAATCACAGGATGGTCAGATTTGCAGAAGTTGCTTTTTGCAAAAAGATCTTTGTCGGACCTTGCGAGATTGTTCGTTCAATCGCTTTCAGGGATCAAATCATGGCGATCCCTTAAAGACGAATTGATGAGGGAATTCGAAGTGAAAATCAGCACGGCTCAAATTCACAAGCTGTTGATGAAGCGGAAAATGAAGACGCAGGAAAATGTGCAAGAATATATTCTTGCAATGCGAGAGATTGGCAGTCGCGGAAAAGTGGAAGATGAGGCCGTAATACAATATATAGTCGATGGAATCGGGGATAATTCTGCCAATAAATTGATTTTATATGGGGCCAACAATTTCGCCGAGTTGAAGCAGAAGGCCAAATTGTACGAGGATATTTGCAGAAAGGCCGAACCCGATTCCAGAAAGATGGCACATATGTCTAGCGGCCCATCAAAAATAAACAAGACGCGTTGGCCAGAGGAACGGCAAAAGGGGTATAACGGAAGTATGAGTGACGCGAAAAGATCGAACTGCTTTAATTGCGGCAATAAGGGACACCTATCGAGAGAGTGTCCTCAGAAGAAAAATGGCACCAAATGTTTTTCTTGCCATCAATATGGTCACATTGCTGCTAACTGTCCAAGCAGAGAAAGGAAAGACGACAATATTCTGTTATTGCCCAGAGAGGTCCAAACGATGCTCGTTACCGTTGAAGACGCAGGTACGGACTTAGGATCGAAAACCATTACGAATCCGCAGGCCAAGAAAGAATTGAGAATGGTACTGGAGAAATATGCGCCGCAATTATTAAGAGGAACAGGCGTCGAAATGACTATTATTTTGACGAGAGATGAGCCGGTACAGCCTGAACCACGGAAAGTGGTGGATTCAGAAGGAGCGCGAATGGACGTCAAATGGAAGAATAAACAAAAAGGTCAGACGATGACGGTAAATTCTGACAAAACACGCAACACCAGAGAAAAGGAGCTTGACGATAGTGGGCAGTTGGAAGTGACTACGAATGTTAGTAGAAAATCCAAGAAGGTTGCGAAGATGGATGTAAAGTCAGAAAAAAAGAAGACGAAATGGAGAAGGAATCCAAAGTTGAGGAGAAAGGAATTTATGGAGGAAGATAAAAGACGTTTAGACGTGATTAAGCATAAGGTTGAGAAAAATCACGTAATCGACGAGACGGAACGAAGACCGAAAAAGCTGATCAAGACGGCCGGAGGAGTAAACCGTGACTTTGGTAAACTTAGGATATCTACCTACGACGAAGATGTGAAGCCCTGGAGGGAAAAAAACGAAGAAAGTGAATTCGAGGCGAATTCCTAATCAGGATGGCCGAATGTAGGATTCGGTATTTTTGACGCTAGTACGGACCTGTTGAATATCTGGCCCTCCGTGAAAGTAGGTTATTCGATCCTAATAACTATCATTGAGTTCGTGTGTCGACGATGTTTGGATGACAGGCAGGCTTCACCTGATTTATTCACACCAGACAGTTCATCTATCTGGAGCCATATAGATCAACTTCGGCAGATAGTTCAAGAATTGATAATAAAGCCTACATATAAGTTACACATGAAGTTGATAGGAAACCGTGACATAACATTTGTCCAACCAAAATCAATATAGAAGGTGTTATATTGTCTCAGACCAGATCTAGGTACATGAATATTAACCTTACTCGAGAGAAATGAACAATCAATCTCACCACGCAGAATCCCGTGGAGGAACTTCAATGCGCTACGCTCACGTCTTAACTTCAATACCTCAACTCCAAGGCTCGCGGCGAGGACCGAGTGGTCAAATCCTCTCGAAGGGTACTGTCCGAAACTTTTAAAATAAATATATTTCAAACACCTTCTCCGGAGGGCCTCCAGGATGACGACAGCATTATTGTATAATGGACACTAGACTATAGAGGCATATTCTAATCTACTACGAATGAAAAAATAGTATAGTATCTTCATAGTATAGGAGTTTACAGAATTGTTCCAATTTCTAATAAAATAACCAAGGGTCTTAGAGGCAGAAGAGGTTATCTGACTTATGTGCCCGGAAATGGACGATTTACCATCAAAAGCAACACCCAAATCCCTATACTCATCACATTTCTCCAGAATCTGATCACCCACAGCATAGTCATAGTGAACTGGGGTTAATTTACGAGTGAATGATACAACTCGACACTTATTGATATTCAGGCTCAAACCGTTCCTGAAACACCAAAGACCGATCATATCTAAAGCAGCCTGCAACCTCAAGCAGTCATCAAGATCCCCAATAGCAGCAAATATTTTCAGATCATCAGCAAAGAGGAGATGGAGACACTGAAGAAGCAGAGACAGGTCATTAATATATAATGAAAACAGCAATGGGCCCAAATTGGAGCCTTGTGGTACTCCAGATGTGGGACTATTCGTCTTATTACAATGAATCACACCTGAACCAGAATGATGGTGTCGTCATTATTGTCCATAACAGATGGCACTTCTCTATAGAACCTATGAAATATCGCTGTAACTAAAATAAAATTAAAATTAAATACTTGTGAGTTCAACATCTTTGCTATCTACAGGCCACCATCGACAAATGTTATGACTTTCATTGATCAACTGGAGCACTTTTTGGAGCTTCAGAAATCTACAGGTTTCAATAAGCTAATTGATGACATTAATATCAATATAAAAAAATTCAACATAATATCGAACTCCTACATTAACGTTCTCGGTTCTTATGGTTATAGACCTTACATAACTTCTTCTACTAAAATGAATGGCTGCTTGGACCACGCATGTATAAAAAAGGATGACTGTTTGAGAAATATAAAGATTTTACCAATTGTAATTGAGAGCGCTGCTATAGATCATTTCAGCAGCATTTTAAATACAAATGAGCAAGTCCGCAATATTAGTTAGGGAAATAGATATCAAAGTGAACGAATAAAAACTGTAAATTACGAAGAATCGAAGGACATGTTGAAGGATGAAAATTGGACCGAAGTTTTCGCTAAAAAAAACATCAATTTAGCTCACAATTTATTTCACACCAAACTGATTTCCTTCGTTGATAAATCCAGTCACTACAAAAATATAAAAGTCTGCAACAAGCAGCCTTGGATAACAGAGGCTTTATTGAAATCCATAAAAAGTAGAGATAATATGAAAAGGAAGCTCAATAAAGAATATAGACCTGATCTTTTGAAACAATATAAAAAATATTGAAATTTATTAAAAAAATATTGATCGTAACAAAGAAAGAGTACTACATTCGCAGATTGAAAAATGCTGGTAATAATATGGGGAAATTATGGAAGATCATAAAAAATAAAGAAACACATGATTGCAGTTTGAAACTTTCAAATGACAACAGAATTATAACATCACATCCAATTGAAGTAGGTAATATACTAAATTCTTACTTCGCTACGATAGGAGAGAGAATGGCTGGGGAAATAAGAGAGAACATACACTCAGATATTGAGGAATATCAACCTCCTTACCAGAACTTGAAATCGATGTCCTTGAATCCCGTAACCCACCACGAGGTATCAGATGTCATAAAAGGTCTGAAAAAAAGGTCATGATATAGAACGGACAGCATAAATACGAAAACAGTAAACGCCATAAGATAGAACATCATAGGGATATTGTCCCATTTGATAAATCAATGTTTCACTACTGGCCAGTTCCCAAATGCACTGAAGCAGGCAGTAATTACCCTGATGTTCTAGAGCGGTGAAAAAACTGATTCAGGAAACTATAGACCTATCTCAGTCGTTTCGGTGATGACCAAGATCTTAGAGAAGTGCATAGTTGTCAGACTGCATAAATACCTCACCAAAAATAGAATTCTCTGCGATCAACAGTTTGGCTTCAGAGAAAATCTCTCAACGGAAGATTCCTTGTACCGCTTTACCAACACACCCATGATGCTTTCGCTCAGTGCGGGCGTTACGAGCCTCGAAACGCCCTTTCGGCGGTAGAGTATGAAACTTGAGGAAATTCCCCATCTCTGGGTACCAATTTTCATATCCAAGTAGCGATATAAGGCCGCGAATTCTTCATTCGAAATTCGGCAATTTCTACGGTGAAATGAGGCAAATGTCACAATTTTTCATACGATTCCGATGATAGCCGAACGCGAGCTCCAAATTTGAAAATACGGCATCAATTTTTCGCTCGATATGGGCGCTGAAAGACTTTTTGCTCCTTCGAAGTGCTCGATTAAGAATCTACAGGAGATTCCGAATCTCTAGATACCTACCACTTTTCGTGAATCGCAAGAAAAACACCTCAAATATGCGTTTGAAAATCGTCATTTCAGGCTCTATTTTCGCGCTAATTCATTTTCGTCCTTGAAGAATGAACACAGATCGCGATGAATCGCTATACAGGCTGTGCTATCTCGAAAAAATCGCTATACAGGCTGTGCTTATGGAAAGCACTGATTTTCACCAGATTCTTTCTTCGAGAGATTTCGTGTTACTTAGGGTTCTATCATGTTTTCCGCGTTTTTTCGTATTTGGTCGGTTTCTTTCTTGGTGGAATGCACTGAACTCGAAACGATAGAGTTATAAACGATATTCTTTCGGTTTGTTTTTATGAAGAAAGCACCCACTGCGAATCAATTATATACAGGGTGTCCCATATGCATTTTCTTCAAGTTCTCTCGCGAATGGGAGCTGATTTCGGTATAATGTCATACAGGGTGTGCGATTCACAATGAATTTGCGATCGGGTGATATACGGGGTGTGCAATTTACAAGTTAATTTGATTTTTTTTGCGCAAATTCGAGTTTTTGTGTTGTTTCGGGCAGTTTTGGATTTTAATTCGATAAAATATATTCGATTCATATACAGGGTGTCAGATCTGAGTAGCGCTGACATTCACCAGAGTTTTTCTCCAGCTTTTGTGCTTTTCCGCGTAAGGGAGCTTAATTCAATGAAATCCCATACAGGGTGTGCCATTAACAATGATTTCGCGATCGATTGATATACAGGGTGTGCAATTTAAAAGTTCTTTCATTATTTTTGCACGCTTTCGGTTTTTGTGCTCCCTCGGGTTTTAAGCTTTCCTTCGAGTTTTTGCGCGCTTTCGGTGATTTTGTGCTCCTTCGGGGTTTTTCGGTTCCTTTGGATATTTTTCGTTCATTCGTGGTACTTCGGGTTCTTTCAAGTTTTTCCGTGTTTCGTCGGGTTCTTTCTTCGTGGAATGCACCGAACTTGAAACGATAGAGTTAAAACGATATTCTTTCGGTGTTTCTTATGATGAAAGCACCCACTGCAAATCAATTATATACTGGGTGTCCCATATGCATTTTTCATCATGTTTTTTCACGTGTGAAAGCTAATTTCGGTAAAATGTCACACAGGGTGTGCGATTTACAATGAATTTGCGATCGGGTGATATACGGGGTGAGCACTTTACAAGTTCTTCTGTTTTTTTGCGCGCTCTCAAGTTTTTTCAAGTTTTTTGTGTTCCTTCGGGTTTTTTTACGGAAAAATTATCTTCGAAACATATACGGGGTGTTACATAGGAGCTCCATAGAATAATTTTGATACTTCCTTCGTGGTAATTACTGAACTCGAATAGATGGAGTTACAACGATATTCTTTTGGTTTTTTTTTCACTGCTAATCAATTGTATACTGAGTGTCTCATATGCATTCTCCTTCAAGTTTTCTAGCGAATGGGAGCGGATTTCGATAAAATGTCATACAGGGTGTGCAATTTACAATAAGTTTACGGTCGGGTGATATACGGGGTGTGCAATTTACAAGTACTTTTGTGTTTCGGGTTTTTTTCAGGTTCCTTTAGATTTTTGTGGTACCTGGTGTTCTTTTGGTGTTTTCTCGGGTTTTTCGTGTAATTTCGGTTTCTTTTCGTGTAACTTCGGTTTCTTTCGTGTTTCTTCGGATTATTCCGTGTTTTTCGATACATGAATATATGAATAAGGATGAAAAAGTAATTGGAATATTTATCGTCTTAGCGAAGGCATTCTATAGCATTTCTCATAAGCTTAATGAAGCTGGAATCATTTGGTATACAAAGTGTAGCTCATGAACTTCTTGAAAGTTATTTGAAAGACCGTGTATCATATATGAGAGTGGCTTCCCATCTCAGTGAAAGTAAAAAACAAACCTACGGCATTCCTGAGGGAACAGTTCTTGATCCCCAACTCTATATCAATGATATGTTGAGGGTGGACATCGGGGGCGATATTGTCTCCTATGCTGATGATACTGTCCTATTCTCAGCTGAAACCTGGAAGAATTTTTTTCTGAGATTGGATATAGAATCAAGTGTTAGTTGGATAAGAATTTGCTGAGTCTCAACTACCATAAAACTAAATTTCTTGCATTTTCGAAATCCGTTGTCGGTCAGCCGACTTTTTCCTCGATTATATGCCACTCCAGATGCTCGTTTTCTGACTGTAAGTGCGAGAAAAGAATATATAGTGAAGAAAATATTATATACCTAGGTATTATAGTGAACAATATGCTAAAATGGAACGACCACTCAAGTTATCTGACAAGCAAATTGAGAAAATTGGTGTACACTTTTTATGAATTGAGGAAATTTTTACGTGCGATGATCTTCAGGATGATATAGTAAGAAATATGAAGAAAAATTGCCTAAGCCGCCGCTGGTCGGGGACCATTAGAAAAAATGCTGATGTAAGTAAACACTTGAGATGTTTATTGCCTAAAGACTTATTAGGCAGTTCCGAGAGAAAAGGGAACAGAGCTGCATACGTCTCCGCTCAGGGATACAAGGCCGCTTATTTTTATCCATTATTATTTTAATTCCATATTGAAATTATTAAATGATAACAATTACGAGTTTGTTTAATTTCTAATATCAGAAGTGGGATTCAGATCTGTGCCTGCAGTGAACAATTATTTTGACGATTAATTCGAATAGTGAAAAAAAAACTTGTGTGACTTTTTAAGTGATTTGTGTCTGTGAAATCATAGAAACTGCAAACGATGGATCATCAGTGAGTCTTCCTTATTCGCTGAATTGTTGAAGGCTTTATAATCACAAAGGTCTTCCGACCAGATTGATTTACCATGTTTTCGGCCTCAATCATATGATTCAACAAAATGGGTGAGTGACGTAGAAACTATTAAAAATGAACTAGGATGGTCAGATATTTTAACATTAGCAAAAATTGGTAGATTTATGCTTGGTGAAGCCAAAAGATGGTTTGAAAGATGGAACCCTGAGTGCAGAAATTAGGCGTCTTTTCGTAAAGAATTCATCGAAGCTTTTCCACCTAAAGAAACCTTGGTCGATTGCTTGAAGAGGCTTCGAAATTCAATAGCTCATTTGTAAACACTTATGAAACATATGTTCATGAAAAATTGGCTTTGTTAAAGAATCTTCGAGCTAAGTGGTATGAAAGTGATTTAGTTGAATTAATTGTTCACGGAATTTCTGAATTACCAATTCGCAATGCTTGCATGAACGCCAATTGTCATCAAATTTCAGATCTTCTTGTCTTCTTATCTTCGTTTACAAAAATATCGCATAAAGCCGACTTGTTGCAAGAAACTGCAGCGGGGATGTCAATTATGAAAAGAAGACATCCAACTGTTGACAAGCATATTCCTAGTACAAGTAGAATATCTAAAAGGTGTTTTCTATGTGGAAAACTAGGTCATCTGCAAATTAATTGTAGGTCTAAAAAAACGAGATTATCGTATAATAAAACTGACCAGGTTGATCATTCTAATCACGGTTCCAACAGAAGAAACACCGAGACCTGCGATTTTTGTGCCAAAAATGGACACAATATTTTGAATTGTTCCACTAAAGCAGCAATTGAAAAACGCAAGGTTAATTTATGTACCACAGGTGGAAGTTCTGCTAGTTCAACTGAAGTATTTATTGATGGTCTCCGTTTTTCTGCTTTATTTGATACAGGTGCTGATTTATCACTGCTTTCTTAAAGACACAAGCATTTATTTAAAGATAAAGTTTTTCCATGTTTTATTAAGTTAAAAGGAATCGCAAATGGAAATATTGAGACAACGAAGAAACTTCAGACAATTACTACAATTTCAGGTGTCGAAGTTTCTATAACTTATGCAGTTGTTCCTGACGGGTGTATTGATTATGATGTAATTATAGGACGCGATATTTTTGAAGATCCTAGTTTAGTTACTATAACTGATCATGAAGGGTCGCATTTAGTACATCGTGAATTGGCAGGTATTAACCGTACATCTAGTGAGCTCAATAATTTCCATTTCATAATAAATGTTCCAGAAGAGTATAAGGAATCGCTTCAACATGTACTTCAAAATTTTGAAAATATGATCACGAGTGGAAATTGTGTTGGCTCTGTCAAAAATGTCGAAATGAAAATTCGCCTGGAGAGAGATATAATTGTAAATCCTTACCGTTTGTCTGTCAGCGAGAGACAAATAGTTCGAAAAATTATCGAAGATCTTATTGCCAATAAAATTATCAGGCCTAGTGAATCGCCTTTTGCAAGCCCAGTGATTTTAGTCAATAAAAAATATGGTTCTCCACGAATGGTGGTAGATTTTCGAGAGCTTAACCGGCACATCATAAAAGACCGGTATCCATTGCCGTTAATTGATGATCAGTTGGATCGATTAGGTAAAGGACGATTTTTCACTTCATTAGATATGGCTTCAGGTTTTCACCAAATACCAATCCACGAAGACTCGATTCAAAAAACTGCCTTTGTTACTCCAGATGGACATTATGAATATTTAAAAATGCCGTTTGGGCTAGCAAATGCCCCAGCTGTATTTCAAAGAGCAGTAAATTCAGCATTAGGGAGTTTGAAAGATTGTATAGCTTTGGTGTACCTAGATGACATCTTGATTCCGAGCACTATAATTGAAGAAGGTCTCGATAATTTGCGCAAAGTTTTGGATGCCCTGAGTTTAGCTGGTTTTTTTCTCAATATTAAAAAGTGTCATTTTCTTCAAAATAAACTAGAATATCTTGGAAGGGAAATTTCTAATGAAGGCATAAGACCAGGAAAAGAAAAAATACAGGCGTTGATCAAAGCACCTGTTCCAACGAACGTGAGACAGGTTCGACAGTTCATGGGACTCGCAGGATATTTCCGAAAATTTGTTCCCCAATTCGCCAATAAAACGGCTTGTATCACAAAACTGACCAAACAAAATATCCCTTTCGAATGGACTGATGAACAAGAAGGTATATCATAGATCATTTGACATCTAGACCACTCCTCGCGATGTATGACCCAGAATTACCAACTGAGCTGCACACAGATGCAAGTAGTATTGGCTATGGAGCTGTATTTTTACAAAGACATGGAACCGAGAATAAAGTAGTAGCATATTACAGCAGGCGAACGACCGATGTTGAAGCTAAGTATCACTCTTACGAATTGGAAACTTTAGCAATTGTACAAGCTTTGAAGTATTTTTGCACTTATCTACTTGGTATTAAATTCATAATTGTAACGGACTGTAATTCAATAAAGACAACGTCTACAAAGAAGGATCTCGTCCCTCGCATAGCCCAATAGTGGGTTCACTTACAAGACTTCTTCTTTGATATAATTTATAGAAAAGGGAGCAGTCTTCCTCATGCAGATTATCTCAGTAGAAATCCAATAAAATCCATTGGAAGGATTTCTCACCAGAATTGGACTTATCTAGAGCAGAAGGGAAATCAAGAAGTGCAGAATTTACTCAGCCTATTACGAGAAGGTAAAATTGATTCAAAACAATACGTAGAAAAAGAAGGAATGTTATATCATCGTAATGTCAACTCAGATGGAACAGTTAATCTTCAATGGTTTGTCCCAAAACAGAGCCGTCTTGGACTGTTGCGAATATTCCATGATGAACAATGTCACGTGGGTTGTGAAAGGACGTTAGATCCAATTTCTCAACATTTTTGGTTTCCCCGTATGAGGAGTGCCGTAAAGTGCTATATCAAACATTGCCTCATTTGTGCAGTTGAAAAGACTAGAACTGATCCCTTGCAGGGTTTTATTCATGATGTTGAAGTTCCAAAAGAGCCGTTCCATACTTTACACATGGACTGTTTAGGCCCATTACCACCTTCTACAACCGGTTTCAAGCATATTCTTGTGATAATAGATGCTTTTACGAAATATTGTGTTATTACTGCAATGAAAACAGTCTCAACATCTGAATGTCGTGAAATATTACAGAACGTTTTGGCCTTATTTGGCACTCCGAAAAGAATTGTTATGGATGCTAGTACATCATTCAAAAATATAACATTTCCAAAATATCTGGAAGAATGGGGAATTGAACACCGCTTTGTGACGCCTGATATTCACAGAGGGAATGGTTAAGCAGAAAGATATATGAGAACAATCAGAAATCTTCTCAGAGTTGAAACCCAAATTAAGTCAGAATGGCCAAGCGGTTTGTGGAAAATTCAATTAGTACTAAATAGTACTGTACAAAAGTCAACAAAGACAAATCCATTGAACCTTCTGTTGGGAATTAATAGCTCAATTCCACTGATTCAAGCAATACTGAAAAATGTGTCTAATAATCTTGCTCCTATCCGCAGCCCTAAACTGGATCGTGAGCGAGTTGCTGCCAGACTCTCTTCTGCAGTAAACTTAGAGGATGTGAATCGTAGACGTAGGAATAGTACTCAGTACAAAGCCGGTGATTTTGTACTGATGCATAGGGACTCGCAGATGCATATCTCCAAAAGTGATTACGAGTTTTTGGGTCCTTATGAGATCGTTAAATGTTTGGGGAACGATCGGTACGAAATAAAAAAGGTTGGAAGTAATATTTTTACTAAGGCAACTAAAGAGCAACTTAGATTATGGCCATTGCAGTGGGAACTATCATGCAATATAGAAGATGTCTCAGAATTTTTGGATGACCATCTCATCAATGAGAACACTGAAAAAGGTTCGTACTAGTTGTCTGAGTCGGTTTCTACGTCCTGTTTGAGGTAGAACCGAATGATAACTGATTTAACTTTTGCCTTGACTAAGTAGTTTAGTTTCTAGGTCCTGCATGAGGTAGAAACTGGAAATGAATTTATGACATTTTGATTTCGGTGTCTAGGTCCTGTTTAAGGTAGAACCGAATGATAACTGATATAACTTTTGCCATGACTAAGTAGTTTAGTTTCTAGGTCTTGCATGAGGTAGAAACTGAAAATGAATTTACATCATTTTGATTTCGGTGTCTAGGTCCTCTATGAGGTAGAACCGAATGATAATTGATAACTTTAATTATGATCAGATATGAGTTTCTAGGTCCCGTATGAGGTAGAAACTGAAAATGAATTTACATCATTTTGATTTCGGTGTCTAGGTCCTCTATGAGGTAGAACCGAATGATAATTGATAACTTTAATTATGATCAGATATGAGTTTCTAGGTCCCGTATGAGGTAGAAACTGAAAATGAATTTACATCATTTTGATTTCGGTGTCTAGGTCCTGTATGAGGTAGTTCCGAATGATAATTGATAACTTTAATTATGATCAGATATGAGTTTCTGGGTCCTGTATGAGGTAGAAACTGAAAATAAATTTACATCATTTTGATTTCGGTGTCTAGGTCCTGTATGAGGTAGTACCGAATGATAATTGATAACTTTAATTATGATCAGATATGAGTTTCTAGATCCTGTATGAGCTAGAAACTGAAAATGAATTTACATCATTTTGATTTCGATGTCTAGGCCCTGTATGAGGTAGAACCGAATGATGATTGATAACTTTAATTATGATCAAATATGAGTTTCTAGGTCCTGTATGAGGTAGAAACTGAAAATGAATTTATATCATTTTGATTTCGGTGTCTAGGTCCTGTATGAGGTAGAACCGAATAATAATTGATAACTTCAATTACGATCAAATATGAGTTTCTAGGTCCTGTATGAGGTAGAAACTGAAAATGAATTTACATCATTTTGATTTCGGTGTCTAGGTCCTGTTTGAGGTAGAACCGACTGAGTTAATGATTTAGTTACAATGTTGCTCAGTACATGATCACTTAAATCCTGTTAAAGGTAGAAGCTATCAACATCTCTGATGATTTTTCTCGGTCTCTAGGCCTCTAGTGGTAGAGCCGAGAAGTTATCCAGTGTTTATTTTATTTTGATAGCTAGAACATACTTTGGTATTTTTCAGCTGAGGAGGATGCCAAGAACGTCACCTCTGTCAGGCTGGCCGTGTTAGAAATATGGAGAGAAATTGCCTAAGCCGCCGCTGGTCGGGGACCATTAGAAGGAATGCTGATGTAAATAAACACTTGAGATGTTTATTGCCTAAAGACTTATTAGGCAGTTCCGAGAGAAAAGGGAACAGAGCTGCATACGTCTCCGCTCAGGGATACAAGGCCGCTTATTTTTATCCATTATTATTTTAATTCCATATTGGAATTATTAAATGATAACAATTACGAGTTTGTTTAATTTCTAATAATATATAGATCTTTGGTGGAGCCCATTCTTTCTTGTGGTAATATTATCTGGGGTGGTACCTATGAAAGTCAAATTGAAAATATGATTTTAACCCAGAAATGGATACTGAAGGTTGTAATTACGAAACCGAGAGTGTTTTCGAAGAGAAAATTGTTCGCAAATGATTGGATGATGGACTTAGAGCAATTACATATATTTAATGTTTCTAAGTTCATGTATAGAGACGAAATGGCGAAAAACACAGGTGATCACAAATATGATACAAGAATAAGGCTGAATTTGAGAGTTCCCCAGGCGAAAACTACAATTTTTCAGAGGTTTATCTGCACCACTGGACCAAAAATATTCAATTCTATTCCACAAAATTTGAAAGATATCAAGAACTTCAAGTCGTTCTCAAGGAAATTGAGCCCGTTTATTATAAAGAATAAAAACATTTTCCAGTACGTCATGTAGAAGAAGGAAAGAGAAGAAGAAGGAAAACCCACCCCCATTGTAATTCAGGAACTCCTGTTGCTTTTGTATATATGTGACTTGTCTGTATATTGAATTATTTTCAAATGATGCAGAACACAACTCCTCAAGGAGTTAGGTGCAAAATTATTCAGTTATTTTGAATCATATCACTGCTAAATGTAAAAGTTGCTCAATAAAGCTTATTATTATAATTATTGAAGACCTATGCAGGGTAATGAGATCGAGAAAATATTGAACGCATATATGAATGGTGCACTGTGAATGTAAATGAAAAGTTATGGCTTATTCAAGAAAACTAACCATTGAAAAATTCAATTATGGTGTTGAAAAGAAGGTGTTGAAGAGGGTTAATGAATGTAAGGATTAATGTGTTTTGTTCGATTGCAAGCTTTCATTCGACCTTCAGCTCAATAGGATTATCTGTGAAGACAATAGAATTCTGGGTTTCGATTTGCGCAATTGTGAAGTATTTTCGAATATACTAGCTATTCAGTCTGTATATTTCAGTTTAGTACGTACTAAACTTGAATACTGTGCGTCAGTAGGGAATGCTTTTCACGAAAAATATAATATTACGTTAGAATATATCCGAAAAATGTTTTTTAAACTTTTATACTACAAAATACATAACATTCAACCTGTTCGCCACTTTAACTATAATTCACTTCTGATCGAATTCAACTTCGTGAGTCTGAGGAGGAGAAGAGAAATTTCAGGTACAATCTTTGCGTTCAAGCTAGTCAACGGTCTGGTCGATGCAATGTATCTGCTGTTCATTAAATTTCAATGGACTTCGCATTATATCTAGAACAATTTTTACTTTTAGAATTAATATTACGAACACCCAACATCATTTCCATAGTCCTGTGGATTCCATATGCAGAAGCTTGAATGGTTTATCCTCAGTTGATATGTTTTTTCTCAATGTCATTCAATTTAGAAAGCAATTGTCATCATTATTGAGAAACTGATTTTTAGTTTGTTCAATCTCGGCTGACGACTTGGAGTATAATACATTTAATAAGGCATTTACTAAATGTTTACACCTGTATTTGGGCATGTGCCTGTTGGATGTAAAATATATAAATAAAAACTAGTGTTGAACGATGGAGTTTTACTTCCAGATGAAAAATCCTTGGTCAAACTTGAGTATTTCCGGACGTATACTCTCTATTTTCCGAAGGTGATATGATGCGAAATTTTTCATGTATTTATAATAGGTTAATTGTCCAAATATTGTGCCAAATCTATCTAATAGATCAGAAGTACCGAGCATATAAAATTTGCGAAAAAGCTCCTTAACTCAACTGAGTATGACTAACTAGTCAAAGCTTTTCTATATTTTCAATTTCATTCCAGAGTCCTACACCACCTCAATATGTATTTTGGTATCACAATGACAACATGATAAATTACGACACAGCACGAGGTGGCATCACTGTGGACACTGTACCTGGTGCTCGAACACAAAGCCGTCTTATAATCCGGGACACGAATGATGCCGATTCTGGAAACTACACATGCTCTGCTTCCAATACGGAATCGGCTTCCATATTTGTTTTCGTCTCTGAAGGTGAGAAGTTTTTTAGCATCCAGTTTCAACATTCATCAAATTCATAGTTTTGAGAATTCGAGATTGAATCATTTAAAAATCCCAAATTCTAGTTTTGATTGACTTTTAATAATGTTGCTGCCATTGATAGTTAATCCTCCTTAGAAACAATAATAGTTTGGACTCAGGTTACTTGTTCATTAGTGAAAATTTATCTATTTCTTCTGTACGTTTGTTGATTGTGAATTCCACCCAAACAACTTTTTTGTTTCTTTGTTTTTGAGTTTGTGATCAAAGGATTTGAGAACAATTTGAATTCACAAAAAATCCCGGAAGATGACGCTGCCACATCTTTCGAACATCAGTAATGGATTCTAATGTATTTGAATTCTTTTCGGAAAATGTTTTGTATTTTCAGACATGAATGTCTATATATATAAGAAAATGTCGTGTTAGTTCCACTATTTATTACTCACGAATGGCTGAACCCTTTTGGCTCAAAATTTGTGCGAAGCTTGCACAGAACTATGAGAACGAAATGCCTTCTTTATATTCGAAAAAATGTGACCATATCGTTATGGCTACTGTAAACTTGCGGTTTGACGGATTGTTAAATCCCAACTAATTAATTGTTGAATATTATCGAAGGACTGTCCACAAGGTAGTGACACAATTAGGACGATGGGTCATTGTGACGGATCCATCTCAAGATGGGGTAGTTTTAGTGCTCGCTTTATCTGTAATAGTTGCCACCCAGAAGACGGATGAGGCGAACTTACGGTTTTGAAATTATCACTAAAGATGCGATTCAACTAGACGTCAGTTTACAAATATCGTCAAAAATAGCGCTGTGTCGGAGATTTTTCAGAAATGCAAATTGATTGTTAGGTACGATTGAACAATGGCATATAAGATTATGAACTGATCATGCCTCGATTTAGGTAACAACTAAAACAGTTTTATGCGACCATGGTTGTGTTGTCAGGAAATTCCGACATTTTCAGTTATTTCCCGATTAACTGTTACTGACGAATAAAACGTTTGCCTAAAATAATCTGATTTCTGTTGGCATTTAGCAAAAATCTAGTTAACGTTTAACCATGACCATTTTCTTATTTTTGAAGCAGTTGGTAGATGATAAAAATAAATGAGTCTCAGTTTATATCTCCATTAGATTGATAACATATCTCATAAATCACTCTCTCTTCACTGACGGAAAATATGGTTATTCAGAGTGTTTTTCGAAACAATATACAAAAATAGAATAACACTCATTGGTTGAGTGAACGAGCAACATTATATATATATATTCTTTTGAACTTTTGGCTGAGAATATTTAGTTAGCAAACAATAAAGCATATAGATCAGGGGTTAGTGACGGGGTGTCATACAATTCGGCGTATGACATAAAAGCCTGGGGAAAAAACCCCAGTAATAAAACCCTGGCTCCCCGTCTAAGTGTGAAAATACAAAAATAAGCTGAAATATATTTCAGGGACTTCTTTCTTCAAGAGTGATCATCTATTGGTGCTTCTTCAAGGTGCTCACATTGAATCTGAAAATAAAAAGACAAAAGCAGTAAGAAGAACTGAATAACAAAAATACGTATCATATTCGTTTGAAATTTATAACCCATTCCAAGAAAGAGTTGGAAACATCATCAATAGCCCTAAAACCATCTTGAAATTTATATATGGGACAACTATTGATGAGATGAGGTATTGTTTCTTCTGCTTCTCCACATTCACAACTTGCACTAGGAACTGAGTTCCATTTAAATAGCATGCCATTGGTACGACCATGACCTGTTCTCAAACGATTAAGAACTGTCCAAATTTTTCTTGGAAGATCAAAACCAGGAACTTTTTCAGAAGGATCAGAAACGAGATACTTATTGAACATTTCGTAAGAGTTCCACTCAGTCTTCCATAATTCTTTATCACTTAGGTTCATATTAAAGGACGTATTATGCCATAATGGTTTACGTGACTTCAATGTGGGAATTCTATTTTGAGGAAAATATGAAATAATTGGAAATAAATTGGGAAAAGAATGATATTTATTCCAAGAATTCAGAGCTGCAGTCTGTCTGCGAATATGGGGAGGGACAATATTAGACAATACTGGTAACCAATGAACCGGTGTAGATCTTATGGTGCCAGTAAGTATTCTCATGGATGTATTCAATTGTGCATCAATGCAACATTGATGACAAAGCACAAAGATACCAATAATCTCAATGCGAGGTACTTCGGGACCAAAGTACCTCAAGAAAAGAAGAATTTTTAACGCGTGGCCCCTCAATAACGCCAAGAACATTTCGAATGACGCAATGAAATTATTTTGAGAATTCTTTGCAGTAGGTAGGAGCACTCTAATCAGAAATCGAAATAAGAATTGTTTATATCTAGGGTGTCGAGAAAGAAACACTCTGAAAAAGGCATGGCAATTCTGAAAACGGATTGGTTTTTTTGATTTATTCTGTATATTAGGAGCATATTTCACTAGAAAATAGCGAAAAATGCAAAATATGGAGCATTTTCAAATAGCAGACGATAGAGACGACTCTTTCTTCAGTAGAAGAATACTCTACTCAGGGAAAAATCCAGGTCCAAATACACAGAGTTTTCATAATTGATTTTCAAACGACAACTGCAATGAATATTGCAAGATAAAAGTTCGAAATAATATATATATATATATATATATATATAAGTTGTGTGGAGTTCATCTCTGATTAATGTTTATAAAGAATTGATATATAATTGGTGAATAGAGATTGTTGGTCTTTCAATTGTTATACCATTTATTGTAAATGCTAAGCTTTCGCAGTATTTCAACTGCTTCTTCAGAACATCTAAAAAAATACATACTTAAAGAATCTGTAAGTTACATAAATTAAAGTTAAGGCTAGACATGACTGCAAAATGGAATGAATAACTCACACAATGTTGGGTTTCTTTAATTGAGGTTTAAAATGGTTTAACTGACATCTTACAAACTTCAGAAAGTGATGAGAAGAGGATTTCTCTCTTTCACAAGTTTTGAAATTAATTTGACATAGTCATAATCATGACATTCATCATAACAATGTATGAATCATAGATATTTTAGAAATTTTGTGAGTAATTTCGAATTTTTCTGAATATTTCAATTTTAAAATCTAACTATCTCGAGTGATTATGACTCTGTTATTTCTGAATTTTTGAAGAATGCCAAATTTAACAGGTCAAGATCTGTTTTAATTAAATATGAATAGATGTTACTCAGGTTGTTGATGTCTGATCTTCTGTTCATTACTTTTGGGTCTTGAGAAATTCGTATCATTTCTAGAATTGTTCTTGATTTTTCTTTGTTACATTTGTCTAAGATAGCTACATGATCGATGTTCCAATTGATTTTGTGATCAGTTGTTATTACATGTTGCGAAAGTGCACATCTTGGTTTTCTCAATTTGCAGTCACTTTTGTGTGATGTGAGACGTCCTTTCAAATTTCTGGATGTTTGTCCTATATAACAGAGGTCGCAGTTTTGGCAGTTTATTTTGTAGACTAAATTTGTGGTCATTGATTTAGGTAATTTATCTTTCAATCGAGAGAAATTGTTTCTTGTTGATTTGATGGATTTTTGAGTTATCTTCAGATTTGGAATACCAGAAAATAATCTTTTGAGGTTATCAGTTAGATGATCAATCTTGGGAAGGACTGCATAAAACATGTTGTTTTGTCCATCTTCTCTGATTAATGAAGTATTTGTTAGTTGGTTATTGATTGGTGTGTTATATAATAAGCTATTCAATAATTTTTTGGGGTATGAGTTCTTTAAAAGTATATCGAAAAGTTTCTTGATATTTTTTTGGTAAAGTGATGGATGAGATATTCTGTAAATTCTATTCTCCATACCAAGTATAAAATTTATTTTGATTTTTTGTTTGTGATTGGAATAGAAGTTGATATATCTTCCAGAACTTGAATATTTTGTGTACCAATCTAATATTACTTTGTTCTGTTCAGTTCTTATTAACTTCGTGTCCAGGAATGGTACTGCTTTATTGCAATCTTCCTTTTCAATTGTGAATTGAATATATTTTTCAGTATCATATGAGTTGAATGAAGTAAGGAGTTCTTCTATTTTGTCTATTGGAACACTGCAAATGATGTCATCAACGAATTTCTTTGAAAATTTAAATTAAATTAAAATTTACAGAATATCTCATCCATCACTTTACCAAAAAAATATCAAAAAACTTTTCGATATACTTTTAAAGAACTCATTCCCAAAAAATTATTGAATAGCTTATTATATAACACACCAATCAATAACCAACTAACAAATACTTCAACAATCAGAGAAGATGGACAAAACAACATGTTTTATGCAATCCTTCCCAAGATTGATCATCTAACTGATAACCTCAAAAGATTGTTTTCTGGTATTACAAATCTGAGGATAACTCAGAAATCCATCAAATCAACAAGAAACAATTTCTCTCGATTGAAAGATCTTCTTCTTCTTCTTCTTTCTTTCAAGTAGGCTTGTGCCTGTTCCTCATCGTAACTCGCCCTATGTAGGTAGATTGTCGCTCCAGCGCTTTCTAGGTCGCCCAATGCTTCGCCTTCCTGACGGTGATCTGTCTCTGGCTACCTTCACTATTCGGTCCTCTGTCATCCGAGTAATATGTTCGTTCCACTCAATTTTCCTACCTAGCACCCACTCATTAATGTTCTGTATTTGGCAATCTCTTCTGATATCTGCGCTCCTTTCCCTGTTCCGTAAAGTCTTTCCGGCTATTCTTCTTACTATTCTCATCTCTGTCGCCTCCATAATTTGTTGGGTTTTAGATGTTTCAGGTCTTGTCTCCGCTGCATATGTGAGTATAGGTCTAATTGCAGTCTTATAGATACGTACTTTAGCTTCCGTTCTCAAATATTTGTTTTTGAATATGGTGTCATCTAGTTGTGCGGCCGCTCTTGATGCTTTGATAGCTTGCCCTCAGACCTCAGATTCCAAGTCGCCAAAGCTCGAAATTTCGATACCCAAGTAACGGAAATTCATCTCTTGGTGGATTATCTTGTCATCCACTGCCAATTTACATCGTAGGGGTGTTTTTGATGTAGTCATGCACTTCGTTTTAGATACTGCTATCGATAACCCTAGCGATTTTGCGACCGTGTTAAATGTGTAGAGGAGCCTTTGCAGGTCATCCTCATTTTCTGCCACTAAAACAGCAACATCAGCATAGCACAGAATCTTTACTTCCCTGCTTCCCATTCGATAGCCTCTGTTCTTGCGTACTTTGCTTATGATCTCATCCATAATAATGTTGAAGAGTAGTGGGCTTAATGAATCACCTTGACGTATACCTCTTTCCACGTTTATCGGTTCTGTGAGTTCCCTTTCAATTCTAGCCTGTATTTGGTTGTTTCGGTAAATATCCTCAATAGTTTTTATGATATTACTCGGTATTTGTCTGTCATACAGGAGGTGTACCACATCTTCTACTCTTATTCGATCGAACGCTTTTTCTAGGTCTATGAAGCAAAGGAATGGTGGTCTATTATATTCAATGGATTTTTCTGCTATTTGCCTGATGACAAACACCGCGTCCGTGCATGATCGCCCAGATCTAAACCCTTGTTGTTCGTCAGATAGTGTGATTCGGTCAGTTATTAAGTTTGTAATCACTTTTGTGACTAGTTTAAGAGTGGATGATAATAAATTTATACCCCTGTAGTTTCCGGGTATCTTTCTATCGCCTTTCTTGAAAAGCAGGATAGTCGTGCTTGTTCGCCACTCGTCAGGAATTCTGTGCTGTTCGATAATTTTCTGCGTTAAAAAGGTCAATTCAGGAACCAATCTTTCGCCACCATATTTTAGGAGTTCGTTAGTGATGTCGTCTGGACCTGGGCTTTTCCTATTTTTGAGCTTGTCTAATGCTTTTCTTACGTCCGATTCGGTTACCGAGATGAAATCTTCTATTACTATATTGGGTGGTGTTTGTTGTGTTGCTGATGTTGCACTCCTGTATAGGTCCTTCAAGTAACTGGTCCATTCTTCCTTTCCAATCTTACTCACGGGTATCAGCTCATTTGTCTCTTTTCTTTTGGTTTCTTATGAAACGCCAAATCTGCTTCTGAAGTCCGTAAAAGTCTTCTTCCAGTTGCTTAGTAAAGTTCTCCCAATGCCTCTCCTCTATTTGTCTGGCCAATAAATTAGTTTCGTTCCGAATCCTCTTATATTCAACGTAAGACTCATGCGTTTTTGTTGCAAGATAATTGATATACGCTTCTTTTTTATTTTTGCATCGATCTTTAATTTCATTGCAAAACCATGGAGTTTTATAATCCTTGAAATTTCTGCTCCTGCGAGTGGTCTTTCCAAGAGCTTCAATGGCTGCAGCTTTTATGTTGTCTTTCAGCCTAGTCCAAATAGCATTGACGTCATCCAGACTACCAGTCGGGTTGGATTCAATTTTCTCTTCAAGTCGTTTTTTGTATAGTTCTTGAATCGTTGGGTCCCATAGTGAATCGACCTTGATTTTTTCCTCTTTTCTTATTGGATCTTTAAGTTTTCTTTTGGATCCCCACTTGATTCTTAATTTGCCGAGGAGCAGACCATGATCACTCCCAACGTCAGCTGAGTTAAGCACTCTCACATCTAATATTCGAGAAGCTGGTATACATTTATTTGTTACTATGAAGTCAATTGTTGATTGTTGTCCGCGAGTATTCCTAAACGTATATTTATGTTGACTTTTATGATCAAAGAATGTATTATTTATCCTGAGGCTCATTGAGGTGCAAACGTTGATCATTAGTTTCCCGTTTTCGTTGAGTGTTTGTTCATTAAACTTTTGCATTATTCCGGGAATTGGTTCGTTACCAATGCGAGCGTTAAAGTCCCCGAGAACAATAATGGAATCTCTAGGTGGTAATGAGTCGATGATGCTTTCCAGCTCATTATAAAACATTTCCCGCTCCTGCTTTGGCTTATTATCCTCTGGGGTGTATATAGATATTATATTGAGAGGATGGGAGTCGGTCTTCAACTTAACCAGAACTATTCGCGATGATACGTACTGGCATTTCTCCACTTGGTCTATGTACTTTTTATGCAAAGCTATGGCGACGCCTTCTTTGGCTCTCTCGCTCTTATGAACACCGCTGTATATTACAATATAGTCTCCGTACGCTCTTTGACCTTTTCCCTTTCTCTTTGTCTCCTGTAGTGCGGCGATGTCTATATTATGGTCTTTGAGTTCTTGTACGACTTCTTGTTCCTTGTTATTGAGCGTTTTTACGTTCCAAGATCCTGCTCTCAAAATATTTTTCCGTTTCCAATTCGTTATCCTTCTTCGTGCATGGTCCGTTCTCCGTATATTAGTCCAATTCCGAGGCGAGTTATCGGTTCTGTGAGCCAGTGAAAGTTTTACGACAGGCAGGGAGCTAACCTAACCTGTCAACCCTCCTCCTTTATCCATGCTTGGGACCGGCAGCATAACCCCTGAGCTACTCAATCCACCCAGCAGTCATGCAGGCGGAGTTGATTGAAAGATAAATTACCTAAATCAATGACCACAAATTTAGTCTACAAAATAAACTGCCAAAACTGCGACCTCTGTTATATAGGACAAACATCCAGAAATTTGAAAGGACGTCTCACATCACACAAAAGTGACTGCAAATTGAGAAAACCAAGATGTGCACTTTCGCAACATGTAATAACTGATCACAAAATCAATTGGAACATCGATAATGTAGCTATCTTAGACAAATGTAACAAAGAAAAATCAAGAACAATTCTAGAAATGAAACAAATTTCTCAAGACCCAAAAGTAATGAACAGAAGATCAGACATCAACAACCTGAGTAACATCTATTCATATTTAATTAAAACAGATCTTGACCTGTTAAATTTGGCATTCTTCAGAAAACATAAACAATTTTTAGGATATAACAAAAAATTCCATGAAGTGAAGAACAGCAATATTAATCAATTCAATAACTTAAAGAGTGATCTACCTAAGATAAAAGTAGACCGTAAATGGCTAGAAAATACAACAAATCAAACTATACCAGAAGACATTAAAGAATTCATATCATTGGGTCCTAAATTTGATTTACCAACAAATATATCTGATTTTTCGATAGCCAAATTACTTTCTGATTGTGAAGTTATAGTAGAAAAAGAAATACCTGAAAACCAAGACCTCCTCAGAGCACAGATCACAAACACAATAACAAATTATGTTCATAAACAAAAAAAATTAGGCATACCAGAAAGAGGAATAAGCAACAAGACTAAAACATTTTTCAAAAATAATCCAAATCTATTATTATTAAGGTCAGATAAAGGTAATGTATCAGTAATAATGAACAAAGAAGAATATCATAGATTATTTATAGATATTCTTCAGGATTCCAAATATTATTTGGAACTACGTAACGATCCTACATCTACTATTGAACAGAAAGCAAAGAAACTTGTAATAAAATTATATAATAATAAGAAAATTGACAATACCATAAAACACAAGTTATTTCAATATAATTCTGTATTCCCAACATTTTATGGACTAACCAAAATTCACAAACCTACACTATCTTTAAGACCTATAATCTCTTCAATTGGTTCCCCAACTAGTAAAATTGCAAAATGGCTCACCGATATTCTTACTTGTGCATTTAACACAGATAACCCATATTACACTAAGGATTCATTTCATTTCGCTGAATTTTCCAATAATTTACAGCTATCTCCTGAAGAAGTTTTAGTCAGTGTAGATGTTATTTCATTATTCAGTAACATCTCCAAACAAAGAGCTATTGACACAATAAAATTACACTGGAATTCAATAAAAAACCATTGTCCAATACAACTCAAAGACTTTTTAGAACTTTTATGTTTTCTTTTCGACAATACCTATTTTGCATATGATGGAAAATTTTACAAACAAACATTTGGAACTCCTATGGGTGCTACTATTTCACCAATTATATCACAATACATCATGGATGATTTAATATCCGAGATATTAAGAAACATTTTTAAAGAAATTCGTTGATGACATCATTTGCAGTGTTCCAATAGACAAAATAGAAGAACTTCTTACTTCATTCAACTCATGTGATACTGAAAAATATATTCAATTCACAATTGAAAAGGAAGATTGCAATAAAGCAGTACCATTCCTGGACACGAAGTTAATAAGAACTGAACAGTACAAAGTAATATTAGATTGGTACTCAAAAAATTCAAGTTCTGGAAGATATATCAACTTCTATTCCAATCACAAACAAAAAATCAAAATAAATTTTATACTTGGTATGAAGAATAGAATTTACAGAATATCTCATCCAACACTTTACCAAAAAAATATCAAAAAACCTTTCGATATACTTTTAAAGAACTCATACCCCAAAAAATTATTGAATAGCTTATTATATAACACACCAATCAATAACCAACTAACAAATACTTCATTAATCAGATTAGGATATCCATTTTCCAATAATGTATTTTCCAGTCTCGCCAAATTTTTATCTCTAAATGTAATATGGGATACCTTATTAACTCTAGTTTTCAAGTTGTTTATCAAATTAATCTTCATGTGCATAGGATGATATGAAAGGTAGTGTATGTATCTTTGGGAAGACATTGGTTTTACATACCAGTCTGTGATGATTTTATTTTCTGTTGTTCTTATCAAATTCATATCTAAAAAAGGAACAGATCTATCTGTTTCATTCTGGATGGTGAATTTGATTTTGGGATCGATTTCATTTAATAGAGAATTGTAAGATCAAAGAGCAATAATATTTCTGTGTTTTTTCTGTATGTCATTATTAATTAATTGACAAACCAGAACATTTTTGCTCTTTTGACCAAAAAAGAGAGAAATATAGTCCATTTAGCCTTGTATACGTTAACTTGGTTAACTAGTCAACAATCTCACCTTCGTAAGTTGTATATAGTATACCTAATCATCGCTTTATCATACACCTTTCTGATTTATACATATTGTAGCGCTCTCCTGATGAAGGCTTAAAATAAAGCTGAAAGCTCGAGTTTTAAGGAAAAAAGAGAGTACTTATTGAATTGACATCGACTGCTTACCCAAATAAACTTCTTGAATTTAAAATTCTCAGTCGACAACCCCCTTTTATTATATATATATATATATATACCAGAGCTGTGCTAAGCACCGAAAAAAAGTGCTTCGAGCACTAAGCCCTAAGCACTCGAAAAAAAAGGCTTCGAGTCTCGAGTTCTAAGCACCGCTTTCGACAGAAGGCTCCGGATTACCGAGCACTTTTGCAAAAGTAATTGAATATTTCGAGCACTAAGCACTAAGCACTTTAGTGGGAACTATTTTATGTAATGTTGTTTGATTGAAATGAGAAGTCTTTAGCTTCATCGACATATCTAAAATTATGATTTCGAGACTGGGAAAAACTCAAAAGCCATTTTATTTGTTTTGTGAAACGCATGCATTCAATTTACATTCTGGTACTAGTTAATCTTATTCGTCGATCTGAATCTGAATGGCTGTTCCTAATCAATGCATAAAGTTTAATTAATAATCGAGGACCAATTATTTCATAAGCGAGAACACATTACTGAAAAAATGTGGAAAGCACTGACGTGAGATCAGGAGCTTTTACGCGCTAGTTCTAAAGTCTTTTCTCAGACTTAAAAAGAGTGCGATTCAAAATCAGCCAGCACAATGAGTGTGAAAGAATCAATAAACATATATCTTAAATGGAAGCTGAGTGAACTTACAGTTCAGCAAATTCTTCGATCTGGCATTCTTTCCACATTTCTATACCATATATAAGTTGTTGTAGTTGAGTGTCATCAATTATAACCGAATTTCAGATTCATAATTGCTGAGGTATCGGACAGGTCTGACCCAATAACTAACTTGACTTATATTTGGATAATAAACTAATTCTATTAATATGAAATCTCTATCTCATCTCTTTCGGAAGATAGAGAATATTCAGCCAAACATTTTCAAATTGGACCACCGTTTCTTCATCACGAGTCAAATCCAACCGATGGCGATCATTTTCAGCTCGATATTCAGAAATTACAGACATTTGGGAAAAAATAGTCCTCTTGTCGCAAAATTCATAATGACATTTCCATTCAAAATATGACAACTGCACACACCAGTATTTTAGACATGTTTGTCATAAAAATGAACCCACAGAATTAGTTTCATTTTCGGCTTAATATTCACTCATTATGACAACTTGTCATAAAATTAAAACCACCCTCATAGAGATTTATAGTTGATGTGATGTGAATTCATAGATAGAAATATAATCTGAATAAATGACTTATGAGATATCGTGTATTGAAAATAAACATTTTGGGAATTTTTAAAAAATTTTCTCTCGTGACGATTTTCTCGAAATTTGGCACACTCCTTTCTCTTAACGCTATCTAGACATTCTCTAAGTTACGAATTGATAGGATGAATATTCAAGAAATTAATGTTATTAACTGCTAAAGTATTCGATGGATTTGGCCCAATAACGAACTTGACCGAGATATTTGGACACTCGACCTATTCTGAAAAACTGAAAACTCTAGGTCCCTTCCTTCGGAAGATAGAGAGTATACGGCCGGAGGGCCGGCGGGCCGGACATACTCAAGTTTGACCTCGAATTCTTCATCAGGAAGTCAAACCCAATCGATTGAGGCCATTTTCGGATCGATATTCGGAAATTACAGACATTTGGACAGAACGATAGCCCGCCTGTTCCACTAGTAACAAGCGCGCAAAGACAAAAAATTTTCTGGCCTTCATAACCATAAAGTCAAATCAATGGTGACTGAAGAAATACTGAATATTAATTCAAAACGATCATATTATCTTTGCGCACATAAAAAAATCAAATAACGTACCTGCTTATATTGACCCTACTTCAAGAATTTGGAAAGGCTTAGTGCTTAGCGGATTACTAAGCACTAAGATTTTCGCGAGAGTGCTCCGAAAAACAAGCACTAAGCACTAGCCTTTGAAAAGTGCTCGCGAGCACAGTGCTCGGAAGCACTAAAGTGCTTAGAGTGCTTTCACGAGCACTAAGCACAATGCTTTGGCACAGCTCTGATATATACTGCAATGAATGCTGAAAAACTTTTTCATTTCGAATAGTTTATTCGATTTATTAGTTCACCCGGTGGGGCGTAAAGCTTATTTGCAGTTTTGAGAAAAATGTATTGAAGATGTCCTCTGGGTGATGCATAACTGAACAAATTGTTTATTTTCATATTCTATGAATTGTGTTTGATATAGATGAGGTAGATGAGCGCATGGCTGACAGCAGCGCTACGTCGATGCAACTTGATCGGTCATGGTTATAAAGAGAGTTGTTGAATAAAGTCACTAACATCTGGAGAGTTTGGCGTTTTTAAATCATAATATAATAGATGCAACACTGAGTACCTCCGAATTTCGGATGGTCTTCTGGGTACCTGTGACTCGGATGTCTCGACTTAAGTGGCAGAGCTTTATTCTGCAAACTTCACGATTAAGAAACTCTTGATGTGGGCAGCGTAAAGAAGTGAATGCGTATCTCTGTTCATGGGTTCGGACTTTTCGACCGTAATTCGGTTCAATTAATAGGAACCCTGCATTTTGGATATATTTTTTTTTCGAATATTCTGGAATTTTTCGGTTCAGTTGACAAACTGAAACGAACCCAAATAATTCAAGACGACGATATGCTAAGAACTGAAGTACACCCTCTAGAAGCCACCAAAAGATGATCGACAAGATCTGGTTGAATTGTAAACTTCCCCAAAATATTCCTAGAAATGATATCGTAACTTGGTCACTGATGTGTATGAAATTCATCAATCTCACCAGAGGAAATTGAAACAATTTCCACGAAATAATACTGAAAATTTGATGATTTCAAGTGAAATTGAGTTATCTCAAATATACACAGCTGAATTGGAAAGTCCCAGAATATTTGAAAATCAATGTATCCAAAGTGCAGCGTTCTTTTTGGCGTAATGACCGAACTCATTAACCAGATAATCTGAGTTGGAAACAGGTATTATCTGTATTCAAGAATCAAAAATCAACATGAGGAGGCTACCTAAAATTCAAAATTAAACAATTTTCAACACACCAAAAACCCTACTAGGCGGCCTAATTACCTTCCATAAAAATCGACACAATCCTTTCGAAAAACCAACAGACACGAACCATGCAGAAACACTAGCTTAAACCCAATGACATTTCAATGACAAACTATTACATGGGACATAAAACTCCATTCAATAGGGCTGAAATGAATAATCTTGGAAATCAGATATAAGTGAAGACTTTAACGCTAAACATTTAACGTGGAATTGTTTATCTATAGATGCCAACGGAAGGAAAGTATACGAATTACTAAGAAACTCAAACTACGTTATTAATTTTCCACGTCATTCATTTACACGTTATTGTGCAAATAGCAATGCTCCATCCACAATAGATTTTACCCTGAAGAAAAATGAGCAGGTAATGTCCCAATTACAATGAAAGCTCGGATCATTACCCCGTTCAATCTATTTTACCTACGATCCATAGCCCACAATCAACAACAAACAATCGCAAGTCATCCAAACTGATTTGACTAAATTCAAAGAAAATAAACACAAAAAGCTCAAAATAAAACCACATTAGAAGCTAACAATGCAACTTAAGTTTCAATGATAGAATTCACCTAGTTATCAACCTTCAACAGAAATAAATAGATTTGAATTTTTCATTAACGTAATCAAAATATTAATAGATGAACATTGCCCATTGGAAAGTAGAAATATAGTGTCAGTGAATTCTAAACCTGGATCACAATAGGAATACCGATTATAAACATACAAATCTACCGAACCATTAACAACAGTAACCTTGAACTACCTGAAATCGTCAATCAAGAACTAAGAAAGATAAACAGGCTAGTCACTACACACCCGAAATACTTCAAAATTATAAAGACTCCAAGAACCTCGTTGAAACTCCAATCAGATGCTAAAAATCGAAAGATGAAAAACAATCTCGAGAAATCTATCAAACAACAATGACGTGTGGAAGGTTGTGAGATCGTTCAAAAACAAAACTCCGAAGATACAAACTCTATAAGGAAAAAGAGGCCTTATCTTCGACAAAGAATCGAAAGCAGAAAATTACAACAAAATCCAAAATTCCAACCAAGACATGTAAAACATAGAAACTGAAAAAATGATGAGAGCCAATATCGGCTCATTTTTCAACACATTCAACGAATATTCACCAGTACCTACATGTTTCCAAGAAATAAAACCCTTCTAAGATCTCTCGAAAATAGCAAAACCCCTGAGGATGATAGAATAAAAAATAGAATATTGAAAAATCTTCCACGAAAATATTTGTCCAAATAAACAACATATTGCATTGAATTGTGCATCTGATTTTTGGACTGAGTGCCCGTACATTATATAGAAAACTATAGTGAAGAGCAGATGTCAATCTAGTGGGTTTTTTATTATTCATTCTACATCCTTTTATGTTTCTCCAGACTTCTTTATTTTTTGTGCTACCCAAAAATTTTTTTACATTTTCGCAGGCCTATTTAACATTTATTTACTGTTTTTGTCACTGCATTATTCAAATTTTTGTACTGTTGGTGACAGAGCTGTGCCAAAGCATTGTGCTTAGTGCTCGTGAAAGCACTCTAAGCACTTTAGTGCTTCCGAGCACTGTGCTCGCGAGCACTTTTCAAAGGCTAGTGCTTAGTGCTTGTTTTTCGGAGCACTCTCGCGAAAATCTTAGTGCTTAGTAATCCGCTAAGCACTAAGCCTTTCCGAATTCTTGAAGTAGGTTCAATATAAGCAGGTACGGTATTTGATTTTTTTATGTGCGCAAAGATAATACGATCGTTTTGAATTAATATTCTGTATTTCTTCAGTCACCATTAATCTAACTTTATGGTTATGAAGGCCATTTTAACGTTATCCAAACATTTTAAGAGTTCGAAATTGATCGAATGGATATTCTAGAAATTATTGCGAAAACCAAATTCCAGATGCTCATAACTGCTGAACTATCCGACGGATTTGGCCCAATTACGAAATTGATCGAGATATTTGAGATATTTTGACAATCAACATATTGTGTAAATATGAAAACTCAAGGTCATCTCCTTCGGAAGATAGAGAGTAAACGGCTGGCCGGCCGGCAGAGTACTCAAGTTTGAGCACGGCTTCTTTAACAGGAAGTCGAACCCAATCCCCATTTTCAAAAATTACAAGCGTTTTGGCTAAACCATAGCATGCTGGTCCACTTGGAATAAGTGCGCAAAAAAATCATTGTCTCAATACAAAACATGCAAATTTTAACCTGATCCCTTTTCCAAAAACGACTTCCAAATAGGCCATCCCCGTGAATCGCCCTGTCTATGCTTGATAAGGAAAATATAAATATATACACCTAATTTTTTTCAGTACCTTTTGGCGCGCTTATTCCTAGTGGAACAGCGTGCTATCGTTTTGCCCAAAGATCTGTAATTTTCGAATATCGAGCCGAAAATGGCCTCAATCGATTGGGTTTGACTTCGTGATGAAGAATTCGAGGTCAAACTTGAGTATGTCCGGCCCTCCGGCCGTATACTTTCTATCTTCCGAAGGAAGGGACCAAGAGTTTTCATTTTTTCAGAATAGGTTGAGTGTCCAAATATCTCGGTCAAGTTCGTTATTGGGCCAAATCCATCGAATAGTGCAGTTAATAACATTAATTTCTTGAATATTCATACTATCAATTCGTAACTTAGAGAATGTCTAGATAGCATTAAAAGGAAGGAGTGTGCCAAATTTCGAGAAAATCGTCACGAGAGAAAATTTTTTAAAAATTCCCAAAATGTTTTTTTTTCAATACACGATATCTCATAAGTTATTAGTCATATCACAACAATTTAGGGCATTTATGCAGGGTATAGGTACCTAAAATATTTTAAAATTTTATCATCATAGCGTACAATCTCCAGAAGATATAAGAGTTTTTCTGAAAATGAAGTCACAGATTATATTTCTATCTATGAATTCACATCACATCAACTATAAATCTCTATGAGGGTGGTTTTAATTTTATGACAAGTTGTCATAATGAGTGAATATTGAGCCGAAAATGAAACTAATTCTGTGGGTTCATTTTTATGACAAACATGTCTAAAATACTGGTGTGTGCAGTTGTCATATTTTGAATGTAAATGTCATTATGAATTTTGCGACAAGAGGACTATTTTTTCCCAAATGTCTGTAATTTCTGAATATCGAGCTGAAAATGATCGCCATCGATTGGATTTGACTCGTGATGAAGAAACGGTGGTCCAATTTGAAAATGTTTGGCTGAATATTCTCTATCTTCCGAAAGAGATGAGATAGAGATTCCATATTAATAGAATTAGTTTATTACCCAAATATAAGTCAAGTTAGTTATTGGGCCAGACCTGTCCGATAGCTCAGCAATTATGAATCTGAAATTCGGTTATAATTGATGACACTTAACTACAACAACTTATATATGGTATAGAAATGTGGAAAGAATGCCAGATCGAAGAATTTGCTGAACTGTAAGTTCACTCAACTTCCATTTAAGATATAAGTTTATTGATTCTTTCACACTCATTGTGCTGGCTGATTTTGAATCGCACTCTTTTTAAGTCTGAGAAAAGACTTTAGAACAAGCGCGGAAAAGCTCCTGATCTCACGTCAGTGCTTTCCACTTTTTTTCAGTAATGTGTTCTCGCTTATAAAATAATTGGTCCTCGATTATTAATTCAACTTTATGCATTGATTAGGAACAGCCATTCAGATTCAGATCGACGAATAAGATTAACTAGTACCAGAATGTAAATTGAATGCATGCGTTTCACAAAACAAATAAAATGGCTTTTGAGTTTTTCCCAATCTCGAAATCATAATTTTAGATATGTCGATGAAGCTAAAGAGTTCTCATTTCAATCAAACAACATTACATAAAATAGTTCCCACTAAAGTGCTTAGTGCTTAGTGCTCGAAATATTCAATTACTTTTGCAAAAGTGCTCGGTAATCCGGAGCCTTCTGTCGAAAGCGGTGCTTAGAACTCGAGACTCGAAGCCTTTTTTTTCGAGTGCTTAGGGCTTAGTGCTCGAAGCACTTTTTTTCGGTGCTTAGCACAGCTCTGAACCGAATACATAACTGTTCCTTAAATTGACCATCTAACAGAAAAAATTATTTCAGTATTGAGCTCGGTATTGAGACAAATGGACAACTAGAAGTTTGTAGAAAAATCTATAAAATTTATTCACAGAAACAAAAGAAAAAATTCCAAAAGAAATGAAAAAAGGTGTCGTCTATAAAATAAACTGCAATAATTGTAACAAATATTATTTAGGACAAACCTCAAGAAATCTCAAAGGAAGAATTACATCACACAAAAGTGAATGCAGACATAGATGGAGAAATATATGTGCAGAAGTAGTAAAGTGAAACATATGTTAGAAGATCATCAAATGAACTTCTAGGAACGACACATTCTAGATATACAGTGTGGAACAGCCAAATGGAATAAATTCGATAACGAATGAATAAGAGCCTGTTTGGAAAAACGCTTGGACACGGCGATTTGTATTTTTAATTGAGCATTTTTTCGGTAATCCGGAGCCTTCTGTCGAAAGCGGTGCTTAGAACTCGAGACTCGAAGCCGTTTTTTTCGAGTGCTTAGGGCTTAGTGCTCGAAGCACTTTTTTTCGGTGCTTAGCACAGCTCTGGTTGGTGATCACACATATCCTCCGTATTCAACCAATTATTGTACATTTCTTTCTACCTCTCTACTAGTTCTTTGATTTCTTCATTCTACCATTCGGTTATATCCTTTTTATTTTGTATGTATCCAATAGCTTTCATTGCTACATGACGAGCTTTAATTATCTTATATGTATCCATCGGCGAGGAACACTGAATATTTTTCAATTTCAAGTCCAATCTCATTCGATATAGAATCTGAGTAGACTCATTTTCAATACTCTCCAAGATGTACATTCTTGCTCAGGTGTCTTGCGATGAATTAGCTCCTTCGTTCTAGTCCCGTCTCTGAAATACTTTGAACCTGAGTAGTAGTGACGCCTTGAGCAACTAGTTGTCAAACCCGCACTCGGCTTCTCGGAAGACTCTAACGTTGTTCACATTTATTCCCGAGTTTTCCTTGTACATACAATAATCGATAATTGATTTCAATCTTTTTGTTTGTTGGGTCCAAGTGTACTTACGGATGTCCTTGTGTTGAAAGTATCCATTCATTATCTTCAAGTTCGTATTTTCGCAAATGCATATCAATTTTCATTCGTTTCGTTCACCCTTTCTTCCCCAAATGATCCGGCAACACTGTTGTCTTATTTTCTACCACTCTGCCATTCTTCTAGCATTCAAGTTACCAAGAAGTGTAATTTCCTTCTTAATACCAATATACCTGATAACAATATGTCAATGGGTATGAAGACATGTACAAGATGTATGGCAAATGTGCTGCATATTTCTTCATCTGAGGCAGCTGATTCTCTATCGGCCATTTCAACCGGAGATTTTCTCAAAGTGGTCATTTGAATTTGTTAGTAGCTTTCCAGATGATATGCTCAATTTTGTTCTTAATATTTTCAATATAGTGTTGGAATTCAAGTTCTCTTGTGAGTTGATTCAGTATTGTGTTCTCTAGCGAATTCCGAGATTTTTGACATTTTCCTCTAGCAGATAATTTTTCTACTAGCATTTGGGGCTTCGAAGCCCATTGGAGTTCCAAGTAGCTCTACGTATTAACTCAGCGATCTTCAATGATTTATGTAAGTAGATTCAGTATGATTTGGTTCTGGTTAATAAGTTGTGGCATCTGATAGGAAAGTTGATATTTTTGTTTCTAAATAATTTGGATTTTTACCTTGAGTAGGATGTTCTGGTTATGGATGTTGGTTTCTTGTTGCCTAAGCGTAGGACATCTTTGGTGTTCTGGTTTTAGCGAGGGTTTGGGGTTTGTATATAGCGTCAATAGGTTCGGATGTATAATGTTGTGTTCCACTTCTTCGAATACTGTTACTTTTGGCTTGAACGAAAGTTGTTTGTGACTTGATAACCTCTGTAGTCTGTTGAAAAGTTTTGGAGAAGAGCAATTAGAGATGAAGGTTATGCCCAAATTATATTCTGAACGGGTTTCATCATAAAAGTTTCTCGTCAACTACCAGATATGCTACCTATAAAATCTATACATAGAGGACGGCAAATCATATCAAAACAACATAATCCAGAAAGGACGATAAACCAAATAATAAAAAAAAAATCGAGAACGCCATCCAAAGGTGAAAAAATACAAATAAATATAAATAGATGAAGTATTTATGAATAACTAAACGAAAAAGTGAATGAATAAATAAATAAATAAAAAAAATATAACACGGAAATATCGACGACTGGATTTTCTGTACAATATCTAGGTCCCAGAGAAATGATAACAAAAATGTTAAATTTTACTCCTAAAATATCTCCTTCGAGTTTTTTTCCCCCAAATATACTGTTCTGGTAACTCCATATTGTGGACGATCTAAGAGAACGTATTGTACTATGATTGTAACCCTAAAATGAATGCGGAAAGGTACATCCAGTCCCCTTAATTTCATAAAATTCTTTGCAGCCTTCCCTTAGATCTCACACCAGTTCTTCAAGACTTTCAACAATTCCTTTAAAGACATGTTGCATTTCAGGTTTGTATAAATATCAAACAATTCTTCACAGCTATAAATAGGTTCTTTTGCCAGTAAATCAACATCCTCATTGCCTTTGACAGCAATATGGCTCGTAATCCAAATGAATTTAAAGTCCTTACCTTTTTTTTTTGGGGTTCTTATAAATGAGGTCTTGTATAGAATTTACAATTGCGTGTTTAGAAGTAAAAGTACCAATAGCTTGTAGTGCACCTTTCGAATCGTCGTTCATCGAAATTTTTTCTCTACTTTAGTTTTCCTTACGAATCAGAGCTTCCTCAACGGCAAAGAGCTCAGCTGTCAGAGGCGTGTGGTCCCTGCGATAAAGGGACACCTATGAGGATTATGTTAGATTGCACAGCCTCGAAAACTTCGTTGGTCACTTGAAGCGGAACAGACTCTATGGCTAGCTGTATAGCCCCGTGAAGATACCACTGATTACATAACGAACCAGACGACGGAGGCCTGTCCCCGGTAACTAGTCGTTAGTAGAGAAGATGGTGTTAACTTCCCTGATGTCAGCCCATTTGAAATAAGGAAATTGTTATATAATGCTGCAGTTTTGAATGATTGTTTGGGCTATTACCATCATCTATTGTGGATGTAATGATTTCCGACGTTTCGATAGACATCTTCTATCTTTATCAAGGAGAAAAGTAAGAAACCTTTTGAAAATTATCAATTTTCAAAAAGTCAATTGACAGGAGTCATGAAAGAAAATTAAATATGTTATATACTCATCTGTGATATGATGATCTTTTTAAGTTGGATCGAACTATCGGCGTCCAAACTTCTGGCAGATCTATAGATGGAGCACTTATGGAATCAGGTGTTATTTTCATAAATGCTGCTTCTTTGATTTTTCTTCTTGCAAGTTTTTCTTCTTTGAATATTATTGATGCTTCATCCCACTCTATACGATGATTCTCATCTACAGCATGTTGGACCAACCTGGATTTGTCGCTGTCTAGTACTCGTAGAAGCTTCTGATGTTCTTTTATTCGTACAATCAGAGGGCGTTTAGTTTCTCCGATGTAAGATCTTCCGCACTCGCAAGGTAATTCATATATGCAGTTCTTTGTCGTTTGTGTCTCATTATTAGGCTTAACTTTTGTAAGTTTAGTTCTGATAGTGTCTTGAGTTTTGAATGCAGTCGTTATGTTGTATCTATTTCCAATTCTTCTCATTTTTTCCGACAAACCTTTTGAATAAGGAATTACGATTTTAATCGTCTGATTTATATCTGTTGGTTCTGGTTGACTTTCTCTTGTTCGTCTAGCTTTTTCTAATATCTTTTTGGGGTAGCCATTGCTTCTAAGAGTTTTCGAGATGTTATTTATTTTTTAATTTTAGTCTTCTTCAGTGCAACAAATATTTATTGCTCTATCAAATAAACATTTTGCTACTCCCAATTTAGTGATTAGTTGGTGGTTTGAATCAAAATGTAGATATTGTCCTGTGTTCGTTGGCTTTTTATACACAGTGGTTCTTGGGATTCCATTTTGTTTATGTACGAGTACATCTAAGAATGGAAGTTGTCTGTCTTTCTCGGTTTCAATTGTGAATTTAATTGATTCCTCTTGATTGTTTAGATATTGAAGGAATCCATCTATAGTGTCTCTTCCATGTTGCCAAATAATGAAAGTATCATCTACATATCTTTTCCACAGTTTGGGTTCAAGTGCATATTTTTCTAATGCCTTCTGTTCGAAAATTTCCATATATAAATCAGCTAAAATTGGTGATAGTGGTGAACTCATGGCCATTCCAAATTCTTGTTTATAAAATATGTCTTCAAATTGGAAATATGTTGTTTCAATACAAATAGAAAGCATTTCCATAATTGCATTCACGCTTAGTGTAGTTCTTTCACTAAGGGTTTGATCTTCTTCAAGCTTTTTCCTAACTATGATAAGTGTTTTATCTGTTTGAATATTAGTGAACAAACTGGTAATGTCGAAGCTGACCATACCTCTTCCATGATTTCTTGATGTTTCATTATTTCATGAAGTGAAGTGTTTCATCGATGTTGTTTCTTGATACGAATAAAAGAACATCAGAAGCTTCTACGAGTACTAGACAGCGACAAATCCAGGTTGGTCCAACATGCTGTATATGAGAATAATCGTATAAAGTGGGATGAAGCATCAATAATATCCAAAGAAGAAAACTTGCAAGAAGAAAAATCAAAGAAGCAGCATTTATGAAAATAACACCTGATTCCATAAGTGCTCCATCTATAGATCTGCCAGAAGTTTGACGCCGATAGTTCGATCCAACTTAAAAAGATCATCATATCACAGATGAGTATATAACATATTTAATTTTCTTTCATGACTTCTGTCAATTGACTTTAGAAATTGATAATTTTCAAAAGGTTTTTACTTTTCTCCTTGATAAAGATAAAAGATGTCTATCGAAACGTCGGAAATCATTACATCCACAATAGATGATGGTAATAGCCCAAACAATCATTCAACACGAGGTCCATCATCAACAATATCTCGTCATCAACATAATGCTGCAGGATTATTGAAAGAGGTGAAGAAATCCCAATTCCTCTTATTCCCACACAAATTAGGAAAATATGAACTGGATATCAGCCCACATAAGCTACACATAAGCCCACATAATCAGACTGGAGGGGTCATTTACTGTCGAGATCTATATATGAACTGTACTCTAGATGAAATTAAAGATCTAACTGAAAAAGGAGTAATAAAAATGAAGAGAATAAAAATCAAGCGAGGTTCTGAAATTATTGAGATCGCTAGTCATGTTCTCACCTTTAATACACCAAATCTGCCCACTAAAATTGATATTGCCAATTATCCATAAGAGAATGTACGACCTTACATACCACCTCCTTCAAAGCGCTTTAAATGCTTGAGATTTGGTCATTTAGCTATGTAATGTACGAATAATGAAGTATGTGTTTGTGGAAAGCCGAAGCATACTGGAACAGCATGTTGTTCACCGTATGAATGTCTCAATTATGGAGGGGGACATTTAGCGGATGATAAACAATGTCCTAAATATCCGTTCTGGCTGTCTTCGAACGCACAGAACGCGTTTTGGTTGTTTTTAAACGCTCGCAACGCGTTCCGGTAATGTTAAACAGCCGGAACGCATTTGTTCTAACGGCAATTGGTTCAAATGTAAGACCTTGTAGTTTTTACATTTTAGAATAATAAAAATAAGTTGTGTCCGGAACATGTTTGGTACTTGTGGTCTAGCATTTCTTTATGAGCACTGAGCACATACAAAACTATTGTATATTTGTCGACCCTGTACCTATTGGAATCAACATGTGATACATTTTGGAATCAGCTCAGCTAGAGTAATCTGAAATGGAGACGAAATAGTTCAATTTAAAAAAATGATGGTGATGTCATTACTCGAAAATAATTCACGTTGTATATTAGATTATTATTTTAAAATAAGGTAAATTAAAATAAAAATCGATGTGTTTCAGGATTATTTCTTAAAATGGTCTGATAAGCTAAAAATGAATTTGTTCCATACTTTACGGATACAATTTAAATGTACTATGTAATTCGAAATGTCATTCAAACAGTTCTTGTAAAAATAAGTAACGTACCTATGTAAAAAAACTACAGGGTCTTACATTTGAACCAATTGCCGTTAGACAAATGCGTTCCGGCTGTTCAACAATTACCACAACGCGTTGCGAGCGTTTAAAAACAACCAAAACGCGTTCTGTGCGTTCGAAGACAGCCGGAACGCGATGTGTCCGTTTTTTCCGGCCACTGAGCGTTTTCGGTCTTCGGGCCTAACATCTACAATAATAGCTTCGCTTGATTGCTTGTCTCTCAGAACGATATCAGGTTTGTTAAACTTTGACTCTCGTGAGGTATTCTTTTGTGAGGGTTTCCTTGATCTTAGTGTGCTCTATAGATTTGGTTTGTGCATACACCAGGTATTTATATGAATTTCCTTCATTCATGGACTCAATCAAGCTGCCACTATTGAGCTGAACGTCTCCTTCTCTGCATTTTCCTTTTCTATATTTATCACTCTGCATTTCTCCAGGCCTAATTTCATACTAATATCGTCAGAAAATTGTTCTACTAGCCTAAAGAGTTCCTTTAGTTTGTCGTTAGATGGGGCATATACTTCAAGGTCATCCATATATAACTGATGTGATATGGTATGCTTTACTCGATGATTTGTCAAGGTGTACCCTATTCCTGTTCTGTTCAGTGTTTTTGAAAGCGGGTTTAACGTTAAGCAGAACCACAAAGGGCATCCTTGGAAGATCCCTTGGTTTATCTTGATTTCGAGGGTCATGATGGTGGATTCAATGGTTGTCAAATGGATTGTTGTTCTCCACTATTACATGAGATGTTCCGTGAGATTTGAAACCCTCGGATGAATCTTGTACATTTTGAGGACTCTTATAAGCCAGAAATGCGGAACGCTGTCGTATGCTTTCTGGTAGTCAACAAAGCAACAAGTTGATTTTTTTGTTTCTTTTTGACTTCTTCAAGTATTGTCGAGTCAATAATGAGTTGTTCTTTACACCCTTTAGTACCTTTTCTGCATCCCTTTTGTTCTTCGCTCATTATTTTATTTATTTATTGAACTCAGGAATACTAACAGGTATTTCAATCTTAACCTTATCATACATCTACAGAGCTTAATATTAATTACATACAATCATGTCTATATAAACCATAATATTTAAACTCAACAAAAATAAAGTGATAAATTAAATCCCCAAGTAACCACAATATGAGTGAACACAAGTATACCAATTTAAACTCTTTTCTCAAGAGGTAAATCTCAACCTCAAGCATCTCCCGAACTCAGCAAGAGAAACAGAAAATAAATCTAGATCGCTAAATTCGGCATTGAATACTGACTGAATTCTACAGATGGGAGAGTTCTGGGTCACATTCAGACGACGGAATGGTACAGCAAATATCTCTTTTGACCTCATTCTTCTCTTCGGGACCCTGATGGACACAATCTGGAGCATGGAGAGGAACCGAAAGGATGTTGTTCAATATCTTGTATAGTAGGCACATGTCATTTAACTTTCTGCGGACTTCCAAGCTGACTAAATTAAAAACAGCTTGAGCATCTCCATAATCATGATTTGAGATTTCAACCCCATTCCTGTAAGACAAATACCTCAGGAATTTGTGCTGCACACTCTCTATACGTCTAATGCGACTCCTATAGAAAGGATTCCAGACACGCGTCGCAAAATTCAACTTGCTGAAAACAAAAACATGATACAACGACAAGAGTGCTCTAATACTTTTGAATGATTTTCCATGACGTATTGGAAGATGAGATGACGTTATCAATATGCTCAACAAAATTCAGTTTGGAATCAAAAATCACACCCAAATCTCGAACACTCTGGACCCTTCGCAGCTGCACCTGATCCACCACATAATGGAAATTAATGGTATCTATTTCCCTTGTGAATGTTATTGTTCCACATTTATTCAAATTCAGAAAAAGATAATTTGCCCTACAGTATTCTGAAAAACGATTTAAGTCTTCTTGCAGCAACATGCAATCACATGAAGTTTTTATCCGGAAGAAAACCTTCAATTCACCTGCATAAAGCAGAAATTTGGCATGACGAAAAACATTTGAAGACATCATTCAAATATATTATAAAAATAAAGGACCCAGATGAGAACCCTGAGGCACTCCAGTGCTGAAAAATATTCTCGATTTTTGTTCGCCAACACATACAAATTGAGATCTGTTGGAAATATATGATTTGACCCACCTCAACAAATCCCCGGAGACTCCCATCTCCGCAAGTCGATGCAACAGAACACAGTGATTGATTGTATCGAAAGCCTTGTGAGGTCAGTGTAGACCACGTCAACTTGATCATGGGACTCGAGACCACCATGAAGTGAGTCCAGAAAAGTCAACAGATTAGTCTCAAGATTTCTGCCCTTGACAAATCTGTGTTGATTTTCTATTATCATGTTCTTAACATGGTGAGCCACAAATCTGTAGACAAGTGCTTCAAACATCCTGGGAATGGCCGAGAGAATAGAAATTGGTCGATAGTTGTTAACAAGGGTCTTTTCGCCCATCTTATGAACTGGCACGACTCTTGAGATCTTCCAGCGATCCGGAAATACACCAGTGCGCAGAGATCTATTGAATAAAATGTGCAACGGTATTTTCAAAGTACTGGAGCAATTTTTCAGGAAAAACAGCGGAATCTCATCAAGGCTCGGACCCTTGCTCTGGTCTAACGTACGAAGAGCCCCCTCAATGCTCTCAACAGAAATATCTATATTGGTTAAATAATTACTACTGTACACATTTCCTCTGAACTCCAAGTCACCGCCAGGAGAAGTGTCCTCATCACAAAGAAAACTGAAGAAATCAGCGAACAGATTAGAAATATCTGAGGGCGATGATGCCTCCACATCTCCCTGCCTCATGACCAAAGGAATTCCACTATGACCCTTCATATGTAATATATGCTTAAAAGAACTAGATGGATTATGCGGGAGCTTCCCCTCAATTCTACTAAGATGAGAACCGTAATCCCTCGAAATAAGTTTCTTAGAGAGCTTTCGAAGATGATGGAAACGTTCACGGTGATGTATGTTATTATAAATTTTGAATTTTTTGTTGACTCTATTCTTCTGCCGAATGATTCGTATCGTCTCCCTTGAGAAAAAATAAGGGAATTTCTTATTTAATCTAGTTTTAGGTATATAATTAAATATTAGTTCCTGGATTTTGTCATATATAATATCCAAACTAGCGTTTACATCTAAATCTTTGAAAAGAAGATCCCGATGAATACTAGAGTGTTCTGCATTTAGGGCATCATAATTTCCTTTCCTGTTATTATATCTAAACACTGACTTTGTCCTTAAATAGCCATGAACACTGATGTCAAGGAAAAACTCAACTGTCGGATGATGCACATCCTCAGCGACCATAGTAGTATCGCATCTACTAGTTCTGTTAACCCTTTCCTTGATACATAAAATCAGGTCCAGTAATTTATTATTCATATTATATATATTATTAAATTGCTTCATTTCCAAAATATTCAATGTGTCAATAAAACAAACATATTTATTATCTACGGTAGTAGCACATAAGACACTGTTCGATGTCTGACTCACCCATTTCAAGGATGAACAATTGAAATCACTGCAAACTAGAACTACATCCCGATCACGAATGATTCTTCTGTTATTCTCCTACTTCTCACCGAATTTCTCATAAGCCCTCTCGTCTCCAGGTACAATGTAGGCACAACAGATGAACAACCTTCTTCCTGCCAAACTGATTTCCACTCAAATGTCTTCCTGTTTACTATTGAATTCCGGAACCAATTTAGCATTCAATCCATTTCGCACGATAATTATTACGCCACCACCGTCTTTTTTCGATTAACTAGTTAGGTCTCTATCGCGTCTAAAGATAGTATAATCCTCATTCACCAACTCACCATCAAGTATGTTCTGGTTCAACCAAGATTCTGTAATTAGCACTATATCGAAAGAGTTATTGATCACATTCAGTTTAAAAGTTGATAATTTTGTGCGCAATCCCCGTACATTTTGGTACAGAATGTCTAATGCCATCTTGAAATTCTACTCAATTAGATGTTATTATTATTAAGTTTCATATTTATGAGGAAATTCTAGTCAACTCATCTTCGTTCTTTATATGTTTGATCTTAGATGTGTCATTCATTCGCACAAGAATATTACCGTTTTGAACCCATACATACTTATACCCATACTCCTTAGCAAAAGAACGGGCGGCCTTGAAAATAATTTTGTTCCTCGTTGTCAAATGTTCATTGACAAAAAATCTCCCCGCCAGTCCCTCCAGCTCAAAACGATTTCTTTCATCGGGACTGTTACGTTTCGCCTTAACCGCCGACAGTATTTCATCTCTCTTGAGTCTGGAGACAAACCTGACCACAATATTTTTCGGCTTATTCGCAACTTTTGTAGGCACCCGCGTAACAAACGATAAATCTCCAGCTGAAACTTCCTCTCCCACATATTCGCCGATTTTTTTGATGACATCGAATAGATTTACATTATTCTTCTCGGGAATATCTATAATTTCCAGATTATTTAATCTCTCATTTTGTTCAACCTTTTCCAATCTAGATTGTAGTTCGGATATCTCCTTTTTCAGAAGGTCGTTTTCCATTTTTACGAAATCAGATATTTTATTGGAACAAAAAGTGACAGAATTCCTCAAGTCCCTCAAGTCTCCCCCTATAGCCGATATCTCGGCTTTTACGGCTACCATCAGGTGCATCGCGCCGATCTCGTCGCCCGGTCCAGCAATCGCGTCCGCACATTCGCCGGTCCCCGAGGTCATCGAGTACTTACTCGGTGAGGATGGATTTTGAGTCATCGGCGGGGATCCTCCTACGTCACGGCATCCAGTACAGACCCACCTGCCACCCGGCATATTTGTTATAAATGATATTTGGGTTTTTGTCACGTCCGAGCATCTGCCGTTGGCATGAAGAAACAAACGACAGGCACTGCATTGAATTCCGGGGGACTTCTTGCTTAAAGAACTCGTACAAACACCGCAAATGGGCATCGTTGCAGATCAAAACCCGTACACTTCTATTCGCCAAAAAATGGGCAACAAAACTGAATAAAAATTCTTTTAAACGCACTATAGATTGTATGACAAATCAACCGAAACAGCGAAAGCATGAAAACAACGTCCAGCCTCGATTACTGTTCGTACGAAAATATGTTGCCATCTTCGATGTAAGAGTTCATTATTTTAGTTATACATGATTTTGTATACAGTTTGCAGACAGGAGATCGGTCTATACTTTGAGGGATCACTGCTTAGATTTCTTTTAGGAAGTAGACATGTTTTGCCCTATGTGATGAATAGGTGTATTTTTTCGGGGTGTTCGAGGAAGTCGTTAATGAAGTCTGTCAGTTCATCATGTACACTAGAGAGTTTCTTGTACCAGAAGATATGTACATTGTCGCTTCCTGGGCTCTTCCAGTTATGGGTGTTCTTTATTACTTCGGCAACGATTTCTTTAGTTATTTTGGGTTCCTTCATGGGTTTTATTCTCGTATAGTCTTTCTCTTCTCTAATTAACCATTCTGCCTATTTATTGTACTGTCCACCTTTGCTCCATATCGATGACCAGTATGTGGTTATATGTTCTTTTTTGGGTATCTCTGCAATATCTCCTTGTGATTCTGCCTCGGCCTTGAGTGTTCTGTAAAATTTCTTCTCGTTGTTAATAAATTCATTGTTTTGTCTCATTCTCTTTGTGCATTTCGATTATCTTCTGAGTCTTGCACATAGTGCGGACAATTTTGATGTAAAGTGTCGAGCAGGTCAGCTGAAACAGTGTTGAGTAGATCCCGTGGTGTGTGCATCTTATACTTCTCGAATATTTGCAGAACATTTCTCTTCACTTTTCTACTTGGAATTCCTCTGTTGTACTCCGTAAGCGTGGCAATTTCAGCTCGTCTTGTCTTCATCCCTCTCATTAGCCTTTCGTTCCATGGTGGTATGTGCTGGTTGGTTTCTTCTTCCATTGTTATCTCCGATTTTGGTACCAGCAATCATTGCCACAGTCACTGCTGAACAGTATATCAAATCATGAAGCTCGTTGAATGTTGTTATTTCATTTATAATTTGAGGTAGTACAAGATCATTGAGCAATTCTATGGTTTACACTAGTCGTCGTGATGTCTTCTGTTTCGGGATGTATGGTCTAGTTGTTGGGTCCAATCCACTATATTCTTGAAGTATAGTATTCAGTGTGTCCTTTAACTTGGTAACAATCTCGTCATTTGGTTCATTCTCTGTATGGTTTTCACGCTGTGGTTTCCTCGGGTCTGTCCTGTTGTCATCGTTGCTTTCGTACCGGATTATTTCTTGAATTTGTATATTGTTATTATTATTATTATCGGATATTGTAATAGTTGAATAACGAGAAGAAATAGAAGTTTGGAAAATATATCTGGAACAGCTATTTGAAGACATACGCCCAAAGCTACTACCACTGAAAGATAATTCAGGATCTTCAATTACTATTGATGAAGTCATAGCTACCATAAGTCAAATGGAAAACAATAAAGCTGCTGGTCTTCATGGAGTTCATTCTGAATTTTTGAAGATTTTCGAAAAACATGGTATGAAAAAGATAACCCATATATCCAATCGAGTTTATGAAATAGGAAACAACCCGAAAAAATGGTTCATATCTGAATTCATCGCACTGATTAAAAGATCAGGAGCGAAAAAATGCGAAGATTTCAGAACAATCACTCTCATGAGCCATTTATTAAAAGTATTCCTTATTATCATCCATAGAAGGATTCATACATTATGTGAAAAATACATGTCGGAGACTCAGGTTGGGTTTTGCGGTACAGTGGGGATGAGAGAAGCACTGTTCATTATCCAGGTATTACTTCGAAGATATCGAGATGTGAATTATGATATGTTCGCCTGCTTCCTGGACTATCGCAGTTCCTTTGACAGAGCACAACACCATAAAATCAAAAGGATATAAGAAGGAAGGAAAAGAAGATCGACAATTGAGAATAATCGGACATCTTTATTGGAATCAGTCGGCATATTTCAACATCGATGGAGACAAATCAGAGGAGATAAAATATAACGAGGACAAGGACAGGGCTGAGTTTGTCGCCTCTGCCCAATATCTATTCTGAATAAATATTAGAAAAAGCTAATCTAGAATGTTGATTCTATAGTTGGATAAACATCTGAATTATTTAAAATACGCTGATGACACCAAAGAGAAGGACCTGAAGACCTGAAAGAACGTAGAACAAGAATGATAGGAATTAGTCAAAAATACAGATTTGATACAAATAAAACTTAATATATGGTGATTAGTGTAACTATAATTCCTGAAGAAGATTTGACACTTTCTACAAATAAACATATAAATCGAGTTAATAACTATACTTACCTGGGATCTGTGTTGAATGACCGATAGGATTATTCTCATGACATAAAATGTTGAAAAAAAAAGCGTAAAAAGAGTTTTCCAGAATGGCATCTAATTTAACCAAAACAACAAACCAAAATACGGCCCCTTCGTTGTTATGTGTTCTCCGTATTACTGTATGGTGTAAGTCGTGGATCCCTTCTGAAGCCTCAATGAAGAAACTAACGGCATTCGGGAAGAGGCTATACAGGAAATCCTAAGAATCTACTGAGATAATTATGTCGGTGAAGACACGCAAATTGGAATACCTAGGTCACGTAATGCGGATCTATAGGATATGTACAATATTACTACAGAAGATTATGCAGAAAAATTCCAGGTTAATGCGGCCTAGACCGTAGGAGAATTTCACGGCTAAAAACCAATTTGGTATTCTACGACGATGACATCGTTTTACAGGTCGGCAGTTGATAAAATTCATATAGCCAAGATGATTGTCAACATCGGACCGGATAGGCACTAGAAAAAAAAGTATAAAAATGTGTTTCTTCATAGAAGAATGGCAATCTGTTGTGTGTTATTATTGATAGATTACCAATAATCTTCCAAGTTACAACATGAATATTCAAAGAATTATTGAGGAAATCATATATGAGAAGCTGATAACTCCTGGCCTATTCGACGGTATTGACTCAATAATAAACTTGACCAAGGTTAACAAGTGAATTTTTGTTTGTTTGGAAATGCACAGGAGGCATCCGAAAAGTACAGAAGCATTCCCAATTGTGAATTCGTTTTCCGAAATGTAGAGGAACTTTCGAAATATACAGATGCCTTCAGAAATGAACAAGGGGCTTTCTGAAGGTACGGGAAATTGGTCGAAGAGACTGCAGGTTATTTACATACAAGATTCAATTCATTTCATCAAAAGCCATTAGGACACATTGTAAGTACACAATATGATAACAAAAAGTCTTCAAATAATTTAGAAGCTAACTGGTACAAACATCAGTAAATTTTTCAATTATTTTTCAACATGGTGAATTTATATAATTATTATTTGGGCAATAATAATTTTCCGGAGTTGCTACTTTCTTAAAAGCTTATTTTTAACTCGGAAACAACAGAAGATGTCTGTTGAAACGTTAGGAAGAATAAGAGATGATGATTATTAAGCTAACAATAATTCTACTTGAGTTCTATCATCAAAAATTTACCGTGAACATGGTGAATTGTAATATTTATCAATTCTGTGAAATTACGACCAAATCTAATATATATTTCATTTTTCAGGTGATAATGTGGATGCCATCCTAATGCGTGGATCCTGTTCGGTGTGCATTGCGAGCAAATTGATGATGATAGTGATTTGTCTCTCTAGAACAATTCGATAAAAAGAAGCAAATCGTATTGACCAAAGTCCAAAGATGGATGTATATATTCTGTGTTTTGTGTGAGAGGATGAAACCTTAAAAACTTGGTGCCATAAAATAGTTTCAAATTCAATTGATTATCACGAAAAAACTATGTACATTCTGATGACATTTTAATCGAATGTCACGATGTAATTTAATTGACGTTCGAACCAGTGAATATTCATTCAACACTGAAATATAGTTATTGATATTTCGGTCGACTTGACCATCCTTTGTTTTTTTAACTTCACACTTTTTGAAGTCAATAATTAATCTTCTATATATATGAGTTTATAAAATTATATGTCACTTTAAAATTCGAATTGACCATTACTTGCAGAGAAAACTGTCTCATATTAGGATTATTTATCTTTGCTTGTAATTCTCTTTTAGTTGTTAATTATTCAGTAAATTACAAAAAATCTTGATTATCTGCTTATTCTTGAAAATATGAGTTGAGATTCTTATTTCAACTTCAAGAATCCATGGAAATAGACATTAAAATGTGGTTTTATAATCAGTTAGGCACGAAACCTTATTTGGAAGAATCAGACAATCTCACATCAACAAATTTTTTTATGGTGAAATGTACTCTGTGAATTCTGAATACTCATCTCAATTTTGTGAGAAAACTTTGAAATATCTTTCATTATTGCAGAGTAAAAGTAAGAGTGAGTTTGTTATGTCGAAATTGGAATTTTTGATTTCCTTCACTATCGCCATTCGTCAATATTTGTCCAATCAAATAAGTCAAACCCGTGCTGGGAAAATTTTAAGTTTTCTTATTTTATCAAATTTTTTGATGATCTTGTACATAGACAATATAATCTTTTCCGTTTTTGTGACCACGAAAATTTATTTGAAATAACAATGCTGAATCTCTGCTTGAAAAATGGTGATGAATGAACATTACCATCATTATACCTGATTCATTGATAAAAAGGTAGAGGTAAGGATAGATGACTGAGGTGAATCAGAATGTCCTTCATTTTCAGGGTCTATCTCTCTCTATTTTTAAGATACAGAGTGTTATTTTGGAATGGTTCATTTATTCAACTACCATTAACTTTCAAACTCCCCTCTTTATTTCAATAATCAATGATCAATAAGATTATTGGATATTATGGGTTCAACTGGACAGATGGTTCACAAAAACACCAATTCGGTTTTAAATCGTCTATTCAACCTCTAAACTCTAATTTCTCTAATCGACAACAGTCTTCTCTTAGCTTTGGGAACTGTGTAGACAGATCATTACATCACCGTTTTCTGTCTAAGAACACACAGAGTTTTTTCTTCTCTATATGGTCTCCACCTCTAAGGTATTTATATTACAGTCAGATGATGTATTCTTGGTTGCCGCTCTAGGAATTGATTTGATGAAGTATTGTTGGTTGCTACTCTACGAAGTAAAACTCTAATACTCCCATCCTTCATCGGACTACAACCAGCATTCTATCCTCTAAGGTAAATCTAAAAGCAAAAATAATCAGTTTGCATTCTAAGATAATCAGAACATAAGTTTTTGAGTCAGTTTCTTATGAGCATCTGATGGTAAAGGTTTTGTTATTATGTCAGCTATATTTTCTTTAGTTGGAATCCACCTCACTGTAATTTTCTTGTCTTCAACACATTGTTATATGAAATCACCATGTGTTTCAGTCATATGTCGCCTAAGTCCAGTCCTTTCTCTTAGCTGCAGATCGTCACTTATTTCCTCTAGTTGATAATCGAATACGTTTAGTTTGTGGCTACCATCCTTCTTGGTGCGGTCTCCAGCGGATTTATTGTCACACCAGACTGTTACAGGAAACATTGTTTTCCCTATCACAAATCTAAGTGCCTTATCAAGAGATATCAATTCTTGGCAGGCATCACTCATAGCTAGGTATTCGGCCTAACAGGTGCACAAGGTGACATAGGTTTGTTTATGGCTCCTCCAAGCTATTACATCTCCAAACAGTCTAATAACATAGCCTCCACTTGATAAAGATTCTCCATGGTCTCTAAAGCTTGCATCAGTAAATGCTTCTAGATCTTCAGTTCGAGAAGTAAATGTGAGTCCTAAATCCACAGTTCCTTTCAAGTACCTGAAGATTCTCTTAACATCTCTCCAATCAGCTTCGGTGGGCTCTACTGGCTTTCTCGCTAAATAGTTAACAGCAAACGTAATGTCTGGTCGTGTTCCATTTGCAAGATACATTATTGGTATAGTTCGATTGATTTATTTTGATATACCGCTCTTCTTTGTTTCTCTCTATGTTTGTACCTAAAATGTTTTTAGGTTCTCCAAGATCCATCATTTAAAATGCTGTTCTTAAGCGGTCTTTGATTTCCTGCAGCTTTTGTATATCATTACTAGCCACCAGTATGTCGTCTACATATGTGACTAGTAGTGTCATTTTACCATTTTTCCTCCAAGCGTATAAACAGGGTTCATGTGAGTCATTTTCCAAACCCAGTTTCTTAATCTCTTCGGTGAATCTCTTATTTCATCTCTTCGGACTTATTTTCAGTCCATATAGGGCTTTCAGGAGTTTGCATACATGAGATCGTTTGATCTCATTGTTGATGTCTACTCCATCAGAGATCTCCATATATATTTCCTCCTCTATAGTTCTATTTAGGAAAGCAGTTTTTTCATCTAATTGGCAAGCATGTAAATCATCCCAATATATTAAAAACAATAAGGAATATTTCTGTGGTAATCGATGGTTCGATACAGGTAACCACCGAAGGAGATCAAAAAACTTTGGGTCGGCGAGGGGTTCAGAAATGCGATATTTCGAGGTAGAAAGGGGAAGGCGATCTCGCGAGCGAAGCGAGCACCTTAAAGTTCATGAGACGGACTTTCGTTAGGTGCATTTCACACGCCTTTACGACCACGCTAACATTTTCAAAAAAATTATCTAAAACACCGATTTCCCGGTTTTTCGCGAAAGATGATCCGGTTAAGTTGAGAAAGGCTTTTTCCACGGACACGAGCAGGAAAAGCCGTTTTCATATGTGTACTCCCCGAGAATCGGTCGTTTGGATAGGGCTATTCGTATCATCCAATCGCAATTAAAAATATTCTAAATTAATTGCTGAAAATAGCTTACTTCGGCTCAAACGCAAATTTCCAGATCATCAGTCACGTCCGACGTTCACAGAACATTGTCACATAATTTCAATTACAATTTTAATACATACCCGTATATTTCAAAAATTTTTCAATTCATACGATTCGTAAGAGCCCCCTGGTGAGGTATACTCTTATAGTTTAATAATCTACGATATGTATTTATGAAATTCAAAAATGTACCCAGCATAGATCCAGTTTGGCAATCCCTAGCCAATTCATTTCACCCCTGTCGATTCCTACTCTGAAATGACAATTTTCGTTGACATTTTAATCTTATGTATTGTAATCGCAACCAAACAATAAACAAATCAAAATGAATATTTCGCAGGTAGGTATTTGCAGATAGCAGATACTACTTTATTCGGGTTGTACATAGGAACGACCGTGTAAAATTCATCGTGCTTGGTTGTATTTATTTATATAAATGAATCTATCAAAATATGACTACCTATATTCATCATTCGTAATCAATGTATATTTTCATAAAAACCTTTTTGCAGGTAGGATTTCCTCACATATAGTGTAATCCCAATATATTAAAAACAATAAGGAATATTTCTGTGGTAATCCACAGAAGGAGATCGAAAAACTTTGGGTCGGCGAGGGGTTCAGAAATGCGATATTTCGAGGTAGAAAGGGAAGGCGATCTCGCGAGCGAAGCGAGCACCGTAAAGTTCATGAGACGGACTTTCGTTAGGTGCATTTCACATGCCTATACGACCACGCTAACATTTTCAAAAAATTATCTAAAACACCGATTTCCCGGTTTTTCGCGAAAGATGGTCCGGTAAAATTAAAAAAGGCTTTTTCCACTGACGCGATCGGGAAAAGCCGTTTTCATATGTGTCTTCCACGAGAATCGGACCTTTGGATAAAGCTATTCATATCTTCCAATCGAAAGTAAAAATATTTTAAATTAATTGCTGAAAATAGCTTACTTCGGCTCAAACACAAATTTCCAGATCATCAGTCACGTCCGACGTTCACAGAACATTGTCACATATTTTCAATTACAATTTTAATCCATACTCCGTATAATATTTTGAAAATTCTTCAATTCATACGATTCGTAAGAACCCTGGTGAGGTATTCTCTTATAGTTTAACAGTCTACGATGTGTATTTAAGAAATTCAAAAATTTACCCAGCATAGAATCAGTTTTACAATCCCTAGCAAATTCATTTCACCCTGTCGATTCCTACTCTGAAATGACAATTGTCGTTGACATTCTAATCTTATGTATTGTAATCATACTTTTCTTTATGTATGATTGTAATCGTAACCAAACAATAAACTAATTCAAATGGATATTTCGCAGGTAGGGATTTGCATATAGCAGATGATATTTTATTCGGGTTGTACATTTCAATTTCCACTCCAGGAAGAAACATAGGAACGACCCTGTAAAATTCATCATGCCTTCAGAAAAAAAATCCTTCTTACACCATCAGATATATCCATCCACGCTAAGTATTCTGTCTTCATCAATTATTTCATTACGTTTTTCCCACAATCAAGCAAAATAGTAACAGTAGTTGATCAAATATTTGCAATTCTTTTTATTCCTGTTGGTTCTGCAAATTCCAAGAGAATTTAAATTTTGAATATGCAATTCAATATCTTTATCTATCAAACTTAGACTAGGTCAGATCTTTGAAATAAATATTCCTCTGATCATTAGGTAATCTATGCCAACTTCCATAATACTTCAATAAAGGGGTTCACCAAATTAATAACTTTTATTGGTGGTACATCTGAGATAGTGGTATTCCATAATTTCTGATATTTTAAGGACTAATCTACACTTCCATAAACACTAATTTTGTTTCACTCATTTAATTCTCACCATCATATAAGATTTTTTTTATACTCAAGAGTCTAAGCTGTTTCTATCATATTTTATATATTTCTATCCGCTAAAATGTCCCATTATACTTCAATTGAATGATAGATGACTGTTTGGTCTCTCCATCAAGTTTTTACAAATACAAGGATTAATATTGTCTCTAATATTTGTAAAAATGAAGGTCATTATAACTAACTATATTATACTATCTAAGATTTCTAAAAAAATGAACCTACAAGGATAAATATGACTTCTTATATTCTGTAAAACTGAAGGTAATATTTCATTATTTACATTTAACTTCCTTACATATTAAATGACCTCTTAAATCATACAAATCCTCAATATGCATGAAAAATCCATTTACCTGGATTTGATGTTACTCACATACCTACTTTTCATAATTTATAGTCCTTGGATTTGCAGATAATCATTCATTCAGGTTATTTCAGTTGTCATTACAGAAAGAAACATAGCAAGGATCCTGTGAAATTAATTATGATCTTAAAAAGGGAAAAATCTTTTTTTGCCATTAGACTCATTGGTTTCAGGCTTAGAATTCTGCCTTTGTCAGTTTACGTCATCACATTCTTCCCATAATCAAGCAAAACAGTTGCTCAAAGATTCCATCGCTTTGCAATTTTTTCAGACTGTTACACACATTTCATTATATACTCTTTCTGAAGTCTCTAATTTTGTTTCACTCATGATTCTCACTATCACTTAAGATTTCCTCTTATTATTTCGATAATCTACATGCACAAAAAATTACTATGATCTTATCTATACTCTAAATGGCATCTTCAATCCTACAAAGCTTTACTATATATGAAAAAAAAAATAGTGTAGATAGCATATACTTTTTCATATATAATACCCTTGATAATTAAATGATCTTGCAACGATGCAAGCTAAAATTTTGTCAGAATCAAGTTACATGCTAATTCAACATCTGCAGATACTTTCCTGTTTATAGAATAAAATAGTTATTTAAACTCAAGTGTTCAAATAATCATTATCTATATAATAATTTATAATATTACAATTCAACTCCAAAAAATATTATCTTCACTACTTCAATTTATACTTCATATCTTGCAGGTTTTCATCCTAATCAAAGTAAGATAATCTAATTTTCTATTGATATATCAAAATCATTGTTTTTTTTGCATCTACTTCCATTATTCCATTCATGTCATGGGATGAAGATAATCTGAAATAATTTCAAATGAATGAAATTTCATGGCAGTATCCCAGAGACTACTTATAATTACTGAAGGTATGGTAAGTTTCCTTGAAAGCCACGAAGGATCATTTCTCCTCAAGAGTCACAACACAAAGACAGTTCTTCAATTCCTTTGGTCTAAAACATACATTTTGAATATGTTAGCATTAGATAAAAATAAAGCTTACCTGTTCCCTATGCATACGAGAACAACTGATGAAAATAATCATCATTATTCCGTAAATTCAAAAACTACTTAATTCTTTTCCTTAAGAAATCGATTTTATAGAATCTATCAAAAGCGATCATTGTTTTGATACTGATGACAGATCACGCCATAGAAGAGAGTAATATCTACATCCCTTGCTATAAGTGAGGCGAATTTAAGAGAATGTACGGTTAAGTTTGTGCAAGTCGCGTTCCGTGTGAATATACAGGGGTAGGAAGAATATTTTTGTTTTCTTTGGCTGGCAATTACAATTTTCTATCTGAGAAACGGGTTTCTCGAAAAATGTTCGGTTTATTATCACGAATTTCTATTCTTACTCCTCCAAATGGCATATTTTATGGTAAAGTTGCGGAAACCCTTAGTCATTAAAACGTAGTTAATATTATTTGCTTTTTCACTCTCGCTTCTTTGAAATGTTGTGGCAAATTGAAATAACAACTTTTTTTAGGAACACAGTGATTAATTGTTTTTTTTTTTTTGTAAAAATTGCTGAACTTTGCTATCTCTCAATTCTCTTCAGCAAGAAAATATTGCTGTCGAAATTTTTCATTACTTTAAAGAGTATTTGTTGAATTATTTGTTATGAGCATTGCTCTCTGTGGATGCTTTACTTTTTCGGTTTTATTCGCGTTTTTTCGAGATTTCTCTGCGTTTCTGCGGGTTTTTTTGAGGCTTTTTTTGTGCATTCAGATTTTTTGCGTTCCTGGGGATTTTTCGAGTTCTTTCAGGGTTTGTTAGGTTTCTTCGAGATTTTTGCGTGCTTTCGGTTTTTGAGTTTTTCCGGGATATTTGGCGTGCTTTCAGTTTTTTTTTTGCATTTTTCGGAATATTTTGCGTGCTTTCAGATTTTTACGTTTCTTCAATATGTTCTTTTGAGTTTTTTTACGTTCTATGAGGTTTTATGGTTTCTTTACTGTTTCGTAGCACTCTTCAGTTTTTTTCGCTTTTTGTCGTGTTTTTGCTGAGTTTCGTGTTTTCGCGAGCTTCATTGATCTATGGGCTACATTGAGCTACCGGCCAATGGTTCTACTGGCACATGGAACAACTAGCTTATGGATCTACTGGCTTATGGATCTATTGGTCCATAGATCTACTGGCGCTCTTTAGTGTTTTTTCGTGTTTCTTCGCGTTCTTTTGTGTTTCTTCGCTTTCTTCCGTGTTGCTTAGCGTTCTTTCGAGTTTCTTTGTCTTCAACAGGTTTCATTGCTGTGTTTCGTGTTTCTGTGCGCTTCATTGATCTATGGTCTATATTGATCTATGGGCTTATTGAACTACTGGCTTATGGTTCTACTGGCCTATAGATCTACGGACCTATGGATCTCCTGGCTTACTAGTCTTTCTTTTAATTCAGTTCAAACGGCCTCAGAAATCAGAGAGAAACGAACTATATTTCTAAAATAGTGTTTTTAAAATTCGATTCCCTCAATTTTGATCTAACGTAATCTTGACATTTCTGTTTCGTTCGGGCAGTAGAAACCCATTTTCATATCCAAGTAGAGAGCTAAGACCGAAAGTCGAGAATTATTCCATTCTGTCACAATTTCCACGAAGAAACCCGAACGGGTTTCGAGAAGAGTCGTCTTGAAAACATAGACCTTGCGGCAATTGTATCACAGAATAAATCCGGTCCACTCGGTTTAAGCGGGAACAACTGGAAATTGAGTAGCCTCTATTTATCTGCACATCTTTAGAGCTTTATCGAATAATAATAATTTTTTTATTCAACTTTAGTAAAATTCACGGAGGGTGAATCGATGCTGGAGTTGAATTAATATTATTTCGGTTTTTTTTGGAGAAAGCACCCACTGCGAATCAATTATATAGAGGGTGTCCCATATGCGTTGCCTATTATTAACAAATACTTTCCATCGAGTTATTTCGGCTGTTTCTGCTTACGGGTCTTAATTCGATAAAATATTTTCGATTCATATACAGGGTGTCGCATCTGAGTTGCATATTCCTAGCGCTGACTTTCACCAGAGTTTTCCTCAAATTTCGTGTTTTTCCGCGTACGGGAGCTAATTTCAATAAAATGTCATACAGGGTGTGCGATTTATATGTTCTTTTGGTATTTCTTGAGCTCTTTCGGTTTTTTGTGCTCCTTCGGGGTTTTTCGTCTTCCTTAGAGTTTTTACGCCCTTTCGGTTTTTTTCGCGCTCCTTCGGAGTTTTTGGGTTCCTTTGGATTTTTCGCGATCTTTCGTGTTCCATCGGGTTCTTTCGTGTTTCTTTCAGTTCTTTCATCTTTTTCGCTCTCGACGGGGTTTTTGCGTTCCTTCAATTTTTTTCGGGTTCCTTTGCGCTTTTTGCGATCTTTCGTGTTTCTCTGCGTTCTTTCGTGTTACTTCGGGTTCTTTCGTGTTTCTTCGGGTCCTTTCATGTTTTTTCGCGTTCTTTCGTATTTCTTCGGGTTCTTTAGTGTTATTTCGCGTTTCTTCGTGTTTCTTCCAGTTCTTTCATGTTTTTCTCTTTCGACGGATTTTTTTGCGTTTCTTCGGGTTTCCTGGGCTCCTTTGGATTTTTGTGATCTTTCGTATTTCTTCCCGATTTTTTGTGTTTCTTCGCTTTCTTTCGTGTTTCTTCGCGTTCTTTCGTGTTTCTTCGGGTTCTTTCGTGTATCTTCGCGTTCTTTCGTGTTTCTTCCAGTTCTTTCGTGTTTTTTGCTTTCAACGGTTTTTTGCGTTCCTTCGAGTTTTTTTGGGTTCCTTTGGGCTTTTGCGTTCTTTCGTGTTTCTTTGCTTCAACGAATTTTTTGCCGTGTTTCGTGTCTCTGTGCGCTTTATTGATCTATGGGCCTCATTTATCTATGGTCTATATTGATCTATGGGCTTATGGATCTACTGGCCTATATTGATTTACGGGCCCCATTTAACTATGGTTTATATTGATCTATGGGCTTATGGATCTACTGGCCTATATTGATCTACGGGCTTTTTTATCTACAGGCTTATGGATCTACTGGCTTACTAGTATTTATTAAGGATTGCAAGTGTAGCTCTAATTACTGGAAGTCTAGACACTAGTGCATATGTCTCTTTAATGTCATAAAGATTTCTGTCCGTAAAGCCTCTAATGACTAACCTCGCCTTGTATCGTGTAAGATCATTTGCTTCTAATTTTCTCTTGAAGAGCCATTTCGAGTCAATAATATTGGCCCATTTTCCAGATATTTGTAGTTTTTTTCTATCTACCAATATCCATACATTATTATGTATCATGGAGTCAATTTCTTCTTTTATAGCTCTCTTCCATAAGTGGCCTTCTCTAGAATTAATAGCATTGTAGGATCGTAAATTATCCCTACTTATGCGTTTCGTCCCTGGCGCACACATTTGGACTCATCAGTATGGCTTGTGTGCGCCATGCCATAGACGCAGGGGTTTAGAAGTTTGAGGGAGCCGCCGGGAGTTGAACCCGGCACCTAGTACCTAGTCGGTGTGAAACTTGAGCGCTTACCTCTGGGCCACCGAAGCGCTGTGAATTAGGCTATGCGGGGGTTATATGAGGTGCCGCCAAGTGATCTCTACACACTTCCCTGTCAGTGACGGAGTGCCGCTACAGCATCTTGGAAATTTATAGGTTCTCTATTTAACGAAGCGGTAAGGCAATGCCTCATTTCTTCTTCTCTATCAGTTTTCTCATAATTTTCCAACGTACTGTTCTCCAAATAGTTTAGAAACCTTGCATAGCTTGTGACTTCTACGAGTTTCTCTATACGTTGCAGGGTACTTGCCTTTTCATCGGCAGTTCTCTTATCTTGGCTCCTTGTATACGGTTTTGCGATTTCCTTCATATCACATACCTTAAGAACATTTAGTTTAGTTCCTTTTCGAGGCCTGCCTCGTTTCCTCGGCTCGGCCTTCTCTACCCTTTTTGTTCCTCAAAAGTCTCTCTACAATTTTTCATCCCATCCCAGTCTATTTTCCTCAGTCTCTAATTTTCCTCCAGTTTCATCAAGATGTTTCTTTTTATAAACATCTTTGTAAACAGATTTCTCGTTAAATCTCACATGTCGAGATTCGAACAACTTTCCTGAGCTTGTATGCCACAACAAATATTCTGTAGCGGTGTGACCCACTAGGATAGTTTTCAGGGCTCATTCTTCAAATTTCAAGGTGTGTTTTGGAATTTTAATGTATGCAATACATCCAAATCTCTTAATTTGATCAAAATGGTAATTTGCATTGGGTGCGAACTTTGTCAATGCTGTTTGATATCCGATAGACTTGTGTGGCGTTCTATTGTATGCATGTATAGACGCATCAAAGACAAACTCCCACGTACTTTTGGGTAGTCCGGAATCAAACATGTAGGCACGACCCTTCTTTTGAATGGTCGAGTTAAATCTCTCCGCTACTCCATTATGTTCAGGCGTATTTGGAGGTGCAAACTCATTCTCTATGTTTTCTCTATTCAGTACCTCTAAGAATTTCCTTCCAGTGAATTCTGTACCTTGATCTGACCTGATATAACACACCTTCTCATTTTTTACCAACAAATTTCCTGTTGATGTTAGAAATTTCTCCAATGCTTTAGCCGATTCATCTTTTGTTTTTGATGAATAGGTTTTAGCAAGTCTCTAATAATCGTCTATGTAGACGTTAATGAATCTCTATTGTCCTGAGTGAGATGGTGGTTTGATCGGTCCCATCGTGTCGGTGTGTATTAACTGAAGTTGTCTTTCAGCTCTCATTCTGGTCTCTTTAAAAGGTAGTTTCTCCATTTATGACATTATGCATACTTCACATTCTAAAACAAAATTATCAAATTTAACATTTTTAAATCTCTCATCTAACTTCTGTATTTTCTTCAGATAGTGAAGTGAAGCATGTCCTAGCCTACAATGCCATAGCATTGCTTCATTGATGTTTCCTGAGTTACAGGAGTTATTATCTAATGGACTCACGATACATAATTCTTCTAAGTTTTGGAGCGATTCCAAGTCATCAATCTTAACGACATCTCTGCTGATATGATTGCAATCCCAGTTTTTCTCTAGTTTATTTTGTTTCCTCCATTTTTTCAGTTGAAACCTGTAGAACTGTCTCTATAGATGAAGAGATGAGATTATGCTCTTTCTCCCTCCCAACCGCAGAATCCAGTTCTCCCTCCGAACCTAACAATGCTTTATTAGTATGTTTCTGCGATTGTAGATTCATCTCATCTTCATCGCTTATCGTTGCTTTGCAACAGTAAATCTCATAATGGTTTTCTGGGTTGGTTTCATCAGAAGTCTGCTTTCTCACTTTGAAGTTGAGAATCCAGTTCGGTTTTTCATACCGACCCTCTAAAAAAATCTCATTAGTAACCTTATTGTACACTCTTAGAACCTGATCATCTAGATAAATATTGAAACCAGAGTCTGCAAGCTTATGTAAAGAAAGTAAGTTCTCAGATACATCCTTAGCTACAAATACATTTTCCAATCTCATAGTGTTCTCTTCTCTAGAGTTTGAATATAGGACTGACTCACCTTTACCATCAATCACAATGTCTGCTATTTCATTTTTGTTAGCATTCTTAATTCTCTTATTGTGACAACTCTCAAAGTCATTGACGATATGGTCTGTTGCTCCAGAATCTGCAATGAACGAGATAAATGGTTCGAGCTCACCTGTTTTGGGTTCTCCAGACTCTTTATTTTCCACTCTTCGTGCTTTGAAGCGGCTCTCTGGATTGCTTCTCTTCGGTTCTCTTAATCTCTAGGTTCCTCTCTTGTCTTTGTGGCTCCATTTCCTGGTTTTGAAACTAGGCTTGTTCATCCTACCTCTATTTACTGTAGATTGCCTAGTCTGCTGTGTTGCTACGTTGTTAGGGCAATCATCTCCCTTATGATTTTTGATTGCCTTAATACTGTAACAAAACCACCTGTTCTGTTGCCTAAAATGACACTCATTGGACCAGTGACCCTCTTTGTTAAATCGGTAACATCTGACGTTGTTTTGAACACGTTGTAATATGTGTTGCTCCTCCTTAACTTCAGAGTTCTTCTCTGCCTCTAATTGGGAATGAAGGACTTAATCTCCTCTAAGCTCATCTCTTATTGAGTGGTCTGCCTCTTAATCAGATCTGCATTCCTCAATTCAGGGATCACTGGTGATACAGCCTGATAGAATTCAGATTTGGTTTCTTGAGCGATAAGCTCAATTACCTCCTCGCAAGCTTCATACTCGCGCACTATCGAGTCAAATCTTCCACAGAAATCATTGACCGATTCGTGATTCTCCATTTTTATGGAGTACAAGCGAGCTCTCACTGAGGTGTGAGACACATTAGACTCGCACTTCCTGGAGGACTTCAGAACTCTAATTATTTCAATAGGATCTCTGATGTTGAGAATTTTCTTGTGATAATTCTCATCAATCCTATTGATGATAATGTCTCTCACCCAATTTCTTCTCCTCGACCTGCTGGCCTCTGACCAATTATGGATGCTCCTGCTTGGTTCTATAACGTCCAACAGGTCGGTCGTGAGAAGTTCAGACCGCAGATAATCCATCCATACTTCAAAATTGGAATTTTTCTTCAGCTTTTAATCTCTTTTCACGTTTAGCTTGGTGCTGAACAGCTCTTGTTCTATCAAGCTCACCAAAGCTCCCGTATTTGTGGGATTGTCCACAGTGGGTTTTGCCTCAGACTTGCTGACCTCAGTGGTTTTCTTCCTAGGAGGCATAAGGGCGAAGTTCTTTTGCTCCAAAATTTTGAAGCAGGGCAACATTATTGTGAAAACGGACAAAAATAAACTCAAAGAAGTGCACAAGAACAGAGTGAAATTGTACTTCTCATAAAAAAAAAAAACTTATAAAGAGTATCAAGTGATTAGAGATTAAGAGACTGATGTAAATAGTAAATATGTATTGTATATATAGATACAGGTACGCTACAAGAGCATTCACTTCAACAGGATGCTCTATTCTTGACAAGAAGTCTGGTACGACATTGAGTTTACCTTCACGGTGTTTGAGCTCAAAATTAAATTGTGCTAACCGAACAGACCAACGTGCGAGCCTCCCGGTGGGAGTGGAAATTTTATTCAATCAAAGTAGAGAATAATGGTCGGTGATAACCGTGAACTTTGTGCCCTCTACATATGGTCTGAATTTTCAAGACAAAAATAAGTCCCAGTAATTCTCTTTCCGTCACAGAATAATTCCTTTCAGCGCGTGATAAAGATCTACTTGCATAAGCTCTTACTCTTTCTTGCCCGTTTTGTTCCTGTGTCAGAACTCCTCCGACACCTGTCGCAGACGCATTGCATTGAATAGTGAAAGGTAAGTCAAAATCAGGGGAGGTCAAAATCAGGGGAGGTCAAAATAGGGTCTGAAACGAGTGCATCCTCAATTTCGGTAAACGATTCCTCGGCAGAAAATGTCCAAGAAATAGATTGACCTTTCTTTTTTCCTTTTATGAGATCGTTAATCGGCGAGAGAAGTGAGGAAAAGTGAGGTATAAATGACCTGTACCATGAGCACATACCGACAAATTTTTTAATTTCAGTACTCGTTGTTGGACGGGGAAAGTTAACCATAGCACTAACTTTCTTGGGATCCGTTCGCAAGGTACCACCATCAACGATATATCCCAAATATTTAATGGATGTGCGGAAAAATTGACATTTCCCAAGATTTACTGTTAAGTTAGCTTCAGTCAGACGTTCCAGGACTATTTTTAAAACTTTTACGTGATGTTCAAAAGAGGGTAAAATAACTATGGATCATCCAGATACGTGAAAATATATGGGTCCAGTTCAGGTCCAAATAATTTGTCCACAAGTAACGGTTGAGCTTGAGCGCTATTACGCAAACCGAATGGTGTTACCTTAAATTGAAAGAGGCTTCTACTAGCTACGCAAAAATCAGTTTTTTCACGGGATGCAGGATCAAGGGGAAGTTGCCAAAATGATTTTTGTAAATCAATACTGGATATAAATTTTGCACCTGCTAAATTTCTAAGGATACAGTCAATACGCGGAAGGGGATAAGCGTCGTGTTTCGTTATATCATTGAGCTTTCGACCGTCAAAACAAAATCTATATTCATTATTTTTCTTTTTAATCAATAGAACTGGGCTAGACCAAGGTGATTGTGAAGGTTCTACTACTCCTAATCTTAACATCTCATCCAATTCAGACAGAAGAATTTTGTTCATATAAGGTGAAAAAGGATATTGTTTAAAGCGGAAAGGTTTCGCATTCCCAGTAGCTATTGTTAAAGATATTTTATGAGTCAGGCCTGAACGATCTTTACCATCCACAATATTGAATGATTGAATTACTTCTTCGGCAATTTTTTGCTTTTCCGGGCATAAATTATCAATTTTGTTAATGAATGACGGAAATTCAACAGGTTCATTACTAATAGCACTTGTGATCTCACCTTGACAGTAATAAACACTTTGGCCTGTCGGCTGCTCAGTTATATAGGTGAGGGGTGAGTTAATAAAAATAAATTGACAGAATTGACTATTTTGTTGGGCGCCAGGCTTAATATAAGCCAAGATATAAAGAAATAGTAACAGAGGAAACTTGCCTGAAAGATGAATAACAGAAAACAAAAAAATATATAATCGGTATAATTACCAAACTCACAAAAATTTAATTTAGAAAAAGAAAAATAATAAATCGCTGAAGGCTGAATTAAGTAATAACAGAACGTTAACAAATTTCAGAAATATTTACGATTGATCCTCTATTCCTCAAGTTCTGGAGTATTCTTCTAGTGCCGGTGTAATGGCGTCTGACAGTTGTAGAAAAATGGTAGCCAAATTACTTTTTAATCGTTCTGGAGTATGTTCCTTGTTATGACGATATGGAAATGACAGTTGCGCAATGATGGTAGCCAAATTACTTTCAACTGCTAACTTTGGAATGTTGGTTGGAGCTGTCGTACAGCCTGATAGAAATAATTTCCTTGAAATGTCTGTCAGAAATTTTCAAAACCAAAAGGTAATTCTTCTTTCCTAATGAATAGAGAAAATAGAGATCAGTATCGTAGGTACAAGAATAATGAAGGAAAATTCCAATACGTTCTGTCAAAAAAAAATATTCCAAAAATTTCTAAAGAAATTGATTCAGAGATTCGAAAAGATAATTAAAACAGAGATGGATACTTTACAAAAATAATACTCTAAGAAATTTATAAAAATAATCAATTTTGAAAAAAATTACAGAAATAATACTCTAAGAAATTTAGAAAAATAATCAATTTTCAAAAAAATTACAAAAATAATACTCTAAGAAATTTAGAAAAATAATCAATTTTGAAAAAATTACAAAAAATTATTCATATAAAAAATCCGTTCAAAATATCCAAATTCTTCAAATAATTAACAATGAAATTATCAAATCAATTATCTCAAACGACCAGACACAAGAAAATCGAAACTTCCTGGTAATTGTAGTAGAAAAAAGATATGCAAAAAATGAATATAGGCTTGCTTACCCAAAAAAAAAAGGAATAATAATACGATTCTTTGAATCGATATTCAAATCGAAATGCTCGAGAATAAAAATATACTATTATATATTTAAATAAAGAAATCAAGATATGAAATGAATACTCAACTAATTCAGGCACAGAGATAAATGCGTAAATAAGTAACCAGGAAAATCGACACTGTATCTGCTCACTTGAAACCACAAGGTCAATCTAAATCATACATCCCTTGATTTTCATTCCTCTCAATTATCACCGGAAAAACTCTCGCGTGTATCCGATCTTGATCGATTTCAATCGAAGATGTCTCCAACAGACTACGCGTAAAAGGATCTGTGGTGTCGATCAGTGGCGTCTCTAATGTAATTGAGCATTCATACCGTTACACACCACCCCAACTGGGTGGAAAAAAAATTGGAAACTCAAGGAGTTTATTTTTTTTTTAAATAATCGACAAGGAAAAATTCGAGATGTCACCCTCAATTGAGAGGAAATACATTTCCCGTTTAGGCATGATCCCTAAGATTAAGGACATGAATTCTATTTGAGGAAAGCGCTAACGTAGGAAAGAAAACAGCAGATAGTACAAGAAATAATGCAGAACAGATTATATAATAGAAATTATTACTTAATGCCTTTGAGTGAATCTAAGATATCATCAAATTAATATGAAACAGCTTTATCAAATTTTTTCAGAGATATCTGAAACCGTGTTGAAATACTCTTCATCACTGGTTGAGGAATTTTCATCATCAGTGAACGCAGGTTTTAGATCTTTAACATGCCAACGACCCAAATCTCGCCCATCCATGTCCTCTAACTCATAAACCAAATTTGAGATAACCTTCTTAACCCTACAAGGGATATATTTTGGAGCTAATTTTGCGGAATAGTTACCCATCGCCGAAGACAAAGTTATATTCTTCTTCCAAAGCCTATCACCAACATGAAACCTCACGTCACGCTTTCTCAAATTATACTGGCAAGCATTGCGTTCATAAGCCTGACGTAGTCGTTCCCTAATGTCGATATATAAATTCGGAAGTTCTTGAATATCATCAAACCGTTGACTTTTATCTGAAACAGAGGGAAAATTATTATCATTTTCTGAAATTTTTCCGTAGAAGTCTCCAGTCACAGGACATTTCTCCCAAAATTTAAAAAGGCAGGGAATACCCAGTTACATCATGTTTCGAAGTTCTTATTGCTTGGGCCACCTTGAAAATGGAGGAGTCCCAAGTTTTATGATTGTCATGTATATAGCAGCGAATGGCGGTAACAATAACTTTATTTACCCTTTCAGAGAAATTCACTTGGGGATGATATTTGGCATTATACCAAATCTTTTGAACTTTATAGGTTTCCATCAATTTCTTAAATTCCCTGCTGATGAACTGACTTCCATTATCAACCATGAAAATTTGGGGTACGCCATATATAAGAAATACATTATTTTCAATGAACTTCAATATTCTCCTAGATGAAGCATTAGGCATAGGTTGAACTAATACAAACTTGGTGAACCAATCCACAACAACCAACACATAGCGGTTGCCTTCTTTTGATCTTGGATAGGGACCAAGCAAATCAGCAGATATACACTGGAATGGAAAATTTATATTTTTATATGCTCCCATATGACCAGCTCGAGGAAGATTGGAGCCTTTACAAGCAGCGCAGACAGAACACTTTCTGACATATTTATAGACATCTTTTCTGATCCTTGGCCAATAATATAATTCAGATATTCGAGATAGGGTCTTAGAAACTCCGAAATGAGCAGCAGTCTCATTGTCATGATAAAATTTCAGAACGTCTGACCGATTTGCCGAAGGTACAACAATTTTCCAGTCCGTTAAATTAGACACAATACGACTTTTTGAGAAAATATGCTTGTACAATATGTCTTTTTCTACTCGAAAGGACGGATAAGCTTCAGGTTTCTCCACAACTTTTTTCAACATAGATTTATACCATGAATCTGGTTGAAAGGTGGAAACATCTATAACAGAAATTTCCTCAACAGACCGTGATAGAGCATCAGCTACTACATTGAGAGAACCCTTTCGATGTTTGATAACAAAATCATACTGGGCTAGTTTAACAGCCCACCTTGTTAAGCGACCGGAAGGGTTAGATAAATTATGAAGGTAAATAAGGAGGCGTGATCCGTTTCAACTGTGAATTTAGTACCCTCGATATAACTGCGAAATTTTTCGATACCGAAAATGACCGCCAAAAGCTCCTTCTCAGTTACTGTATATTTTCGTTGACATGAAGATAGCGTTTTGCTAGCGTAAGCAACTGGATGTTCCAAACCATCACATTCTTGGTACAAGATAGCACCTATACCGGTATCAGAGGCGTCACATTGAATGGTGAAGGGTTTACTGAAGTCTGGGCTTGCCAAAACCGGGGCGGTAACAAGACGAGATTTTATCTCTGAAAAAGCTGCTTCAGCTTCAGGGGTCCAAGAAATGGATTGACCTTTTTGCGACCATGAAGGAGATCAGATATGGGGGAACAAATTGATGAAAAATCTTTAATGAAACGTCTATACCAGCTTACAAGACCTATGAGACGCTTTATTTCGGTAGTAGTTTTTGGAGAGGGATAATTTATTATGGCTGAGACCTTTTCAGGATCTGTTCTCAGACCATGTTCATCCACTACAAAACCAAGAAAGACAAGAGAAGATCTACAAAATTCACATTTATCTAAGTTAACAGTAAGATTAGCGTCTTTCAGCCTATGGAATACCTCTCTGAGAACCTTAATGTGTAGTTCGAAAGTCGGGGTTGCTATAATTATATCATCCAGATAAACGAAACAATATGGAGCAAGATCCGGTCCAATTACCATATCCATTAACCGCGCCATTGCCTTTGGGCTGTTTTTCAAACCGAATGGAGTGACAAGAAATTCAAAAAGTCCTCTTCCGTGAACCGCAAACGCAGTTTTAGCACGTGACGACTCATCCAGAGGAATTTGGAAGAAAGCCTTGGTTAAATCAATTGAACTGAGATATCGAGAGTCTCTCAATTTATTCAAGATTGAGTCTATAAGAGGCATGGGATAAGCGTCGTCTACTGTGACCTCATTCAATTTTCTACCGTCAAAACAAACACGATACTCACCGGAACGCTTAGGAACTAGCCAAGGGGGCTACACCAAGAAGACTTGGATGGTTGTATCACTTTAAGCTTCAACATTTCATCTATTTCCCGATTCAAATGGCCTTGCATGGTAGGAGATAAGGGATATTGACGTTGAACAATCGGTTTAGCATCACCAGTGTCGATGTGATGGGTAATGAGGGAAGTTCGACCAATTCGGTCTTTGGGAGCTATATTTTCAAAACAACGGACCACATCTTGCAATTGTTCCCTTTCAGTGGGTGTTAACTTTGAAAAAGGTTCAATAGTATTTATTGCACAAAGGGACGATTCTAAGGTATAAAATGATTCGTGAAAATTTGCTTGAACTTGAAATAAATCGAAAAAGTCCATACCCAAAATGAGATTTTGAGTAACAGAAGGAATCACCAATATTTTCATTTGTTTAGTGACATTTTGAAGAGATATAGGTACAACTATGTAACCCAAAAAATCCTGTGATTTACCATCAGCTGTGGTTACCTTCAAAGGGGTTTCATATTTAATGGGAATATTATGGGTTTTCAACAGGTCGAAACCCGAAGATCCTAATATAGAACAATTACTTCCAGTATCCGCGAGAGCTAATATATTTTGACCGAAAATATTTATACTTAGATAGGGCGGTTATCGTTAAATTTTCTAACAAAAAGAGGGCAGGTATTGACATTGGTCGAAAAGAAAGATCGTATAATGGCTAGCCAATTTTTCCACTCTGAGGAGGTCCTGTCGATAGTTTTACTGTTTTTGCTTGGGGCTGGCTTTTGGAGGAACAGGATTTTTTGAACGAAGATTTACTGAACTGTCGGTACTCTGTCTGGTGGCGAGGTTCAGCTGCTCGCCACCACGATACTCGTTTTTTGCTTACAGTTAAGACATTTCGATTTAATTATTCCTTTTATACCACAACCATAACAAAAAATAGATCGATGCTGACCACAGTCAGAATATGTATGTCCCCCTGAACCACAGTTCCAACATTGAATATCAGAAATATCACACACGTTAACAGGAAGAGACCTATTTGCAAAAACTTGTCGAGATGTTGAGGGCCTAGAATCGGAATTTCCACAGGAAGGCATGCTGAGATCAGGTTCCAACAACCCAGTCTCTGTACTGGCAGGTGATTTATATCTGTCAGCCCACATTTTGGATTCCTCTAATTTTTACAACACTCAGAAAGTTCTGAAACAGTATTCAGATTCTGCAAGGCCAAACCTGAAATAAAGAAAGGCAGAAGATTTCTTCGGATCTTCCTCACACGTGTCTCCTCATCCGGCTTAAGTGACAGTCGACTAAAAAGACCCTCCATGGAAGAAATAAACAAGGAAACTCTTTCATTTTTACCCTGAGTTCTGGAACTTATTTCCTGCTCTAGATCCTCTTCGTAAAAATAGGGAAGAAAATCTTTTCTCAGCTGATCCACCAACTCATCCCAACACTGAAATCTATTATGGTTATTAACGAACCAAGTCCATGCGGCACCTTTGAATAAATCACAGGCAGATTTGAAAAGCTCCTGTTTTGACACACCTCGAGCTTCCCTTAAAAGCTCCACCTTTTCCAGAAAGGAATTAACAGATTCCGCCTGACCTGAACGGAAAAAGAAATATTCCATTTGTAAGGAGCCACATATTTAATAGGAGAAGATGGTGAAGCTTGCATGGGACTGGATGAAGGAGTAGAAGTCACAGCGGGGTTGACCTTGAAATCCAGGTCTGCCTCCAACTCGAGAATAGCAAATTGAATTATTTTCTGTGCAGCAGCCTCATCATCTTCATGAACATTTAACCTAGATAAACGGTTAGATAGATGGGTTAAGCGACTAGAAATCCTACCAAAAACAGGATCATTCCTGGAACCGCCAAAATCGGATATAAGGGTCTTTAAATCCGCAAGGGTCTCGTTCATTTCTAATACGTCTTGGGAATGGGAGTATGGATTGGAAACAGTACCATAAAAACTACGGTTAGCGTTTTCCTGACTGACTCAAAGGCCTCTCAAAAGTTTCCTTTTCGAATCCACATCGCCATGAGGCTCAACACCACGAATTCTCAATTCATAAGTTAACTCATTAACTTTTAAATGGTTTGGATTCATGTTACGAGATATTATCGATAACTATCAAAAATTGAATATGACGATATAGAAAAATAGGAAAAAATAATATTAATTAGATAGGTAATAAGATAATAAAGAAATGAGACTAATAAAAATCAGAAAATCCCAAAACAAATTAAATGAAGTAGATATTAATATTTTATAAAGTTCAAAAATAAATAATGAGTTTCAAAAAATTTTAAGGTATTCAATATAAACGGTAACGGAAATGATCGCGAATACGATAAATCAATGAAGAAAAATGAAAAAGGAAAAAGATATATGATTCCAAAATTATCAGAAATTTCAATCAGTTAAATCATCCCTCAGGCAAGGCTAGATAATGTCAACTCCGTCAATCGGGCCCCACGTTGGGCGCCAATTGTGTGATCTCACCTTGACAGTAATAAACACTTTGGCCTGTCGGCTGCTCAGTTATATAGGTGAGGGTGAGTTAATAAAAATAAATTGACAGAATTGACTATTTTGTTGGGCGCCAGGCTTAATATAAGCCAAGATATAAAGAAATAGTAACAGAGGAAACTTGCCTGAAAGATGAATAACAGAAAACAAAAAATATATAATCGGTATAATTACCAAACTCACAAAAATTTAATTTAGAAAAAGAAAAATAATAAATCGCTGAAGGCTGAATTAAGTAATAACAGAACGTTAACAAATTTCAGAAATATTTACGATTGATCCTCTATTCCTCAAGTTCTGGAGTATTCTTCTAGTGCCGGTGTAATGGCGTCTGACAGTTGTAGAAAAATGGTAGCCAAATTACTTTTTAATCGTTCTGGAGTATGTTCCTTGTTATGACGATATGGAAATGACAGTTGCGCAATGATGGTAGCCAAATTACTTTCAACTGCTAACTTTGGAATGTTGGTTGGAGCTGTCGTACAGCCTGATAGAAATAATTTCCTTGAAATGTCTGTCAGAAATTTTCAAAACCAAAAGGTAATTCTTCTTTCCTAATGAATAGAGAAAATAGAGATCAGTATCGTAGGTACAAGAATAATGAAGGAAAATTACAATACGTTCTGTCAAAAAAAAATATTCAAAAATTTCTAAAGAAATTGATTCAGAGATTCGAAAAGATAATTAAAACAGAGATGGATACTTTACAAAAATAATACTCTAAGAAATTTATAAAAATAATCAATTTTGAAAAAAATTACAGAAATAATACTCTAAGAAATTTAGAAAAATAATCAATTTTCAAAAAAATTACAAAAATAATACTCTAAGAAATTTAGAAAAATAATCAATTTTGAAAAAATTACAAAAAATTATTCATATAAAAAATCCGTTCAAAATATCCAAATTTCTTCAAATAATTAACAATGAAATTATCAAATCAATTATCTCAAACGACCAGACACAAGAAAATCGAAACTTCCTGGTAATTGTAGAAAAAAAGATATGCAAAAAATGAATATAGGCTTGCTTACCCAAAAAAAAGGAATAATAATACGATACTTTGAATCGATATTCAAATCGAAATGCTCGAGAATAAAAATATACTATTATATATTTAAATAAAGAAATCAAGATATGAAATGAATACTCAACTAATTCAGGCACAGAGATAAATGCGTAAATAAGTAACCAGGAAAATCGACACTGTATCTGCTCACTTGAAACCACAAGGTCAATCTAAATCATACATCCCTTGATTTTCATTCCTCTCAATTATCACCGGAAAAACTCTCGCGTGTATCCGATCTTGATCGATTTCAATCGAAGATGTCTCCAACAGACTACGCGTAAAAGGATCTGTGGTGTCGATCAGTGGCGTCTCTAATGTAATTGAGCATTCATACCGTTACACACTTAATAAGGAAAGTTAACTCTGTATATTCCAGGAGTTATTATTGTAATCAATTTTCAAATTGAATTTTCTACAAAAATCGTTGCCAAAAATAAATGAATGGTTAATGGCGCTCCTAAACAATGAAAACAATTATCTATGATGATGGGGAGATACACTAAACCTCTAACTTCTTGTTCTTGATTATCAGCAGTTATAAAAAATTAGCGAGAATGAGGAATTATTTTCAAATGTTTTTCAGTTAATATTTTTAAACCGCTTCCACCTACTATGGATACATTAGATCCCGAATCTAACAAAGCAATTATGGGAGAGTTAACTAAAATAACTTCGACAAAAGGACGGTTGTTCAAAAATCTGGATGTTGAGATTTTTGGCTATTACTAAAAGGGGACTGTTACCAAATGATTGAGTCAGAGATGTTAAAATAAAATGTTTATTGTATAATGTTCACATTCACATAATAAATAGGTACTCGCACGTAGTTAAATTATAGACAAAACTAACAACATCTAAACAGAGTAGACCTATTTACAAATATGAGAGTAATTATAGAGAGAATATTGAGTGTTAGAATAATTGAGAAGTTTTCTTGAGAAAATGTAGAATCATATTTCACAATAAAAGAGTTATTACGTTGTGTTTACTTGAGAAACAGCGTTGTCTTCAAAACTAGATCGAGTAATGTGTGTTGCCGAAATTACTCAAGTCATGAATATCGAGAGTAGAGACGCCATCTATCAATCAAACACAAAGTTTACACTGATAGAGTTTGAATTCATTTCAAATGTCTACTATCAGAAAAACAGAAGGTTTTATTGAGAAAGAGAGATGTTGAGGTTTATAATGTAACTAGACAGGCTTTCAGAGCGATTAAAGGGAAAGAATAATTATGATTCACAACGTTTACAGTGATAGTCTGTCGAATCTATCAGAAAAACAGAAGTAGAAATACATAATTATCTGTGAAGAGTTGAACTGTATGAAATAAGGCTTGAGAGGATATAAAGTTATATAAAATGAAGAGCAGTTGAGGAAGTGATTAGTTTTTAAGAAAGCATCTGTATCATACTAACTTAATTGAGAAATTTATCATAGAATGATCAACGCTTACAGTAATAATAGTTATATTAGAAAAGCAGAAGAATTTCTATAATAATTCAAGAATTGAGATGAAATATTTGTACAATAAGAGATGTGAGATGTAGAGAAAATTATCATAAACTTGAAATAAAGTGACAACACTATTCTTTGAGATTATATAATATGATTAGTTGAGAACAATAATGATATCAGGCAATATAAGTACTGAGAAGTTGAAAAGGGAGTTGTTAGAGTGTATACTTAAGTATTCGAGGTGCAATATCAATGTAGAATCATCAGGTGATTTCTCCAACCAGGTCTAACGAGGGTTCTGGTAACTATATTTCTTGTCGAGAAGTTTTGAATGAATATTGAGAACATCCTGGTTGCAGAATCCCATGATGATCCCAGCATGGCAGGTACAGATATCTGAAACTTATAAAGCCTGAGAAGTCTAATCATAAAGAGATGAACATGTCTTAAAGTTGAGTAAAATATGTGTGAGTGAAAATGAGTAAATTACAAGTGAATCTGGCAGTAAATTGAGGAATTCAGTGTTAACGTAGGGGGGGTGATTTGCAAAAGAACAGATATGAAAATGATAGCTGAGTTGGCACGTGGTTGGACGTAGAATCTTTTAGAATATGAAAAATATTACTGAAAACATGAATAAGAGGTGTCGAGAATGTACTATGGAGTGTAACTTGAATGAAAAAGTTACGAGATGAACGAGATGTTTAAAGTCATGCAGTTTCACAAGTACACGTGCAGAAAATAAGTCATGTATTTGAAAAGACTGTACTGTACCTTTTAGAGAGGATTATAGATGTCTTGAGCAGAGAAAAAATGTCTTAGATTGTGAAATAAAAGTAGAGACGTCTTGAAGAGGACTGTGAAAAAGCAATGTAGAGCACTAGTCACTACCAGGTTCACTTGTAACGAGGAGTTCGAAGAGCATTGTCAATTCGAAAAAGCAACTCGAGCAATCCAAAATTGAGAGAATCACACATGATTTGTTGTTTTTTTGAGCTGATTTTTTCATCGATCGTAAGTATCGATCAACTGTCACACACATCATGAAGTTAGCGACTATACATGAGGTAGACAATCCATTAGCGTAGTGTAGGTTGAGTTGTAGGGTTAAAAAATTTTTGCAATTTTTAACAGCGGTTATCATTAAATTTTTCGTGAAACAGTGGAAGAGTTTCATTAGGTGAACATAAATTTTCTTTATAGAATTTAGATACAGTTATCTTCCACTTTCGCCAATCTTCCTCGTCAAAAAGACCATAATTGTCAGATGTAGTCCTACGATCGCAGTGAGAATGCTGGACTACAGAGCAATTCTCAGAATTTATTGTTTTGAACAACGAACACGTATGTACCGTGAATCCAGGGGATCCGCACCGAAAACAAAATTTTCTAGTCGTCTGCATCTAACGTTAAACAAGTTGCGTACGATTCATTTTTGAACTCATGGCGCTGTTTCACATCGTCCGCTTCATCGTCGATGGGGCAATCAAAAAAATATGCCCTCAAAATATAATATTAAGAATTAATTATTCTGTTCCAAAGTTGAAGTTAGGGTCTTTCAAACTGAAAACACCGCCCGACTTTTCCCTACCTAATATCTACCTAAAATGTTTCTCTTATCATCCTGACCTCTATTAGACAAAACACCTCTAATTCTGAGCTCATAATTCAATTCATACGCTAATAAGTGAACAGGTTTCATTTCTGTCATCATAATATCAGATGAAAAATATTGAAAAATTAAATAATACTTAATATTTGAACGTTAGTGATAAATTATATAGAAAATTTTATTTACGGAGAAATTAAAAGTTTTGATTACCACGAAACAGAAACACAGAAACATCAGTCTATGGGAACCCAAACTTAACAGTTTTTCACAAATTCAGCAGTCAATAATGAAAATCATATGTTGCACCAAACTAATTAATACTTGATCCAAGAACTATCACCATAAATCATAAAATACGAAATCATGAATAATATGTAGTTGAAAATTATTGAAAATTGATTAAAGATAAAAAGAATTACACACACAGTATGTATCAAGTTATCAAGATCAGATAATGTGAACTCTCAAAGAGAGAAATAAAATGCAAACAGCAAATTAACGGAGATAACCAAAGAAGAAATTTCATCAAATACAAAACTCAATTCCCCACGTTGGGCGCCATAACTTTGTGTAACGTATTTTTGAATTGAAGATGTTAAAAAATATAAATATCTGAGTACACACAGCAAACGGCTGCTCTAATCTACGGTGGGAAAATAGGGGTGGGTTATGAAAGAATTTGAGTAATGTACTTCGATATTTGGGCGCCAATTGGTTAATATTTTCGAATTAGTTTTGTCTATTGCTAGAAACCAATAACTAACAATGAAAAAAAGATCTTAAATGCAAATAAATAAAAAGGCTATACAAACAGTTTATTATAGGGGGTTATTCGCTTGTATAAGCATTTCCAAATCTCACTGGGGGATAAGCTCCTAGAGACTGTCCTCTGTGATGTGGTTGTAGAGATGTTGTCGACCATACCAAAATTAAATTTCTTCCGCAATTATATTCAACGACTTTGTCTTCTGCTTCGTCCAGATTTGACGAATTAACAGTAATAATTTTACGGTAGTAAAAGAAAAAACCCTGAAACGATAAGTTCTAAGAACTTGGTTTCGTATGCCAATATCCCAAGTAACATTTTTGGTAACCTGAAGATTTATAAATTTGAAATTGGTGTTATTAGTGATTCATAATAGGGGTGCTAAGTACCTGAGGTGATAAAGTTCATATAGGAGTTGCAAAAATTATTGATTCCCGAAAGTTTCTATAAATTATAGATTTCCAACTGTTCATAAAAACTACAGGTTATAGTACCAAAAGGTTCATAAAGGTGACAGGAACCCGCCTATGAAACATCAGAAGCCAGGTGATACAACAGTTATTATAGGGGGTTCTATAGAAGTGTTTGCAACTTCGTAATGTAACCGATAGTGTTCAGTGTTTTCAAGTTTTCATCAAGTCTTTTATATACATAAAAATCGTGTATGTCCAATAACTGAGTACCCTAATAAATCAAGATGAAAATAAGTAATAAAAAGGTGTTTTCAAATACAATATCATAACTACTTGAAAGTGTTTGACATCACTGCATTTTAAAAGTTTGCAGAATAACCTATAAGAATTATTAAATTCACACCCAACAATCGGGAAAGAAATTTCTTTAGGTGATTATTGATATTATTCATTTATATTATATCTATTATTTAATTTTTCTGCAAGGAGATTTAAATTTGACTCCACTTAATCTTTTTTTTCCAGGAAAATTCGTTGAATGATCTTTAACACTGTCCATATATTGCAGCATTGCAGATATTTCTTCTTCTGTAGCCTTGTATAACAAAAATTTGTCTCTCTTCTCAATACAAGGTTTCCAGTCTTTGAAATCGGATTTCGTACTGTACTCGCTGCATTCCTTGATTTGGGCGAATAAAGGATGCCCTTTGTTGTAAGAGAAGAAATATCTCTTCCTGTTTCTTCGGTTTGAACTATTTTGCAAGACATTTCCACACCTAAACACAATTGTTGAAAATAGTACCCAACCAATATCTTGAGTGAAAACTTTCGTCAAGAATATTAGGTTATGTTTTCATTCAGAGAGCGAGAGTTCTTACTCATCCGGATTAACTCGCATGCGTGAGAACTACTGGTCATTTCAAGTTGTTTTGAGTTACCATCAGTTATAATACAGGGATGGTGGTGGTGTAAACCACTTTAAGTTTATAAAGCTCCTACTTTTTTTCATTCGGTAATTTTTATCACTTAAATTGGTGATTATGAATATTTCAAAAATTATTATAGAACAAAAAGGCAGTGTATTTACATTAGGGATGTGAAATAATTTATATGAGTCCAAGTGTTGAGCATGACTAAATATCCGACACGGCCATATTGTTATTGAAAATGTCGTGTTTTTTCAGCTTTGTGAAAAATTTTGAACAAAGAAAAAAAGTTGAATTTGGATTGAAAATGAATTTTTTGTTACTTTCAAGATAATATTATTCAAAACTTAGTGTTTGTATTGAAAAATTGTTACATTTAGAAAAGAATAATTGGAATTGATTTGTATATTATTTAATAAAAATTCAAAACTTTCGTATATCGAGGGTGCACGTGTTATTCGGAGGTGAAGTTCGATTTCATATAGTGTAGAAAAAATTGCAAGTGTTTGCTCAATTAACAACAACTTCATAGTTAATGTTATTGAGTTGTTTCTGAATTCAACTAACCAATAAACCAACAGATAAATAAAGATGAATAATACTTAACGTTGAATTAGAGTGAAAAAATACGACAAAGTTGCGCATGCGTGTTTTCATCCAGAAAGGTAACGGAAACAGTATCGTCTCCATATAGGAGTTTTATAACAGTCGTATAGATAGGAAAGTGTTCAAATGGTTATCGGAAAAACCATAAGTCTTTGTCGACACTTGTAGGGAAGTTATAAATTAAATCATTTAAGGCCAATAAAGGATATATAGGGGACAGGGAAAATTAATTGTATATACATTATATAACTTTGAATTTTATAAGGCAGTGTCGAAGAGTGTATTCGCACTTTTATAAAACAAAGAATGCTACTTGGGATGGCCGCTTAATATTTGAGAAAAACCTTTCAAAAAGGGTGTCGATAAATTCATACGGATGACGATGAATCTGAATATAATTTCACTATATTTATCGTAAACTCGACTCAACTGAAGATAAAAAGTATTCAAACAAAGCGATAATAGAACTGATCCCATAAACAGGTTCTACTCTAAGTGAAATTAAAAATGGAAGTAAAATCTTTGAATTCATTAAATTTTAATATTGAATTGTTAAGTACGGTATCTGGCAGAAACAGAAGGCGAAAATGTTGAACAGAGAACGACAAGTGCTCGCGGAGATATGAATGAAACATATTTTGAAAATTGAAAAGAAGATGCTGTTATTAACAATATTATAATATTTTGAAATATACCATAACTTCAACTTCTGATGTCACTTATGAATGCTACAGGCTATTCATGATGTTTTCAACTCTTTTTTGGAATGGGTTATAAATTTCAAACGAATATGATACTTATTTTTGTTATTCAGTTCTTTTTTTTGCCTTTGTCTTTTTATTTCCTGATTCAATGTGAGCATCTTGAAGAAGCCTCTGTCTCCATCAATAGAAGACCACTCTTGAAGAAAGAAGTCCCTGAAATATATTCCAGCTTATTTCTGTATTTTCACACTTAGACGGGGAGTCAGGGTTTTTGCCCTAGGCTTTTATGTCATACGCCGAATTGTATGACACCCCGTCTGGCACGACAAAGGCCTTTGAAAAGTAAAAGAAAACAATAGAAAATTATTTATGAAATTCTGAAATAATATGAAAAAATGACTCGAAAGAAAATGCGAAAGCTGGAGTATCGACTTCTGCCTACCTGGTCTCACAGTACGGCTGAATGAACTTGTCCAGGCACTCACGGGCGAGAATAGTCACTTTTTCACTAGAGTTCGAATTTGTAGATTTAACGAGAAAGTTATTTATTTCCAAGAAAAGTGTTTTGTACTTCCTCGGATGAACGCCGATTCAGTACTCTTGTTCGACATAGGTCATATGCTCCAACATATGTTACGCGGAAAATAAAATGAACATATACAGAGTGTATCATTATTGAATCGACAAGCAACTCGGAATAGAAATGAATGAATTCAACAAAATTTAATTTAACTAATAAGTTGCAGTAACACCGTCACTAACCCCTGATCTATAAGCGTTATTGTTTGCTAACTAAAAATTAAATCCAAAAGTTCAAAAGCATATATATACATAACGGCAATACCCACACACAAGATTCGTAACCTGTGAGAATCCAAGAAAAGATTAGCCCTCAAGGCCAAAAAAAAATCTCCACAGGCTCAAATCAAACGTGGCTGAACCACAAAATATACTATAAGGTAATGTGAGTGATGATTGCCAATCGAGAAAAGAGATGTACTGGAGAGAGAAGTATTGTCAAGAAGACAAATAGTCATAATCGTGTTACTCATGATCATGCTCGCCACAGCTGGTGGAGTCCCGACGAGTTAGATCCGGTTTAAGATGTTTAACATGAAAGTTACCCAACCTATGTCCGTTCTGATCCTTCAGACTATAGACCAATGGAGACACCACTTTATCAACAGTACATGGAACATACCTGGGAGCTAGTTTCGCAGAAAACTTGTTGGAGGCATCTTAAAGAACAAAGTTCTTTTTCCAAACTCTATCACCTACTGCAAAGCGAATATCACGTTTCCTTAAATTGTATCGACATGCCTTTTTTTGATATGCATCTAGGAGTCTACGTTAGACAGTGTTGTAAATCTCCGGAAGTTCTTTCCGCTGCAGAGATGGATTCAGAAGTTTGTTCTCCACTTCAACCAATATGTGAGCATTATCCGAGATCAATCAAAAAATGCACCATTTGTAGGAACGTTTCTATGAAAACACAAGTATGAAGGGGAATAACCAGTGACCTCATGCTTGGCTAATCTAATAGCCTCAGCAATCTGATGAATGTTTTGGTCCCAAGTGTTATGATTTTCATCTAGAAATGACCTAATGGCAGTTGCTATCGTCTTGTTTACTCGTTCAGTGGGATATATTTGAGGAAAGTATAGCGCATTGTACCAAATTTTCTGTACGTTATACTTGTTGATCAAGTTCTTGAACTCCTTAGAAATAAACTGTACTCCATAGTCCACCACTACTATCTGAGGAACCCCAAAAATAAGAAAAACCTGATTCTCAATAAAGCTGGCAACGGCCCTCGTGGCAGCTCTAGCCATAGGAGGCACCAAGACAAATTTCGTAAACCAATCCGTAACCACGAGAACATAATGGTTTCCACTCATTGAACTCGGATATGGACTTATTAAATCTGCAGATGTCAGCTGAAATGGATGATTTATGTTTCGGTAGTTTCCCGTCAAACCAGCCTGCGGCAAATTATCAGACTTACAGGAAGCACACTCTTCACATTTACGAACGTAAGGTTTCACGGAGTTTTTCATTTTAGGCCAATAGTACAATTGAGATAGTCAAGAGAGCGTCTCAAAAACACCAAACTGTCCAGCCAAGGGATCGTCATGATACCTCTGTAAAAGCTCCAATCTGATAGCCGTCGGAACCACAATTTTCCATTTCGAGAACCTAGACCTACACATAATATGCTTATACAAAACACCCGCAGATACTCTAAAATCAGGAAAAGACTCAGGATTGCTGCTAACTCTGTCACACATACTACGGTATCCGATTTCAAAGTATCAAGATCAAGAACAGCCACCTCAGGGATCCGCGATGAAATCCGATGAAATTTCTCTAAGCGATGACAAGACAGTCGAACCATTCACCTAGCGATTCTGAGAGAGGGATTCTTCATTGAGTGTAACCACTGCAAAGAAGAGAGATCCGTTATCACCTTGAACTCAGTTCAGTCAATGTAAGGGCGAAATCGGTCAATAGAAAGAAGAACGGCAAGAAGCTCCTTCTCTGTTGTAGTGTAGTTTCGCTGAGATCTTGACAAGAATTTGCTGAAGTATGCTATAGGATGTGCCACACCATCGGTTTCCTGAAAAAGAACACTTCCCACACCAACGTCTGATGCATCATAAGCAAGAAGAAATCGCTTGGAGAAATCCGGACTGGCCAAAATGGTAGTTGTAGTGAGCAACTGTTTTATTTTTATGAAGGCAGCGTCAGCATCATCTGTCCATTGCATAGGTTGTTCTTTCCTTCGACCCTTCAAGAGATCAAAATAGGTAAAAAAATCCTTCAAATATCGCCTATAGTATCCAATGTGACCAATTATGCGCCTTATCTCTGTGGTGTTAGTGGGGACTGGATATTTATTTATTTATTATTATTATTTTTGACTGATGTGAAAACAGCCGAGTGAGATAGCCGAGTTTTGTACAGAATTTTTCGTACGCCACTGGAATATTGGCCGGATAGCAATGCAAAAATTTTGATTCGCCGAGATAATTTGAGATTTTTATATTTTAACGTTGGAATCTGAATACGGTACGTTCTCTACTACGATGGCCCATGATAAATCCATCACCAACTCTCATTCCACAGCACCCCAGGTCGAATATGCCGAATGACGAACGAGTTTTCAATAAAAAATTTCTTATCTGGCAAACTAGACATATGATTAAGGTCAAATTTCACAATAACATTTAGAAGCATCAACTCACAATTTCTGCATATGCCACATTCACTTGGACCCCCAGAAGTCAGTAGGTAGTCGGCCTGAATTTTAAAAATTCATATGAAATCAACCATACATGAGAATGCCATCAAACTCCTGCAGCATTATCTACATGTGGATAAAAAATAATTCAGTAGTTATCTGTGACTTGCTGCCCCCTGGGGGGGGGGGAAGGTTAAATAACGGCTTAATGGTTATTCAAGCAGATATGAATATCTCGAGAACTAGACATAGAATCGACACGAAATTTGGTATTTATTCTTCTCTCTGAATAAAAAGTATAACTTTATGACTCACTTCCACTTGCACCCCCTGGGGGGGCTAGACGAGTTCCAGCCGAGTTTTCTGTAAGCAATTCATACCTGAGAAACTAGACATAGGATTGAGGTCAAATTTCACAATAAGATTCAGAAGCATCAACTCTCAATTTCTGCATATGCCACATCCACTTGCACCCCCCAGGAGGTCAGTAGGTGGTCGGCCTGAATTTTAAAAATTCATGAAATATCAACCATACATGAGAACGCCATCAAACTCCTGCAGAATTGTGTACATATCGATAAAAATAATTCAGTAGTTATCTCTGACTTGCAAGCTCTTGGGGGACTAAAATAACGGCTTAATGATTATTCAAGCAGATATGAATAGAATCGTCATCAAATTTGGTATTCATTATTCTCTCTAAATACAAAAAATAATTTTAATACTCACTTGCACCCCCTGTGGGGGGCTAGCCGAGTTCCAGCAGTTTTCTGTGAGTAATTCATACCTGGAAAACTAGACATAGGATTGAGGTCAAATTTCACAATAACATTGAGAAGCATCTGCACATGCCTCTTTCACTTGCCACTTTGATGGCATTCTCGTGTATGGTTGATTTTTATGAATTCTTAAAAATCTGGCCGATTACCTACTGAACCTCCTGGGAGGTGCATGTGATTGTAGAATATGCAGAAATTATGAGTTGATGCTTTTGGATGTTATTGTGAAATTTGACCTCAATCCTATGTCCAGATTCCCAGGTATGAAATACTCATAGGAAACCCGGCTTGAACTCGGCCAGTGGATGTGAGACATAGCGTTTGTGACGCCCTTTCGTGCAGTTCCTTCATTTAAGTAATCTCGGGCGCCAGACTATTTGCTTCTGAGGGCGTCAACCTCACCTATCGAGCTCCTCCGGAATATCCAGAAGCTCGAGCCTAGGCAGACTCCAGTGGAATGAAGTGGGTAGCTGTTGGAGGTGGAGGTGTCACCAATAAAACACTCGATTAACTAAAAACTTACTCTCTATTCGTACCAAATAAACAATTATTCCAAAATAATAGGTCTCACAGTCCTTAAAACAAATCAACAGTTCCTATCGGGTACAACAGTCCTTAATCTAAACCACAAAATACTTGTAGTCCTTAACCTCTAAAAACCCAAGTGCCAAATATTTTTGTTAAACACCAAAAGTTCGCACGGTTCCGCACGGCGCAACTAGTGTCCGCGCGCAACAGAACCCCTCGAAGACATCTGCCAAAGCTCAGCCCAAATCAGAGTGACCGGCGGTATGGTGTGCGCATGCGCAAACCACCGCGCGTCCACCCGCGATGACGACAGGGCCGAGGTCGAACCAAGTGCTTGCCGCACAGCAGCCCACACTACGGAAAACTTCGGTCTGAGCACGATTGAGGTTGCTCATCTCGCATATCAACGTCAGCTCCGAGAGATGGACAGCAGGAGTCCGCCGAGGTAAAACAGCCCACCACCTAGGGACGATTGAGCTTGCTCATCTCGGCACCCAGATGTCGGATTCGCAATACCGGCTACAGGACCCAGCCGACACCCGTGACGAATCCCGCACCCTCAATGATAGGGCCAACCCAGCGCCTGCCGTGCAACAGCCCACGTCACTGAAAACTTCGGTCTAAGCACGATTGAGCTTGCTCATCTCGTACATCAACGTTAGCTCAGCGAGATGGCCAGCAGGAGTCCGCCGAGGTAAAACGGCCCACAACCTAGGGACGATTGAGCTTGCTCATCTTGGCACCCATATGTCGGATCCGCAATACCGGCTAAAGGACTCGTGAAGGACGTGATGCCCTGAACGCCCTCCTGCAGCCGTCGTTCGGTCTGATCGATCAAACCTCACACTCACCTCCTGGAATCTCGGCCTCGACAAGTGGCTCTCCGGTCCCCTCTCTATACCCCTTTCCGACCTTGGTATGTCTGCCTACCACTGAACTCACTACTAGCACTAAAAACACTGGCTGGACCCTCCCCACTAAACGGTGGAGGCTTTCCCGCTTCGCGTCGCGCCGTACGAGGAACTGCCGTATAAGTACCATTCTCGGCCTCCCCACCAAAATGCTTCTCGTGCACTGTAGGTCGAGGTGGGAACGAGCGGTCTGTCTCCCCACTGTTCAGCGTGATCTCGCTGGATTCGATCGATGTCAACAGGTTTACGCCACGTAAACAAAACTACTTCGATACACTCTCCCCATACTTCCATAAAAAAAAAGAATTTTTTTTTCTTTCCTTCCTGACCAAAAAAAAAAGGAGAAAGGACCTTAGCCTAACAAAACCCAAGGGAAAATCTTAGTCTAAATCAACAATATAAGAGAAAATCGTAGCCTAAATCAACAATATAAGAGAAAATCTTAGCTTAAATCAACAATATAAGAGAAAATCTTAGACTGAATCAACAACATAAGAGAAAATCTTAGCCTCAATCAGCAAGTCTCTTTACTGTTTGTTGGCGTTTGTGACGCGCACCCTGTGTTCCGTTGAGAGGGCGGCGATGCGTACTACTGTCATGCGGGGGAAAATGGACGCGCACTATGCGTTCGTTTGGGAGGGTTGTCATCGCGCACTACTGTCATGTGGGGAAAAAGAACGCGCACTATTCGTTCATTTTGGAGGGCGGTGACGCGCACTACTGTCATGTGTGAAAAGAACGCGCACTATGCGTTCATTTGGGAGGGCGACGCGTCTGAAACATAGGAAGCGTTAGCGGGCTTCAGGTCTTTTATATGAATATGCCTTAACCTCTTGCCCGATCCGTCTCGCAAGTCGTAGAACACCGCTGAAACTACTCTGGTCACAATATATGCTCCAGAAAATTTCGGCGCTAATTTGTCCGAAAACTCCCACTCTACATCTCCATTCCCGTCACCGGAGATCATAATAGCGGCTTTGCTGAGTAAATGCCCGACCCAACTGCACCCGTACCAATTCAAACACTTCGCGTAGCCGTTTTACCCGACTTGCGTGACCTCGGACCTCCTCACGACCAGCATCCTGAGCCTCTTTCTCATGCGCTACGGAGTCTTCTGGCTCCTCTCTAAGACCATCGCCATCAACAACCACTCTTGGTATGTTCATTTCATGGCCGAAGTTGAGGAACGACGGAGTAAATCCCGTCGACTCGTGTCTCGCCGAATTCATCGCCATAACCAGCTCGGGTAGTCTCTCGTCCCATTTACGATGATCGCCTTCACAAAATTGCGCTATCATCGTCTTCAACGTTCGACCGCATTCGCTTGAGGGCTGTACACCGGCGTGAATCTTACTCGAACTCCCAATTGCTTCAGTAAGCTCCGAAATTCTCGACTAACGAACTGTTTGCCGTTGTCGCATATCACCGTGCGAGGACAACTAAACTTGGCAATTACCTACTCGAAGAGAGCCCTTGTTACGGCTGGTGCTGTCACCTTACGTGAAGCACGAAATTCCACCCACTTGGTGAATTTATCCTGAGCCAAAAATACAAAAGTATTCCCTCTTGTAGAGCGCGGTAATGGACCAATCAGGTCAACGCAGACTTCATCCCAGGGGTCTCTTCCTATACTTGGCTGCATTTTTCCAGGAGTCTGTTGCTGCGAAACTATATATCTTTAGCAGCACTGACAGGATCTCACGAATTTAGCTATGACCCTAAACATTTCTGGCCAGTAATAAAGTTTAGCCATCCTGCAACTAGTTTTTGCTACTCCCATATGTCCGGCGGTTGGAGCATCATGACTTTCCCGCATAAGAGCCTCTCTTTGGTTGGCGGGCACACACAGCTTCCAGGGTCGGGACATATCGGGTTCAGTCAAGTCGTTCGACTCGAAGAAATGCCGATATAATTTGCCATCGCTCACGCAATAGTCGGGCAACGCCTCGGGATTATTTTCGACTTCGGCCAACTTCCTCGCATACCACTTGCATTTGGTTTCCTCAGACAAGCAAATCTCTCCCTCGGTTGGGCCAGGTAATGGACTTCTTAACAGCGCATCGGCCACTCTATTGAGGGATCCTTTTCGGTAATTTATTTCGAAATCGAACTGTTGCAAATGGCCTATCCATCTGGCAATACGCCCTGCAGGGCTCTTAACTAAATTCAGCCATCGGAGCGACTGATGGTCTGTCAATACTCCAAAATGGTATCCCTCAAGGTAGGGTCGCATCTTCTCCATACCCCATACTATAGCCAGACACTCTTTCTCTGTTGTCGACTAATTTCGTTCAGCCGGTGACAACGTTCTACTAGCATAGGCTATAACTCTTTCGACCTCATCGACACTCTGGGTCAGCGCTATGCCCAATCCTTGATCCGAAGCATCAGTCTGCAGCACGAACGGTTGCTCAAAATCAGGACACGCCAAAACTGAGGCCTCCGTGAGTTTCTTCTTCAGCAGTTCGAAAGATTTTAGTTCCTCTGTCTCAAAACGCCATTTCTGCTTCTTGCGTAGTAGGCGAGTCAACGGTGCCACAATCTGGGAGAACTCCGGTATGAACCGACGGTACCAAGGTGCCACTCCGAGAAATCTTCTAATTTCACGGACACTTCGGGGTACTGGTATTGCCTGTATCGCCGCCACCTTGTCAGGATCGGTCTTGATTCCGTCCGAGGACACGATATGACCCAAATATTTCAGGTGTGTGAAGGATGGTATGTTCATTCGATCGCAGTAATCAGCCACAGTTCTTTCCAAAAATGATTTCGTGGCACCAGTGTCCAGTAACGCTCGAAAGTTTCTCCCTTCCACACTGACGTAAATTATAGGTCGGTTATCTGGCGGATGTCTCTGAATGGTATTTAACTTTGAGGCTAGTCTTTCAGAGGATTGCGGATGCCTCGTCCTCGCGCAATCCTCACTTAGTTTCCCTAACAACCACATTCTCTGGCAGAAACGCCATCTCTCCCACACCGTTGACAGGAAATCTTGAGGGGTTTCGGCAGTTTATTCGCATATGTCCTGTCTCTCCACACCTAAAACATACCATCATGTCCTCTTTGAATCTCACAGTACTTCGGTTGGGACAAGGCCGTGGTTCCTGGGCGACAACGTTCGTTCTAACGACCGTGTCACAATTCCCTTGTGGTAACTCCATCGACGTTCTAGTCGGTACCTCAGATCTATTCGTGTCTGACACATTCGGTCTGGTTTGCGGGCTTTGGTACACGAGATGAGGCTCTGGTGTTACTATGGCATTCTGTACTGGAGGTGGTTTATACTGTTGTGCTTGCCAATGTACCAACTCAAACACCTTGCCATTATTCAGTAGTTCCTCCTTTGTATCGGTTTGCTGGAATACGAGTGCTCTCTGAAGATGTGGCAACAAGCCTCGTCTGATAATTGTGACTTGCTCGGTCTCAGTTACGCAGTTATGTCCCAGCTTTCGAAATAGGTTTTACATTCGAGTCACGTACAGTACAATTTTTTCATCTTTGCCTTGGGTTCTCTTTTTAATATCCTCGAGAAGCAACTCTTCGTAATTCGGTGGCAAGAAGGCTTCTTTGATTTTGGTCAAAAAATCTTCCCAGCTCTCTAACTCTACTTTTCGTGGCACAAACCAATCTCGTTCATCACCCCTTAATAACTCGTAAATTGACTTAAATAATTCTCCGTGTGTCAGATTTCTCGACTCGGCTAGTTGTTCGATCTCGTCCAGAAACGCTGTGGTACTTCCCGAGCCGTCATAATGTACGTTCCACATGTACAATGGGATTGTGGGGGCACGGGTGGGGCAGACGTGGTACATACTCCTCTCGTCCTCCCGTTTTGGGGGAATTGGGGTTTCTCTCCTTTGTCTGCACCGGTAGTGGGGTAACCACAGACTCCACTGACTCTATTGTCTCCCCTACGATGTTTGCATTCTGTACTGATGCTCTCCTCGTTGATTCAGTAAATCCACGTCTTGGTATCTCTGTCGTCGTTGGCACAGCGTCTCTGCTCATCCGGCTCAAAAATCCGGCGATTGATGGAACCGGTCGTCGTTCATATCCCGCAAGGTCGTGTGTTTGTCCCAATCGTTCGAAATTCGTCGTCTCTGCCGTCGATGTCAAATGAAAGCCTCTGGTCTCTAACTTCTCTCGCTCGGGAGGTCCTATCGGTCATCGGTAACAAAATCAATTAAAGACGGCGACTCAATCACATCTGTAGCCAATCCAGCGATGCTACGTGCATCCTCTAACGCTATTCGAGCGTCCTCCAAAACTTCCATCATTCTATCTCTCGTCAGGCCTTCCTCCATGGTGCCTGGCCTCAACAACCTCAATCTATGTTCAACATGCTCCAGACGGCTGAACATCCTCCTATATACATTTCATGCATTTCCAGTGTCAAATTCCGGAACATCTTCCAACAATTCGCTCAGTTTCGTACCACAGATCACCAGCTCCACTGGGGTATCCAGCTCCACATTCTCGGGAATGTCTATCCGCCTCGACAGCGCTCTTCTCAGCAACACCCTATCCGCATCCTCAGTGAATCCAACTTCCAACCTCCGGGCACGCAACTCCCATACGAGTTCGTTACTCCGAAGCATATCCACATCCATCCTTACTTCCTCAGGATATCCAACAACCTCAAACTCCAACAACCTATGTCCCTGCTCGGGCGCCAGAATTGTAACGCCCTTTCGTGCAGTTCCTTTATTAGTAAACTCGGGCGCCAGACTATTTGCTTCTGAGGGCGTCACCCTCACCTATCGAGCTTCTCCGGAATATCCAGAAGCTCGACCCTAGTCAGACTCCAGTGAAGGATGAAGTGGGTAGCTGTTGGAGGTGGAGGTGTCACCAAAAAAACACTCGATTAACTGAAAAATTACTCTCTATTCATACCAAATAAACAAACATTCCAAAATAATAGGTCTCACAGTCCTTAAAACAAATCAACAGTTCATATCAGGTACAACAGTCCTTAATCTAAATCACAAAATCCTTGTAGTCCTTAACCTCTAAAAACCCAAGTCCAAAATATACTTGTTAATGACCAAAAGTTCGCAACATTTCGTGAAGGAGTGTTAGAGTGCACATGAAGCGATTAGAGTGGCGAGATACTCGATGTATTAGGCATCAGAAAGAATTAGGCAAGCAAAATGACTTAGGCATACCAATGAATCAGGCAGAGAATGGCTCAGGCAGTCGCTCAACAGAAAATTGCTCATGCATGAAAGTCGAACACGGCCGTGAGATAAGGATGAAAATGACTGAGGCCGTGTGATAAAAATGAGAATGTCTCGGGGTTGAAGCGAGAAGGGGGGGGTGAAAACCAAAGCCTCACTCAGGCCAACATGGACCATCCAAGCGGAGGGGGGTCCCTAGGGCACGGTTCCGCACGGCGCAACTAGTGTCCGCGTGCAACAGAACCCCTCGAAGAGAACTGCCAAGGCCAAGCCCAAATCAAAGTGACCGGCGGTATGGTGTGCGCATGCGCAAACCACCGCGCGTCCACCCACGATGACGGCAGGGCCGAGGTCGAACCAAGTGCCTGCCGCACAGCAGCTCACACTACGGAAAACTTCGGTCTAGGCACGATTGAGCTTGCTCATCTCGCACATCAACGTCAGCTCCGAGAGATGGACAGCAGGAGTCCGCCGAGGTAAAACGGCCCACCACCTAGGGACGATTGAGCTCGCTCATCTCGGCACCCAGATGTCGGATTCGCAATACCGGCTACAGGACCCAGCCGACACCCGTGACGAATCCCTCACCCTCAAAGATCAGGCCAACCCAGTGCCTGCCGCGCAACAGCCCACGTCACGGAAAACTTCGGTCTAAGCAAGATTGAGCTTGCTCATCTCGTATATCAACATCAGCTTCGCGAGATGGACAGCAGGATTCCGCCGAGGTAAAACGGCCCACCACCTATGGACGATTGAGCCTGATCATCTCGGCACCCAGATGTCGGATCCGCAATACCGGCTAAAAAACCCAGCCGACACCCGTGACGAACCCGTGCCTCTATGGGGTCGGGTCGACAATCGACAACAGGGGGAACCCACAACATGACCCTCACCGCGCAGCAGCCCACGCCACGGAAAACTTTGGTCTAAGCACGATTGAGCCTGCTCATCTCGTAGCTTAACGCCAGCTCCGAGAGATGGACAGCAGGAGTCCGCCGAGGTAAAACGGCCCACAACCTAGGGACGATTGAGCTTGCTCATCTCGGAACCCAGATGTCGGATCCGCAATACTGGCTAAAGGACTCGTGAAGGACGTGATGCCCTGAACGCCCTCCTGCAGCCGTCGTTTGGTCTCAACGATCGAACCTCACACTCACCTCCTGGAATCTCGTCCTCCACAAGTGGCTCTCTGGTCCCCTCTCTATACCCCTTTCCTACCTTGGTATGTCTGCCTACCACTGGACTCACTACCAGCACTAACAACACAGGCTGGACCCTCCCCACTAAACGGTGGAGGCTTTCCTGCTCCGCGTCGCGCCGTACATGGAACTGCCGTTCCCGGCGCTTGACTCACCTATAAGTACCGTTCTCGGCCTCCCCACCAACATGCGCCGTGTGCACTGTAGGTCGAGGTGGGAACCACAGTATAGGGACCAAGCAGTTGTCGCACTCCGTCGATTTTGAACTGAAATCGCTAACACCAAAGGGAACTCGCGCATTCCTCCCTGCGCATAACCTAATCGACCGGTAATGTAAAAATTGATTAGAAATGGTTATTTGCGTTATCTGAAAATTTAAATATTTTGATTTAAGCTGATAATAAGTTTTCACAGTGTTTTTTACAGTGTTGTTTAGTCTATATTCATATAAAAATTATGACTCCGCTCATAATGTAACTGTAAATGTAATCACATTTCCTCACTAACAGAACGCATTTAATGAAAAGATATATTGTTTTATTGTGATTTTAATATCACTTTGAAAAAAACAGTAATTAGTGATTAAATTTACTCAATAGAGTACTCAGAAACAGCAGAACCGGTGCCTCTGGAACTTTTTGAAATGTGTTAAAAATCATAGGTACCTTAGGATTGTAAATGAAATGACTCATTAAAATTTTTCTAAACGAAGATTGAGTTGAAGAGTAGGTATTTTATGGAAAATAAGTAGTTGGTGGTTGAAAACATCGAATGTGTTTAATATAGTTTAAATAAGTCCTCAATACTTATAATTTCACTGAAACATTTATCTTCGAGTCCATGAAAATAAACTATTTTTATATTGAATTGTTTCGAACAAATTTTTTCCATGAATTCTTTGATGATTTGGTTTGAACTGATACTATTTTTTACTATATACAATTTATGAAAA